>QNUK01000005.1:2430000-3030000 GCA_013621035.1 Clarias magur | reverse complement strand
CATGAAAAATAAGAATGACACTATTCATAGCTCCAGTAGACAGACTGGAACAAAGCCTTACACCAGAAAAAGACACATTTATTCCCTACAAATATTCCATATTTCTATACAAAGTGGCCCAGAAGGCATAAAAACATATAGATATGGGAGAAAGATAGTTAACTCTTCTTCAAATATTAATGTTTTTTTTTGTCCCACATCAATTTTTATAAGAAAAAAAGGAACACCAGGTAACAACAAAAACAACAAGGGGGTTCAAATCTCACCTCAGATCAGTATACAGTACAGTATATGCTGTTTGCATGTTTTCCCAGAGATTTGTGGATTTCTCTGGGTACTCCAGTTTCCCCCTATAGTCTCAAGAATGTGTGTGCCTGTGCTTTGTAGGTTGTCACCCCATTCATTTTGTTACCTAATTTCGTTGGACTTCCCACAAGTTCCAATGACAATAAAGATATTCTATTCTATTCTATTCTATTCTATTCTATATCGGCCTTGTTTCTAATTTTCCTGATATAGACCTTCCCAGACCGATACTGATACTTTAGTAAAAACAGTATTTTTAAGAAAAAAAATCTTATAAATGATTCTCAGATTTTATCTGCAGGTGAGAATAAAATGGTGAGAAATCCAAAAATCTATAGAACCTTTAATGGTTTCCCTCAGGGACAAACTGAATAAGCATTTATAATATATTTTTTTTACCCCAAGGTGTAAGAAATAATGTAAAAAGACACCAACAAAAAAACAAACAAAAAAACAAGGTCAATAATGATGTGGTTAGCCTATTTTGGAGTAGAAGCACTTGTGTGGCCTGTACACCAGACATTCTCTCCTGACATCAGTGTCCAACCTCACTATTGTTCTTGTGGTTGAAGGGAAAATTCCTGATGGCCTTGCTCCAAATCTAGTTGGAAGACTTTCCAGAGTAGTGGAGACTATTATGAAACAAGTGGGAAATCTGAAGTGGGAAGTTCAACCAGCTGAGGTAAATTTCTAAAATACAAGGAGATGCTCAGGTGTCCACAACCCTTTGGCCATATGGTGTACTTTGACCCCTATCTTTTAAGAAATCATAACTAGGTATTTTTCACCAAGACAAGTTGTTATTCAAATATCTCTTTTTGACTAGGCTCTCTTGCATTCAGCATTCATGGAGCTCATACTGGGTAAGGAGCAATGAGGGTAAATAAAACAGACAGCACGCATATGCTGCTAGACCTGGCTAATTACGCAAAATTGCACATCAATGATAACAAAACAAATTTAATGCTAATAAATTTAGTTAAAATGACACACCTGCCACATTGTTAAAACTGGGAATGAATATATATATATATATATATATATATATATATATATATATATATGTGTGTGTGTGTGTGTGTGTGTATAAAACATTTGAATGGCCCCCCAAAATATGAGAAAATAACAAGAAGCAAATTAGCATCATAATTACTTGAATTATATCAGCCTTTGAAAATACATTTTGAAATTTAATCACTGTTGAATTGTTAATTTAGAAATTTAAATACTACTGAATTTATTAAATTGAAATATTTGACTTTAAAAAGCAACATCTTTGAATTTAAGTGCTCTGAATGTCACACGAAATTTTCAACAATCCATTTCAAGCTGTGAAATTCAGATAGAAAATTCAAGCTCGGAAATTCAAGTACAAATTCAATACAGGAAAAGCAATCGAGCCAGAACGGAATCCGTTTGTCAGTCACGTGACCCGGGGAAGCGACCGTCTTCGATACCGGCTCCCAGTGAGTCTCGCTACATGGCGGAGGGCAGCGGCTCGGTAAGTGCACCTGTAGTTTGTTACACTAATTATATATTGTCAGATATTTTAGTCATTTTACTGTGATAAAGGAATTTAGTCAAATTTTAGTTAAAGTGGGGCTAGTGAGCATGAGACACAGACTGATGTTTGTTACACACACACACACGAGAGAGAGAGAGAGATACACAGCGGTGGCCAAAAGTATTAAGACAGCACGTGCCATGTATTTTTCTCTCTGTGCACAGAACAGGTGACGTCACCGGTTAGTTCAGGTCCGGCTGAAGATTTGTGTTAATTAAAATCAGCTGCTTTAGTTAATTGATGGAACAGATAAGTGGCAGGACTTATACTTTCTGAAGCCAGGGTGTCCATTTCTGTACAAACTGGCTAACACTCTCAAGTGAATTGTGAGCTTCTGTGGAAAATTTGTGTACATGATGTTCATGTTCATACACATCCTGCCAAATCTTTCCTACCTTTTAATTCCTGGTAATGACAATAGCAGGCGAGAAAGGTCATAAATGTAGTCTGGCAAAAATTGAGAATCTGCTACTAAAGTTTCTAAAAAGTGATGATTCTGAAATTAGTCACCTTCAAATAAATCTGACTATTGCAAGTATTTATGGAACAGGTAAATTATATTCAGTACCACCAAAAGTCGGTAAATTGATAGCATTTGTGATAATTTTTTTTTTTAAATCTGTAATTGTGGAGGAAATGACACTTGAGAGTTTGTCAGTGTGCTCTGACTGTGTGCAGCTGCAGGAAAACTAGCTGTGATCTTACAGTAACTGTTAGGTTAAATGTTTACATTAACTTAAAACCGTCATAAAATTTGGGTTGGGGCTCATAAATAATGGGGAAAAATGGCTGACAAGTACTGTAATTGCATGGCCAGGTGTAGCATGACTCAGCAAGTAAATAAAAGTAGAGCATGCTTTTCAATAAAGGAAGAACTAAGATTGAAAGCAGGAAGACTCAAGTCTGGCAAAGCATCTAAAGAAAGGAAACTCAGCATTGGTCATGTCCATGAGTTTCAGACTTCAGGCAGTTATTGATAATTTTTATTTGAGTATTAAAGGCAATCCTTAAGTTTAATTGTTTTTCCCCATTATTTATGAACCCCCCAAAATAAGTGTGTGTATGTGAACATGTCTGTAATTCCTGAATGGTTAATGCCACACTTTTCTTGCAATTTCACTGGCATATTGAGTGTTTCATTTGAAATGAAATGTGGTGATGTACAGAGGCCAAATGCCAAAACATTACAAAATTTATACTGGGTGTATGTTCGATTGTTATCGCATGTGTGATGTTCAATTAACTTATTCTGCATTATTATCCCCCTATTTTCAAGGCTCTCAACAATCTCCTGATTGGGAGGACAGTAGAAAACCTCTTTCTGACCACTCCAGTGCTGTGTCCCAAGTCTGGGAATCCCCCTCATCAATGGACAATTTTACAACATTAAGAGGCTGTACATCCAAGGGCTGCATCCCAGTGCTTTGGGTGTGACATTTCAATCTTATGAATCTTTTGAACAATGAGTAATATTTATGACTGTTTGATCCTGTTCATACTTAAAATGGTATTTACAATTACTGTAAAATACTGTAGCTTCTGTTTTATGATCATAATATTCCTGATTTATGCTATTAACTATTGCAAGCCAATCAGCTTTACTCCCATTTATAAATGTTGTACTAAATGAGCACAGTGAAATGGTTGCATCTGTGATACAAGTTTGTTTTAACTAGTATGTGAATGGATGTGTCTACAATACAGAGTTGAAAAAGGTTTTGTGGTCAGAAAATGTTTAATGTTCTAGCACCTCTGCTCAGTGCTTGAATGAATTATTGATCCCAAATACTGTATGAATATGCAATATTTTAACCATAACTAACCACTGTAGGTCTACATTCTTCTCATATATAATCTGTATATTCACTACACTTACTTTCAATCTCATTTCAAGAGGATTTTTGTTTGTTTGTTTGTTTTACAAATGCAGGCAGTGTGGGCTTATATTTTACAAAGTAGCACATGACAAATAAATATATACAATTAATTATAGTAATGGAGTAATGTATTACTATTCCTAAATTCAGTATTTACATTACAGTTAATAATCAAGGAACTTGCTTTCCATAGCTTCAGTTATCTGCATAATGATCTCTGCTGACCACTGGGTGAATTGATTTCTCACCACAATGGGCTGTAGGATGCAGCACTTCAGTGAGAATGATTTACTTGCTTTAGCTGATGAGAATACAGCTTCTCTCAAATGCGACACTGAGGTGACTAAATATTAAAAGTCAGATGGAGATCCTGAGCCATTTCCCTACAGTAAGTTTATATCCATGGAAATCAGCAGTAAGAGGAACCAAAGAGGAACAGTTTGTCTGACAAACAATTAGACAAACGCCTCCTCATGAGATATAACCACTGCTTATCAAATAACCTAGACTAATTTGGTATAAATACATGCTCTGGTGACTAAGCAAAGTGATCGTGCTTTTTGGCTGTAAAATACTTTGCAAAAAGTTACGTTATTTTGCAAAAAGTTGGACACCATCTAGATGAGAATACAGCTTCTCTTCCATCTACTGCTGTTAATTTTTATGAGTAACAACCCAGAATTGCTCACTGGACATGTCTTTAATATGTTTAAGTAATATCAACTCACATTTACATAAAGTATAGCATATTACAAAAGAGAAAATCTACATAAATCACATAAAATCTTTGATGAACTGACGATTGATAGCCTGACATGCGCATCAAGTGAACAATCATCATCCTCATCTCCATTGTGAGGCCAGGTGATGTGATGGAGAACAAACTGTACTGAAAGCAAAAAACTAAGATCAGGGACTAAATCAAGTTGTCCTGAGGCATTATATTCACACATGTTCAACATAATTACACCTAGCTTTATAATAATATATACAGTGGTGGACAAAAGTGAAAGGCACTGCTTTCATAACAACCTCAAACGTTTAAATAATGACTATACAGAAAAACTTATTTTATGCTACTAAATTGTCACACAACTATCAGTATTTAGTTTGAAGTCATTTTCTTCTAAACCTTAAGATTTTGTACAGAGATGGACACGCTGGCTTCAGAAAGTCCTGCCACTTATCTGGTCCATCAATTAACTAAAGCAGCTGATTTTAATTAACACAACTCTTCAGTCGGACCTGAACTAACTGGTGACGTCACCTGTTCTGTGCACAGAGAGAAAAATACGTGGCACGTGCTGTCTTAATACTTTTGGCCACCACTGTGTATCTCTCTCTCTCGTGCGCGCGTGCGTGTGTGTGTAACAAACATCAGTCTGTGTCTCATGCTCACTAGCCCAACTTTAACTAAACTTGACTAAATTCCTTTATCACAGTAAAATGACTAAAATATCTGATAATATATAATTAGTGTAACACACTACAGGTGCACTTACCGAGCCGCTGCCCTCCGCCATGTAGCGAGACTCACTTACTGGGAGCCGGTATCGAAGACGGTAGCTTCCCCGGGTCACGTGACTGACAAACGGATTCTGTTCTGGCTCGATTGCTTTTCCTGTATTGAATTTTTGTATTGAATTTGTACTTGAATTTCCAAGCTTGAATTTTCTATCTGAATTTCACAGCTTTTAAAGTCAAATATTTCAATTTAATAAATTCAGCAGTATTTAAATTTCTAAACTAACAATTCAACAGTGATTAAATTTCAAAATGTATTTTTCAAAGGCTGATATAATTCAAGTAATTATGATGCTAATTTGCTTCCATAGTAATAGGCAAAAATATTGAGCACACATAACAATGTTGTTCTCTCCTCTCCCCAACAGTAATGTCTTTTGTGAAAATTGTGCAAAACAGCCCTCATAACAGTTGCTAATATGTCAGAGTAGTTTTCCACTTTCAGGCCTGGGCGGGAATGGGTGGGCTATTTTAAAGTAGCAGTTTCATGCCAAATACAATGCCAAGTAAAGAGATGTCAATGAGGCTTGTGTTTCAATGTTTTACCTCAGGTGATGGCACAATCGCTGATACGACTGATTATCAAAGTGATGCCTGTGACTTTTCCATCATTTGACTTGTAATAATATAATAATATATTCATGTTGCTTGGACATTTGAGATAAAAATAGATGTCTTATTAAACATGAAAAACCTGCAAAATATAAATTTTACTTGAGTAATTACTATTTGTATATTATTTATTATATACCAAATTAAATGAAATCAAATAATTCATTTTTGACACTCATTGCTTTGGTTTTGGTGTCTTTCAGTGGAGTTGAGTTACAATGTTTTAATGTAATTTTAACCAGGAGTTAAAATTTCCAGGAGATAAAATTCTCTTACTTCTTTGTAAATGAGATTCAGTATGTTCAAAAGAAAAACATATTTCAGTTCAAGGAAGCTTGCAGGTTTCAAAGCTTTATATAGTACAACATGTGAGGTGTTTTCCCAGGAAAGAGAGAGAAAGAGAGAGAGAGAGACAGACAGACAGACAGGGGACAGACTTGTTGCCTCCCAATCCTACTTAAATTTGCTAAAATAGCTCAGAGCAGGGGACAAAAGGCAAACAGAAATTTACAGTACACCATCATTTTATCCCACTGGGGGAAAGAAATAAATAAAAAAATTAATGTATTAACATGTATAATTTAAGGGGAGAATTTACACTCAAGTAAAATGCTTAACTTAAAATAATTGTACGTATTGTATGTTTATGAAAAATTAATTCACTAGAATTAACTACATTATAAACTTTATTTTAGTCAAATACACATAAATCATTGTATAAATGCTATCTGCAGCTATATTTAAAAAAAAAAATTATAAATGTATTTTTTTTTTGCAGTCATAATTTTTTTATTTTATTATTCATTATTTCAGGATGATCAGATTCAATTTAACAGGTTACTTATAAGTAAAATTGACTAGTGTACACTACTGTGGGTCATAGCATTCAGCTGAATTTAGATGGCTATGACTCTAATGTGGAATCACCAATATACAAACCATGTGGGTCTGGTCAAGGAAGAGATAAAATTTGACTTTCAAACAAGGTAAAGGAAAAATTGTCTGTTTATTCCTACATACAGTAGTTGTGGAAATAGAGTTATATATCCAGTCTTCTTTCTTACATTACCTCTTTATCTTCTGAAATAAATGTGACAAACACAAAGACAACATTTTATTGCATTTGTAATACATTTAATAGAACATTTGGGAAAATCTGAAACAACACCACATGTTTCTTGTGGAAACTGTGAAAGAGCCTTGATAACAGTTGCTCTCATGTTTTGCCCAGTAGTTTTCCACTTTCAGAACTGTGGGCTGGAATCCACAGGGTGTGTTACAGTATGTTCAAGCAGTAGTTTCATACCACACACGATAGTCTATTCTTCATTCTAAAATATTTTGCCTTTTATAAGTCACTGAAAATATTGCGCAATGCAGTTAACAGTTGCAAATGATTTTAAACTATTGAACATTTATTTAGTTTTTTTGCATTAACATTTTATTTATTGAACAGAACATATTCAGAATAATTCAGAAGCAGAATTATGAAAAGATATTGTTAAACAATCAATCCTTTACAACTTCCCATGAAGAATTTCTATTAGCTAACATACACTCATGTGTTTACACTGACAAATGTATTATTTTCTGAAAAACACATTAAGTTTAATGCCTCATCATGGGTTATGTAGAGACGTTTATAGTATTTTCATTGACGTATTTTAAGCAAAGTCTTTAAAATCCTGTCCCATTCAGAGCTCTTATGCACAGTCCTCTTTAAGTCATTCCACAGGTTTTCGATAAGATCTGCATTCACTGAATACTTTAGGAGAAACACTGAACACCTACACACTGATGCATCTAATAGACAAAAGGTTTGGCTGCAGTGCAGTGCATAAAACCATGCAGATATGAGCCAGCAGATTTAGGCAATGTTCACATTAAGTACAAGAATGAGGGAAAATGTGCATGATCATCAAATTTCAATGATTTTGGCCACGGCATGATTGTTGGTGCCAGATGGGCTGGTATAAGTTTTTCTATAGCTGCTTATCTCAACGTTTTTTTAGAAAAGTGCACTGAAGATAAAAAAATAATAAAACAGTAACTGGCAGTTATGTGGATGGAAATGCCCTGTTGATGAGACAGGCTAACAGAAAATGGACAGAATTTTGCACAGGCGCACCAAAACCGTTCAGTTTAAAACTGGATAAATGTCTGATCTTAATTTTTTGTGCTGAGGTACACAGATGTTAAGGTCTGACTTGAACAGCATAAATGTTTTTAACCAATCAGTCATCCTGTTTGAGTATTATGAGGGTTACCCATTGTTTAATGGCTACTTCCAACATGATGTCATAAAGCAGAATGATAATGGATTTAGTGTTCATCATTGGCCTTCCTAGTTTATTGTTCAAAATGACTTATTGAGTGTTGTCTTTTCCTCAAAACTCACCAGAGCTCAGCCCAAGACTGAAACAGCCTCCTTGAAGCAAATAAATCACACAAAAAAACTATTTTATATGGAGTGTTTAGATGTTTATTTCTTTTTTGTTAACGACAACTCTATTTATAGCATTACCAAGGTACGACACTAGATGGTGTCCTGAAGCTATGAAATTGAAAGTATTATATACTGTATTGTATAATGTGATGGCTTAAAACCGACTTTCTATTTGGGTATTAAGAAAAGAATTTGGGATTTTAAATGAAGCCAATAAAAATACAAGATTATACATGAGGGTGACATGGTGGTGTAGTGGTTAGCCCTGTCTCCTTGCAGCTTCAGGGTCCGGGTTCAATTCTCGGACAGGTTTTGAGTTTGCATGTTCTCACTGTACTTGGTGGGTTTCTCAGTGCACTCCGGTTTCCTCCCACAGTCCAAAGACATGCAGATTTGGCTAATTGGCGTTCCGAAATTGTCCGTAGTGAATAAGAGTGTGTATGGGTGTGCCCTGCGATGGATTGGCACCCAATCCAGGGTGTACTCTGCCCTGTGCCCTACTGTAAGTCTCCTGGGATGGGCTCCAGGCCCTCTGCAACCTTGTATACAGGATAAAGCAGTATAGAAGATGCGTGAGTGAGTGAAATTATACATACATCTAAAAATATGCTGCCAAAAATCTATTTATAGTTTGTCATAAGTATAAGACAATTAAATTAAATTAATTGTAAAACAATTAAATTAAATACATTGTTCCAAAGCAACTTAACAGAATCAAAAGAAAATTATGGATTTAAGTAAAGTGAGAAAATATGTATGATTATCCCTGATGAGCAAGCTGATGGCAAAGGAAATATTCCCTGAGATGGCAATAGGCAATCTGACAGGAATCTGATGGGAACAAAAAAATAAAGGAGAAAGAAGAGTGAAAAAGAGAAGAGAAGAGAAGAGAAGAGAAGAGAAAGTGAGATAATGGTTACGTAATGTATACGGTTAATGTATATTCAGTGCAGAGTGCAAGCAGGGACTCCAGCAGGACTAACTATCACAGCATAACTAAAAGGGAGAGCTAGAAGAAAACACAGAAATGAGGGCTCCCTGGAAAGTAAAGTTACAGTCAATTCACCATCAACAGACCTGAGTGATCAATGAGAGTGGGCAAAACAGTATCTAAACAGTTCACCATAATACTATATATCACTGAGTCCCCTTTTACCTAAGGCAAATCTATTCACAAAATGCAAGAGACAAAAACACTGAGACTGTGTCTGAGTCCCAAATATTAATTGGAAGGCTATCTAAAAAAAACTTTTGTGGCTTTGTAAGAAAAAGCTCTGCCCTCTGCTGTAGTTTTCATAATACATGGTACTGACAAGCAGCCTTTGCTCTTTTGAACGAAGTAGTGGTGGATCGTAAGAGACTAAAGCAGGTGTGTGTAAATAAAATAAAATGTAGATATAATCGCTCCCTGCAGAAAGGTGAGTAGAGTCCATATGCAAGAGTCCATATGCAACAGGGAAATTTATCTTCTATGTCATTCACTGTTGCTCTTTGGTGGTCTGAATATGTTAAAAGTGCTGTTTTGACTGAATACTATGGTTCATTAGGTGACTGATGTTGTGATGTTGGCCAGGATGATGAAGAGTTGCTGCAGCAACTTTCTCAAAAATAGTTCGTTTGAGCAAATCTGGTTACTCAACTGATAATGATCTTTCTGAAGAGGATTTTTTCCCTTACTGCTCCAGTGTCCTGCTCCAGCACAACACTATCCAGCACATGATAGACAATGCACATTTAGGAAATTAATAAAGATCAATATATTGGTGATTCATAAACAAATTTGTGAATGGGATAGGTGTACTTCACTTACTACTTTAGTAATTAATTTTTGTTAGTCTCAACAGCTACTAATAGCTGTACATTTACAGCTGTACATATATTGTAATGGTTAACATACATACACACATACTCACTATGGCCAATTTGGGAATGCCAATTAACCTAACCTACATGTCTGGACTGTGGGAGGAAACCCACCACGGGGAGAACATGCAAAATCCATGCACACAGAGACGAGAATCAAACCTGGACCCTGGAGGTGCAAGGCGACAGTGCTAACCACTACTCAACTCACAAATATAAAAAAAATTAATAAAGAGAAGAATACATCACAAAGAATACAATTACATCACAAAGAATATTAGAATCTGTGCCCACCTGGTTCACCCATATCCCTAGCACACACTCGTGTGGTTGGGAGCACATGCAAAGCAGGCAATGCAGGCGCACCCAAATGCAAGGGAATGCAGATACACAAACAAATCAGACAGTCAACAGGGGCAGAAAAAAAGTAAAAAAACATAATAATAAATACATACATTCTAGAATTTCACAATGCATAATCACAACCAAGTATAAGAGGTCACCATAGTAGGTTTTTAAGAAATTTGGCAGCCCCATACCAATTGCAAAGAGTCTGTTCAGTGGACCGATGAACAAGAGCAGTTGACAATTCACTAGTGAGAATTGCCTGTCTAATATTCAGCATCTGTGAGGATTTCCATCGCATCATGATCATCCTTTTAGCACCCATCAGGCTTGCAAGCACAACATGTTTGTTTGAATGGGTGATATTCAGTTTTAGTATGGTTACTGGGACTGATACTGACACCAGATCTGGCAGTACAGTATAGTGATGTTTGGATGGAGTTAGACATGTTCTGTGTATAAAACTTAAATGAAATATCTGACAGTCAGTTTTTTTAAAAGCCTCCTTCATGTTAACTCAAACCTTCTTCCAGTCAAAATCAGGATGCAAAATAGGATTATCTTGCCTCCACCTTTTGTCTACAAGTAAGATCAGATAAGAAGACAGTAAACTAAATTTTTACTGTGTGTACATCAAACCACACAGTTTGTTTTGTCTTTGTCTTGTGATTAATGTATAAAGGCTAAGGGGTATGTTGCCAAGGAACACTGTATGCTTAGAGGACTGATATAATCTATAAATAAAAAGACGGAGGAACTTGGTAAGGCCTTGAAAACATCCCAGAGCAGTTTCATTGTAACTATAATTCAAGTAATGGATACTACTATTACAACAAAATAAAGGGCATGTAATAGTCATTTGCTGTGAAGGACAATATGTGTACAAGATATTTTGCATTCAGATTCAATGAAATTGTATGTTGAAATGTAATGGACACTGTTCATTAGAGACATTGAACAAGGAACATGTTACAAACTTCATGGTTGTACCATACTTCCTTCTATTCCACATCAACATACTGTGGTATGGGCGTCATGTAATGTAAGGAGAGAATAAAGCGCTGAAAATACCTTGGATTACGAGCGTAATTCGTTCCGGAAGCAAAACACTCGTAAACTGAATTTCCCCATAAGAAATAATGAACACTCAAATTATTCGTTTCACAGCCCAAAAAAATAAATACATAAAAATTATTAATAGAATATATAAAGTAAAAATAAAAGAAATTAACCTGCACTTTACCTTTAAAAAGTTTAAAAAGTAAAAATAAATCCTTACAATTTGTGCACGTAGGCGCTGTGTATTTGTGTGTGTGTGCGTGTGTGTGTGGAATTAGCCTGTTCCCTCGCCTCATCTTACACAGTAAAACTCCTCCTCCCTCCCCCACCTTGATTTTTAAATTTCACAACAAACACACACACACAATAGAAACACTGTTTTAACAGAAAAAAAGTAATCTCTCTAATGACACTCGCGTGAGCACATACTAACGGAATCACTGCTGTAAAGGAAAAAAAAAAATGAACCAGCACTTTACCTTTGAAAAAAATCGCGACAGAGTAGAGTTTTCTGTGTAGAGCAGAGAGTGTCTGTATGTGTGTGTGAAGCCAGGGAGGGGGGGTGTAAAGGCGAGAGAGTGTGTGTGTATGTCGGTGTGAAATTACGTGCGCCCGCATACATAGGAGACACGCTGAAGCAGAGAGGGAGATGTTGATTATACCAGTAAGAGATGGCCACTAAGACCCAGCAGGGGAGACGATTACCGACAATTCCGCAGCGCAAGAGAGAGAAAAATCATTGGCTCAGTTGTAATTACATTACAGTTGTATTAAACAAGAGCGCATGCGTGATGCATGATACTTGGCACTCTTAAACCAAGACTTGCTCATTTTTCAAGTCAAAAATTTATTAAAAATCTTTGCACATCTTGCGGAACACTCACAAACCACATTACTCTCAATCCGAGGTTCCACTGTTCTTTTTCGTAAGGTGGAGAATTTTAACTGTGGTGGTTTTTGTTATAAATAACTGATAAAATAAACTGAGATGTCAGAATGGAGTTTCTTCCAATAGTTTACAGGTGGGCATAGGGGTACCATGGAGCTAACAAAATTGATTCTAGGCAATATATTCACCAAATATTCAGAGTTCTAGGTCTGAAGAGAGGCGAGCAGGTTGGCCCATCTTTCCATTTAACCCTTAACATTTTTATATATTCATGAAAAGTTGTATGTTCAGATGTGGTACAAAGAAGGGAAAAACATGCGAGTCCTGGACGATTTAGTGCCTGAGGTCACTGTGTATGTGCAGTAACTCCAATGTCATAAGCAGTTTAGTATGTATTCTAAAACAAGCGCGATTAGAAATTTAGATTGGAAAAATTATTTTAGCTTTGTTAAAACATTGATCTAACATCATAATATAGCAAATGCTAATAGTAGGAATTAAATGGGGAGCTAAATAGCACTAATAAAAACATTAGCAACAGTCTCAGCCTAATTTGTATTAAATTTGTAAACGTAATAGTACATAATGTACTGTGTTATACAGTATATTGTCTATATGGTTGTTTCCAGTCATCTGTGTCTAATATTTGGAGCAAAATATTTATAAAAGGAAACATATAGGTAGATCAAGAAAGACACCAAAGCATGCATACTGTCTTTCTTAAGCAATTGGCTGTGAAAATAGAAAATGCACAAAAAACCCCAAAGAAAAAGCAAATGAGAAGAAACTGAAGTCAATATTTCTGAAAAAAAAAAAAACTGTAAGAAATGCCTCTTACAATGCCTGAAGAGAGGGAAAATTATGATGTAGTAGTCATGTGATTAGTTGCTAGTGTGACTTGATATGACAGTACAAGTATGTCACTCTTTCCTTCTGAGAACATGTCAAAACTACTCCCTAGACTTTTCGGCTATAGAAGGTCATACCATCTGGATGATAAAGCAAATGTTTTTTCTGTTGTGCTACTCGGAGGCGGTTGTGATCGGCATAGACTTGTATATACTGTATGACTTCATACGTGTCTATGTCTCCAACAGTCATCAAGTTGACAAGATGATATCATCAAGATGATACCATGGTGGTAGGCCTAATCAGATGAGGGAACAATAAGATGGCTTACAGGTAGGAGGTCCAGCACCTAGTAGTATGGTGTGAGGACAATAACCTGGAACTCAATACCAAGAAGACGAAGGAGGTCATCATGGATTAAATGAACAGGCAATCATACTCACGCTCACATCAGTGCCTGTAGTTTCTGAGAAGAATTACAAAGTCCCACCTGTCTTCTTTTACCACTGTACCATTGAGAACATCCTCACAAACTGCATCTTAGTGTGGTAAAGATACTGCACTGCTTCGGACCATCAACCTGTATTTAAGTTCTTGGATTGTTCACTGTTCACACTTTTAATTTTAACGTGTGGGGCTTGTGAAGACCATGCTACACAAATAACATATGAAGAAACAACTTTAAGATGTAATTCAATGCACTTTAACACAAGATGTTCAACAT
The DNA here is from genome assembly GCA_013621035.1 of Clarias magur. NCBI lineage: Eukaryota > Metazoa > Chordata > Actinopteri > Siluriformes > Clariidae > Clarias > Clarias magur. The sequence goes on along the minus strand of QNUK01000005.1, from coordinate 3,015,942 downwards.
TTAATACAAAGTGTGTTAACACAAGTCTAGCATGGGAGTAGTATGCAGGTAGCATGCTAGCGTGTGTGTGTGTGTGTGTGTTCAGAAAGAAATGACAATAATTTTTTTGAACAGTGGGAATTGATCATATTTATGAATAGTGTTAGGACACCCTGTACAATTCAAATCAAAAGTATATCAGCACAGTTTGCTGATGAACTAACATGTAAAACACCCATAGAGAAATGACATGTTTAAAAATGAAACAAAATAAAATGGATTGGTAAGATCGCAACAAGCCATTAGAAATCTTTTTTGTATAGTTCTGTGAGTCTCTGGAATTGTACTGGAAGGGATTAACACAGTTTTTCGAATAGATTTTCCTTTGACTGGTGTTTTGATAATGTTTTGATAATTTTAGATATGATGAAAAGATGCACAGACATAAGCATAACGTCATACAATGCGAATCAAAAGCACAACAAATGTCACTATGTACTGTACAAGATGTACTTAAATATTGCAGAAAAAAAATATATACAAGATAACATTTATTCTATTAATAACACTAATGCCACAAACTCTGAAACCAAGTAATAATATGAAACATAGGATAAACAAACAGAACTATGCAAGAGACTGCAATTCAGCTTGCTCCAAATTTATACTTGGACTCACAGTTAACACATAGAACACTAACTGTACAATCACTCAGTGATAAACATTTTGACAACGTAAACTACAACATTGACTACATGTTACAGAACCTGCCCTGCGGCTGTTACCATGGTTACTGCGTACTGCTACTACATATACTACCATGGAGTTAGCATAACAAGGCTAATTAGCATCATATCATTTACTTAATAACTTTAAAAGAATTTGGCATAAAGTACTGCAAATGTTTTCTGGGTGTTTACATACAGTTATGTAAACCAAATGTAATCATGAGCAGTTATTATGAAGATCCCTAAGATTGTTTTTCCAGTACAGCTTGTCTCCATTGGTGAGGATCTTAAGCATATGCATTAGTGTTTGATTAAAATGTCCTACTTGTCCATTGCCCTGTGGATGGTAAGGGGTTGTTCTCGATCTGGCCACACTGCAGTACTTACAGTGAATTTGAGAATCAGCTTGTGAGAAGAGTTGATTCTCAAATTCACCTCCTAGATCATGGTGAATGCATGGTGGGAATCCAAATTTTAGAGCATAATCATTGAATATCCTGTCAGCCACTTTTTCCCCCTTTGATGTTGTGGGGTACACCTGTGCAAATTGTGCCTTATCCAGCGAAGAAATGAAAAATGATCTATAATCACAAGTATATATTTATAGCCTCCTTTGCATCTATCAAAGTGGAGGAAATCACTGCATCATAAGACATCTCCTCTGTAAACCCATTTATCTTTCAACATTTACTGCCTTAATAATGCTTTAGGTTAGGAAAAGCTAATTTCACTGTTTTTAAGTTTTTCTTTGTCTACATTTTTTGTTTGGTACTTCTGGCTGTTGATAACAAAACATTTGATTATATATACAGTAGTACATGACTATTGACTACCTCTCATTATAAGCAGGTTGACATGAAACTCATCAGCACCGCCTGCTAGCCTAAAGGTTACTTCTATCCCCCCCTCATATAGTTTCTCCGTACCATTTGCTGCCTCACCTTGCAAGGGTTCATTTGGGACAACTATCTCTGCTACAGTATGTCTCTGAACTTATTGTCTTGAAAGTTCTTAACATTCTACACCTCATCATTTGTAGACACCTGTGAGCCAGTGCCCCACACTACTTTGGTTTCCTTTCCTTGTAGGTATCAATGGACAAAACTTTTTCTTTGCAAGATCAGTCACTGTACAATGTTCCTTTGTGACAATGTTTCTTCCTCTGTCAGTCATTTTACATGACTGTGTTTGTTCAGTTCTTTTCTCAAACTGTGTAAACGGTTTACAGTTTTTCTTATCTTATGGCCAGCGATTACCCTGACATGCCCTGAAACAATAGTGTGTTGTTTTGCACACTGACCACTTTTCTTTTCTTTTCTTTTTTTTTTGGGGGATTTTTTCCCTGATTTTCTCCCTAATTTAGTCGTGTCCAATTTCTCCCCGTCACTAGGGGGCTCCCACATTAAGGCTACTACTACCACTCAGCCGGGAGGGCCGAAGACTATCACGTGTTTCCTCCGAACCACGTGACGCCAGCCGACCGCATCTTTTCGAACTGTTCGCTCGCACACTGTTGGGGGCGGCGTAACACACTCGGAGGACAGCGCTATCCGCTCCCTCCGCTGTGCGAGCTCACAGACTGGCTGTAGAGCCATGGTTAATGTCGGAGCACTATGTACCTCTCATCCCTCCCCTCTGAGAGAGCTCGGCCAATCAGCTCTCTCTAGACCTCCGGCTGCGAGAGGTTACAGCACCACCCGGGATTCGAACTAGCGATCACTACGCCACCACTGCGCCACTCGGAGGCCACACACTGACCACTTTTGAAACTTCTGATGTCCCTCAGTTTCTCTAGAGGTGGTGCATTTCTGGAACACTTTGACTGTCCCAGTCACTCCCTGTCCCTTGGCGGCAACCGGTTTTAAAGCAGTCCCTCTTCCTGCGCTTCCTGCGGCTGCCCCGTCTTCAGTCTCTTTGCCAGCAGGAGGATTCACCAATTTGTGATTCCTCCGCCTTAAGATCCTTTAACTGTACTATATCTGCATTGATATCCTTGAAATCTGTCAACAAATATGTGGGAAGGGTGGCAATGATTTGTTGGGCTGTGAATTTCTTATCTCCATTTACGTCACTAGACTGAACGGCATGGACTGCAGTGTGCCGCTGTAGCGTTGTCTGTCTCTTTTTAGCTTGCCTCTCTTTCTCATTGGCACATGAACCTTTCCAAGAGTAACTTATCCGAGGTAGCTGGTTGCAACAGGTACGTTCTGAGATCAATTTTACAGTAATATTGTCATTTTCCAGGCTTGTGAGTATAGTGTGCATGAATGCTCTGCAATAATGCAGGATCATCCTTGAGATTATATTCTACTTCCTGTGAAGCAAACAATATTTTTATCATAAATCCATTGCTGTAATTAAGACATTTTGTGGGGTCTCTTTACTGCTCTGGACCTCTGCAGTAAGCTGTTTGTATAACCCAGTTGTATTTCTTTCCTGATAATGTGAGCAAAGAATTCTTCTAAGAGTGGGCAGGATTAGTTAGTTCTCGCATTTCAGTTTACTTTTGTTCTAGTTTTTTTTTTTGTTCTACTTTTTGTTACTGTTTTGTTCTTCTCTCCTTAAGTTCTCTTGTTGGGGGGGGGGGGGGGTGTCAATATGTTGGATAATATACGAGACAAGGGCATTACAAGTCTTGCCAGCTACTGAAACTTCAAGAAAGTCACTTATTTGCATCAATTGATTTGTGTTAAAATGGAAAAAAGTGCCTTTAATCTCAAACTGCAGATTCTCAATTTCTGTATTCATTCTGGCGGGTGAGGGAGAACCAGGACTATGCGAAGTTGTTTTTTGTTACGTTGGACTTCTGCTGCCCCCTGGTGAACACGCTGCTCCTCAGGATGCACACTTTCCTAGGCTACCACACCAACTGTAGCTACTGTACACCTTCTACCACTTGGGGTATTTTTATGACATGATCAAAGAGGGGTCTTCTCTACCTCAGGATACTAGCCTCACTTCTCTCATCCCAGCAATGCCTCCAAATGTAAAAGCCCTGAAAAGGGATGTATTTGAATGAAAGATTCACAGACACAACTTTCTTCAGCTTACATGTATAATGACTACATACAATGTGAATCAATAGCACAACAAATGCTACCATGTACACAGTTTTCTCATCAAATACAATACTCTAATGCAACAAAAATGGTATCTGTATACTGTACAAGCGTACTAAAAAATTTGCAGTAAAAAAAAACATATACCGGTACATACAAGATAACATCCATTATATCAATAACACTAACGCTACAAACTTTAAAACCAAGTAAAGTGAAACCTAGGATTGAACTAATAACTAAGTAACTAAGCCAATGGTTCTTCTCTCTCGTGTGCTAATGGGATTATGGGTAATTGTCTCCCATGCTCAGTCTCAGTGCGCGTGTGTCACTTGTATAGTCAACATCTGCATGTGCGTGTACTACTTATTAACATTGTGATTGCACATAAAGTAAAAGTGTTTGTGTGCGAGTGTCATTAGAGAGGTTCCTTCGTAAAGCAATTTCCCAACAGAGCAGTGTTTCCGTTAGTGTGTGTTCGTGTGTGTGTTTGTGAAAATTGTTCTACACACCTCCTCTCACCTCCTCCACCCACCTCCTCTCCTTTCGCCCTCACACACTAATGGAAACACTGCTCTGTTGGGATTCTTTTAAGGGTAGAGTGCGAGTAATTTTTCTTACTTTACAGCAGTAATTCCGTTCACGTGTGTGCACGCGAGTGTCATTAGAGAGGTATCTTGTTAAAGAAGTCTCCTGACAGAGCAGTGTTTCCGTTAGTGTGTGTATGCGTGTGTCATCCTACACAATAGACCCCTTCTGACGCAAAAAACACACATACACACCGATATACACCAATACACACGCGCATGTACACACACACACACACACACACACACACACACACACACACACACACACACACACTAACGGAAATACTGCTCTGTCAGGATACTCAGGTAAAGTGCAGGTTTAATATTCGACTGCTTTGATATACAAGCATGCTTCAAATTACGCGAGCAATCCAAAGTTTACTGTAACAATGTGAAACATATTCATTCAGTTGGACAGTAGATCTGGTGACTGTGAAGACCAAATCATATGGTCCACATAATTTTCATACTCCTCAAAGCAATGAATTAGTTTTTTTTCTCTGCGGATGAAATTAATTTGATCCTGGTGGCGATGACTCCCATCAGGCTAGATACTGTATGTATTGATTTCCAAGGGCACCTCACATTTTATAAGCAAATCAGTGAATAAGAATAAGTAATTAGATTGATTTTAAAAATAATCTATTTTTTTAATTTAAGGAAAAAATATTTATTTATTATATATTTATTTTCATCATCTTCTATAATGCTTATCCTATGTACACAGGTGTGGGCACCTCTATCCTATCTCAGGAGACTTAGGGTAATCCATTACTGTAAATTATAATTCTGGTTAAACATGACACGCAGGATTGTGAATTACTACACATTAATGTTAATTAATACACAATAATATTATAAAATATGATGATGATGATGATGATTATTAATATCAATCATATTATTAAAAATAAAATATAAAATTGATCACTGTTGAAATGTTTGCCTAATAGAATATATGGTATGTTAGTAAAATAAAAGAAGAGTATATTGATGTAATTAAAAACTATTTACATTGTGAAATTACATATTCCATCATCAGTACAAATAAGTGTATCGTCGCAGGCAAACCCACGGTCAGCTGCTCCACAGGTTTCCAGTCAGGCAGGCCCGCGGCCACCCTCTTGTGCTGTTACTAGGCAACGCTCCCACTATGGCAATTAAGAACAATGCATGACACCTGGACGCATGTCTTTATAGGTGCTCAGCCCTGGTTAGAGAAAGTAGGGGATTTGCATTCACGTTTGTGTTTCATTTTTTTATTTTTTTTTTTAAATAAATCCATGTTATCTCTGATCGCGAAACTTCTCTGAAAAAGTTAGGGGATCTGTATACAATCACCCAGCGCACTAACACCACACGCTCTCTCCACAGCAAGTAGTTTTCATGACTTTTCATAGACTCACAGAGGACAGCCTGTTTTTAAAACACATCCTTCAGCAATTGGGAACCTGATGTTAAAGTGAGATTAACAGTTAATGTTTCCATGAGGCTAAGCAATAACTTGTAATAATTAACACTAGTTTTGATATTTAGTTTTAGAGAATCCTGTCTAACAGCTACTATGCCAGTTAGGATTCAGTCATCCAGGTGAGGTTATTTGGGAGTTGAGTCATGTCAACTGGAAATCATTCTTGTTAAGAGAGTGACTTCTTTTACTTCTGACTGCTTCCATCAGGTAGCCTAAACTAATCTTTTTCATTTTTATCGCCTTAATCATACAAATTGAAATGACTTATCCAAGTTACTTTCTGATTTAAGATTTCATAATAGAGCTGCAAATTAAAAAATGGGGAAACCTGGACCTATCTGAGTCTATCTGAATTACTCGTGAACGGATCCATATCTAAAGAGCCCTTTAACCTGAGTATGTGGGAAATCTGCCTGCTTTTGCCAGGTCCTTCCACTAGAGGGCACTCAACGAATTCCTAGAATCCACCGAATCTTCGGACTGTGAACACACTGAGTCACTCGGATCTGGTTGTTTCACTACGCGCTACGAGTCCGTCGGATCTGCCAAGTAACTCGGTTCAGCTGAATCATATATTATTTTCAGCCTTTTTTTGTTTCTGACCATAAAATATAAGTGATCGAGAATCAAGAATTATCAATGCAAAATGTTTATTTTAATGACAAATGCATATAGAAAATCTGTAGGTTTAGACAACAGCAAATAGTGAATATGAATGTTAGATATGAACATAAAATATTACCTTTCATTTTCAACAAACAAACAAACAAGGAATAAAAGAATTATAAGTATATCAGAGATATATGATTTTTAGATTAAAACGGATAGAACATCGGGTATAGTTCATATAATAAAACAAAAATAGAAAAGCTTTGGTAGTAAAGCCGGTATGTAAAATTCAAATGTAAATTAAAAGCACAAAACTATGAAAAACCTCCAGTAAATTCGCACGTGAATGAATTTATGCGTGACGTATTTTTACTGCGCATGCGCAGAAAGCCTGCCTAGGAAATAACGATGAGTAGGATGAATTGATAGAACGCCCAATTCGAGCTTGAGTTTTCATGCACATAACCGTTGAACAAAAGCGTCACTAGAATTACCATTCTGGTGAAGTTGTGGAGTCGAAAACTGCCTTGATGTGATTAAAATAGCAGAGCCGTTTTATCCCAGTTTGTAATAATACACATCTACGTCACACCAACACGGAACAAATATGTTTGGTGTTAATAAAAGCAGCTTATAGTGCTAATGTATAGACAAAGGCGTGGTATCTATGTTGGTTTTAACAACACGCGCCTTTTATAAAATATTTTCAACGTCCAATGATACATATAAAATTTTTAACGGCTGATGTTCTTGTGATACGGATTCTGCCCGTTTTTTGTCACGGTCCCTCAACTAGGGGAGCTCAACGAATCATCAGAATTCACCGAATCATTGGACTAATGAACACACACTGAGACCCTCGGATCGGGCTGTTTCACTACGCGCTGTGAGTCCGGCCATGCAGGAAGTTTTCTAAACAACTGTCAGCTACTTGTTCCTACAGCTAACAACTACTTAGAACAGGTGACATTCCGTAATTAGAGGACAATTTAGGCACCAGAACATTTAAAAAAACGAACCTTTATTTATTTATTTTTTTTAAATATAATTTTCTGTTATGTATTAAAGAAAAACAAGTAATAAACTGCCAAACAATTTGATTCGTCCAGGTCAAACATCGAAGTTACACTTTTTAAAAATATATTTTATTTGTTGTGTGCTCTATTACAAATACTGAAAAACAACATATGTTTTAAAATATTGCTTTTACCCCTAAGTAAAGAAAGTCACATTCACAATGAATTCTCATTTAATTTCAGACAAGACTTGCCTTATATTAATTTAAACAACTTTTTACATTTTTTAAATATTATTTTTACTCTTTCAAATATATATTTGTTTCAAATATTTGCTCAAACGTATTATGCATGTAATCATTAATTTTAAAATGACAATAGCTTAAAGAAAAGCATTTAAGATGATTTTATGAAAAAAATATACATTTATATAATGATACATTTATTTAGATCCTACATAATTATTTTTTTTTTTTTATCACTGATCACGCTGCTCTCTAACACTGCAGTCTTTTTGCCATTTCCTCTTCCCTGTTTCTAGATCTTTCCACCACATCTCTCTCTGGTTTTCTAAGTATTGCTTAGATCTAAGTATCATGTCTGGCATGGTTCCCCTCTGCTTTTCAGCAGCACTCAGTGGTGTGTCAGAATCTGTAGTAATCAATAAAAGTCTTTTATTGAAAATGATCTAACATAATTTAAACAGTTGAGTTAATCTAGAATTAATAATCACATCCAGGTAATTGTTGCAATATGCTTACAATAACTGGTGGAAACAGAAGGGGGAAAAAAGGTAAATTGATTATGAAATACAGTAATACATTTAAAACAAGTAGATCACGCTCCATGAATGATACATCTGATTTTACTATAGAAAAAATCATTGCCCTTTCTGAATAAACTCAGTGAGATGCAACCCTGTTAATGTAGTGAAACCCTGTTAATCTAATTATAGTAACATAGTTGCAAGTCAATGTTAATTTTAGCTTTTTCTACGGAATAGATGCTAGCTGTGGAGTGTAGCATTACTGTCAAGGTAAAGGACAAACTTAGTTATGTAAATAAAGAAAGAAATCTTTGACAATTGTTTGCCTTATTCTGAAGTGACTAACATTGCATTGGCGTTGCATTTGTTAGAGTGACACACTCATTCAAGTTTTTTGTCTACCCATAGTGTTAGCCAGCAGCTTGATGATGTTACTTCCTCTGGTTCATGTTTTATTTTATTTTTTTCTCTTACTCTGCCAGGCTAAATGCTTTTGGCACAGGGTCGTGTGCTTTGTTATTGTTGATCATTAAAATTCTTTTATAACAATTGCAAGAGATATATATCAACAAAATCATACCAAAAAAAAGGAAATTTTAAACTTACTTAAACTGTTATATTTAAAATCCAATTTGTTCATCAGGAAGTTTGGACAAGAGAAAAAAAGCCAATTTAGGGGTTCCTTGAAGGCTATTTGATATTTTAAATAATATTTTCCTGCCACTAGTTTTTCTGCCACTATATGCATATTTTCTCTCAGGGCAAGTATAATTTACAAAACAAATGCATGATTTAGTATTTAGAATTCTGACAACAAAACTGTGGGAAGGGTGGCAATAGTTTGTTGGGCTGTGAATTTTTTATCTTCATTTATGTCACCAGACTGAACTGCATGGACTGCAGTGTGTCACTTCAGTTTAGTCTCTCTCTTTTTATATTGCCCCTCTTTCTCGTTGGCACATGAGCCTTTCCAAGAATAACTTATCCGAGCTATCTGGTTGCAACAGGTAAGTTTGGAGATCAGTTTTAATATTGTAGCTTAAAAATTATACATTTATATAATGATACATTTCTTTTGAATGTAGATCCTGACATAAATGTGACCAAGAACGAACATTATTTAAAAATATTCAAGAGAATGAATTCTGTATGAATGAATGATAACAATCAATAAGACCACAAACTGGATCTGATCAAATATTCAACAGACATACATTTAAAAATAGCCATGTTACAATAGGCTGCCAACCTGGCATTAAAATGAATCATCAAAAACAGGACTGAACAGTTTAATCCTTCAGGTACCTTTTTCCTGGCCTTACTCCTGTTATGAGCCTCTCTCCCTTTTTTATCACTGATCACACTGCTCTCTAACATTGCAGTCTTTTTGCCTTTTCTTCCTTGTTTCTACATCTTTCCACCACATCTCTCTCTCTCTCTCTATTTCTATTGCCTCCTCTCTTCATCAGCAGCATGTCCGGCATGGTTTTCCTCTGCTTTTCAGCAGCACTAAGTGGTGTGCCAGAATCTGTAGTAATCAATAAAAAAAAGTAAAGTTTTTTATTGAAAATGATCTAACATAATTTAAACACTTGTATTAAATTTAAAATTAATAATCCCATCCAGATAATTGTTGCAACCTTAATGTGCTTACAATAACTGGTGGAAACAGAAGGAAATACTGAAATACAGTAATAAATTTAAAACATGTAGATCATGCTCCATGAATGATACATCTGATTTTACTATAGAAAATACATTGCCCTTTCTGAATAAACTCAGTGAGATGCTAATTTTAGCTTTTTCTCTGGAATAGATGCTAGATGTAGCATTACTGTCAAGGTCAAGGACAAACTTAGTTATGAAAAATAAAGAAAGAAATCTTTGAAAATTGTTTGCCTTACTCTGACTAACATTGCATTGGCGTTGCATTGGTTAGAGTGATACACTCACTGAAGTTTGAAAAGGTTGGGGAAAAAATTAAAATAGAAAAGAGGACTAACCTTTGGTCTACATATGAGGTTAGCCATCGGCCTTGGTTTCATGTTTCTCTCTTACTCTGCCAGGCTAAATGTTTTTGGCACAGGGTTGTGCTCATTGTTGTTGTTGTTCATTAAAAAATATTATAACAATTGCGTATTGCGTATGAGACGTATATAAAAAATAAAAACAATTTAGGTGTTCCTTGAAAGCTATTTGATATTTTAAATAATATTTTTCTACAACCAGTTTTTATGCAACTATATTAATATTTTCTCTGAGGGCAAGTATAATTTACAAAACAAATACATGATTATTTAAAATTTCACAGCTGGAACTGAAAATGTCCTCCAATTCTGGAGTGTCTCATGTTAGTGTTAGCAACAAGATAACTGAAGATAACTCAATAAATGAAGAGAAGGATTCATGATTCATAAGTCATATAAAGCATCGATATAAAGCTTGTTATTTAACCTAAATGAATACAGATTTGCTCATCTCTAGTGAACACTAGGAAAGCAGTAGGACCGGACGATGATGCCATCTCATATGTCCTTTAAACATCACTCACACACCTGCATACTAGAAAGGTAAATTATGTTAAAATTAATCATTGACCCTAAAAGTACTTAAAGTCCTGCACCTTCTTTATCTCTGATCCCTGTAGCCTCACCGTTCCACATGTGTGTGAATGCCTTTTCATTCACACACATGTATTCTGTCTTGCTATGGCTAACCTTCATACCTTTGCTTTCCAGAGCATACCTCCACCTCTCTAGATTTTCCCCCACCAGTTTCTTGCTCTCGCAACAAAGCATAATGTCATCTGCAAACATCATAGTACATGGAGACTGGTCTAACCTCAATCATAATCCTGTTCATCACCATAGTAAACAAGAAGGGGCTCAAAAACCCACCTCCACCTTGAATTCTTCTGTCACACCTACAGCATATCTCACCATTGTCTTACAGCTCTCATACATGTCCTGCACAACTCTAACATAGTTCTCTGCCACTCCAGACTTCCTCTCTTGGCACTCTGCCGTGCGCTGTCTAAATCTACAAAGACACAATGCAACTCCATACTACCTTCTCTGTACTTCATCAGCATCCTCAAATACTGCATCAGTTGTACTCTTTCTGAATTGCATGAAACCCTATTGCTGTTCACAAATGCTCTCCACTGCCCTTAACCTAGCTTTCACTTCTCTTTCCCAAAGCTTCATTATATGGCTCATCAGCTTTATTTCTCTGTAGTTGACACAGCTCTTCACATCTCCTTTGTTCTTAAAGATCAGCACCAATACACTTCTCTACCATTCCTCTGGGATCCTCTCACTCTCCAAGATCTTGTTGAACAGACTGGTCAGAAACTCTACTGCCACCTCTCCTAAGCACTTCCAGACTTCCACAGGTATGTCATTAGAAACAACTGCCTTTCCACTCTTCATCCTTTTTAACACCGTCATTGCCTTATACTGATTTTTGTTACCTCCTGCTCCACAACAGCCACCTCTTCTACTCTTTGTTTGCTTTCATTTTGCTCATTTATCAACTCTTCAAAGTACTCCTTCCATCGTCCCATCACCCTCCTGGCACCTGTCAGTACATTTTCATCCCTGTCTTTTATCACTCTAACCTGCTGCACATCCTTTGTGCATCTGCTGTACAGATCCACCTCTCCCTCCTTACTGCCTAACGTAGAATACAAGTCCTCATATGCTCTTTGTTTGGCCTTTACCACCTCTACCTTAACCTAACGCTACATCTCCCTGTACTCCAGTCTATCTTTTCAGCCCTCTCAGTGTCCCACTTCTTCTTATCTAGCCTCTTTTTCTGTATGATACACCAAGTACCCTTCTACCTGTCTCCCTGATCACCTTAGCTGTAGTTCTCGAGTCAACTGAAAGGGCCTCCTGATCACCCAGAGTCTCAACACCTCCCTGAAAACTACACAACTTCCTTTTTCAACTTCCAATTTTTTTGTCCTCTGCTCTGCCCTTGTCCTCTTTACCTTCCTCACCACCAGGGTCATTTTACATACAACCATCAGGTGTTGTCTGGCTACAAACTCTCCTACCAATACTTTGCAGTCACCGATCTCTTTCCGATTACAATATCGACACAAGATTTAGTCCACCTGATTGCTTCTGCCTCCACTCTTATGGGTCACCCTATTTTCCTGCCTCTTCTGGAAAAAAAAGTATTCACTACTGCCATTTCTATCCTCTTTGCATAGAATCCACCAACATCTGTGGTTCTGCATTCCTGTCCTGAAGGCCAAACTTGTCCATCACATTCCCACACCTCTTTTCCCTTCCTCAACATGTCTGTTAAAATCTCCTCCAATCACCACTCTCTCACCTCTGGGGATGCTCTGCATTACTTAATCTAACTTACTCCAGAATTTCTCCTTCTCTTCTAACTCACATCATATAAGGCATAACCACTAACAACATTACACATCACCCCTTCAATTTCCAGCTTATCTGACACTCTTTTCACTTCCAGACTCCTCTTTCAGGATAACTGAACCCTGTTTCAGCTTCTAAAGTTCCAGGTTTCTAGCCTTGCTACCTTACTTTATATTATTATACTATTATATCATATACTAGCTGAAGTACCCGGTGTTACCCAGGCTTTTCATAGTTGAAATCTTGTGGTGGTAATGTAAAGTATTTTATTGTGTTTTTCATACTTTTATTACTACTGTAATTTACCATTTTAATTTTAGAAAAGGAGTTCAAGGGCTGTGGTTAAAATTCATACTGAATTACTTGACAATATACTATATACTTAGTTTGGCAAACTGTTGCAAAAATAAACAAATTCTTGGGGGAACTCACCCTTGAGCATGCAACGTAAAATTGCCGGTGAGAAAAACAGGGAAACCTCATATTAATTTAAGTCTGTCAACTGAAAGAAATAACACTTGGATCTTGCAATGAGAATGCACAGTTCAGCACTCACTGAAAAAACTTATTATGTCCCTACTGTAGCTCTGGGAGGTACTTTGCTCCTACCTTTGCTTTATTTGCTTTTTTTTTCCCTACCTCCTTGGCTTCTCCCAGAATATTCACAAAGTAGTGACAAAATTTACAAAGTAGTGACGTTTCCAGAGGTACATTGTACAGTACAATGAACTGTATCAGTGCCTGAAGTGCTTAAACCATCAGTTTCTTGCATATATTCAGTATGACCCAGTCTGTGAAAATCCAGCTAAAGTCCTTTTTTTTTTTTTAATTAAAAAGAAAGACTTTAGCTGAATTTTTGGGAGACTGGGACACATTTTTTTTTAAATGTATGATTTAGTCAGGTATAGCCGTTGAATTCTTGCTAAATAAGTTTATCTAGCAAAAACTATCCAGTGTAGCGGACAAGATTTCACTGATAGCGCGTTTTATTCAGTGTATGGTGGTGAAGTTACAGCTTTTGTTTCTTTTTCACTCAATTGGCATTATCAGACTTCATTTATTTCAGGCTGCAGTTTGGGGGGGGGGGAATCTCTTTCTCCAGATTTTTGACCCGGGCCAAAAACTAAGGGTGGAAAGTATATTAGCCCCATTAAAAATAATTTTATTTTAACTACTTTTATTGTAACTACTGAACCAAATGAAGTGTTTATTCTACTCTACTCCAGCAATATGTGTTGTTCAACCAAGTATTTGGAATTAATGATCATTGTTCATTTGAAATAGGTATTAAACCTATTTTTTCTTCATAAAAATGCTTTATAAAAATAACAGGCCAGGTTTTTTTAGGGTAAAGTTGGGATTTACATAAAATTTTAAAGAAGCAAGTATGACAAACTTACCAGAAGCATTCTGGTATATTCTTCAGCATGCTCATTTAAACTTGCAGCTGTTTTACTTACTGTATGAAACTGCACAAATCTATATCTATCACTACTGATTATTTTCAAACAAAAGTTTTCACACCAGATGTTGAATGTTTATTTTATCACCTTATTAAGACATTTGCACAGTACTGTCAGTAACATGCAAAACCCAGGAGCCTACATTATTATTTTTTTTTTCCATCTAAAAACATGTTTGTTATGTCATTAGGTGCTTTGGAAACTCGCATTCAGACTCACATTCCTTGAGGGAAATTCAAGCTATCTAGCTACATAAATAAATTACCAAAAAGAAAGAAATGTGTTACATTTTTATATTATTTATAAAAGTTTTGTTCTTATTCATATTTTATTTCAGGCCATTTGATTGTAATGTTGGCCACTTATCTCTAAATATGCCACATAAATAATAATAACCCAAAAGTAACAGCAGAACCAACACTCTTTAAATATCACTGCTAAACCCTGTGATTTTACTTTATTCTGATTGTACATAGATGCTAAAAAATATTCTTTTCCCTCTTTTCAGTGACATGGCGATATGCAATGATCCAGAGGTGGACCAGTCTTATCTAGAGTCAAACTCGTACTCAAGAACAGTTAGTACAAAGGCCAAAACTAAAGAGAGAGGCCAGTGGTCAAGTAAAGTAGAATTTATCCTGGCTGTTACTGGACAAATCATTGGTCTAGGAAATGTGTGGAGATTTCCTTACTTGTGCTACAAGAATGGAGGTGGTAGGTGTACAGAATGAGCATTGTATTTCTTATTAAAGATCCTTACATAGCCCTATTCTTACATCTGAATGAAATTCAGCTACTGTAATTAGGAAATTAGAAAGGGGACTTTCTGTATTTGACACCAAACCAGTACTCTCTTTAAACCATAGGAAATTCTAGGAAGATTATCTGATGGTTTGAGCAGAACTTGCACCCATCAAAAATGGCAGAGTATGTTCAAAATTTTAAAATGTGCTCCCAGAAAAACATCAAAGTAGGACATAAATTATGTGTGGATGGATTGTAGATGCATGGATACAGTACATACAGTAGACACATAGATATATCATCTTTATTTTATAGACATACAGACAAGAATAATGACCCACTAAATAAACAATAAGATTTATAATGACTGCTAACCAGTCTGACTGTCATGACTGCTGGCATTAAATAAATACTATTTATTGTCATATGAGAAAGATCTGTGAGATAAATTAGATAAATGAGTTTTTGTTTTGACTTTATAACAGATACAAGTCCCCCCCCCCAATAACTTTTTGTTGCTATATTTAAATAATGAGGTCATGCAGATTAAAATTGGAGTTACAGTAATTAGAGTGGCATGGTGGCTTAGTGTTTACTACTGTCGCCTTGCACCCAGGGTCCGAATTCGATTCCTGGCCAGGTTTGAGTCCCGCCTCTGTTTGCATGTTCTCCCCGGAAGTTTCCTCCCACAAGCGAAAGGCATTATTAAATTGCTTTGAAGTATGTGAATGAATGTGTGTATGCCCTGCAATGGATTGGCCCCCCGTCCCCCTGTATACAGGCTAAAGAGGTATAAATGGTATATCCTTTGCCAAAACAGAAGCCCAAAGTTGGACATTAAAGTCAAATTTTTGACAAATCAGAACTTTTTTAGAACGAATGATAAAACAAAAAGTCATCTTTTGTGGATATAATCTTAAGAATGCCATGTCCAAAGTGTCATGTCTCCCCGAGATGAATCAGACGCAGATGCAGATTCCATGTTCACAAGTATATATTTTATTTCTTTTCTTACAACACAAAGTCTCTGGACTCGCTCTGCGGTCCTAAACAAACTTCCCAGACTGGGTCTGCAGGTGGGTAAACAAAAACTCTCACAAGTGAGGAGAAAAACAGCGAAATGAAACACTTGCAAAGTCCATGCGACTGGTTGAGGATTTCCCTTTCCTCAAAGTATCCCACACCTGCAGACACCGTTCAGTCCTGGGAGTGAGAGGGGAAAAGTAGACACAAACATTAAGATCTTTCAGACAACCGGGTGAAGATGTGAGACGTGCATAACAGTGAACAGGCGAAGCCCTACGAGTTCGACTGGAATAAATAGTCAGACACACAAGGGAATCACAGGTGCTCGTGTTTAGTGCTTAAGTGCTGGTAGTACATACATAGACACACTAGGTGGGGACAAAGCATCAACTCAGTAATCTGGGGAACTTGATCTTATTCCCCTGAGCTGTGGAGGTACAGATGTTACACAGAGTAAATGACATACAGTAAATGGAGCATGTCCCAGGACATAACAGAGATTAATTTAATTTCATTGGTCACTAATGGAATCTGTGAAAACAAGTGACCCAAACACTTCAAAAGGCAAATCAACTGAACTAAATCCCCTCAATAATTTATGGATGATTTTCCATTTGAGGGATTAGCCAAAATCAACCATGTTGCTGCAAAATCCTAATAACTGTAGACCTCTTAAAATTGTAAGGCCACAAATATTTTTTTCTTTCAATAAATACATATTGTTGATAAACTGTGATGTCTGAATACAAGTGAATGCAAACAAACTTATTCCACCTCATTGTATAGTATGGTCAATAATTTATAAAATTCTGTAGTGTATATTAGGCTACTCTAAATATAAACTATTTAAACTTAAAGGGTAAAAAATGTCTCTATGATCCCTAGGAGTGTTTTTAATACCATATTTGGTTTTCCTGTTCGCCTGTGGCATTCCACTGTTTCTCATGGAGATATCATTGGGTCAGTACACCAATCAGGGTAGCATCACCTGCTGGAGGAAAATCTGCCCTTTGTTTGAAGGTGAGTGCTTAACGTTTTAAAAAGTAAAAAACAAAAGGAAACTTGTAATAATTCAATATTGGAGTTGTAGGGAGCCCATCACCAGGCCTGATGGACAGCTACTGATAGATGATGTTATGTCACCCTCCTGTTTTGCCTGATTATGGAAAGTCTGGTACAGTATAGTGCGTAAAAATACTGTATTGGAGGTATAATGCATATCTTTGACAAAGTCCAAGATTTATTCACTGTGGCAAACCATCAACTTCTGGAACTTTTCCCCTTTCTGTGGATCCAAGTGAATCAGAATCTAATCTAAAAGTATTTTAAAAGAATCTGCTACAGGCTTTAATCAAAGAATGGCAGATAATTTTAGATTTTTTAAAATTGCATATGCAGTCTTATGCAAAAGTTTAGGCGCCCCTTGATAAATATCAGATTTTGATGATTTTTTTCATTGAAAAGATGTCAACACAGTCTCTCTTGGAAATGGAAAAAAATGCACAATATATTCAGCAAACATTGATGCATAGTTACTTCTTATACCATAAATTGAAACAATAAAAATAAAAACATTATTATGGCACTGTGCAAAAGTTTGGGCACCCAAAGTTTTTAAGGTTTCAGACCTTAATCAGCTCATTAGATCTGATGCATGGCAACAGCTGTCATTTTACAAATACTTTGACTCTTCAAACCTTGTGCACACACTTGTGGACACTCAACAAACATGGGTTTCTCTAAGCTGGTGTGTAACACTCTGAAAATGAAAGCTATTGATGCCCACAATGCAGGAGAAGGTTACAAGAAGATAGCAAAGTGTTGTCAGCTTGCAGTTTCCACAGTGAGAAATGTAATTAAGAGATGGCAGTTCAGGGGAACTGTGTACTGTAGGTCAAGATGAGATCTGGAAGACCAAGAAAACTCTCGCTGAGGACTGCTCGTATGCTGGTCAGAAAGAAAAATCAAAACCACCACCTGACTGCAAAAAAACTGCATGAAGATTTAGGAGACTCGGGAGTGGTGGTGTACCGTTCCACAAGACCTTCATGGAAGAGTCAGCAGAAGAAAACCTTACCTGCATCCCCATCATAAAATCCAATGTCAGAAGTATGCAACAGAACATCTACAGAAGCCTGATGCGTTTTGGGAAGTGCTGTGGACTGATGAAGTTAAAATAGAACTCTTTGGCCACAATCAGTAAAGGCATGTTTGGAGAAAAAAATGATCAGCATTTCATGAAAAGAACACCTTACTGTACCAACTATGGGCATGGGGGTGGATTTGTCATGCTTTGGGATTGTGTTGCAGCCAGTGGCACAGGAAACATTGCACGGGTGGAGGGAAGAATGGATTCCACTAAATACCAGCAAATTCTGGAAACAAACATCACACAATCTGTAAAAAAGCTGAAGCTGAAAAGAGGATGGCTTCTACAACAGGACAATGATCCTAAACATACCTCAAAATTCACTGTGGAACACCAAGCTGAGGGTTTTGGAATGGCCATCACAGTCCCCTGATTTAAACATCATTGAAAATTTGTCGGTAGATCTTAAAAGAGCTGTGCATGCACGATGACCAAAGAATATTACAGAACTAGGTGTGTCACAGTCGGACCAGGCTCCTGTCATGTCTTCCTGGTGAGAATTAGACGCAGATGCAGAATCCATGTGTACAAGATTAGTCTTTTATTTATTACTTCTTTTTTAAACAGAAAAGAAAACAAATACACAAAGTCCCGTGGCGCTCACTGCGTTCCCGAGCAGGGCTTCCCAGGCAGGGTCTGCAGGTGGGTGAACTGAACAGTCTCGACTTCTGGAAACAAACCATAAACAAAAGGAAACACTTGCAAGGTCCTTGCGACTAGTGAGGGTTTTCCTTCCTCCCAGAGTCCCACACCTGCAGACACTGCTCAATCCTGGGAGTGAGACGGGCAGAATAGAATCAGTAAAAAACACATAAAACGAGGATAGGGTCAGGTGAGGACAAACAATGTGCACAACAGTGAACAGGCGAAGCCCTACGGGTTCGACTGGAATAAGTAGTAGACACACAAGGGAATCACAGGTGTTCGTGTTTAGTGCTTAAGTGCTGGTAGTACATACATAGACACACTAGGTAGGGACAAAGGGTCAACTCAGTAATCCGGGGAACTTGATCTTATTCCCCTGATCTGTGGAGGTACAGTTGTTACAGCTCCGACACCACCAGCCAAACACAGCGCCCTTTATCACTGGAGTATTAATCAGTATCACCTGAGGTTAATCAACTCACGCCCATAAAAGCACACACCGCGCTGCACTCAGTGTCCGGGCTCGTTTAACGAAAGTGGACCGAATCGCAGAGATCTCTTGTAAGACGTGTATATCCTCTGCATTACTGACCTGTGTTCTCTGTTTTCCTAGAAGGTATCTAAGTCAAGCTTCCTCGGCTTCATCCCCACTGCTCCGTGGTGTGTGCTCTCCTTCAAATCACCACCAGTCATCAACCTCCTCTGCTTCAGGAAAAGTAACACTTCAATAAAGAACTGCCATAGCCTTCACTACTTTTCATTACGCTGCCATTTCCGCACTCCTTGGAAATAAACGATTGCTCATCTTTTAAACGTATCATCTTGTGTGTGAGTCCGTCCTTATTACAGAAGCCCGGACCATACCACCGACTAGGATGAGCGATCCTGAACCCATCCAAGCGCTGGTGGAGGAGTTACGCCGAATTTTCATAACAACAACACCGCCACCATTGCCGAGCGTGCCCGCCGGCGCTTCCAGCGCTTCCTCGATGGCCCCGGTTCCCAGTCCGATGGCGCGACCAGCGCCCTTCCCTGGCTCGGCAGGGAACTGCAAGGGGTTTTTACTGCAGTGCTCACTTACCTTCGCGATGCAACCAGCATGTTATCCCAATGACAAAGCTAAGATCGCCTATATAATTTCACTTTTATCGGGACAGGCTTTGCAGTGGGCGGAGTCGATCTGGTCACAAGCTGGACCACTAACGGACTCTTATGAACTCTTCGTTTCACATTTCAGGGAGGTGTTTGAGCGCACAGACAGTGAAGGATCGGCAGGAGAACAGCTATATCACCTTACACAAGGTAATCTTTCCATTCAAGACTATGCATTGCGTTTCCGTACCTTAGCAGCGTCCAGCGGGTGGAATGAGCAAGCCCTCATTACCACCTACCGTCAGGGGTTGGAGCCCAATCTGCGGCTTATGCTGGCAACTCATGATGACTCCATCGGTCTCGAGCAGTTTATCCAACTCTCTATTCGATGTGCTTCACGTCTCGCCTCCTGCTGCACTGACCCAAGGAATCCTACAGCGTTTCTCCTCAGCCATCCGAGAAATCCACGATCCTCCGATCCAGATGAGGAACCAATGCAGCTGGACAGGGGAAGGATTTCACCTTCGGAAAGACAACGAAGGCTGACCCAGAGTCTGTGCTTATACTGTGGTAGCGCAGGGCACTCGAGGCTGGAGTGCCCCATCCGTCCCCCTCGGCAAGAGGTGAGTGCTTTGTATACTCATGTCGGAAGGTTACAACCCCTCACCACAAATGTAATTCTTACTGCCTCTTGCCTTACGCTTTCAGTGGCCGCTCTCCTCGACTCTGGGTCAGCCGGAAACTTAATCTCCGGAGAACTGTGCCGACGGCTCAAGATCAAAACCACCCAGACGGAGAAACTCTTCCAGGTACAATTCATAACTGGAAAACCTCTGTCCAGGAAGTCAGTCCATCTGTATGCGGGCCCTGTTACATTGCAAATTGGACTATGTCATCGAGAGGAGATTACATTTTTGGTATTGGAGGAATCCACCTCGGACGTCGTCCTGGGGCGCCCATGGCTGATGAAGCATGATCCTATCCTCTCGTGGGCCACAGGAGAAATTCTTAAGTGGGGAAGGACCTGTTTCGTAAATTGTTTTCCCCAGCTTCCACCAAAAGCAAACATTCTCAACCTACAATCCACATCGATCGAAAGTCCAGTGGATAAACAGTCTGTGGAAATTCCCCACCAATATTCCGCATTCGCAGATGTCTTCTGTCCAAAAAGAGCCACACAGTTGCCACCACATCGGCGATGGGACTGTGCGATTGACCTTCTCCCCGTAGAACCACTACCTCATGGACGCATATACCCACTTTCACTTCCCGAAAGAAGGGCCATGGAGGAGTACATCACTGAGGCTCTCCAATAAGGTTACATCCGACCATCCACTTCCCCAGCGGCATCCAGTTTTTTCTTCGTGGCCAAGAGGGAAGGCGGTCTTCGGCCCTGCATCGATTTTCGCACCCTCAACAGAGCCACTGTGAAGTTTAGGTATCCATTGCCCCTAGTACCAGCAGCCTTAGAGTGTCTCCGGGAGGCCATGTTCTTCACCAAACTGGACCTCCGAAGCGCCTACAATCTAATCCGCATCAGGAAGGGCGATGAGTGGAAGACGGCATTTATCACACCTACAGGGCACTACGAATACCTGGTCATGCCCTACGGCCTCGTCAATGCCCCAGCCGTCTTCCAGAACTTCATGCATGAGACCCTCCAGGATTTCCTGCATCAATTCGTCATCGTTTATATTGACGATATTCTTATCTATTCCAAGTCTGAGTGCGAACACCGTCAACACGTCACGAGGGTGCTTCAACGTCTACGCCAGTTCCAACTCTTTCTCAAAGCTGAAAAATGCTCTTTCCACCAAACTTCCGTCAAGTTTCTGGGATACATCATTGACCGTAATGGAGTGAGGATGGACGAGCAGAAAGTTTCCACCATTTCCACCTGGCCAGAACCTACCACCATCAAGAAGCTGCCGCGCTTTCTAGGGTTTGCCAATTTTTATCGGAGGTTCACCGTAAATTACAGCATCACCGCCAGCCCACTGACTTCCTTACTTCGTGATAAACCCAGGTCGCTGAAATGGTCACCAGAAGCCACCGCAGCTTTCCAGCAACTCAAACAAGCCTTCATGTCCGCACCAATCCTCATTCACACGAATCCAGAACTCCCGTTTGTTGTGGAGGTTGATGCCTCGACAACTGGGGTAGGAGCAATTCTCTCCCAACGACAGGGGAACCCACTGAAACTTCACCCATGCGCCTTCTTTTCAAGGAAATTCAACCCAGCTGAAGTGAACTATGACATCGGAGATCGTGAGTTATTGGCCATTAAATTGGCTCTCGACGAGTGGAGGCACTGGTTAGAGGGAGCAGCACACCAGTTCATGGTACTGACCGATCATAAGAACTTGCAGTACCTGCGAGAGGCCAAGAGGCTCAACCCTAGACAGGCGAGATGGGCCATGTTCTTCTCCCGGTTTGACTTTCAGATCTCCTATATACCGGGTTCGAGAAACACCAAGGCCGATGCTCTCTCCAGATTACACTCCTCCAACGAGACTATTGAGGAACCAGGACCCATCCTTCCAGAAACTTCGTCAATCCCATCCAGTGGGAATACCCGACAGCCATGGCAGAGCCAGCCCCAACGACTCCCCGAGATTGTCCACCTAATCGCAGATTTGTCCTGGACCGAGATCGTAATTCCCTTATCCATTCTACACATACTTCATTGGGCACTGGACACCCAGGGATCAACCGAACTCTCTCACTCATGCAGGAGCGCTTCTGGTGGCCCAATATGGAGAGGGACGTTAGACGATATGTTCAGGGATGTCCAGAATGTGCCATGGCGAAGACGCCGCGGCACCTACCAGCCGGAAAAATCATGCCACTGCCCATCCCTCAACGCCCCTGGTCACACCTAGGGGTAGACTTCATGACTGACCTTCTCGAATCAGATGGACGCACCTGCACACTGGTCATCATAGATCGGTTCTCCAAGGGGTGTCGGTTAGTCTCTCTCCGGGGCTTACCAACTGCAATGGAGACTGCAGAACTCCTTTTTAATAAGGTCTTCCGCTACTTTGGCATCTCAGAGGACATTGTATCTGACCGAGGTCCCCAATTCATCTCACGGGTTTGGCAAAGATTCTTCAGACTCCTAGGTGTGACCGTCAGTCTGTCATCAGGATACCATCCACAGACAAATGGGCAAACGGAACGCAAAATGCAAGAAATCGGCTGCTTTCTCCGCACTTTCTGCCATGGCCATCAGAACTCTTGGAACCAGTTCCTAGGATGGGCCGAGTATGCACAAAATTCATTGCGCCAACCTACAACAGGTCTCACTCCCTTCCAGTGTATCCTAGGATACCAACCTCCATTGTTCCCTTGGAACGGAGAACCATCAGACCTCCCGACGGTGGACTGCTGGTTCCGGGAGAGCGAGAGAGTCTGGGAAGAAGCTCACCACCACCTACAGAGGGCTGTACGCAGGCACAAAAACTATGCCGACAAACGTCGATCCACCGCTCCAACATATCAGCCAGGAGATAAGGTATGGCTTTCGACTCGGGACATGCGTCTGCGTCAGTCCTGTAAAAAGCTCAACCCCAGGTATTTCGGTCCCTTCCAAATTCTAGAACAGATAAACCCGGTGACCTATAAACTCCAACTTCCACCACAGTACCGCATCTATCCCACCTTTCATGTTTCGATATTGAAGAGATACCAAGATCCTGTTTTTTCCTCCACAGAGCCTGGTCCAGTAGAGGAAGCGCCCCCTCCTCCGATCATTGTGGATGAAGGCACCACCTATCAGGTCCGGGACATTCTGGATTCCCGCCGCCGTGGGGGTCGCCTGGAGTATCTAGTAGATTGGGAGGGTTACAGTCCAGAGGAAAGATCCTGGGTGCCTCGGGACGACGTTCTGGACCCCAATCTACTAGAGGAATTCCACAACTCGCATCCAGACCTAGAGGACGAGGTAGGCCTCCACGACGGCGGAGGCGTCGACCCTCAGGAGCGGGTCGTGGAGGAGGGGGTAATGTCACAGTCGGACCAGGCTCCGACACCACCAGCCAAACACAGCGCCCTTTATCACCGGAGTATTAATCAGTATCACCTGAGGTTAATCAACTCACGCCCATAAAAGCACACACCGCGCTGCACTCAGTGTCCGGGCTCGTTTAACGAAAGTGGACCGAATCGCCGAGATCACTCGTAAGACGTGTATATCCTCTGCATTACTGACCTGTGTTCTCTGTTTTCCTAGAAGGTATCTAAGTCAAGCTTCCTCGGCTTCATCCCCACTGCTCCGTGGTGTGTGCTCTCCTTCAAATCATCACCAGTCATCAACCTCCTCTGCTTCAGGAAAAGTAACACTTCAATAAAGAACTGCCATAGCCTTCACTACTTTTCATTACGCTGCCATTTCCGCACTCCTTGGAAATAAACGATTGCTCATCTTTTAAACGTATCATCTTGTGTGTGAGTCCGTCCTTATTACAAGGTGTGGATGGATGCTGAACTCAAATTTTTTATTCCTACGCTCTCTGCATGGGCTGCCTTGCTGCACTCGGAAGTTACAATAAGTAAAACAATAACAGCTACAAGTAAGGAAAATAAGCTTATTTCAGCAGACAGGGTACTTCAAGTTCCAGGTTGGACATTAATGCATCAAATAATTAACTTGCACAGATACCCAAGCAGAAGCCTAGAAGCCTTTTGCAAGGAAGAATGGGAGAAAATCCCAAGTACAAGAATTGAAAGACTTTTAGCTGGATATAAAAGGCATTTACAAGCTGTGATATGGGCTCAGCCTGAAACAGCACTGTGGAGCCATGACTGTCATTTGGGAACTAGTCATAAATATATGACCAATTAATTCTGCACAATACTTTATAGTCAGAGAGTTTTCTAGGGAAAAAATATGAGAAATACTTATAATAGAAATAAAATATCTGACATGTGGTAAACTACTGAGAAGGTTGTCATGTTGGAAAAAAATATGGCTAATTCTTGGTCATTTGTCAGCATTAACATGATGGAATGAATTTGTTCAATTAGTGTATTTTCCACTTTTTCTGTAGGCTTGGGGTATGGAACTATAGTGGTACTGTTGCATTCCAACATCTACTACATTATCATCATGGCCTGGGCATTCTTTTATCTCTTTTCCTCTTTTAGTCCTGAGCTACCATGGGCTAGCTGCAGCAATGCCTGGAACACTGGTATGGTTTTTATTTATATGTATTTATTTATATTTATATTTTATTACTAAAACCACCCATAATTTAGGGTTAACTATTACAGTGACTGTGCATGTGCTTTTTACAAAAAAGTCTTTAATGTTTATCTACTGTATGTTTTCTGTCCTTAACAGAAACTTGTGTTGAATTTGATAAAAAGGACAAATTTAGCAACTGGAGTATATCAGAAAATGCCACTTCACCTGAACAAGAGTTCTGGGAGTGAGTTGTTTTTAATGTACTTCCATAAATCATGTTTTTAGATTTTTTCATAAGGAAATGGTGCAACTATGGTTTGTGCTTTTCAGGAGGAAAGTGCTAAATCTCACAAGCAATGTGGATGAGCTGGGCAATGTGAGGTGGGAGCTGGCTTTGTGTCTACTCGTGGCTTGGATCATCTGCTACTTCTGTGTGTGGAAAGGAGTGAAGTCTACTGGCAAGGTGAGTGTCTCATGAGACTTATTCTGGGAAAATTAATGATTGACTTAGTAATAATTTAATGTCCTCTGTGAGTAAACTCTTTCTTCATCAGGTGGTCTATTTTACTGCTACTTTCCCGTATGTGATGTTGATGGTGCTATTGGTGCGTGGACTTACATTGCCTGGTGCCATTGATGGCATCAGATTTTACCTGTACCCAGATCCTACACGTCTCCTGGACCCACAGGTAGAAATACATGCAGATTTTAGGTTAAAAAAAAAAGAAATTGCATATACATTGGATGAAGCATGATGGCACTACACCCAATTATGTTTTACTTCATTGTGTTTCAATTTAGTCCCCCCCCCCCCCCCCCCCCCATATAATAAAATCTTACAACATACAAATATTTTCTAAACAATTACATCACTGTTTAAAACACTGTTTTTTTCTTTCTCCAAACATGATTTGGCAGAATTGTGATGAGAAATTTAGATTTTTCCAAATGATTTGCAAATGTTGACACCCGTGGCCATCATGGGGTTTTGGAACGGAGATGATTGCAGTGCAATTAATTGACTATAGTCAATTGTGTATTGTTCTTTTCCTCTGATCATCCTTCCTCCGATTTCAGATCATCCTGCAAAGCAACTGTTACAATAGCTTCTCTCTTGTCATACTTATCATTAACCCAATAGTGTGTTATAATTTTAATTCAATTGTTATAACACTCAAACCCACACACATTAAGTACATACAGTATATTTGTTTTTGCTTATATACCTGCTGTTTTCTTTTTTTTTTTGTCATACTGTAAATGTCTGGTGAGTAAATGCCATCTTGGTACGCAGGTGTGGATGGATGCTGGAACTCAAATTTTTTATTCCTACGCTCTCTGCATGGGCTGCCTCGCTGCACTCGGAAGTTACAATAAGTACAACAATAACTGCTACAAGTAAGGGAAATAAGCTTATTTCAGGAGACAGGGTACTTCAAGTTCCAGGTTGGTCATTAATGTATCAAATAATTAACTCGCACATACACCCAAGCAGAAAACCTTGTTCCATACCTTAACACACACGCAGTGTTGTGCTAGTTACTTAAAGTAATAATTTATTATTAGGGGTTAATTTTTGGTGAAAGTAATATATTACTACTACTTATTACTTTTCTACAGTCCAATGACACGTAGATTAGGCTAATTTTGGGCATTCCCAAATTGCCAATAGTGTGTGAATGTGTGTATGTGTGTGTGCCCTGCGATGGATTGGCACCCTGGCTAGGTTGTACCCTGCATTGTGCCCTAAGTCTCCTGGAATAGGCTCCAGGCTCCACGCGACCCTGAAAACAGGATAAAGCGGTATAGATGGTGAGTGAGTGAGTGAGTGAGATGACCAAATCATGTAAGCTGACTTGAGCATAAATGCAAAAAATAGTCACATTTGCATTATTAGTTACTGCATACAGTATGTCATATGTTAATATTACTTCGTTACTATACTGAAAAGCAACATGCTATATTACTACTTAATAAAAAACTTAATAACTTTTGTAACTTTGGTGCTTCTAAAGTTCTTGGTCTCTAGAACTGCTAGTGCAGTATGTAAAAGAATGTAAATATTTCTTTCAAAATGGTCACAAAACAAAAGAGAGTTCATAAGGGTAGATCAGCAGCTTTCTGTGAATGTTATGATTAAACCTTGGGTATCTTTTCACATGACACGGTAGCATGGATGGTCAGTGATATCTGGTTTTCTTTGGTTTGCAGGGACTGTATTTATCTCTGCCTGTTGAACAGTACCACCAGTTTTGTAGCTGGCTTTGCCATCTTTTCAGTGCTGGGCTTCATGGCTTATGAGCAGGAGACAGACATCTCAACGGTGGCAGAGTCAGGTGACTAACGTTACTGTATAAACCTATCTACTGTACTAATTCCAACCAACACATAAAGGGAATTTGATGTGTTGATGTGTGTCATCCACATTTAATATTTTTTTCAGGTCCAGGGCTGGCCTTTATTGCATACCCCAAAGCAGTTGCGATGATGCCTTTTCCACAACTATGGGCCTTTTGTTTTTTCCTTATGATAGTTCTGCTGGGTTTGGACACTGAGGTCAGCAAAAGGAAAACTCAGCAGAAGTTGTTAAAAAATTATTTTAAATCAGTTTGACTATTTTCCATGGATGTGAATTTACTGTAAATTCTTATATAAATTTCTGTTATATCCCCCCACTGTTTAGTTTGTGGGATTGGAGACATTAATGACAGCTATAACCGATCTCTATCCTTCCTATTTACTCCGTGGTTATCGGCGGGAACTCACTCTGCTCTTCATCTGTGTTGGGTGCTTCCTCATTGGCCTGGTTATGGTAACAGAGGTCATTATGATTTCTTCATTACCCTAGATAAAATGTCATCTTGGACTGTATTTTCATTGCTGTCCATGTGAACTATAGTAAAATCCACAGAATTCCCATTATTTTAGAAATAACGCCTCTAAATGATATACTCCATAGTATATTTCTAGTATATCAAATCGCTATTTAAATATCCATTATATCTCTATAAGCTTTTAAGGTTTTTGGAAACATAATACAGTCAAAAGTATTGAAAAGGACAATTCTTCACCATGGTTTTATTTTTGACTCTTGGTTTCACTCTCCAGGGTGGCTTGTATATTTTCCAGTTGTTTGATTACTATTGCTGCAGTGGGATGACACTTCTATTATTCGCCATTCTGCAGTCAGTATGTATTGGCTGGGTGTATGGTGAGTGCACATCTGAGGACTGCAGATTCATATTGCATAAAGTTGTATGTAGTGAGTAATGCATATTCAGTAGTTTAATTATGGTTATATAAATATATTATTCATTTTTCTTAGGAGCTAATCGTCTGCATGATAATATTGCGGACATGATTGGCTATCGACCACTGTTCTTAATAAAGTACTCTTGGAAATACATTATTCCTCTAGTCTGCACTGTAAGTACCTTTATGTTTTCTGACCTTTTTTTTTTTTTTTTTTTTAATGATTATAAATAATTTACTGACTCGACACATCTGGCAGTAATAATAGCCCCAGGAGTATGTTTCTGTTCAAGCCAGTAAGCTGACATGCAAATTATATATTTTTATCACCAAAGTAGATTGAGACAATGTTTTCTGACAGGTTAAGAAGGTTAAATTTACGTATGACCATAAATGTGTAAAACAGCAAGTCCCTGACATAAGAACGAGTTCCATTCTGGGAGCATATTTGTAAGTTCCTTCGATAACTTCTGAACCAGTACACTTTGGCCTATTTAGCCAACAATTAGCCAATTTAAGCAACCTGTTGGGGGAGCATTTTGTCCGTTTGTGCCGGTGTCTACCAGCTCCTAATTCAGAACCACCTTAAGGTCAAACTTTGAAATTCTCCCCCCTCATTTCATTTGCCCCTTATGGAACCCTTTATTGTGGGTACAAAATCTGATATGGCTGGAGTACATTCTCAGCACCCTGTGGCTCATTACCCTGGGCATGTTGTCTTTAACTGCACTTATGGGTTGGATCCTCCTCATGCGATTTACTGCGTGAGGAGGATGTGGGGGTCCATACCAATAGATGGCCATTGTTGTATAT
Source organism: Clarias magur (assembly GCA_013621035.1). Taxonomy (NCBI): domain Eukaryota; kingdom Metazoa; phylum Chordata; class Actinopteri; order Siluriformes; family Clariidae; genus Clarias; species Clarias magur. Next base: position 2,986,961 of record QNUK01000005.1, on the reverse strand, counting down.
TCTGGGAAAAAAACAGGGTTATATATAGTGTACATTATTTGTGAAAAAGTTCCAGACAGTATGATGTTGATTTAAATTTTTTTCTTTAGGGTACATTTGTCTTCTCTCTTGTTAAATTCACTCCTCTGAAGTTTAACAATATAATTGAATATCCCTGGTGGGGCTACGCTGTCGGCTGGTACTTCACACTCTCTTCAACTTTATTGGTTCCTCTTTGGATGATTTATTCTCTTCTCACTTCTAGTGGCTCATTGAGACAGGTACTGTATGTTCAATTCCATGTCCACAGGAAACTTTAAAATAAATTAAATTGATTACTTATTTTTACCACTTATAGTTACTTATTGCAACCTTTGACCATCCCTAGAGATTTCATGTTCTCTGCACTCCAGACAAAAACCTTGAACCTATGAACTCAAGCAGAAAAGAAAACCGTTCAAAATTTCTTGGCCTTACAGCTTTACCACAAGGTCAAGTAGATTCTTGAAGGAAAACCACGATTTTCAATTTAAGGTACTTGTCAATTGTCGGTTTATCTATTTAACTCACTGTACATCAGCTTCTGGACATAACTTTTACACACTGCCGTTGATTAAGCAGTTTCATGTCATTTTAAGTTACAGAGACCACGTTATTCCACTGTTAATCACAAGTATTATGTTTTGAAGTAGACTTTTATCATTTCTGTTAGAATATAAAGTGGCAACTTGTTAGAATGTAAGGGAGGGGGAGGCAACTGTTAGTGTTTGTGTGTCAGTAAAATACTTCCACCCTATTGTTTCCTTGAACTTTTGAAGAATATGTGGATGGCTCATGTTTTTTTGTGTAATAGTGGCTGTACATGATCAAGAGATTTGACTTATGACATAAAAATCTCCTGTTTTGTGAAAAAAACTAGAACATTCAGAGACAACTGTGTTTGTGTCTCTCCAGTTCAGTTTAGAGTGGTTATGCAATATTTCATACTTGCCGTGTACTTTTTCTTTCTAAATATTAGAATACCTGAAGCCTACAAAGTTTTTCACCAAAACAAGGTTAGTGGCCCCTCTTTCTACTCCCTACACCTCTCTACCCAGAGCTGTTAACAGGTATTGTTAATAGATGGTTATTACACTTACTCACTCAAACCCTAAGCTAGAAATCACACCTTGAACTGAGCTCCAGTTGCAGTCAGAAGAATTTCCAATGAAGTTAGAAATACACATTAATGATCCAGTGGAAAGTTGTTTCCTATTTGCTTAGGTTAATCCAGATGTTAATGTTTTTTTTTTGCTTGGATAGAGTATCATTGTTGTATTAAGATATGCATGGCACACATCTTTATTTATTAGACTAGTCATTCTAGAATCATCATTTACAGAACATACAGAACAGCATGTGCGGAACAACGATTGTAGGAAGGAGGGTTCATGGATGTGTGACAGCTGTTAATAAGTTTGCAAATAATGATATATGCAGCGTACAAAGAAATGTTTCATACAGGAAAAAAAAAGACTTATATTTGTATGTGGGTTGTGTGTGCACCATAATCAAGGAGTAATATAAAAGTTATAGAAATACATACATTTATAAGTAACTCATAACATACTCTTTATTATATGTAGAAAGGTTTTCTTTTTTTTACTGTTGTGTACAAGATGTAATTTATTTTAATTATAACCATGGAGAGCACTGGAAACGCTGTCATCTCTGGAGCTGAGTTCAATGTGTGATTTCTGGCTGTGGGTCATTTGAATGGGTGTGAACTAAATCTGAACTGGGAAGACTGAGCTTGTGTAGAGATTTGAAGATGGGGCTGCTTGGTGGGTTTGAACCAAACATTTCCAGGAATTTGAATGTTTTTTTTTTTGTGTATAACACATGGCGCATGTGTTATGCATGGTGCTGCACATAACAGTGAGAATAACAATGGTGCAGTGAGCAACACAAGGACATCAGCTTTAACCAGCTTTAACATCTGAGGAGATTACAGGTGTTTACAGATGTGTGTGTGTGTGTGTGTGTGTGTGTGTGTGTGTGTGTGTGTTTCCAGCCAATGCAGGGTCTTTGCTCAAGATTTTCAGAGATTTCCAAGATTTTCACACATCAAATGGTTCAACCATCATTATTTTGAACACTCTTCTAGACTGCTTTTAAATTAATAAAAACATGCTGGTATCAGACAAGAATGATAGAGTCAGTCACACAAGCGTCTTTGGACGGTATAAAGTTTAGATATATGCATTATTAAAAAAAAATGCCTCTGACAAGGTTAATAAAAGAGCATTTATGGTTAGATTTTATAAAGCACATATCAAACACGAGGCCTCTGTCGAAAACAGTCTGCTGCATTCTTATCGGCCCGTGCCAAATATTAATAATGATTTGTACAGTAGTACACTATACCTTAACATCTCTTTACACTGTCTAGTCCATACCACCAGTGACCAACTGTGTTCACCACAGGCCACACTGTTTGTTCTATTTATGTAATTCTTAAAAAAATCTATTAATTTAATCATTTCCTTTTCTTTGTGCTTCCTTAATAATTCATTTTTGCGATTTCTCTTCTGTAACAGTTTCAGTTTGATTTCAGGCAATGTGGGACACTTTGTGGTGAATGCCCCAGTATACTCACACAACCTGTTTAGTCTTTTGGAATAAAATAAATAAATATATCATGTGATAAGACACATTACATATAAGACACACATCTCTGTTTGTTCGGGCATTGTAGGGCAACTTATGTGGGACCGTCAAAACAGCCTACTTTACAACTTTACAGTGACTGCACAGCTTTTTATTTCAGGTAATATTATCCAGTGCCAGAAAGTTTGTTTACAGCATTAATCATGTTATTTAAAGCTAATCAAAGTATGTTGTAAATTTTCAAAACTGCCTTTTTTCATTGCAAATGAAACATCATGCAAATGTCCATTTAAAAGTAGAATGAACTGACAATTAGTATCTAATCGGATACTAATCATGGTCATATCAAAATTCAACATCTATTAAAATCTTTTCGGTAAGTAAATTATATTTTCTTTCAGCACAGAGGCATAGTGGTTAGCAGTGTGGTCCCAGATGTCCAAGGGTGAGGGTTTGATTCTTGCTTCAGGTCTGCATGCATGGAAACCTGGGTACTTTGGCTCCCTTCTATGCAGCTTAAGCTGTTTGCCATTTCTGTGCATGTGTGCATGTTTATATGCTGAGTGCCTTGGGATAAGCCCCAGTCCTCCCGTGACCCTGCACACGATAAACGGAGTAAAAACTTTAAGCATATTTTGCTTAAATCATATTTATTACCTACAAATCATGTGATCAGAATCATTAAAGGTTTTTTTAAAATAATGAACTGCAGTATAATGTTGTAATATACTGCCTAGTAATACTATTTATTATGACAGTGTGTTATTAAATTGATTTTTGAGTCTCTAGCTACATTTGAAACATTGTTGTCAGTTTTATTGTGATTCAATATAAAAATGCAGTATAAATCAGACCAATTAAAAGTATTGTTTCCTGACAAGAGGTGTGTTGCAACAGTCCAAAAGGTTTGCAGTTATTGGATGCTGATTTTCATTTACTTGAATCTTGAATGTTTTGAAAGCTTAAATGTCCAGCGTACTGTATGCTCCACTTCACCTGAATGCATATACGGACCCAAGACGGGAATCAAACCCTTCACTGTTAAGGTGCAAGGCCTCAATGCCAACTACTACTCCACCGTGCTGCCATCAATAAGTCATCTTTGTGTAAATCATTATAAATGTACTTTTACTTTAAGAAATCAAAGTCAGTCAGTCCGAAAAATTGGGAAAGCTTTGAAAGTGTAGTCACAAAAACCATCAAGCGCTACAAAGAAACTGGCTCACATGCGGACCGCCCCAGGAATGGAAGACCAAGAGTCACCTCTGCTGCGGAGGATAAGTTCATCCGAGTCACCAGCCTCAGAAATCGCAGGTTAACAGCAGCTCAGATCAGAGAGGAGGTCAATGCCACACAGAGTTCTAGCAGCAGACACATCTCTAGAACAACTGTTAAGAGGAGACTGTGTGAATCAGGCCTTCATGGTAGAATATCTGCTAGGAAACCACTGGTTAGGACAGGCAACAAAGAAGACAATAAAGAACACAATAAAGAAAACTCTTTGAATGAGAAGGTGTGTACTGTGCGTGTGTGTGTGTGTGTGTGTGTATTGTCATTAGTCAAAATATTACTACTAATGTAATTAAAGAGCATTAAAAAATTTGACAACTGCTTTGAATAATAAGTGGCTGCCAAATGAGCAAATGCCTCTCAGATAAAAGGCTGTTTAACCTTTTGTACCCACCTACTTTATTAACTAGGATCCTCATATTAAGAAGAATACAGTGGCAGGCAGCTAATGTTATACTGTACGTACCAAGGTAGCTGAGAAGCATTTTTTAAAACGTTTTTAGTTTAGTTATTTTTTAAAATGTTTTAGTATTTTGAAAAAGGGAAGCCTGTCCATCATCTTAAACTTCTGATTGCATCCACCAGGTAGTCTGAGCCTTTTGCAATTTTCTTGTTTAATCATGCATTTACTGTATAATGATTGAAATTATGCTCAATAATAATTTTAGTAACACAAATTTTAAAAGTATTAATATAAATAAAATTTGATATTATAATGTATGTATAATACAAGAATAAGATTTTGATGTGGCAGTGTTCTAAAATGTAATTTAATAAAACTAAACAGATATGGAAAGTAAGTTCTAAAATTCTATTTTGTCATATACACAGTATGATACAGTATGAAGTGAAATGCTTATATGTCTGCTGTGACCTAAAAACTTGAATGTTATTGAAATGTGGCATTTTCAATAAGAATATAAAGTATGAAATAAGAGAATTTTTACAAATTCATAACATTTTAAACAAAGAAATATAGAAAAATATGGGGAAAAAAATTATTATAAAAAAATTGTACATTGTACATATTCAAAAATAAAATAATAAAATATAATAAAATGAAGAGTAGAAGTGGAATGTAGAAACCATGTCCAGTTATAGGCAAGACAACAGTCCATTGTTACGTATTAGAACTAATACTCATTTAGAGATGGTGCCTAACTGTGTGACCTTAGTGGGGTTCCATTATCTTCTAGTTTTTTATTTATGCCCCTCTAATATGTGGTGCAGATGCTTAAAAAGCTGCTTTTACCTCCTTCCAGTAATATGGCAAAACATAGTACTCCAGAGGTGGATCTGTCTTATCCAGAGTCAAACTCAAACTCAGGAAGAACTAATAGAATGACGCAAACTAAAGAGAGAGGCCAGTGGTCGAGTAAAACAGAATTTCTCCTGGCAGTTGCTGGACAAATCATCGGCCTAGGAAATGTGTGGAGGTTTCCTTACTTGTGCTACAAGAATGGAGGTGGTAGGTGTACAGAATGATCATTTATATTTTTTGTTAAAAATCCTTTATTCATTTATTCTCTATACTGCTTTATTCTGTACACGGTCACGGGAGGCCTGGGGCCTATCCTAGGAGACTTTGGGCAAAAAACAGGTTATTCCCTGGACAGGATGCCAACCCACTGCAGGGCTTGCACACACACATGCACACACATGCGCGCACACACAATATGGCAAATTAGGAACGGCAATTTAAAATCTCTGCATGTTTTTTAACTGTGGGAGAGATGTGAGGCCACAATGCTATGCCAGCGTACAGCTGTTAATAAGTCATTTTTGTGTTAAACATTAAAAATCGAGTAATCTAATGCGTTAGGTCTGCCATTTAAGTACTCAGTTATTTAGTTATATTTTTAAAAATGTAATCCGTTATTCAGACAATTCATGTAATCCGCGAGCCAGACAGGAGTGATTCAGTTAGTGTGTGTGAAAGACATCCTACAAGCCCAGCCCCCGCCCCTGGTAACTCGCCCCCCTCTGTTATTCCTGCTGTTAGTAGTTAACAGATTATAGGCCATGAGCTTCGCTGAGTGATGATGGTAGAATAATTATAAAGGCCTTGACTAAAGCAACATGCATGAGGAATCACAAATACATTTTTGTGTTTCCATTTTCTGCAATGGAAAAGTACTCTAACTAGTTACTTTTATCAGAAGGTAAATGCTGTAATGTAACTGATTACTTTTTAATGACAGTAATTTTGTAATGTAATTAGTTACTTTAAAAAGTAACATCCCACAACACTGCTTATCAGTAATAAAATACAGGGGTGTGTTCCTGGCTGTGTGTGTGTGTGTCTGTGTGTGTGTGTCTTGACAATGATTGTTTAATAGCTATGCAAAATAAATGTGCACTCAGAACTAATTTAAAGGGCAGACTTTTTCTACTTTTTTTTCTAGACAAACTTTTCTAGTTCCCAATACAGAAAGATTAACATTAAAATCACATAACATTAACACATTAATATTGATTATCAATTACATACAGTATAAACTGGTGACAGGATCATGGGCACCCAAGGCTCACCTATACCTGCATGGACTAATGGGCAGTCTGCCCAGTCCGATCTCACACCAATCCAGCAAAACTGGAAGAAATCAATGCGGTGGGATGAGGGAAGGAAAGATAGCTGACAAAACCATCAACACTGACTGTGTGTAAGGTCTTGTAAACTCATGTATTATCCAGAATCCAATGTTTCCCAATGTTTCCCACGCCATTGTTGGCAGCTTAAATGTAATTTGTATTAGCTAATCATATTCTTGGGAGTGAGGTTGGTGCAACCTGTGAGGGGCAGACAGGTAGATTTTGCAGAAATATCACTATGTTATTATGCTAAGTAATCAGTTTGGTCTAAAATTTGTGTCTGTCTTTCTCAGGCGTGTTTTTAATACCATATTTGATTTTCCTGTTTGCCTGTGGCATTCCACTGTTCCTCCTGGAGATATCGATTGGTCAGTACACAAGTCAAGGTAGCATCACCTGCTGGAGAAATATCTGCCCTTTGTTTCAAGGTGAGTCTTTATGCTTTTAACCTTAAAAATAAGTAGCAAGTCAATTTCCACAGTTTTTTTCTGGTACACAATGAAATAAACTAATGAAAGGGACAAAAATGTTAATTCCTCCAATAAAAAAGATTACAAGAACCCACCTCCTCAGTCAGGGCAAAGGATAATATCGTCAAGTGAAGAGCAAAGCAATATACACAATACATGCAAATATACCATAAGGAAAAGTATAGCTAAAATGTTTTTTATTTTTACTCAAATTTTAAATAAAAAAAAAACATTTTATTATTACTGAAACACAAGATATTGTGCAAGCTGTCCTGAGTGTATGTTTGATTTTTATGAACTCATCTTTTCCATTTCTATTCTGCAGGCTTAGGCTATGGAACCTCAGTGGTCCTGTTGTACTGTGTTATTTACTACATTGTTATCATGGCCTGGGCATTCTTCTATCTTTTTTCCTGTTTTAGTACTGAGCTACCATGGTCTAGTTGCAGCAATGCCTGGAACACTGGTACACATTTAAAACAATATACTGTATACAAAACATACAAAATTCAAGAAACAAGTCTTAAACATTTAACTGTTTTTTTTATTTTATTTTTTATCCTTAACAGAAACCTGTGTTGAATTTGATAAAGAAATATTTAGCAACTGGAGTATACCAGAAAATGCAACATCACCTGCTGAAGAATTCTGGGAGTAAGATTTATTTTATAATGTACTGCCAATAAAGCAACTGTATTATTGCATGAATCAAAAGGTTCAAATATGGTTTGTGCTTTTCAGGAGGAGGGTATTAAATCTCACAAGCAGTATGGGTGATCTGGGCAATGTGAGATGGGAGTTGGCTCTGTGTCTACTCTTGGCTTGGATCATCTGCTACTTCTGTGTGTGGAAGGGAGTGAAATCTACAGGCAAAGTAAGAGAATTTATTCATTACACGTACTCAGAAGGTATTGATGTTAGATTTAAAAACAAATGGTGGTGAATTATATTTTTTTGTTGTTGCTTTTGTCCTTTACTCTTTCCATTTGTCTCATTCATCTGTCTGCTTGTTCTAGATTGCCATTAGCTTGATATCCTCAAAAGTAGGTGGTTGAATGTTTAAGACTTATATCGAATTATCAGTCGTTTGTCTTCTCTCTCAGGTGGTCTATTTTACTGCTACTTTTCCTTATGTGATGTTAATGGTGCTGTTGGTGCGTGGTGTCACATTACCTGGAGCTATTGATGGCATTAGATTTTACCTGTACCCAGATCCTACACGTCTCACAGATCCACAGGTAGAAACATGGAGAAATCTGACCAAGCTCAATATACAGTATGACATGCCTATGAACATATTCATGATTTTACCATATTTAAATGTTCCACATGGATAGTTCATAGATTTTTTTGGCCTATTTTTTTTTCCAGATTTTTTAATACATTACTTACTTATTTGAGCTTAATTAATCAATATGTTTAGTAAAACACTATGATCAGGAGTATCAGTTTTTCTCCCCTGCTGTTTCTATATTATACTGCAAATGACTACTGAGTAATTTCGCTTTTATGACATGTACTGTAGGTGTGGATGGATGCTGGAACGCAGATTTTTTTCTCTTATGCTCTCTGTATGGGCTGCCTTGCTGCTCTAGGAAGCTACAACAAATACAAAAACAACTGCTACAAGTGAGGAAATAAGCTCGTTTTAAAATTCATAAGATTAAACATTCACTTAAAGCCTAATAATTGTTCATAAGAACTATGGGGACTGCTAGGATACTCAAAAAAACTTAACGCAGTTCATGCATGTTTATTGAAGTTCATGAATTAGGCATCAGTTAATACTTAATGTGCTTTCCTCATTAAAACACACACACATGCGATGCATGTGAACAAAAAACACATAAGTATGTAAAAGAACATAGATTATTCTTTCTAAATGGGAAGGAAGAAGTTGTTTTGTGAAATTTCATTGTAAATTATTATTAATTATTTTTACATATAACCAGATAGCGTAGATAGTCAATGAAAGCTTTTTGTATCTTTACTTTTCAGGGACTGTATTTATCTCTGCCTGTTGAACAGTGCCACCAGTTTTGTTGCTGGATTTGCCATCTTCTCAGTGCTGGGCTTCATGGCTTATGAGCAGGACACAGACATCGCAACGGTGGCAGAGTCAGGTGACTTAAGTTGTAATCTATCTGCTAATTTCAACCAACATGTACAGAAATTTTGTTGTATTGAGCCAAGTGTCATCTACATACAGTACAGTATAATTTGTTTCCCCAGGTCCAGGGCTGGCGTTTATTGCATACCCCAGGGCAGTTACAATGATGCCTTTTCCACAACTATGGGCCTTTTGTTTTTTCCTCATGATAGTTCTGTTAGGCTTGGACACTGAGGTCAGTAGAAAAAACGTTCATTTAAATGCAGTCTTATTTACTGGCCTATGGAAATGACACAATTTGTTATGTTTTAATGCTCATTTTAAAATGAGATTCAAATGGATTCAAATCCTTTTTCCCCCTTCATCATCACACAATAGTCCACACAATGGTGAAGCAACAGGTGTTTGGAGTGTTTTGTTAATTTATCCCATTTAAATTATAATTCGGTAATACTTACATAAGCATTAATTTACATAAGCATTCAGACATAATTAGGAAAGGCACAAACCTCTCCATATAATGTGCCACTGTAAATGGTGTAGACAACAAAGCCATGAGGTCAGGAGAAGTATCTGTAGATATTGTAATGACAGCATTATGTCAATACACAGATCTGGGAAAGGATACCCGAAATGTTCTGCAGCATTAAAAGTGTCCAAAACCATGGTAGCCTCCATCACTCTCACATGGAAGGGATTTGAAACAGCAAACAGTCTGCCAAGATCTGTAATCAGAGACAAAATGCCTTGGTCCACAAAAGAGGTAACCAAGAACCCAGGGGTTACTATACATGTGATCCTGAGTTTCCTTGTGGAGATGGTATTGGTGAGGGGGGGGGGGGGGGGTGTTGGAGGGGAAGATAAATTTAAGATGGCTGTGAAACATAACAAACTGTGGGGAAAAATTGTGGGTCTGAAACTTTCTTTATTATTGTCCATATTTCAGTGTATAAAATACAGTATGTGACGTGAGTGTAAATTCTTACATGTTTTTTTTTGTTTTGCACCCCTCGGTTTAGTTTGTGGGATTGGAGACATTAATGACAGCTATAACTGATCTCTATCCTTCCTATTTACTCCGTGGTTATCGACGTGAAATCACTTTGCTCTTCATCTGTTTTGGGAGTTTTCTCATTGGCCTGGTTATGGTAACAGAGGTCATTATTATTTTTTTCATTACCCTAGATAAAATGTTATCTTGCACTCCACTATCATAGATACAGTATGTGAACTTTACTAAAATCTACAGAATTCAATAATTAAATTCTCATTAGTTCTATTAATAGTGTTAATAGTTTCTCTAAAATAGAGTTCTGCTCCTGAAGGACCCTCTGCCCTGCACATGTTAGAGTATTCTCAGCTTCCAGAACAAGTGTTTTAATCAAACCCTTTTTTGTCCTAATCTCAGCTGTACTAATCAACTTATTAACAGGCAGAATTGGGGGAAAAAAATCAGAGAATTGCCTAAAATTTTCAGGGTAGGGGTCTTCCAGAACCTGGGTCCAGATCCAATGCTCTAAATGATACAGTATACTACATACTAGATTAAATATTTATAACAAGAATAAAACTTCTTATTTCCTGTGGTCTCTCATAGCAAAAACATTTTCACAATGCTACAAGTTCTTGCAAACATAATACAATAAAAAAATAATTTAGCAGACTGTTTTTCACCAAGGTTCATAAATTTTTCATTAAATCAAGCCCCATATTCTGACTCTTAGTTTCATCCTTCAGGGTGGCTTGTATATTTTCCAGTTGTTTGATTACTATTGCTGCAGTGGGATGACACTTCTGTTATTCGCCATTCTGCAGTCAGTGTGTATAGGGTGGATGTATGGTGAGTACATGTTGAAAAGAGTACATGTTTATGGCCTGCAGATTAATTTTCAAAAAAGGTGAGTACAGTATATAGTGTATAAAACATTTTCTTTAGGTTAAGGATGGCCATGAAAATGTATGACTTGTTTTTTTTTATTTTTTATTTTTATAGGGGCCAATCATCTATATGAAAATATTGAGGACATGATTGGCTATCGACCACTGTTCTTAATAAAGTACTCTTGGAAATACATTATTCCTCTAGTCTGCACTGTAAGTACGTTAAAATGTGTTCTGTCTTTTTTTGGTTATAAAAACAAATACTGTCTGTTACTAAAGATAGACTTGGAGCCTGTAAATTTAATGTACATGGTTTCATGTAAAAAGGTTGCAAGAAAGAAGCAATATGTATTACCCGTATTTTTATGCCCCTCGGAACCAAGTACTTACATGGCATTAAGCAGTGCAAATTAGAAGTAAAATTTTAATTTGTTTGCAAACTGATTAATCTTCCGAGTTTTGTTCAAACGTTTTAACTAGGTTTAATTCAAGAAATAGCTTTGCTGCCAGCACTGCTTGCATGCGATTTCCGACTTTTGAAATGAGAATGATTTTTGAAATGAGTTTCTCTCCTAGCCTAATTATTCAGTTCTCATTTGTTTGCAAGCCACTGAGTTGAGACAATTTCTCATACCTTTTGGTTAGGAAAGGACCATAAATGTGTGATACTGCTAATAATTTACAACAGTGATTTATACAGGTGCATTGCAGTTCCACTGTTTCTCACATTGATGACAGATATATAATTAGAAGTAAAAAATATTACTTACAGTACATGAAAAATTATTATTTAAATTGAAAAATTGTCATGAGGCCAACAGTATAGAGTCATGTAAACAATTCTTATTCGTTCGGACACGTTCGTTCATTACCACCCCAATTTATTTATTTATTTTTATTCAAATGACGTGTAAGCAGTTAGAATATCATGTTTTACATCACATTACCCCCTCCCCCCCCCCCTTTTCACACACTGATAGCAACACCGCAGGAGAAATGCCAGCACAGGCTTCCAGTACACCCTGTATATGAATGTGTATAAACATTGTGAGGGCATGAGTATGTGAATGTATGTGTGCTTGAACTCAGGTGATCTGTAATCACAGTGAATGTTGGTGTGAGTTTTGTCCTAATCGGGCTGCGGTGTAGGCTGCGTTGTTCTTTGGGAAATTAAGTCCTACTCCAAATCTTGGGTTTACATGACATCCTACCACACTATATTTCAGATGTTGAACTTGGATTGAGTTTTATACCTTTATTCAATCTTTCAGAGGGATGATTTAATATACCGCTGTTCTGTTAAGAACCTGTATGCAAATACAGTATACAGTACATAAGCACTGTATCTCAGTGATGTTTTCATTGTTAGATGCTAGATTAATTTTATTGTATTTATTTATTTATAAATAAATAAATTAATTATTAAATCTGCAACAAAATAAAAACATGATTAAAGGGTTAAATAGACAGATACAGTATGTTGGAGCAAGGAGCAAAAAAATGCATGGCATATTTTCCAGCTATGGACACTTTTAAGTAATGTTTATGCTGCTTTGCAGTCTAGGCTGAAACATGTTTAAACAGTATAGAGACTATGTTAAAATTCATATTCAGTTAATAAATACTGCCCTAATATTTGATTTCTCTCTCTTTTTTCCTTTCCAGTGCAATATTTGTAATCAAAGCAATGCAGCAATTACATTAGCGTACCTGATAACCCATTACTTAAATTACACTATTTACCACCCCAACAGTGATCAGTAATTAATGAAACAAAGTCAATAATTGGTGTGATGACCATTTGCTTAAAATACAGTTTCAGGGACAATTTATAAGGAAATTAGCTGCTTAGGCTAACTGAACATCCTGCACAACTATAATATAATACAATACAATACAATACAATACAATACAATACAATACAATACAATACAATACAATACAATACAATACAATACAATACAATACAATACAATACAATATACAAGATTTCTTATTAAAGTCCAAAAACATCACAAGACTCTGTGCCCCTAGGGTACACTTCTGCACAACGTTGACAAGGTTCATTCTTTTCTGAACAACAACAACAACAAAAATAAATAGCACAAACCCAGCAGAAATGGCAAAAATAATAAAAGGTACATGCAATATGATTTTAAATTTGACAATTATCGTTTCTGTTTAGGGGACTTTCATCTTCTCTCTGGTTAAATTCACTCCTCTGAAGTTTAACAATGTAATTGAATACCCCTGGTGGGGCTACGCTGTTGGCTGGTACTTCACACTTTCTTCAACTTTATTGGTTCCTCTTTGGATGATTTATGCTCTACTCACTTCCAGTGGCTCATTGAGACAGGTATGTTCCATTCCAGGAACACTGACAGATTATTGCCTAAATACCCTTACTGTATATATATATGTATGTATGTATTTACCATAATAAATGTATTTATTATGACTTAAAACTGCCCATTTTATTTTTTATCCTTTGAACATTCTAAGAGACTACATGTTCTCTGCACCCCTCTGACTTCAAACAACTGGACAAATGGTTCAACTTTTACTGGCTTTACAGCTCTACCACAAAAACCAGAGCATCCTTGAAGCCAAACCATGATGATCAATTTGTGGTACTTGTTTATTGTGGGGTAGTTGTCTATTTAACTCAATGTACATCAGCTCCTGAATTATACTTTTACATGCTCCATGTATTCAGCAATTTTATTAAAAATATTTGATGTAAGCTAAGAGTATTTTCAGTTGTGTATAGTTAAAACAGATTGACTTACATTTAAAGTATAACAGTGTCAGGCGGTACCACTAGAGGGCGCCAAAGCGCCCACACTCCTTTTTGTTTTCTTTTGTTTTCATTTGTAGTATGTTGGACTCAGAATGCAGATGTGGCTCTCACCTGAACCGAGGTTGCTCATTAGTTTTGTTATAAATGTTCCTGAGTTCAGTTAAGTCTTGTCTTGCATCTGTTCGTTTTGGGTTACTGTTTGTTCTTGTTAGTTGTTTAGCTCTGTGTTCTCCAAGTTCTGTCTTTTCTCCTGGTTCTGTGCTTTCTCCTGGTTCTGTGCTTTCTCCTGATTCTGTGTTCTCCTGGATTGTCTGTCTCCTAGTCTGTCTGTCTGTCCCCTAGCCTTTGTCTGTATCTCCTTGCCGGTGTTATCTCCTAGTCTGTCATGTTTAGTTTATCCTTGGTTTAAGTTCATGGTCTGTTCCGTTTGTTCCCTGTTTTGTATTCATTATAGACTTCTGTTCACATCACCTCTGCTACTATGCCTTTCTTTTGTCCCACAAGCAGTACCCGTGACAGAATGCAAGACCCATAAAGTAGTATAGCAGAGAAGCCTCCCTGGAAGATTTTTTTTTTGTGGGGGGGGGGGGGGGGGGGCTATGACTGTGATGCCAGGGCAACCGACATTCGTGGGGAGTCGGCTTGCCCTCCGGCGGAAATACTTGGGGCGCGCCGAAGCGCCTCGGAAGGAGACTGGAGAGGGTGAGCGAACGACGCAGCTGAGCCAGAAAGAATCTGGGTGTCGTCAGAAGGAGGAGAGCGAGGAGCCTCAATGGCAGAGGCTAGTGCTCCAAAAGTTGGCAGGTGAGCTCATCCAACAGATCAATGTGTGCAGGTCCGCGAATGATCAAGAACGGATGCAAGCCCTGCTGGAGATGGGCGCACTGCTCCAGAACCAGCTCACCAAGCTCAACGCTCACTCTCCTGTCCGCCTCAGTGGAGGCCCAGACCCTCCAGCCAGCCGGAGGCCCAGACCCTCCAGCCAGCCTCAGTGGAGGCCCAGACCCTCCTGCCAGCCTCAGTGGAGGCCCAGACCCTCCAGCCAGCCTCAGTGGAGGCCCAGACCCTTCAGCCAGCATCAGTGGAGGCCCAGACCCTCCAGAGTTCCCCGAGAGGAATGAGCCAGCTCCTCCGCCGTGCTGCATCGAGGGGGACAGCGAGCCGCCGACACCGTCCTGCATCGAGAGGGACAGCGAGCTGCCTCTGCCGCCACCTCCGCACAGTTTCGAGGACGCCGTGCTCCTACCGCCGCCTCTGCACGGGTTCGAGGACGCCGTGCTCCTGCCGCCGCCTCCGCACGGGTTCGAGGACGCCGTGCTCACTCCGCCGCCCTTCTTCAAGGATCCTGTGCCCACTCCGCCGTCCGACCTCGGCACCAGCCTTGGATTAATCTCCTTTCCACTCCAAGGGGAAATGCCTTGCAGCCTCGCTGTGGGGAGGACGGTTCTGGGACCTTGGGGAGGGTGGTAATGTCAGGGGATACCACTAAGCGCCCACACTCCATTTTGTTTTCTTTTGTTTTCATTTGTAGTTTGTTGGACTTCATTCCCCAGAATGCACCTCGGTCAGGTGATTTGGCGCTCCCCTGAACCGAGGTTGCTCATTAGTTTTGTTATAAATGTTCCTGAGTTCAGTTAAGTCTTGTCTTGCATCTGTTCGTTTTGGGTTACTGTTTGTTTTGTTCTGTTCACATCACCTCTGCTACTATGCCTTTCTTTCGTCGCGCAAGCAGTACCCGTGACAAACAGAAAGTAAAGTAACCTTTTGGTAAGTAAACATAAAAAATAAGCATTAGAATATATATATATATATATATATATATATATATAATAATATATATATATATATATATATATATAATTACTGCCATTTCTGTAGTTTATCTTCACTCTAAAAAATTTGACCACTGGTTACTCAAAAAATTGAGGCAACAAAGTGACACTTAAAATAATTAGTAGATTTTAAGTGCCGAATGTAATCAAAACTTTCAGTCAATTGTAATAGAAAACAACAGCTAAATTGTGTTGCATTTACTAATAATATAGTTAATTTTGAGTTGATGTAATCAAATGCATTAAGTAAATATAAAGCAATTTAAACAAAAACAAGTTTCACACTTACTCATTATCCCGCCTAAAATTTGTTTCAATCTACTAATAATTTTATTAAAATTTAATTGACATACTAAATATCTATCCTAAATCAATGTATATAGTGCATATGGCCTTGATGACGTATTTTTGACAGCGGTCTAACACACTACATTCATAGGCGTAATTTCGCAATTCGTCCGTGTAACAGAAGAGTTGTAAAAATGAGTTTTGTGTCTGTAAGCGGTCAGAGTCATATATTTCAGAGTTGTGGCCGTAGATTTTGGAATCCAACTCGGACAAAACACAGAATTACACACAAATCTTTTTTTTACGCATGATTATTTTTGACAGTGATTTTATACCAAACAGCCTTAACTTTTGACACAATTGAACGATTACATGCTAAAACACAATCATTTTCCATTTATTTAAGAGAAATTTAGTTATGGTTTAAGTCAATAAAACTCTGTATGCACTTTTCAAGAGCCAGCAAGAGCAAGAGAGCACTTTTTACTGATTTCACATTTGTATTTCACTTACATCATACTCTTTGATGAGTTGCCCTAGTTCCCCTATGTACTCCATCAAGCAGCACATCATAAGATCCCTTGTCATGTTGATGCTTGGGTTGTTTGGGAGCTTGAAATGGCAGAAAGAAAAAAAAACCTCCAATATCATCTTACTGTAATTAATACTGTAGTTACTGTACTGTAATACCTTTCTCTCCAAGAAAATAGATTGCAAAATGAGCTTTACCCTGAAGTAATAAGTACAGATAGGACCAGAAGCATCCAGACAGTAACAATTTTCATCATTTTGGCTCTGTACACCACCATAGTAGATTTGGAATAAAATGATGAAGAGAAGTGGAGATTGTCAGCTTTAATTTAAGGGCTTGGTCGGAAAAAAAAATGGATCAACCGTGTAGGCATTACAGACATTTACGTACATAGACACCTATTTTTGGTGGCCCAAAAATATTGGGACAGCTTGCTCCTCAGCTCTTCCATTGCCAGGTGTGTATTTCCTCTTGAGTTCATTAACAAGTCAGCAGATAAAAGGTCTGGAGTTTAAGTGTTGTTGTTGGATCCTGCTGCTGTCAACTGGCAATGTGAAGTCTAAATACTTGTTACTGCAGGGGAACAAGCATCATTAGGCTAAAAAACTAGAATGAATCCATCAGAGATAATAAAAACATTAGGTGTGGGCAAATTCACTATTTGGTGCATTCGTAAAAAGACAAAAGGTGATCTCAGAAACAGCAACATTCTGGAAGACCATGGAAAACAACTGTAATGGATTACAGAAGAATTCTCCTCTTCTGAAGAAAAACCCCTTTAGAACAGCTGTCAAGAACAAGAACACCTTCTCGGATGTAGGGGTATCTGTGTCAGTGACACTGATCAACAAAAGCCTAAACCAGAGTGAATACAGTGGTTTTGTCACAGGATGCCAACCTCAAAAATAGGAAGGCCAAGCCCTAAAATTAAAGCTATTACACTTTAAGCACAATTTTTCATTCCAAATCCATTGTTGTGGTGTCCAGAGCCAAAATTATGTCACTGTCCAAAAACTTCTTGTCCTAACTGTCATTAACATCATACAGTCTAGTTTGATGACAAAATCCCTGACACATTGTATGTATGGTGTATATAAATACCTGTTGATAAAATTCAGTCAGTCAGAGACTGCATACAACTGTAAAAGTGTGCAAAAAATATGTTTTTGTTCATACATTCAAACTACAGTCACTAACAGTACAGAATAAAACATGTAACAGGGAACTTATCAGAATTAACTCTGTTAAAGACTTTATGACAAAATATATTTTAAACATGTTAGATTCAGATACAGTACCAGTCAAAAGTTATGACATACTTTCACATTCAGTTAAATGTGTACAAACATTTGACTGGTTCTCTATGTCATGTACAGTAGATATTTTAGAAAGCTTGTCATGTTAGCAAATGCCAGTCAGATGATTACCCACTAGTGGCATCCAACACAACACAGGAATAGCGCCTATGCTAATTACTACCGAGAGGTCTACAGTGGATAATATTACCTGTAACTAACGTTAACTTACGACACCCGGATACACAGAGTGATAGACCCGCTCTGGGGTGATTATCACTGGTTTGAAAGGCGAAGCAGTCACTAAAACACGATAACATTTATCCTAACGTTATACAAACAACGTTAACTTGTATTTTATCTACCTTGGCATACACTGTAGGATGGCGCGTCTTCACGTGTCTTGCGATTTGGCTGTGTTTTTATTTCCCCACCCAGATCATCACTACTCTTTCTTCCCACGTGACAAACCGCCGGCGAAGTTGAGGCTGCCATGCCGCTCAGCATTTTGTCGGACTTTAAGCTAACAACATCTTTGACTCGGTTAGCACGCTAAGAGGTGGCCGGGTTAAGAAGAGCTGACCATGGTCTGAATCAAATCAAGATGTCTGTCACACTTCTCTATTACAACACACAAACAGAATGCAATTATCTTGTTTTTCGCAAATTCAGCACCAATAAGTTAACATAACTTTAGCGTTAGCATGACTTCAGTTACTTAAAGATACTTTAAGCACTTGTTGACTATAGTAGGTTTTAATTTTGGCAGCTCATGTGCAATGAATTTAACTAATGTTAATCTGTCAAATTTCATTACACCAACATTGCTACTAGAAATGTATTCATTAAAAATGAGGCAAAACATCTTACCATGAGGTCTTTACTTGAAATGTAGGCAATCCAACAAACTCCTATGTCCATGTGATGCAGGCGGAAGTGGAAGTTAATTAAAATCAGAGTGTCTTTTGAGTTAAATCCATCCTTTTTTTGTGACTTTAATTTTCCTCACTTAATTTCTACTCAATATATTTTGTCTAAGAATTTTCAACAAAAATTTAGTAAAATAAATTAAATGTTTATTGAAATTTGCTGAATTAAGCTTAATGTTGTTTAAAACTACCTGCACTCTTTTTATTTGTGTAAATGTTAATCATATTTTCTATTAAATATTACTTCACCCCAATCTCAGTTTTTACAGTGTTGAACAAAATAATTTCCATATGAAAAATAGCCTACTTTGACAGCAATGCTACATCTTTGTTAAGTAATTTCCAAACAATTGAAAGCACCACAAACCTCCGTATCAACAGTTACAAATCTTACAATTATAAGAGCACACAGACACACTGCATCAATCAACAAATTATAACAAGTTATCCCTTTAGTCTGAAAGGTTAGACAGAACCCCAAAACAACAACAGAGTAAATGGTGGAAGAGTTGGATGAATCAGATACCAAAATTAAGACCCAAAGATTCAAGGTGGGAGCTTAAGCGTTAGGTTAAGACCTTGGTGGGAATGCCTGGATGGGTGTTCATGTTAGTTGCATGAATGTCAAAAAAGAGTGGTAGGAAAAAGCAGGCATACAGACAGAGATTCACATAGTGTCACATAGTGTCTATACATAATCTGCTTACTACATATGAACATATTCAGATATGAATATATACAGTAATATATACATTAGACCACAAGGAAACTACTCCTTTCCTAAACTGCCAAACAAATAAACAAACAATAGCTGCTAGGCTCTTGTTATTCAAGTGTATGCAGACAGCAAGGAAATTAGATCTAACAAACATAATATAATAATGTCTAGTAAGGTTTTGTACCAGTCAGTCTGCATACAGTATGTTTTTGATCATCGGTTTTTTTGTTATCAAGGGGTGCCTAAACTTTTGCATACTGTAATGTAAAAAGCATTACAAAAGACAATATTCTCAAAAAATGTTACAATATTAAAGCACTAGAGGGCAGGATTTAGTGATGTTTGCACACTGGTGTACTGTAGGTTAATGGTCTTCCTCATGAAGGTAAATCTGTCATTTGAAAACCTAAAAACAAAGTGCTTTTCTCACCATTGTTGTTCAACAGCAGGTTGTTTTCTTTTCAGACACTAGGTTATAGAGATTAGCAAATGATTGGGCAGTTTCATTCTGGTGGTGTAAAAACCAAATACTGCTTTGTACTTCCTGAACGGTCTAGTGAAAAAAAAAAGAGAAACAGGTTTTACAGGTTTAAATAAGGGGCATGGAGGAGTGGCGATTATATCAGGTTTCGGCTAATTCAATAGAGGAAAAGGTTTTGATTAAGGACAAGAGGCGTGTGTGGTTAAATCAAAGAAACATAAAGAAAGAAAAGAGAGAAAAGCATGGTAGAAACAGAGGTGTACAGAGTGTACAGTACTTTTTCAATTTCCAGTGGACCACAAATAAGGCGCATCTTCCATCACACTGAAATGATAAAAAGCCTTCAGCACTGGTCATGAGTGCCCCTGGACGTGAGTGCCAATTTAAGGTCAGCATGGCTTTCCTAAATCCACACCATTGTCATGGATGGGGAAAAAGCCTCAAATCTACCTCTGACTTTAGAGCTCTTAGCTCCACCTCAATTCTTCTCATTCCTGCTGTTTCAACATATCATTCAGATCTGTTGCTTTAAACGAATGCAACCATATTCAGAGACATACAGTACCAATAAGACAGATGTCTGCAGAATTTCAGGTAAATTTTGATTACACTTCTTCCATTTGTCAATAAACACCAGTAGCAGAAAAAGAACAGAATTTCAGTGTTCAGTGCTCTGTTACTGACACAATTTTCTTTTATAATTTCATTTGCATAAAAAAGAATATTTAAGCTATGAATGATTTACAGCAGATCTAACTGGTGTACTGCTTTGTGAATCTATGGCTCAAATTGATTAAATTAATTTATTAGATTTTTTAAATTACACTTTTTTATCTATTCATATACTGTACAAAACATGTGGGTCTGGTCAGGAAAGGGATTATATTTGACTCTCATAGGAAGTATAGAATGTCATGACCATGTGTGGCTGTGGGAAGGAGGTTAGGTGTGCAGATCAAAGTGTACAGTGTACTGAGCATTTAATTTATTTAGTTGCCTTTTTAAAATCAATATCTCATGAGAAAATCAACTGTTATTATGAGAGACCTCACAACAACCTGAGACAAGTCAATTTATTGTACAAGGCCAGTTGCTAGAGTTCTTCTTTGCCATCATCACCTGACATAAACTTCCATGTCATAACCGATGAATCTATAAATTATATATTGTTTTTTAACTTTAAAAAGTTATAATGAAGCTGATTTGTGACAATATTAATTGCCAAAAGTGCTTTACAAATAACATTTGATTGAATAAAAATTTGTTGTCATCATAGTGGTTTAGTGGTTAGCGCTGTGGCCTAGGGGTTCCCATGTTTTCTCTGTACTTGTTGGGTTTCCTCTGGATACTTTGATTTCTCCTCCACAGTGCAAAGACATGCAGATTACGTTAATTGGCATTTCCAACTTTTCAGTGGTGTGTGATTGAGTGTGTGCTTGTGTGGCCTGCAGTGGATTGGCACCTGATCTAGGGTGTACCGTGCCCTGTGCCCCAAGGCCACTGGAATAGGCATCTGGTTTTCTGAAATCCTGAACAGTGACAAGCGGTATAAAAAACACTTGTAAAGAATACAGTATATTTAATTAATGATGTATGTAACACCATACTGCATGTGTCTTTTGGCCAATGAGAGACAATCTTACATTTATCATGCTGTTCCGGTCAGTATACAGTATACTGTATAAGGACCCCATTTTGCATCAAGTTTCCAAGGTTACAGTATATAAAGTATGTGAGTGCTACTAAACATACTGCCCATTTGTTTTAAATAGCCAAACATCCTGGATGAAAAAATATATACAGTGTAATTAATGTTATAACTACATGTTATACATGTTTACTACATGTTTATAATTATGTTAGTTTTTCTTTATTTTTTTCAGCTGCATAATGAAAGATAGCATTGAGCCTACTGTGAAATTAAAGCTGGTGGATGTACCTGGCTCCATGGCACCACCCAAGGGCACACCACAGCAGAGAGAACAGTGGGCCAGTAAGATGGAGTTTATTTTGGCTGTTGCAGGACATATCGTTGGTCTGGGAAATGTGTGGAGGTTTCCATATCTGTGTTACAAAAATGGAGGGGGTAAGTTCCCTTACTTACCAAACCACTGCCTTTTTAAAGCTTATCAGTACTGCACTACTTTTGCATGTGCTCTAATAGCATATACTGTATATTAAGACTACATTTAAGATGATTTGTCTATGAATCTAACATGACATATTAATGTTATACAGTATGTTGTTATTATAGTCACATTATACTTAATTCCAAAAATTATTTAATTGAATTATACCTAGTAGAAAAAGGTTAGTGTGGGGTACTTCTGTAATAGGTTATGGGAGTTATTGATGTGAATGTAAATTTGTGAGTTTATGTATTTTATATTATTTTTCTGTTCAAAGGAGCTTTCTTTGTGCCATACTTGCTGTTCCTATTTTCCTGTGGCATCCCTCTCTTCTTCTTGGAGACATCATTGGGCCAATACACTAGCCAGAGTGGCATCACATGCTGGAGGAAAATTTGCCCTCTTTTTGAAGGTAAATACTAAAATAACCCATTGACAAGCAAAACTTGAAAAAAAAAAGAAACAGACAATTGCAAAAGAGCTACCTAACAAACAAATGAACAAATAAAAAAAAATGATGCTATGATTTAATTGTGAGTTACAATATATTCTTAACCTTCCCAATCCCCTCAGGACTGGGCTATGGTAGCCAGATTGTGATCCTGTACACTGGAATCTATTACATCATTATTCTGGCCTGGGCATTTCTCTACCTTTTCTTCTCATTCAGCTCAGAACTCCCATGGGCTAACTGCAAGAATAGCTGGAACACAGGTAATACTGCTGCCATTGTCATTAACTGGCTATACAACTATCTAAAGTTACAATGTGTGCTTTTCTAACACTTAAAGTAAGCTGATTATAAGCTATGCAGAAATAATCTCTCTTAGGGAAAGTCTAGACATTTACTGAATGCAAATACTTTTGCTGTTGGTACAGTAATGTTAGAATTTTCAGCAGCAGTTTCCTGACATCACATAACTTTGTAACAAAGTGTTTTATGTTGTTGTTGTCTTACAGAGTATTGCATGGAATTTAGCAAGAACAGCACAACTGATAATATTCCAGACAAAATAACATCCCCAGTTGTGGAATTCTGGGAGTGAGTTTTGCGAATTATAACAGAAAACAACTGCACATGTACATGTACAAACACAGCCCAGACAAGAAAAAGGCACCATCTAGATTTAACTAAGCAAAAGTTCTTTTCCATTTTTAAATTACTGCAGTGATTAATATGGTTCAGATTATTAACATGTTACTAAACTTAATTGATGCAGTGAGTAGCTTCTCATTTCTTAAACAACCATGTCAGAAGACATCATGTGGTCGTGGCAAATGAACAACACAGTATTTAAACCTGGAAGAGTAGTGGTAATTCATGATCTTCAAAGAAATATGGTCAGAAAAACATCTTGAACGAGTGTGATGGGAAATCACTAAAACACACATTGAAAAAAAAAAAAAACAATAGAACTTATGGCTATAATTAATAGTGATATTAACAACAGTTCCACACAATTAATGGCAAGAGAACTTAAGGGATTGGGAATCACTCATCAGCCAGGCTAACTGGCAGACGCCCCCATCATCAATACAAGATCTTGGAGAGAAATTAATGCGATTCTGGACTGAAATAAGAGTATGATATTGCATAAGCTAATCAAAATGATGCCAAGGTCATAATCAAAGCAAAAGACAGTCCAATGAAAAAGTACATTGTGAAAGCTTTATTTGGTTGGACATGTATCAGCTCATTTAGGAAACTCTGTGTCATATTTCACATAATTAATGAAAAAGCACAAATTAAATAGAGATCAAATATTTTCTTTGGTTATATATAGGAAAAGAATTCTGGGTTTGTCTGTTGGCATTGAAGAAATAGGTAATTTGAGGTGGGAGCTGGCTCTGTGTCTCCTGCTTGTCTGGACCATTTGCTACCTCTGTGTGTTTAATGGAGTGAAGACTACAGGCAAGGTTAGTCCCTAGATTTGACATTATTCTAGTCTGTGCTGGCCAGGGCAGAAGACGATCGATAGAATGATAGGAGATGAAAGGCTTCCTGGCTTATGGCAAGAGTACTGTATCACACAGGTGGTCTACTTCACTGCAACATTTCCTTACTTGATGTTGATGGTGCTGTTGGTGCGTGGACTGACGCTGCCTGGAGCAAGTAGTGGTATCACATTTTATCTCTACCCAGATCCTACTCGCCTCACAGACCCACAGGTAACAAACATTCATTTACAGTATACAGTAGACATAGCCTAAAAAGTGAATTAATTAAATTAATTAATTAATTAACTTTTGCATGGAGATCTTATATATACAGTATATGGTATATTTCTTTCAGGTGTGGATGGATGCAGGTAGCCAGATATTTTACTCCTATGGAGTATGCACAGGAACTCTGACAGCTTTAGGAAGCTATAATAAATATAACAACAACTGTTACAAGTAAATATATTTGTCTTTTAAAAAACAAAGGTTTTCTAAGACTTTGGTTTGTATATGTAAAGAATATGCTTGGGAAACGTTTTAATGTGCTATTCAATTTGCTGCATCATTTATTTATTTATTTATTTATTTATTTATTTGTTTGTTTGTTTGTTTGTTTGTTTGTTTGTTTGTTTGTTTATATATGTTTGACTGTTTGTATATTTGTTTGCAGAGACTGCCTGTATTTGTGCTTGCTAAACAGTATGACAAGTTTTGTGGCTGGCTTTGCTATTTTTTCTGTGCTGGGCTTTATGGCAGATGAACAGGGAATGGACATTTCTTTGGTAGCAGAGTCAGGTACGGCAAAAGTATTGATCCAGTGTCAATTTACAGCTGAGATAACATGCTGGACAAATATTAAAATTACTTTTCACTTTTTTATCCTAAACACAAACTTAAAAACGTAAAATCGTTATACATGACAAAGTTGTAGAACTGATATGATGATAAGTCTAAAATATTTTAGATCTTTGTATACACACCAGTCTGTACTTCTCTAGGTCCTGGGCTGGCATTTATTGCTTACCCACGTGCAGTGGCCATGATGCCTCTTCCTCAGTTATGGGCAGTTTTCTTCTTCATTATGATCCTTTTCCTTGGACTGGACAGTGAGGTAAGTGTTTATTGTTTTGTTTATTTCTTTTAATATATTTTCTTTACTGTGAAAATGTTATTTGTAAAACCATGAAATCTACATATTACCATAAAGACATATTGCAGCATAAACATTTACCGTGCATTTAGAAAGTGTTCTGAGTGCTTTACTTGTTCATGCTGTTATTGTCCTGTGGATTTGATTTTGAATGAATATAATTATACTTAATCAGTACTGCACATAATTGTAACTGTAATTGCTACCGATGGGGTTTCTACAAAGTATTCAATAAAGGTTCTGACTTCTTTTGTGAATAGGAAACCTCAGTTTTTTTTTTCTTTTTAATTATTTTTTAAAAATTCTTTGAAAATCTGTTTTCACTTTCTCATTATGGATGGGATTGATGGGTAAAAGTGGCAATTATATCCACTCTAAAATAAAATCCACAATACAATAAGGGGTGCCACAAGTACAGTAAGATGATCATGCTAATGCTGCCACACATACTTTTATATTTCCCTGTATTATGATTATTCTTATTTAATATTTTTTCCTCATGCAAATTTCCTTTTTTCAGTTAAATGAATATTTTATATCAAAGACAGTCATAATAAGCATTTCACTGCATGCCATATTGTGTGTGGGTTTTGTGTGTGAATACTGAATTGTCTGAATACCGTAGCTTAATGCTGAATGCTGAATCCTATTGTTTAGTTTTATTTGCTAATTAATTGAGTGTAATTTGGGAACACTTTTTTATTTTTGTGCAGTTTGTTTATTATGAAGCCCTGGTAACAACAATCTCAGACATGTACCCATCGTTTTTTTATAATGGACACCGACGTAAAATCCTTCTTCTCCTAATCTGTGTAGTCAGTTTCCTTCTTGGTCTGCTGATGGTAACAGAGGTAAGAGCTTGTGTTTACTGAACAAGAATCTGTATTTTCTTGTACATGGCATTTAATGGTAGTGTTCAATGAACGCCTGTGTAACCTTTTGAGAATTGTGGTCTCTCTCTCTCTTTCTCTCGCTCCCTCTCTCTTTGTGTTTTTCTTTTTTATCTTCTTTAAGGGTGGACTGTATATCTTTCAATTATTTGATTATTACGCTTGCAGTGGAATGACTTTGCTGGCCTTCGCCATTCTTCAGTCCATCTGTGTTGGATGGGTTTATGGTAAATATACACAAAAGTGTCATACGTTACTAGGACTGAGAATGTCCAAAAATGTTTTAAATCAAGGACATTCATATAATTCTTAGTAATACATGTGTACATTAAATACAAAAGTGCTTACTAAATCTATTTGCTATAATTGTTTAACCAGTTATACTCATTAGATTTGGTAGTATGGAAATACACTGAGGCTGTGCTTAGGGGCAGTGAGGGCTAAGGCACTGAGTTACTGATCGGAGGGTCAGTAGTTTAAGCATCAGCTCCACCAGATTGCCATTGTTGGGCCCTTGAGCAAGGCCCTTAACCCTATCTGCTCCAGGGGCGCTGTACTTTATCATGAATGAACCTGTGCTTTGACCCCGGTTACACTGTGATATGCGAGAAAATAAAATTCACTGTGCGGTAATGTATATGTGACAAAAAAAGTTTTAACTGAACTTTAACTTGACAGCAGCTTAGCTGTGAAACAAATTAAGCACAGACGTGAAGCATTAGTTTTGCTTGCATGCATTCACTTTCTGTTTTTTTTTTTGTAAGAAGAAGAATTATATGATAACAGTTTTTTATGCAGTTTGGCTGTATGATAAACACCATACACCTCAGATGTAAACTGAAACACATTATTAGTGTTTTTTTTTCATGCAAACCTGGTGCCCCTGTCAACATTATCTCAAAACAACACATAATTGAAAGCAATGACAAGGCATTTGCTTTTTTAAAGGGATTTTTCACTTATAGGAGCAGATCGCTTATACGACAATGTTGAAGACATGATTGGTTATCGTCCCTGGCCCCACATGAAGATCTGCTGGAAATATGTGACCCCTGTTATTTGTATGGTAAGTTATATTAAGAGAAACATTTCTGAAGCTTAGGTTTAAAGTTAAGATGTTTTAAATGTTGAGACTTTTTGACATTGCATTAAGGTTTTAGTCCATTTAATATTAGAATAAATATTAGATCAAAATTAGAATAATATATTAGAATACCTGCTTTAGTATATTGAAACTCAGTTATATGAGACAAGGTCTGCCTGTTTAAACTCAAAATCCATCATCCTTATTCATTTGACCCATGACCCATGTTGTGCCATCTCTTTATCTTTTTCTGCAGGGAACATTTGTCTTTTCATTGGTTAAGTACACTCCTCTGAAGTTAAATCTATATGAGTACCCCTGGTGGGGTTATGCTCTCGGAGGCTTCTTCACCCTCTCTTCCACCATGCTGGTCCCTTTATGGATGATGTATGCATTTTGCAAGACCCCTGGCTCTTTAAGTCGGGTAAATCTTTATAATAGTAACATGGATAAAAAATTTAAATGAAACAAAGAGTGAAGCACATCCACTGATTCTTTAAATAGGTGGTCGTGTTAAGTTCAATAGAGCAGTTTCTTCATTAAAATATTTATAAATAATTATTCAATTCATTATTGAATATTGAATTAAAGTGGAATATAATACTTTCTACGCCACAAAATTAGCAATATCTGTTATTCCTTCTGCCTTATGAGTCTAAACTGAAAAAGTCTAAACTGAAGCACAGCGCAGCTGATTAGCACAGACCTGTTGTTTGCACCTACTGTATTAGATATATTTAAAAGAGCCAACACAGAATGTTACAACTATAAGATAATTTCAACAATTAAATTAAATTAATTAAAAATTAATCAATTCCATGGCCTTCTTTGTAATTTTTTTTAAAGATGTAGAACATAAGAAGAACCAACCATAAGAGCACCCAAAATGAATTCTGATCTGCCTGTACTCAATCAAGTCGCACGACCACATATCGTATATGTATCCAATTCATGACCACATAGGACAGTCACTCAGATGCGATCTGAATCATACATCAGATTTTAGACAGCCCTAAAAATCAGACCTGTCACATTAGGGAAAACATCAGAATTGAGTCACTTCAGGCAGGTAATGTGAATATAGATTTGTAGTGAATAGTACATAGTGAATGTTTGAGAGAAACAGGTTTTAAATATAGGATATCTAGTTTTGTGTGTGAAATTCCAGGCAGTTTTTCCACAGTGGTCCAAAAGCATTTTTAGTGTATATGTATGTACAAAACCCCTTAAAGTACATAAAGTGATTTTTGAGAGTATTCTGATTTTGAAATTAGTAGACTAATCAAGAAGAGACTAATCACAAAAATATTAATATAACTTTACAGCAATAATAAATTACCTTACTTTTATTTTTAATACTTAATTACGTTTAAAGGCAAGTACTTTTACTCAAGTGGCAATTTAAATGGAAGACTTTATTTACACTTAGTGGAGTAGTAGGGTAAGTGCAGGAATTCAATTGCAGTCCACCACTGCTTAAGATTAATATTGTTGTCTTTCAAGAAGCTCCCTGAACTCTGAGACTTTCAGAATTATTACTTAATAGTCTATATAAAAGAAATAACTTGGAAATTTTATCTATCAAACTGAGACTAAATAAAAACATATATATTTACAGAGAATGAAAACCCTATGTTCTCCTGCTGAAGATCTGTCTAATCGGAAACCACGTAAAGATGGCATCGCCTCTTGCACTTTTGAGACATTCACAGATCTACAGACTTTGCGTCAACCTTCTCCTGTAGATGTATGATCTTTGCATTATTAAGTCACCACACCATGCAGAACAACAGGCTGCCTATCACAGATCATTTCTATTGTATCAGTTGAGATCATTTATGTATTAATAGATACAACTTAGATAAACAGTATCTTAGATACTGATTATCCAATACGGTATATTGATATACACTATCTACGTGAACATAGATATTTCCCTATACTGATATTGCATAGCAATTATTATTATTATTATTCAATGAAAAGAATCATTTTGTTTAGTATTTATGATTACATTTTAAAAATGACTGTTTTAAATTGAGTGAATTTCTGTGGATGTAAATATGATCTCTGCATTTTTAAAATTTTATTTTAGATTTGTGTGTTTTTACTTGAAAGAAAAATGATGAGAAGGTATACATTTGTCATAGATATGGTCTGCAGTCAAGTTAGAACTGGAAATTAATACAATTTCCCTATAAATCTGTTTCTAAACCTCTCAAGTTTACAAATATTGCATGCTTGCATGGGATTTAACTAATTTATTATAAGAATAAGTAACATTTGTGTGCCTCAAGAATGGATACATACAAAAATATATATTTTTCATGAATCTACTTCTTCTACTACTGATTATCTGAAATGCAAAAAAATATTTTTTACAAACTGTAATCATCCATTTGCTTTTGAGTTAACATTTAAAGATAAATAATTAACTACAACTTATCAGGAATTACTAGTCCCTTACAGTCATTGCCACTGTTTTTCATTACTGTTTTATTGGTCCCTTGTTGACTTCCTGTACAAAATGAGGAGTGAATCTTTCAGCCTATGTACAGTACAGTAGGTACATTTAGTGGTCTTGCTAAATTGTATGAAAAGCTGTCATTACTTTAACTAGGTCAAATCAGTGTGCCACTTTAGTCAGCCAAGCTAACCAACCAGAATGACAATTATTTAGCAGAACTACTGTAAGTATTATATGTATTGCAGTGCAATAAATTTGAAATAGTTCCATCTAATGGACAAATGACGATATTGTCAGTTTTACAATGTTTACTTGCATTAAAGACTTCAAAGTTAAAGTTTATGCAAAATTTCAACATCAAGTGTTTAATATGTTGAAATAAAACAAAACAAACAACAAAAAAAAAACGGCTTGTTGGGTGTTATACTGCAATTTCTTGAACAGTTCCTTGTGGTAGCATAATTTGGAGATTAAGTACCTTTAATAATTCTACAAAATTCTCCTTTAAGAATTGTTATATTTACATATTTGGTTATTATATTATTATAATACATATTATATTTATCATTATATATTGTGTAAAATCATACAGGTTTAAAATACAATGTGGAATATAGAACAAATTTAAGATTTTTTTTCTTTTTTTTTTATCCATTTTCCCCCCAATTCAGTGTTTCAAGCCTTCAGTTCTTGGAAAGAAGGTTTTTGCTATACTGCTTGAACATATACAGGTACAGTGACCAGTAGTGCAATGTTCCAGTAAAAAGCAGGGGAAAGAACAAAAAGAAGTAAATCTGTATTCTACTTTCTCGACTCTGGTCTATATATGAATTGAGACCATACTACAAATGGGAAAAATAATCTATTTATCTCTAAAGCTGCACCTTGGCATCTTCCTGGTAATTGGTCTGGCCAGGTAAGAAGTGTGTAGCAAAGACACAGCTGATATCGACACATTTGAATTATAGTAGTTTGGAGTTATCCTTATCTACCCCATTTAAAGGTATACAATATTATTCAATATTATATATTTATTTGTATTATTTTATTTAGGCTTTATCCCCCTTTGATCCCTTATCTGCTCAGGGTCAATGAAAGCATTCCCTTTTTTACTGTCACCATGATACTTGTAGGGCTTATTTACAAGCTTTTAAAAATAAATACGATTTACATTGTTTTGGGGCTGTAGGGAGTTCACTGGGTGTGTGAGTTTGCGCTTGTGCCCAGCGATGGGCACTCCATTGAGAGTGTACCATGCTTTTTGTGCCGCTGGAATGAGCTCCAAGCCCTCCACAGCCCTAAGTATACTGTAGGTAAAAGATTGAAGGATGAATTTAGTGAATATTTTAAAAGGCACCCTTTGCCAAAATTGATGCAACCAGTAAAACTGTGATTGCAGTTTGCATTGATACTTTAAGTACTAACCACATTTTGGTGATCCAGAGAACATGAACCTCCTATTAACTTATATAATATGCCACATTGTAAAGTTACACATTTGCACACAGTTCTGCAAACCAATGACTATTTAACCCATTTTTATAACTCTTATACTGTACTTACAAATTGAGACATTGAAAACTCTGAAAACTACAGTTTCTAAAAATGGTGTGTTTGTCTAAACAATGGGGTCTAAAAGTGCTAAAAATCTATAAATTAACAATTTTATAAATTAAAGCAAAAGTTAAATTATTAATGGGAAGTTAATCTGATCTTGCCATACTTGACATACACCATCAAAAGGCAGCTCTCAGTCGATTAGTAAGCCACTCCCTGCCCTGTGATAGTAGCTTGTTAAAGATTAAGTCAGTATAAGAAGAAGACAAATTTGAACAAACACGTTCACACACTATGAGCAATTTGGGAGCAGTAATTAGACTAATCTGTATGTCTTTGGACTGTGGGAGGAAACCGGAGAACCGTGTGAAAACCAGGGGAGAACCCGATGCGGGACCTGGAGGTACAGTACAAGGCGACAGTACTAACCACTAAGTCACTGTGCCATCAAAACAACATACGCCATATATTAGATTTCTTCCTGACAGGTGATGTCACTAATTAGTTCTCACCTGTCTTACAGAAGAGTTGTGCTGATTAGAATTAGCTGGTTTAATTAATGGATGGAACAAATTTGTGTCAGGATTTTTGCTTTCTGAGGGAGGATGTCCACCTCTGCACAAAAATTCCTGAATCCTTAAATGAACTTTTGTGGAAACTTCTGTGCAAACTTTTGTGGCAAATTTCAGGAAGCTATCAAGCAGGCATGGACTGAGCAAGTAACACCAGAGTACTGCAGATGTCTTTTGGCTTTATGATCTAACAGGTTTTAAAGATTAAAGGACGTAAATACTACATATATTATTGATTGTATTGTAATTTACGTAACTGCATAAAATAACAATTGATTGTCATTGTTTTAAAACTTTGAGAATGTAATTAAAACATTGAATGGAACTTTTATTTCAATACTTTTGGCCACCACTGTAGATATTTTAAAAGAGATAGTGAATGACAAACATGGTCAAAGCTGTTGCCATGAAAGTGGATTAGACAACAAGGGACAGTCGATTCCACAAGCTGCCTGCTTCACAAAATAATCCTTAACAAAGATAGAACAGTGTTGTGGTTTAATGTTAGCACAACAAATCTATTTGAATATTACAGACACATGTACAGTATATTTAAACATAGTTAGCACTGGTGCAGAAATATAAAAATGTCATGAAGAGACATTTGAAGAATGAAGAGCAGCACACTGAGAACTTTGATCCCTCTGATAAATGATAAATGTGGAAGCGCCTAGTCATGTCAGAGCCTTTGCTCCTGATGGACTACACTTTACACTTTTTAAATTAATAAGCTGATTTAAAATGATGAGTGTTGACCCTCCTTTTCTCCCCTTTTTTGTGTAAAATAATAATATAAAATAAATGAATAAAATAATAATAATAATAATAATAATAATAATAATAACAATAATAATAATTTTCTTCTCCTCCTTCTTCTTCTTATTATTATTATTATTACTGTGTAAGTAGCAGGCAAATTTTACATAATTTTTTAGAGTTCAGGAGTAAGATTACAATAACTGCATACATATTTATATAAGTCATATACAGTATTATGATGATTTTCATTTTCCACAAAATACAATAAAGGGTCTCATTTCCAATTATTTTAGAGATTAATGTTTAAAGGTTGAGTGCATGGTATTCAAGAACACAGTGCCATAGTTTTTTTTTTTTTTTTTTTTTTAATATGTTTCTAGGTCCTAGCTATTAGTTGCTTCCCAGCGACATTTAACAAACCTTTGCCATCAAAATTTCATTGCCCACATGAAAATTAAAATACATCTCCAAGGGCGATCTATTTATTGGCAGGAAACTACTCTACTTACAGTATAACATTGGGTCATATTTATTTACTTCTTAATTGTGTTTTTGGGTATTTCAAGCAGTGTCCATTAAATGCATTTGCTGTTCGATATAGAATATTATACATTTATTTTGCTATAAATATGTTATAAAGTATGTATATATGATACATTACAAATAATTCTGACATATAATTATACAAACCTGAAAGCTATATCACAAAGCTTTTTGGATTAATGACACAAAGTGAGAAAAAACACTGTCAAAGGGCCAGGAGGGCCAGATGGATGAACGGAATGAGGAGGGGAAGGAGGAGTCATTCTCACCTCCCCATTACATACACATGTACTAGCAAATCAATAACAACATGGTCTTATCATACACTCACTTGGATTACCTTTTATATATTCAATCAAAATGTTTCCATGATGCATCACAGCAATCCTGCCCTGCTGGAATGAACTACCTGCCCAAATAATCAGTCTGTCTCAGAGAACACATTTTTCTTTTTTTCAATTCCTTTAGCTGAACACAGAGAACTTTCCATTTAAATAAGTACATAGTGAGAGAGTCTATTACATTACTTGATCCAGAGAAGGAAGCATTCATATTTCATTTTTCACTTGATTTTTTTTTGACATATGGCTAAAGCCTATCAGTAGGCTACTGATTATGTCCTCATCAGTTCAGAACAACAGGGTTCATTATTTAAGAACACTGTAATTATTACTCACAGGCTTCCTTTCCTTTTTCTTCTATTTTTTCATCCCACCCGTCTTTCTCTCTCTCTCTCACTCTCTCTCATTCTCACACACACACGCACGTACGCACGCACGTACGCATGCACAGAAAATGTAATTGAACCCTACTAACAGCTGAAGACAGTTCTTAAGTTGTAACCTTTCATTTCCTGTTATAAGCTAAATGACATCAGCTATGGACTCATAGCCACCTAAAGCTGCAATTTGAGGGCTCGGCACCTGCACGCAGTTAGCTTCACTGCAGTGGGTCTCAAAATGCTAAACAGTCTGTAGCCATGAGGACAGGCCAGGACTCTGACAGACCTAGAGGTCTTAATTGCACCCTAATACCCTCTCATTAACACGACTTCGTGATGAAAACGAACATCTTCCCCATCTCTTTGTCCGCAGCTGAGAAGAAACACGTTTATTTACAAGAGAAGACACAATCAATATACAAAAATGTAGTTAAAACAATATTAAATAATAGAACAAAACAAATATGTAACAAAACAATCATAAGATAGGAACAAAAATATGCCATGTAGTGTATTCCCTACAAAGGACTGCAACATTATTTGAAATAATCTAAGGTGTATCCAGTACATTGTTAGCATGGTATATTGCAGCTTATACAAAGACAAATGATTCATATTTTTAATATTAAATTTGTAGTTCAGTATTTGGTATTTCAGGCGAAAGTCACACAAACCCAAATAAAATTATGCATGATAAATATATGCTTATATTCACATAATACTAACAGTCAGTTGATGGAATTTATAATGTTTCCTATTCGCTTTTTTGTCAAGGTTAGATCAAAGGGATCAACATTAAACTTTAAAAGTTACACCATAATTGCATCACTTGCATAGACTGTGACACACTTTCTGCACTGCACTATACACTGAACACTATGAACACACTGAGCCTTTAACAGTACAGCTCTCAATTCAGTCATTTAGCATCTTCAGACCCTTCCCAATATCAGACTGGTCTTTTGATTTCACTTAATTGTTAAGCCCTATAAGATAAGAATATCAATAAAGTACATGAAGCAATCATTACACACACACACACACACACACACACACACACACATATATATATATATATATATATATATATATATATATATATATATATATTAGACATCTAAAAATATACATAAGGAAAATACCAGGGACACCATTTACAGTAGCAGAAACAAATAAATAATGGAATATGTTGTTACAATACATCTGTTACATCCATCACAATAACTGACCCACTCACTTTAATAGAAACACTACTGAATGTGTTACAATGTGTTGTAACTATAGTTATAAAGGCTGCGTTACTGTAACCTTCCTGTCAACTTTAAACTTCTGAATATTTTCCTCTGACCTCTCTCATCAACAAGGCAAATACACCTGCAGAACAGCCCTAACCGTTTCTTTTTTATTTTCAAAACTCAAAACACTGTTTAGTATGAAAATCCCAGATGGTTTCTTCCTATTAAAGTCAGATTATATACTAAATATGATTATTAGAATATGAGAAAAATCACACAAAAAATCTACATAATTATACAGATCAACCATAACATCACTACGTAAAACAGTATTGTGTAGGTGTCCCTTGTGCTACCCGGGCAGTTCTGGCCCCTCGGGGCATGACTCCACAAGACTTTAGCCTTTGTGGATTGGACTTGTATGTCTGGTGCATTCCATGGTTGCTCGATTGGATTGGGATTTGGGGTGTTTGGAGGCCAGGTTTGCAGCCTTGGGCCTTTGCCTGCTGGGGCCTGTGTGGTGGCCTGTGGGGCACTGGGTGTTCTGTTGCCTTTCTGTTTTGGCCAGCATTGACTTTTTTCAGTAATTTGTGCTGCATTGGCTTTTCTGTAGGATTGGACCAGACAGGCTGACATTTGGTCCCTGCATGAATGAGCCTCGGGTGCCCATGATCCTACCACCAGTTTCCTGGTATATAATTGGTAATCAGTGTTTATGAGTTAATGTTATGTGCTGTTAATGTTATGGCTAATCAGTGTATATTTAAACAACAATCAATAATTAAATGAAACACTTACTGTACACTTCCTGTTTCTGCAGATACTTGCATTCATTCCAAATATATTCCCCTCATAATCTGAGAGTTTTTCATCTTTACTCTATTGCTTTCCTCATGTTTCAGCATCCAGACTAGCTCACTCATATGTATATTCATTCTGCATTCTTTTATTTTACTGACTTTCATTGACAAATATGAGTGGTCCTCTAGATGTAGGACTGCCCATCTGTCTGTAAACATTAGGTTGTCCCAGGTTGGTCTGCAATAGGCTGAGTCCTCCACCTGATAGGTCAAAACTTGGCTGGCTGTAGAGCCTCTGTCCAAAGCCTGCTCCAGATTGGTCAAAACTGCTTTGACTGTACTGCCTGATGCTACCACTGCGCTTCTCAGAGGGCGTTCTGGAGGGGTAGCGCTGACCAGACTTGTGTAAGCCTGTTTCTTTGTAAGCAAACCAAATATTACCAGCCCAGAGGGAGAAATTCATAAAGCCAAATGCCTGGGGGGAAAAGGATGGTTCAGAGTCAGAAAAATAAAATACGATAAGAAAATACTATAAGAAGTAATGCAGTTAATTTGTGTTAAATAAAGGGTCATTATAATTGGTGTTGTCACACTTCCTATTCTTTTCTTTGATGTTTTCTGGATTCATGATGGTCATATTTCTCTCTTAATATTAAAGTAGATTACAATAGATCAGACATATTTAAAGCACAAGACAATGTATTGCAGTACCCAAGACGATCTTTGTCTCACCATCAGATTTACCCTGATTACCTTTGCTTAAAAAAATTATGTAACCTAAACTATAAGACATACGCAGGATTTATTAATCCAGCCTGTCTTTAGACATAATAAAATTCCCCATCAGATTTGTTCCCATCAACCTTGTTTGTTCCAGACTTATTTTAAGACTCCCAAATATGGTTGATTCTGATACTAGCTTGCAGAATAGTGAATAAAATCAGTATCTGCTGTAGTTGCCTTGACCCCTTGCTTACTAAATTCATACTGTAGTATAAAATCACTTACCACTGATACATTAAGACTGGTCCAGGTAGGCTCCTGTAGTGTCTCACACAAGTTCTCCTCATCTCTGCAGGCAGACATTAGCATCTGTATCAGACTCACATCCGTGGCTGTTTTCACTCCGGAGAGCGTTTTAGCCCAGGCTATTGAGCTGACAAGCCACAGCCCTGAGAAAATTACCGTCACCAGGCAATCCTGTGGAGCATTTTACAGTAAATGTAATTATTACATTGTCTTTGATACGCGTTCAAACTGTGCTAATTGGTCCCTGTCACCTTTTTTTGTTTGTTTGTTATATATTTATTGATAGGCACAAAATTACTTATTTCATCACAAATTATCTAAACACATTTTTCATATTTATTGGACTTAGGACATGTTTTAATTTAAAAAAATTTAAAAATTTGTAACAATTTGTTTATTTTCAGATCATATTTTATATGGTAATATATAGGGAAATGTAATTGAAATAAGACATCGATTAAAGATGAGTTATGGCATTCATTACTTGAATTATTTTTGTTTAAAAAAACTAATGCATAAGAGAATCATTCTTTTCACATGTCCCATGTGCAATTTCTTACTATAAGACATTAAAAAGCACACATTTTATTATCTACATGTGACCACATGCTATTCACATACATACAGTATATGCTATATATTGAAGAGATCCTGTCAATCATTTGATTGGCACTCACCACTAGAGGACCTCTGTTCTTCTCTCTGTACTTATTCTGGTAGAAAATGTAGACTACTGTAGCTAGAAGTGAGTAGAGAAATGCTAACACGGACACAGTAACAAAGAATTGCGTTGACGTGGAGTAGTCTCCCTCGAGGAAGAGCGTCTCATACCTCTTACCCTCACATAGAGGGACACTGAAGTGCACCTGCTGCAGTCTGGGGGGAATAACATATGATCAACTGCAGGTGTATAACATGTCATAATAGAGTCTCACTACACATATTCATAAAATATTAATTCTGCCATTTACGAGCCAATGCATTGTCTGCCCTTTGTCTTCATTGACACATACCATACTGTGAAGCTGATATAATCCCTGTGCGACCTTGAAGATCTCTACATCAATAATTAATGTTTATAATGTACATACTTATATGAAAGACTACTAAATATGCATTTACTTTCCAGGCATCTCGTCTCCACCACTTGTTAATATACTTGATAGAGTCAAACATAGATATCTTTCATTAACTTTTTAAAAATTAAAAATGTAATAATTTACATGTAATTTTAGGCTTCATATAGCAGACAACTTTATTAGAGTATTTTATGCAAATAAAATGATCAAACACAACTACATTTATTTAGAAATGCATTTGATTAAAATCATTCGATTACTTTAATTTTTTTTATTTGGTGATGAAGTATCTGTCATCGAATTGGTGTTTTCTCCAAATATATCCTTTCTTACTAAATTAAGCCATCAACCCTTGCAACTGTCACTTCATATCACAAGACAATGCAGTGGGAGGGCTAAAATTTCACACACTTCCCTTGAGGCATTTGATGTTATGGAAATATTTTTCAACCCACTGAGTGCAAAACCCCTGCCTCACTGGGAGTGGTGTTTTAAATCACTGTTCACTGCATTTTATGGCTTTATGTTCCCACAGAAGTATCTACCATTTTTTGACCTGTGACTTTAAGGACATAAAAAGGAAGCATTATGCTTACCTGAATGGATAGCCAAAACTGATGCTGATGTTTCTTTGGGTTTTATCCATGCATTCCACTTTAACCGTTATCTGGCCAGAATATCCCCCACATGTTGCAAATGCGCAAACTGCAAAAAGCTACAACAGCAAAGTGAATCGACTAATCAAATAAAAAACCCACTATATAATGCTCATGTAGCCTCTCTCTCTCTCTCTCTCCTGCTTTTTAACATTCTCTTTACAAGCTACAGTATGTTTTAATTAGAAGAGAAGTGGTTTTGTGACTGTCCCCAAGAGATACTGAAATATATTTTTTACTAAACTAACAATATTATCATGTTTAAAGTGTATAACAAAGTATAAAGTAAAAGCAAAGAAAGGTACAAACCCGAGATAAAGGAACCTAAAAAAAAACCTAAATGATAAAAATTAAGTGTTTAATAGTCTCCTACAGAAAACCAGAATCATAGTAATAACACACACATATTCCGATATATAGAACTACTGTACTCGGTATAATACTGGTTAGCAATTAGCATCGATCTTTCAAAAAGAGCAGATAAATTATTCAGAAAGGAAAAACTACAAACAGCAGAGCCAGATGCTGGGACCCCTCACAGACTGATTAAATCTGATTAAATAATCACACCTTAAACGTTCACACAAACATAAAAAATATATTTTTTAAAAGATTGCACTTTTATTAATATTTGTTTGTATATTATTCTTTACCACAAATACGTATACCACAAACACAAAATTATTTGAAAAAAAAACAAAAACAAATATATGTCGTTGTAAGTAAACTTATGTAGTCTTACCGGAGCAAATATGACCATACACATTGAGGAGGATGACTGATCATCAGATAGTATCTCTCTCAGTAAAG
This sequence comes from Clarias magur, assembly GCA_013621035.1. Classification (NCBI taxonomy): domain Eukaryota; kingdom Metazoa; phylum Chordata; class Actinopteri; order Siluriformes; family Clariidae; genus Clarias; species Clarias magur. The sequence continues at coordinate 2,947,693 of QNUK01000005.1, read as the reverse complement.
GAGTGAAAGCTCGCTCCTATGCAAAGCCTCAGATAGTGACTGAGGATTCCCTACACAAGCCACAGACGCTTCCTCACTGGAACTAAGCAGAGTATGTATTGTGTGTATGAGATAGAACAGAGAGGTAGAGAGAGAGAGAGAGAGAGAGAGAGAGAGAAAGAGAGAAAGAGAGAGAGGCGAATTTTGCAGTCCAATGTGATAAAACATTTGGCATATCCACATGGACTGACTCACATATTGTATATGGACATGACATTCATAATAACCATTTTAATCCATAATTATGTTTTGATTATTTAATTTCATGCTACATATTAATATTCCAGGTTACTTTAACATGAGTTACAATACCTTGAGAGTAACAAAACCTGATGCATGAGTATAAAATATGCAATGAAAAGATTACTACTGACACATTGCATAAGCCATAACCATAGTATAAATATTTAATCTCTAGAAAGAGTTCTCTGATATTGGCTTCTGCCTATTTGTAGGTTACACTCTTCTAAAAATCTAATATCTCAAGCAAAAAAAAAAACATTTTAACACATCATTTGTCAAGTCATTCTTCAAAGAGATATAAAACAGTATAACTACTTTCTTTATCACAGTATACAGTACTGTATACTGTATGTATTTTTTTCCTATCCCAAGGCTGCATGTTTACAAATTTTCTACAATGAACTGGTAAACAATCTTAGTAGATATCATGTATATTTCTTGTTCTTCAGAGAAAACAATAACAAATTTAGACTTTACAATATTCTCTATAATTGAATACTCAGGAAGTAAAAGCATTGGCTAAAATAACTTTATTGTTCATGGTGCACTCATTTTTTTTGCATTGTACACTGAAATGGATTGGTGTCATTGGTTTTTGTTGACTTGTATACAGTGTAAGGGATAGAATTAAAGACTGATAGAACTACCAGGTTTTCAGTAGAAATATACAGTATGTGTCTCTCTTTGCTGGTGCTGAATTTGGTATGCCTTATTCGCCTAAGTAGTTGTACTTAATCAAAATATGGAAAAGCTTTGCGTTCTGAGGTTTTGCATCCAGAGGCTGTCCAACTGGAAGATCCAGCAAACGGCTTAAAATTTGAAGAAGTAATCAGTTTTGGCTCTAAATGTCATGCGCATTCACCACAACCGGCATTAGGACCCGGAAGTAGTACAGATGCGATTCAGAAAGCATAAAAGGAAGCAAAATGGCGCTGTACATCGCTCAGTCATTGAGTCTACCGATGCCGTCTCCGACGCTATCTCCTCAATTTCGTGAGTTTTCACCATTTTGGGTTATATTCCTGATTAAGTGTGTGTTGTTAGAAAGCGGGTTTAATTGTGTAAACTCTTGCTCTCTGCGTGTGAGAGTTCTAATAATGGTTATCCTGCCTGCTCGTGCTACTTCTGCATTTGGGTTTACCATCCACGCTACACGGGCTAACTGCTAGTCTTCTGGTCCGCCTCCAGTTGCTTTTGTGACAGAATAACTGAGCCTGCAGTAAATCCAACTGATTATGCTCACCTTTGCAATGGTCATGCCAATCTGATTGAGTAACTGCGTGGTGAGGTCGCGGCTCTTCGCGCTAACGTTCAAGACATTGCGGCCTTGCGCCGCGAGGTTGCAGAGCTGCAGCAGGAGAAGGCAGCGCTCCACGAGACAGCTTCTCAGCCGGCTAGGCCACCGCCCGTCGCAGTGGCTGCTGTGCCGCCACGCTTCCCCCCTCCGATGTATACTTAGCTTTACCGGATAAATGGGACGGCACAAATGGGAAGTGTAGTGTTTTTCTAACCGCACTAGATCTTGTGTTTGAGTTTAATTCCACCAGATACTCCACAGACCAGTTGCGCATTGCCCTTCTCATCTCGTTGCCGTCAGGGCAGGCAGCTGAGTGGGCCATGATGGTTCTTTGTTCCGATTCAGACACAGCCCATTCCTATAACAAGTTCGCCCGTCAGCTGAAGCTCACCTTCAAACATCCTGCTTTTAGGTGGAGACCGACTTCGCCCGTCAGCTGAAGCTCACCTTCAAACATCCTGCTTTTAGGTGGAGACCGACTCTATCATCTGCGGCAGGGAGGGTCGTCCGTGAGCCGTTATACCGGAGGGCTGATCCAACTCGCCTGCCGAATAGACCAACGACTTCTCTCTTGTCCAGAGTGAGCACCTCGGACCCAGCCGCCTGCCACCCCATCAACATCACCGACCACCCCCTGATCTTCCACGTTCTTCTCCTACACCCCAGTTCCTGAAGCACGTCACTTTTCTACCACCACCGCCACCGGACCTGTCGGTTCTCCACCTCCCACGTGGTTGACACCGTAGCCAGGGAACCCAAAAATTAGGACACGCCTCCTTGACTGCTTCAGAGCGAGAATGGCATTTCAGAGGGGGGCTCTGTGCCTATTGTCGGTCAGCATCGCACCACAGAGCTATCTGCCCTCTTCGCCTGGGAAACGGTCAGGCCCGGTGAGTAAGGAGAACGACTCACCAGGCCCTCTCCACCTCTCTGCCACCACCACCATGGTCTCACTGTGCAAGTACACCTCCAGTTTGGCCACAAACGGGTGAGAAGTACGGCGTTGATCGATTCCGGTGCCGCTGGCAACTTCATTGACTTTGCTTATGTTAAAGAACTGGGGGTGGAACTCGAGGCATTATCCCAGACCGTTTGGATCACATCTGTCGACGGTCGGCCCCTTTCCTCCAGCCCCATCACCACCCAGACTCAACCAATCACCCTAACGTCAAGAGCAGATCTGATTTCATCTCACCCCCATTTCATCTCCCCCATCATCCTTGGGCACCCATGGCTACTGCAACATGACCCACTCATCTCCTGGACACAACATTGGATTCTACAGTGGGGCCCAACCTGCGCTGAACTTTGCCTACGGGCCTCGGCTGGGACATGCTCTAGGGAGTCCGAGGCTCCCGAAGACGACATCAACGCCATCCCCGGCGACTACCGGGACCTGGCTGAAGTGTTTTGCAAAAGACATGCCATTCACCTCCCTCCTCATCACCCTTACGACCTGGCGATTGACCTCCAGCTGGGTTCTGTTCCCCCCGTGGCCATCTCTACTCGCTCTCCACCACTGAGACGTAGGCTATGGAGAAGTATGTAGCCGACGCCCTCCGCCACAGCACCATCGCACCATCCGGCCCTTCTCCTCACCTGCCGCCGCGGGGTTCTTCTTTGTGAAGAAAAAAGCGGTGACTTATGCCCATGTGTCGACTATCGGGGGCTCAACAACATCACTATAAAAAATCACCATCCGTTGCCTCTTACCAACTCTGCCCTGGACGATCTCTCTGGCGCCACCATTTCCACAAATTTGGACATATCAAGCGCCTACAACTCGGTGTGCATCAGAGAGGGCTTTGAGTGGAAGATGGCCTTCATCACCTCAACAGGACTCTATGAGAGCTTGATCATCCCATTCGGACCCCCGCAGCCTTTCAGCAATTCATCAACGACATCCTCAGAGACATGTTAGGCCGATGGGTTTTCATTTACTTAGATGACATCCTCATATACTCCCGTACTGCTGATGAACATGTTCAACACGTCAGGGCGGTCCTTAAGAGACTGCTTGCCCATCAACTGTATTGTAAGTTGGAGAAGTGCGCTTCACAAGCGCTCCACCACGTTCCTGGGTTTTGTTATCTCACCCCAGGGTGTGGACATGGACCCGCAAAAACTGGAAGTTGTGCATCATTGGCCCCTACCCAAGACCCTCAAGCAACTTCAACGGTTTCTCTCTTCTTCGAACATTACAATTTCCATCTGTCATTCTGCCCGGGATCCAAAAACACCAAGGCCAACACCCTCTCCCGGCAACATGAAGAGGATGTTCCCCGGACGGACCCTGCGCTTATCCTCCCATCGTCAAAGATCATTGCACCTCTGCGGTGGGACTTGGAGACAAGGGTTTGCCAGGCACAGGCTGCGGAGATCGAACTGGCAGGTGTGCCGCCTGGACGACTCTACGTACCCCGCAACGTAAGAACAGAGGTCCTTCAATGGGGCCATTCCTCCCTCCTTTCCGGACACCCTGGTACTTGCCGCACCCTCCAATTTGTTCAGCGGGACGTCTGATGGCCATCCATGACAAAGGACATTGAAGAATTCGTCCAGGCATGCACAGCGTGTGCCAGGGCTAAAGACACCAACCAGCCAACGCTGGGGGAACCACTCCCGGTGCCCCGTCGGCCCTGGACACACATTGCCGTCAACATTGCCGGTTTCCAAAGGAAAGAACACCATAATGACCATTGTTGACCTATTCTCCAAGGCCGTGCACTTGGTAGCCCTTGCCGGACTCTCGTCAGCTAAAGACACAGCCAAGCTTATACTAGAGCATGTAGTCCACCTGCATGGATTCCCCAAGGACATCGTCTCGGACAGAGGGCCCCAGTTCACTGCCCGGTTTTAGAAGGCCTACTGCCGTCTGATCAACGCCACCTGCAGTCTCTCCTCCGGATACCACCCTCAGACTAATGGTCAGATGAAACGGACCAACCAACAACTAGAGCACTTTCTGAGATGCTTCATCGCCGATCGACAGCGCTCCTGGGCCCGCTACCTCATTTGTGCTGAACTCTTCCACAATCTTCATGTTTCGTCCACCACCGAGTTAAGCCCATTTGAGGTATGCCACGAATTTCATCCTCTGATGTTCGACCACCAAGAACCGGAGGTTGATGCACCATCGGCCCAACAGTTGGTCCGTAGGTGCTGGCGGCTATGGGAACAAGTGAGAGCAGTCATTCGCCGTGCCAACACCCGCTACGCCACTCGACATCGCCGTTGGCACCCTCCGGGACGATTGTAGGTGACAAGGTCTGGCTATCAACAAAAAATCTGCACCTCCATACAAAATCTCGTAAACTCTCACACAGGTTCATCGGCCCTTACCGCATCACCCTTCGGATCAACCCTGTCACCTACCAGCTCCAGGTGCCTGCGGCACTCCGAACCCATCCGGTATTCCACACATCTCAACTCAAACCCTTCATCACTTCAACTACGGTTCCAGCCACCAACCCTACTCCTCCTCCCCAGATCATCGAGGGTGGTCCCGCCTATACTGTACACCGGAACCTCGACTCACGGGCTCGGGGCAGAGGTATGCAGTACTTGGTCAACTGGGAGGGTTATGGCCCCGAGGAACGGTCTTTCCGGCTCGGTTCATTCTCGGTTCATTCTCGACCATGAGCTTATACGGGACTAACGTCATCGGTTATCCTCCACCTCAGGACCGTCGGGGGCCGGTCCTGGACAGGGGGATACTGTCATGCGCACTCACCGCGACCGGCATTTGGATCCGGAAGTAGTACGGTCGCGATTCAGGAAGCATAAAAGGAAGCAAAATGGCGCTGCACATTCAGTCATTGAGTCTACCGATCTCCTCAATTTCGTGAGTACATTTTGGGTTATATTCCTGATTGAGTGTGTGTTGTTAGAATGCGGGTGTAATTGTGTAAACCTTTGATGTCTGCGTGTATCCTGCCTGCTCACGCTACTTCCGCATTTGGTTTTACCATCCACGCTACACGGGCTAACTGCTAGTCTTCTGGTCCACCTCCGGTTGCTTTGTGACAGAAAAATGTTGGTGGTTTATTATTTTGCTCTGTACTGTAACAAGGCTTCCATAGTTTCTCAAAGCCAAAGAGCACTGCACCATTACATAACAGAACTTCATGTTGAGGATTCTCAGGATCAGTTTTGTTACCATACCAATTCTTTTAATATTAACCCTACGGTCTAAGATCTATTTTTCAGAGAAATTAACACAATTTTTTTTATTTTCTTTGACTCTCTAAGCCTATCTGATAGCTGGATGGCATTACAAGGATTGTACATTACATTAATTGCAATGGCTTTTAGTGAGGAAAAAAAATCTAGCCAACTACTGTAAATCTGTATCGAGGAGATTTTTTCTCCCCAATTAACCTTCTAGTTGCTTATGTGGTCTTTTCAGCTCTCTAATGATTGCCTGTTAGTGAAGATGTGTACTGACCTTTTTGTCTATTTGAACATGTAGATAGATAAATATGAGGATTTTTTTTTGTCTTTTCTTTTTTTTATATACTTTCTTCTGCTTTATTTTAATTGTTTTACAAAAGTGTATGGTTAAATGAAAATATAATTATCTCACAAAATAATATGGTTTTGTTTATCATTAACCATTTCTATGTAATGTCTAGTATACTATATGCAGCCAGTTCAGCTAAGTGAAGAAGGAATGCAACACGATTTACTTTTTTTGTGAATCATGTGATGATCAGATTTAATTAGATGTTACTTACTCAGCTATACCTTTACCTTTTAAATATCACGGGCAGTCTGGCATCCACTCTCCCTCAGAGTTACAATAAAAGCTTGAGCAATAAATTGATTAATTATAATATTCATCCAGATTATGTATCTTATTTAGTTGCTTTTGCAAAAATTTCAGACATGTTGAATATTATTTGAATTTAATTGCATCACTAAAATGATTGAAATCCAAGCCCTGAAGCTGACAAAATGAGTGTTTTATTTTCAGGTTAGATAGGATCTCCCTCTCCTGGACAGACACACAAATCACAGCATATGTTCTAAATAGTTTTTTCTTTCTTTCTTTTTTTTTTTTTTAAACCTGATTAGCTTTACAGCAGTTTCCAATGTGACCCAAAAAAGCATATACTGATCCAACATGTGGACTTTTTTACTTTATTGTTACTGTTCGGTAGTATGAGCTAATTAATATTTCTTACAAATATTGTGGCCAGTATGGTGTCTTAGTGGTTGAGCACTAATGGTCGCCTTGAACCTCCAGGTTATGGGTTGGGTTCCTGCCTTGGGGTTTGTGTGCATGGAGTTACTATGTGTTTCCTCTGGGTGCTCCAGTTTCCTCCCATAGTCCAAAGACATGCAGATTAGGGAAATTGGTGTTCCCAAATTGCTCATAGTGTGTGAACCATATTCAATCGGTTTTCCATACAACTGTTGCTTCAGTTGCTCAGGTTTAGGCTCAGCAACATTATGTGGCAATAAAATGAAGTCAGCTGACTACTTCAATGTACTGAATGACTAGATTATCACATCACTGGACATTTTCTCCCCTGATGGCACAGGAATATTCAACATCTCAAAGTGTTTTAGGAGTGGGTCTAGAGCATGAGGAATTATATTCCCTCGTTACCTGGCCATTACATAGTGTGCAGTAATCAAAGCTGAACTTAAATTGTTTAACAAATTTAGCATGTGTGACATTTTTTTAGGCCAGACAGCATATATACACTGTGTATAGACAGTGTATACACACGTGGACAAAATTGTTGGTACCCTTCGGTCAATGAAAGAAAAACTCACAATGGTCACAGAAATAACTTTAATCTGACAAATAATAAATAAGAATTCTATGAATATTAACCAATGAAAGTCAGACATTGCTTTTCAACCATGCTTCAACGGAACTATAAAAAATGAACTCATGGAACAGGCCTGGACAAAAATGATGGTACCCCTAACTTAATAGTTTGTTGCACAACCTTTAGAGGCAATCACTGCAATCAAACGATTCCTGTAACTGTCAATGAGACTTCTGCACCTCTCTGCAGGTATTTTGGCTCACTCCTCATGAGCAAGCTGCTCCAGTTGTTTCCGGTTTGAAGGGTGCCTTTTCCAGACAGCATGTTTCAGCTCCTTCCAAAGATGCTGAATAGGATTGAGGTCAGGGCTCATAGAAGGCCACTTTAGAATAGTCCAATGTTTTCCTCTTAGCCATTCTTGGGTGTTTTTAGCTGTGTGTTTTGGGTCATTGTCCTGTTGCAAGACCCATGACCTGCGACTGAGACCCAGCTTTCTGACACTGGCCAGCACATTTCTCTCTAGAATCCCTTGATAGTCTTGAGATTTCATTGTACCCTGCACAGATTCAAGACACCCTGTGGCAGATGCAGCAAAGCAGCCCCAGAACATAACAGAGCCTCCTCCATGTTTCACAGTAGGGACAGTGTTCTTTTCTTCATATGCTTCATTTTTCCATCTGTGAACATAGAGCTGATGTGCTTTGGCAAAAAGTTCCATTTTTGTCTCATCTGTCCATAGGACATTCTCCCAGAAGCTTTGTGGCTTGTCAACATGTAGTTTGACATATTCCAGCCTGGCTGTTTTATGATTTGTTTTCAACAATGGTGTCCTCCTTGGTCGTCTCCCATGTAGTCCACTTTGGCTCAAACAACGACGGATAGTGCGATCTGACACTGATGTTCCTTGAGCATGAAGTTCACCTTGGATCTCTTTAGAAGTCTTTCTGGGCTCTTTTGTTACCATTGGGATTATCCGTCTCTTTGATTTGTCATCAATTTTCCTTCTGCAGCCATTTCCAGGGAGGTTGGCTACAGTCTCATGGATCTTAAATTTCTGAATAATATGTGCAACTGTAGTCACATCTAGCTGCTTGGAAATGGTCTTATAGCCTTTACCTTTAACATGCTTGTCTATAATTTCCTTTAGAATCTCCTGAGACAACTCTTTCCTTCGCTTCCTCTGGTCCATGTTGAGTGTGGTACATACCATGTCACCAAACAACACAGTGACTACCTGGAGCCCTATATATAGACCCACTGACTGATTACAAGATTGTAGACACCTGTGATGCTAATTAGTGGACACACCTTGAATTAACATGTCCCTTTGGTCACATTATTTTCACTATTTTCTAGGGGTACCATCATTTTTGTCCAGGCCTGTTCCATGAGTTAATTTTTTTTAATAATTCTGTTGAAGCATGGTTGAAAACCAATGTCTGACTTTCATTGGTTAACATTCATAGAATTTTTTTAATTATTAATTTTGTCAGATTAAAGTTATTTCTGTGACCATTGTGAGTTTTTCTTTCATTGACCAAAGGGTACCAACAATTTTGTCCATGTATGTATACACGTTATAAGAATAATATGCCCATTTAGCCACAAAAATGTTCATGAGGTCACGCACTGATATGAGGTGAGGAGACAGAGGAAGCATTCCAGTTTATTCCAAAGGTGTTCAATTGGGTTGAGTTCAAGAGTCTGTGGAGACTACTCAAATTCTTCCACCCTAATTTTGGTAAGCCATGACTTCATAGACCGTGAGGTGTACACAATTGTCATGTTGAAACATACTTGGTCTTGGACCTTTAAGTGAATAATATGAATAGTAAATTCTAAAGGTGCACCTTCCAAAGACATCCTCTAAAACTGTGTACTGCAACTTTGTGGCAGCAGTTTAGGTAAGTTTTTCCATATATGGAAGTGATGGTCAGGTTTACACAAACGATTGGTCAGAGTATACATTAAAAACATATAAGTTGAAGCCAGGTGCTTCTAATCATGAGCCCTTGATTGATCATCAGCAGATGCTATAGTTTGTCACTTCTATAAAAACAGATGTTTTGCAGTAGGAGCATTCAAGTGTGTGTTAACACACTGCCAAGAGGGAAAGCCTTAAGCCATGGCTTTAGAGAAGCAATTGTTGCTGCACATAAATCTGGAAACCATTGTTAAAACCATTTGTAAACAATTTGGAATTTAATGTTCTACAGTGAGAAAGATTATTCACAAGTGGAAAGCATTCAAGACAGTTGCCAATCTTCCCATTAGTAGAGGTCGCAACAAATTTGCTCCAAGGTCAGCTCGTGCAATGCTAAAAGAAATATAAAAACCCAAGAGCTACATCTCAGAGACTGCAATGTTGAGAAGAAGAATGGACCAAAATTCTTCCACAACAATGTCAAAGATTCCTTTATGAAGTCAACAAGGAAATGATTACTTCAAGTTATTGCTGCTAAACTTTTGAATCATGGTGGTACTTACTCTTGCCCAACATGTTTTTTTCTTACTTTTTGGCATATTTTTTTGTTAAATAAGTTATGGCACAGTGAAAAAGCTTTATCTTGTTGTTGGTCTGAAGATGTATTTGCCTAATACTGAGACCTACAGTATTACAATCTGATGATTTTTATTTAGAAAACACTAAAGAGTGGGTACTGACTTTTAAACATGACAGTATCATCATACCTTCCTCAAGCACAAAGAATAATGCATACTTACAAAATTACATGAAGAAAAACAGATTAGGGATTTAGGGTTTCTGACTTTCTACTGCTGTGATTACAGTAGAACCTTCCTAAGCATGCAGTGTATTACACTCTGCTACCATCTACTGTTCCAAACTGGGTAGGACATGAAGTCTGTCCCTCAGTAGCATTATTGTATTATGACATGTTTCAGTCCTCTGCAGAACCAAATGTGTACAGCAATCTTCTTTGTTGCCGTATTCACTTAAAGAACACACCTTTTAATGGTTGTTTTATTCATGTTAAATTTAGGTTTTCATCAATCTGTTATTTATCTTTTTCCTGTTTGCATACAAACAGGACATGCTACCTTAGGTCTCCACTGGAGGAGCCATTGAGATTTTGGAGACTGAGCAAGAGCAGCTCATTTCTTGGTATGGAGCCTTTCCATTGCAAGTTCAATCAATACATGCTCTCTTAGTGATGTAATATCCTCACAACGTTTTTCATACCACTGTAATATTATTGACCCCAAAATCATCTTCTTACCTGCCCCCCCCCCTTCAGACATTAGACGATATCATCATAGATGTCATCTGAAACTACTGTAAATCCGAGCAAAACTGATCTGCTGTATTAATTAGAGATTAATTTTCCGTTTAAGAATGTATGATTTTCCTTTACAATACTAAAAGAAAAAAATCACAGAAAGCTATAATTATTTCAAAACACTGTTGCTTCCTTACAAAGCCAAAAATAGCCAACCCTCAGCCACCTGAAGGCACCTACAGTATTACACCTTGCTGTTACACCATTCCCTTTGAGCCCCCAACATGCTCTAGCTGGATCTATCATCGCTCAAGGTACAATGTGTACATGCATCATGGGGTTTTCTATGTCCCAGAGTTCAGGAACTTGCCCTGACCATAATAATAAAATATTTTTATTATCATAATAATTAAATACTACATTTAAATTTAAAACATATTATTTCATTTATGTTAGTTTATTCATTTTCATTTAATCATTAAATATTTGTTTTTGCATGTAATTTTTTGTACAATAAATCATATTTGCAGTTTTAATAATAAACACTGGCATTTTTCCAGCACACATATTTAAACTAATATTTGTGGTAGAAAAATGCCAGTCCATTAAAAAAAAAAAAAAAAGCTATTGTATGTTTATGTCCGTTTTGAAAAAGACATTTTACTAGACCTGTACCCAACAACCTAATGAACTGATGCACTACTGATGAAAATATCAAGCGTTAATTGGACTGCAGAGGCCATTTATTTTTGCAAAAGCATAATTAACCTTAATTGAGAATACAAAGTTACAGAACCGCAAACTTGCTTGTATTGGAATTCTTTATTTATTGCTGGTCTCTATGTTCTCTGCAGGTTTTTCCTTTAAAAGACCAATCACTACTCACGACTCTCTTTCCTTCATGCCAGGAACCACTTAAACTTAATTTCATTTTCACTTACTCCTGTGCACATGCCAGAGAGATTTGTGACTAGCTTTTTAGTGTGGAAAGAAGCCAGTCTTACTGGCGTAGCTGCATGTATTAACAATAGGTGCAAGAGAATTACTTTTCGTATTTATTATTATGACCCATTGAGGCTTTTTGCTGTTTTATGTGTATATTAGTATCATTGTGTCAATATCAGCACATTTGACTCAACACACAAAATATCCCTGTGTGCTCAGCCAACATATTGCTAATTAATTATTTTATTCAATAATAAAGAATTACCCTACCACTCCTAAAAGAAAACACTCTAGGAGCATAGTCTCTCTGTATAAGCATTTCAACACATCAAGGCTTGTTTTCTCTCATTAAAATAGATAGCAGGTATAATTTCCATTAGGCTCTGGCATATTGGTGCTTTTGCTGAAGGGGTTTATTTAAGTAGACTGCTTAGTGGTTCTGCTTTAGGAAGCAGAAAAGGTTGGTATGTCCCCATGGAGAGTGAGCCTGACACTTTGACACAACGAGGTTTTCACCAAGCAGAAGTTAGGAAAGCTGCTGTTTAACTCTGCATAATTAATGATTCTTTTTCTGGCCTCCTTCTTGCTCCTCCATCTCCCTCAAACCTGTGAAGCAGATGATGAAAAAAAAGATGTGACAATACCGAATCAGCTGTGATGTTCTAATCGGGTGGAATGTTCAAGGGTTTAGTAATACAATATATCCTAGAGTACTAACCAGCACCTCATTCTCTGTTTTTTGCTTCACGAGAAGAACTGAAAGAGAGAGGATCTTATACTGTATATCATTTGAAGCATTTAAAAACACAGAGAGCTGGCTCAGAATGGAGCAAAAATGCACTTCACAGACATTGCTGTTCTGCCTGGTAGAACTCTATATATAGAAATGATGGCAAAACCAGCACTGCTTCTCACTGAGGGTGGGAAGCATTGAGGGAAAGAGGTAACAGCTTCCCAAGACATCCAAACAGGCTGAGAAAAAGCTGTCATATAAGCATAAGTGAAATCATTTCCACAATATTTGAGATACAGTATTATACTACTCATCTTTCATTTTAATAGAAAAACATCTACACATTAATACATCAAATAGTTATGTGACAGCAGCAAAAAAAGTGCAAAAAATTATACAGATATGATTTATTCACATCAAATGCCAGTATGGGGAAATGCGGTTGTCATTCTGGTTTGAAGATTTTAGAAATTGTAACAGTCTACAGTCTAGAGTTTACACAGACTTGTGGGAAAACACCAAATAAGTAATAAAATAAAAAAAAAGAGGCAGAAATATTTTGCTAGGAGATTATGTCCAGACAGTTTGGGGCTGACAGAAAATCCATGATAACTTAAATAACCACTCTTTGCAACTGTGATGAGCAGAAAAGCATCCCGAAGCTTACATACATATAAATCAAAAAGGAAGAAAACAAAGTGCCCAGTTTATGGGTATATGAAGTGTTTGTCTGCGAAATTAGACAAATTCATTATGGCAGTTTTGAGGGAAAAAAGTCAAAAGGAGCAAGAAGTATTTAAACTTGTATAAAATGTTCTTTTGTCACAAGGGTGTTAAAAAGCACAAATGCTAAAATATTATGTAAAAGTTGTCGCAGTCAAATTGTGAATTTTGTATAATTTAGCAAAATGATTTTGCAACCACTGAATTTATTCCCATTTTGTACAGCCATGTTAGGACCTCCGGTCAACATTCACATGCACATTCAATTCAATACAATTTTACTGTGTGTATTATTCCATTTAAAGCAGACACTATTTTGCCCACATAGAGGTTATGCATCAATGCACTAAAGATTGGCAGAAAGAGGGGACATCACAGATGCTATGAAAAGTTAATTTTGCACCTTGTATACTGTGCACAGACAGTGTGTGTGTATACATACACAGACTGCATATTTTGTTAGACGACCTATGCTTTGATTTTGGCGATGCCATCATAAGCTTATACAATGTCACAATATTTATTTCAGTCCAGAGTCACACTAATCTTTCTCCATGATCTTTTATTGATAATGGGACAGTTTGGATGTTCTCCAGAACATCCCAGAGATTCTCAATGTGTGAAAATGATCCCAGAAGCATTCTTTTATAATTTGAGCCTGAAAAATCCTGGCATTGACATCTTAGAATATGCGTGTGCCATCAGGGAAGAAAAAAAATCCATTGATGAGAAAAACCTGGTCATTAGTATATTCAGGTCATCAGTTGACCTAGTTTTTTTGGACACATAATGGTGCTTAAGTAAGACCTAACCAATAGAAGCAACCCTAGATCTTGACACTGGCGTCACAACTGAGAACCAATTTAATCCTGGTGCTTGATGTGTTTTGCAAATGCACATGACAATAATGTTCTTGCCTTCTCATTCAGTGTTTTTTCTTTTTTTTTTTCTTTTTTTCAACATTGTGCATTAATACTGAAGACATCCAAACTATGAAAGAACATGTATAGAATTATGTAGTAAACAAAGAAGGTTAAACAATCCAGAAAATATTTTGGATTGTACAAAGTATCTATATTAACTTTGATGATCAGATGAGATCATCAGTAGTCACACAAAGTAGTCACCTGGAATATTTTTCAGTTCACAAGTGTGTCTCGCCAAGAGTTAATTTGTGACATTTCTTGCCTTTTTGATGTGCTTTAGACCATCAGTTGTGTTGTACAGAGGAAGGGTGGATACATAGTCAGCAAATGAGTGCTACTATAATTACTGTACAAGTACATTTCATGGTACAAAACACTGAGATTAATAAAGAGAAAAGAAAGTCCATCATTACTAATAAATGATGGTCAGTTAATCTGAAAAATATCAAGATCTTTGAATGTATCTCAACGTGCAAGCACCCAAACCATTAAAAGGTATGATGAAAATGACTCTCAGGAGGACTGTAACAGGAAAGGAAGACCAAGAGTTATCTCTCCTGCAGAGTGTGTGTGAGTGTGAGTGTGTGTGTGTGTGAGCGTGCAGTACACTGTAGCTTGAAATCACCAACAGTAGGAGTCACATTCATGTGCATGTGACCAATACATCAATAGCTGCACTTCAGTAGTGTGGAGATCCGGCATTGATAAATCACACTACAGTACAGTGACCTTATTCCATCAATCTCATATTTGCAGAGGGAAGAGGGAGTGGGGGGGATAAATCGCTCACTGTGTTTTAATATTTCAAAGAGCCACTTGCTTTGTGAGTGTGAGCTTTCAGACTCATATCCTGCCTTTTTTCATTGATTTGTCACTCTCACAGCCTGCATCATTGCCCAGGGTATGACCTCTATCACTCAAAACATTGGTGTTAAGTACACACACGCAAACAACCACACACACACAGACACACAGACACACACACAGACACAAAGACACACACACACAGACACAAAGACACACACACAGACACAAAGACACACACACACACACACACACACACACACACACTATGCAAACACAATTAATCCTACTATTTCATTGTATCATTATATAAATATTATGGGTTTTAATATTAATAACAACATTATCCTTTGTCCTTTTTCAACATTTAAAATATTTATAATCAAAAGGGGTACCTACGACAAATTCAGCACACAGAGTATGTTCAATTTGCCCACACATGTACTGTACATACAGCTTTAAGTCCCCTGGTTGATGTTTGCAGTGGATTGTAGGGCAACTTCATGAATATGCAAATAAGGTTGTTTCTGTGATTGATTACCAGTGAAGTAATTTCCCCTGCTTTTTGTTTCTCTAAAGATCTATTGGCCTTTCACAGAGAGGGAGAGAGCAGAAACAATGTGCTTGTAGGAGAACATGCACAGTGCTGCATATCTGGGCTACAGTCACATATGCAGCTTTAGAAACACACTCTTGTTTTTATTATTTTATAAGGTTGGGCTGGTTTTTTAATTGTTGTTGTTGTTTTTCAACACATTTTCTGTGTTGTTGTTTTTCCATTTCCTTTTAATATGTGAAAATTTTTCTGTGAAGCAAGCAAGCTCCAGTAACAGCCCCAGTGCATTTTTTCTTATTCATCGTGTTTTTTTTTTAATGATTAGGGTTTTATTATTGTTGGTGTGGTATATTTGGGAAGTTTCAGTTTATGAAAAAAAAAAGCTTTATATGTTGTGTCTAATAATTAATGTTAAGAAGAATCTAACTCTGGACTAACCCTAGAAATTAGAGCTTAGTTGCGACTGTGAAAGTTGATATTTAATTATGTTAGGTGTGAGATTGGGGCTTGTTTCAATTTAAATTGCAGACATGTGAGATTGGCCCACAATGTAAGGTATTAAACTGTCATTAATGAGACACTTTTAATTATTAATGGTTAAGATGCAAAGATAGGGCTCCTGCAGATGAAGCAAGGGAAACCAAAAAGCCCTATTGTGGACAGTTAGAAATCAGAGTTAATATACAGTAGCAACATACAGTACATTTCTGACATGTTTTTTCATCTTTGATTTTGAGGTTAAAGCTAAAGTAAATTTCATTATTCTCAAACGAGAAATGTTTTATTTTTACTTTCAATCTCAAATATAAATCATTAGTAGAACATTCACTGTAAATAATCATAAAGATAGCTGTATTTCTTCATTAAAGCATTCTCACCTTTCTATCCCTACTGAGGAAATACTGCATCGCTCATTGCAACCTGGTTATATTTGTAATTAGAAAATGTGCATGTGTGTCATTTTAAATCATAGTTTTGTGCTGCACAACAGAGGACAAACTGCCACATCAGAAATCACAGCATCCAGAAGTGTTCACAGAGATAATATGGCATAACAGAGGTGAAAATAAAAGATAGGAGTTTGACAAATAGTCTCTACAGTGCACAGCAGAATTTGCTTTTATTTCACCCATCTGATAACACCCTGTTTCTCTAAATAGAGCTTTAGGAAACCTTCCAGCCTGACTAAATAAGTGAAATGCCAATACAGTGTAGTATTGTGTGCAATCAACCAATTTGCCTATTCTTGTCTATTGCATTTTACTTAATACTTTCAGTTTAAATATTAAACACAATTGGATGAAAACGTGAAATACAAAGCTGTCCATACTGTAAGTAAAAGGGTTAAAGGGGAAACAGTCTGGCAGAAACTGGTTATTTTTATACAAAGCCAATAAAGAGTATATATAAACTACATTGATGTTAAAGTTGCAACTCTGTTCGATCATAAGATGTTGGTTACTCACAAGTTAATATTAGCATGCTGCCTCTAATATACAGGGTGGCCTACAATTCTGCAACCACAGGTTTTTTCCCTTCTATGAAATGTAAGTATTTCTTTAATTTATTTCTATTTCAGGCCCAATATAGCTTTGAAACTGAAAGATTGTATATAGAACTTTTTTTTCATGTCCAGGATGGGGATAAGATGGGATTCTTAACATACCATATGTTTCTGTCAAATTTTACAGTACTGTATTTGCTTGTTTGCATATGGATTCAGACTTCTGGGTAAACTTGTCTTATGAATTATCTAGTAACTTCACACACACAGAATTTTATGGTGTATTCCCTACATTAAAATTATCTTTTAAAATGGTAATTGCTTATATGGTTAATTATTCTCTGAAGAAATGTGCCATAAGACTTTTCAGAAGGGGTGTCCAGTGTCATCACTTTATTACATTCATAGATAAAGATTTAATTTTTGGAATTATCGGTGTTTTATAACTGAGGGGATTTGGAATTTATTTGTAACATGACAAGTTACATTTTTGCCTTATTTACTTTAAAAACGTAGCGAAGGAAGAGGTTGGGAAAGAAACAATTGTTTATATCTATTGTAAGTTAAGTGATAACATGAACCGACTCGATTTGCAGTTGTTCATCAGTGCATCAGCAGTTCATCAGTTCTTCAGTTTATCAGATAACGCTAATGACATGCTAGTTTTATATTAAAAACATAACTGTCCTCATGCCAAATATATACAAAATACATTTACAAAAATATACAAAATACAAAATACATTTTGTTATTGGAAAAGGATTGATGTAATCTGTGGTCAGACTCAATAGGGAGGATTTCCTTTTCATTGTGGCCTATGGCTTGGTCGTTAGAGACACACTTAGAAGTATAAAATTTAATATCCAAAATTTATGCAATTCTGTAAACCTTGTAAAACTCTGTATTGAGTAAACAGGTAATTCATTATAGTTCAATCATGAAGTCTATTTTGATAAAGTTAGTAACTAGACTGTGATTGAGATTTGAATGCAAAGCACAGTGAGTGGTTTCTAAGTGATGAGTCCTCTAACCAGAATTAGGGCATCAAGATGGATCAGGCAGGCAGGGATAGCTGAAGGGGTCTGGAGTAGCAAGAGAGAAAGAGAGAGAGTGTGAGAGAGAGAAATACAGATTATTAGGTATGATTATGTTCATAAACTAGGTAATGAACATTATGTGCAGAGTGCAAGTAGGACTAGCCATGACAGCATAACTAATTATCATCACCTTGATGTTGATTAATTTCCTATAATCCATAGCAGAATAGTGGACACACCCCATCATGATTTACTCCTTACATACCCGTATTTATGGATGTAGTCCAACAAATATAAATAAATTATGTATATTTGTATTATGTACTAATGTGTACTTAGGACATACATTAACAGACTACTGGAGCCACTAACCTTTTATGGATGCATTTCCCTCCATAACACATTCTCTCAGGGTTATTTATACATCAACCTAAGGCACTGCAATTTTACAATAGATCTTAATTGTAAAAAAAAAAAAAAAAATGAAACAGAGACAGTACAATGCTACAATGGATAGAGTTGCTTAATCACAGCTTCAGAACCCCAATTCAATTCTAAAACTCTGTCTGAGATGCACCACAAACTCTGTTCTTCCTTTGTTTGTGTTTCCTCCAGGATTCTCTGGTTTCCTCTTACTGCCCAAAAACATGCAGGCAGAAGGTAGTGTGTGTTAATTATGTGTATGTGAGTGCGTGCGTGCGTGCGTGCGTGCGTGCGTGTGTGTGTGTGTGTGCGCGTATGTGTGTGCGTGTGTGCGTGTGTGTGTGTATGAATAGTGCCCATAATTGTTCTCCTCGTGTCCAGTGTTACACTGATAGCCCCTGGATCAAGTGTGACCTTGCCCAGAATATAGCAAGTATTTAGAATGAATAAATGAATAAATAAGAAACTCTTTTCATGAATATATTCAAAATCCATCCTGGCTATGTTGTGCTCAGTTACTCAGTCTTTACTTAGGTAAATGGGAAAAATTCTTTCAAGTCTCAATAACATATTAAAATTTAGTTTTTGTTTTTAATGTTGTTTCAATATTGTGGAAAAGAAGTAGGTTAGCTTCAGAAATTATTGAATAGGCATATGAATAATGATTAGCAGATGTGGTCTAAACTTCAAGTGCTACCCCTTTTACTGAACATCTGCTGCAGTATCTTGAGCTGTCACATGTTTATATTTATAGTCCTCTGTGCAATACCTTTTGGGATCCCTTTATGACCTAATGTGCTGACTTCAAGAATCACTTACAATGTTAGATTTCTCATAAGAATCCTTATATATATATATGGGATACAGATACAAAAGTGTCCTCCTTTCCTGTCCGCCTAAACATGAGACCTACTGGTGATAATTATAACAACAACAAAGAAACATGATGTTACATTCACATTTTTTTGTTTTTTGTTTAAAACAATAACCATCTGGCAAAAATTTTTGTTTTTTCATTACATTTTTAATCAAATCTGCACCACTGCAGTTAATCCACAGTTTCATTGGATAAAATAAATTAAATGTACAGTATGATACATTTATGAGTGAGTTTCTTAACGATTCTAAAATTTCACATTTAAATTATTTTGCAATTGCCTTTGAGGGCAATAAATCCTGTGTATTGGCATTTATGTTTAGATCACTATTAATAACCTGGCATGTTACTGTGTGTGTGTGTGTGTGTGTGTGTGTGTGTGTGTGTGTGTGTGCGCGCGCGCGTGTGTGTGTGCGTCCGTGTGAAAGAAGAGAAGTAGAGGGGGATCATATGAGAAGCCATATGTGGAGAAGGAAGAGCAAAAAAGCACACTGAGATGAAGTCTGTAGCTTGATCTGTTTTTATGGATAAAAATTGTGTGACACCTTTTCAAACAATGAAGTTACTGGAGTGGAGTGATTCTGTGTCCTAGGTTGGTGATGCTATGTGAGTCATCATTCCATAGAGCTATATAATTTGGACAGTATTCTATTTTATCTAACTGCCACACATTCTAACCTAAAAATGACCTTTAGAAATGTCACTTTAGCCATAGAGGCAGACATTGTATTGTCTTTTCTTCTGTGTTGTATGAAAACAATCTTCCCCTACAGGGAAAATGTGGAACTTCAGTCCTTGTACTGCTTGAACAGGTGTAACAGCGCCATTTCGGTTTGTATTTGAAAGCATGACCTTGTTTACGGTTTTTTCATCTGCCCTTAGAATAAACAATGCGTGACGTAAACACAATTGTATAGTCGTTTAAAAAAAAAACTGTCGAATCTTTTAAAAAGGCAGATTAATTCCAGTTGCTTGCACCATCAATTCGCCTTTTATGTCCGGGCATAATAATCGATGTTTTTTTTTTTCTGACAGGGTTCAATTCAGTCTGCATGTCTCAGAGCACGCTGATTTAATAACCGTTTAAATACGCCTTTGCCCATTCAGGCCGCGTGTATTCTCACAGCTGCGAGCCTGGAGCGCGTTCAGCACCACGGACAGCTGTTCGGCAGGAAGTGGCCGTCGGCGCCTGCTCGTTTCATTGAGAGAGAGATCTGCTGTGCTCGGCCCCGCCTGCGCGCCCCCGACACTGCTTCACTCTCCTAACACTGGTACCCCCCCAACACGCACACACACAAACACACACCCTCCCCCTCCTACTCTTCTGTGCGCCGTGATTGGCCAACCGGATCCACGGCAGGGCGCGTCAGCATCGTCGCTCTGTCCGTGCGGAGAGATTGCGGTGTCTGTCTCATCCGGCGTCCGCTGCCTCTTCGCTGGGACGTAAGACTCTCTCCATCGCTCCGCAGTTCAACCCACTGCTTCACTAACAAACCGAGTTCGGTTCCTCTGGCTTTACTTTTTTTATTTTTTTTTTTATCAGGGTACCGTTTTTCGTTTCCAGTCGAGTCCCTGCTTTGAAGCAAAAATGTTGGATCCGTCATCCAGCGAGGAAGAATCGGACGGGATAGTAGAGGAGGAAAGCAAAGAGACGCTGGCGCCGCAGTCCGGAGGTTCTCGCGTGTCGCCGAGCAGAGGCAGCGAGAGCTCGGAGCGGCTGCAGCCCGGGGGCCGCGGGAGCAGCGCGCGCCCCAGCAGCCCGAGCCCGTCCGCCGCCAGCGAGCACGAGAAGGAGGATGTCGAGAAGCTGCAGCGGGAGGAAGAGGAGAGAAAGAAGCGTCTGCAGCTCTACGTCTTCGTCATGCGATGCGTCGCGTATCCGTTCAACGCCAAGCAGCCGACCGACATGGCGAGGAGGCAGCTGAAGGTAAGAGAATGAAAGCAGAGGTACAGCCTCATCTCACCTTGAGGGGCACATACTTGTCTTTTATTTATGCTGAGGACATGCTGGCACCGTTTATAATCCAGGGTTTATATATATATATATAAACGATGATAAAGATATGAGGTCACACCACAGCATGCTGTTTTGTGGGACAAACCTTGGGGAGGTGTGTGACCAACAGGGACTGCAGAAGCACAAAGATTCATATGCTAGGCTAAGAGTGACCCCAAAAAACAGCCCGTCCCACATCCATCAATGAAAGCGCAAGACGACTTGCAATTAAGTGCCTGTTCTCCGAAAGGGCGACGGAGCGCCCAGTCCTGGGCTAAATAAAGCGCCGTCATGGCCTCAGGAGAGTCACGTGACCAACACGCTCTCGCGGCAGACTGGTCATACACAAGACTATTCTCAAAATCGCTTAACAGTTTTAAATTGTATCCCAAAATAGGCTACTACACCTCGTACGCCAAAAGATGGCGTACTACTTAGACAAACCATTTGTAACATGCGGTTTGGGACCATGTTCCACAATGTCTCTCTGCACATTGGCTCATACAGTACATCTGTCAGTATGACCTTTAGGTGTCAGATGCTAATTTGAGAACGTGTGTATTTTTCCCCAGTGTAACGTGCTTAATCTAAAATAATGAAACCTGAAATTTCCTTATCTATCTATCTATCTATCTATCTATCTATCTATCTATCTATCTATCTATCTATCTATCTATCTGTCTGTCTGTCTGTCTGTCTGTCTGTCTGAACCTAGATTTAAAGCTTGTGCAACTGACCCAAATAATACTCTTACTTCTCTGCATGAGGTCTGTTGAATTTGGCCCTTTAGTTACCGCTATCATACTTCCGCCATCCGGACATGGAAACCAAAAGAATTTGGAAACAGTACCGTTTGTAAGGTTCAAGTAATCCATTTTTGAGTAAAAAATAAAAAAAACAGACCTACTAGTGTTTCTAGGATGTACATGTGCATGTTTTCCCTGTAAATCTTTGTCAATATTCAAATCTAGAACAACCAAACATGCTATTGAGTTCCAGCTTATTTGCTCAACGTATTGCTCTGTGCTTCTGTTTCTGCATTGCATTAAAAACAAAAAAAATCCAGCTATCGTTTTTCTTTCTTCCTTCTCTCCAGAGGCATCGGTATTAGTGTAAAGCTTCAGGCTATTGATCACAGTATGCTGCAGTGTTTCATACTGTTTCCACTCTTTGTATCTGATCCTGATCTTGCATGGGCGCTCTACAGCACCCATCTAATTCCCCTCAGTTATTGATTGAGGTTGATCATTTACAATTTACAACAAGGTCCTAACGGCTTGAGGTCATGAGTCATCTACTGTCACTGCTAGATAATTAAAACCAGTTGTTCCATCTTTATTTTAAGATACCTGACCAAACAACAATGGCTCAGTGTGGAGATATTTGCCTGCATATAAGCAACAATTGTAGTCTATATGAAATAAGTTTGACAAATGACCTTTGTGGACATAATTAGTATATCAAAGTTGCATTAAATACAAAGATAAAATATGAAAAAATTTATATAAAAATTACCAGTCCTTTATAGTAGGCTATAATGTGAACTTTGACCATTTAAATTTTATATTCTCTGGTATAGCAAGCCTCTGATTCTCCCATTGGGAGCCAGATGAGTTTAGTGAGTCATGGCTGGTGATATTTGGGTCATAGAAATTAATTTTAATGTTGAGTCACTGCTTAAGTCCTTAAAGTGCAAAAAAAAGCACTGCAATCAATTACCATATGCATCATTCCCTTGAAGGAGTTATGTGCATTTATCAAGTGCAAAGTGTAAAGGACTGATAGTTTGGGGATGTATGTTCTACAGTCATGTATAAAGGCTAGTGGACCTTTTTTTTTGTAAAAACATAATAAATCATCTAATTGTAATGGGTATTACTATTAGGCAAATATAATTTTTGATGAACAACAACATAAAACTCTTTTTTTACCATGCCATTATTTGTTTTAAAAAAAATCAAGCCATAAAGAAAAAAAAAATACATTTGGACAATACTATGTACTCTATTCCTTACTGCTTCTGCAGGATTTAGGAAGATAAGTTGCAGCCAGGTTCTGCGAATCATCAGCTTTTGACTAACTGATCATCAGCAGGTGTGCAGACGTCTATAAAAGCAGAAGTTTTGACAGTTTGCTAGTCTGGAGCATTCAGGTGTTACCACAATGCCAAGAGACAAAACCAAGCAATGATTTTAGAGAAGCAATTGTTGCTACAACTCAATCTGGAAAAGGTTATAAAACCATTTCCAAACAATTTGGAGTTCCATGTCCTACAGTGAGAAAGATTATTCATCAATGGAAAGCATCCAAAACATTTGCTAATCTTACCAGGAATGGGCATCCCAGAATGTCTGAAAAATAAAAGAATGTTGCTGTGCATAAGCAAATGCCGAGAAACCTTAATGAGCTAAAGCAATGTTGTAAAGAAGAATGGGCCAAAACAATAAGACTTATAAAGATAACATCAAGCTATTGCTTCTAAAAGTGGGTCTACAAACTTTGAAATCATAGGGGTACTGATTACATGATTACATGAGGTACATGATTTTATCATTGTTGGTTTTATTTTTGTGAAAAAAAGATCATACAATTGGTTTTTGATTAAAATAAATACAGGTATTACTAGCTAGAATTATTCAGTTCATTCCTTTTTAAATTGAACTTAAAACATTTTCAGTTTACCAATTAAGTAAAATTACACAGACATGAGGAACTGCCTAAATATGTAATTTAAATAAATTTAAAATGTTGTTAATTATTATCAAGAACAGCATTTGAAAAATGACTTATTATAGTAAAATCATCACTAAAATTCTATTCTGTTTTATAGTAAAAAATAAGGATATTAAGAAAAGGGTGCAATCATTAATTAAAATATCGTTAGTCATGTAATTTCGTTAAAGATATTCCTATTTTATGGCTTGGATCATTTAGCATTGCCATAATAATGTAGTATGTATGTCAAGTGAAGACATAGTGTATCACGTGGAGTTTTGATTTGCAGCATCTAGATGTTGTAAATGGGTGCAATACACAGAGCTGTATTCTTTTTTTTTTTCATTTATTCTATAAAGAAATTGTATAAAACTATTGATATAAAATATTTTAAGACATAGTTAAAATGCATTATTAGATTTTTTCTTTTCATAAAAAGTGATTAGCAAAAGACAGAATTGTGGACCGATTTACTATAAGCCTGAATAAGAGTTCTGTAGGTAAATACAGTAAGTTCAACATACAACAATATGGATGGTCATTGCTGGGTGAAATACGCATGCTTCTGAGGTTCTGCTGGTTGCTTTGTACCACAATAGACAGTAAGAAATTGCAGATATTTGCAGAAGGAGTGTGTTCTGTAATAGGCTATTACAGTTCACTGGTCTTGGCTTTGTCATTTCAGTTGATTTGCACTGCTCATTATGAATAGGAAATATGGTGATTCCTCTAATCATTATAAAAATAACAAAAAATTATATTGTTCTTAAATGTTAACAATGTTAATTTGGCATTTTTTTCAAAAGAAGTAACCTTCTAAAGAAGTCCTCTGTCATTAGTCCTGAGCTACTTAGTGAACTGTGACATTTTGATTAGACGACTATATTAAAGCTTGCTCTGTAGCTAAATATCTACTGTACTATACATTTGTATACAGGTGTATGACATGTAGTCATAACATAATCAGCTGACTGATTAAAAGTGATTGAAGTAAATGACAAACTGTAGGGCAAACAAAGACAAAAATTCACAAAAGTCATAAAAAGGGGAAAAATAGGGAAAATGAACAAAAAACTGTCACACTGGGCCCCGAGTGGTGCAGTGGTAAAGTGCTCGCCCTATCATCTGGAGATTGCTAGTTCGATTCCCGGGTGATAATGTAGCCTCCCACAGCCAGGGGCCTAGAAAAAGCTGATTGGCCAAGCTCTCTCAGTGGGCACTTAGCGATCACACATCAATCACGGCTCTATAGCCTATCATGGGTGTCTGTGAGCTCATGCATACAGAAGGAACGGATAGCGCAGTCCTGCGAGTGTGTTGCACCGCCCCCTACAATGCTCGAGCGGGCAGTTCGAAAAGATGCGTTCGGCTGGCCTCACAATGTTTGGAGGAAATTCCCTGTGTGGTAGTAGCTTGAAAGTGTGAGTCCCCTAGTGATGAGTGAGAATTGGATACGACTACATTAGGGATAAAATCGGGGATAAGTAAAAACAAACAAATGAAAAAAACATACGATAACATACAAGGCAAAAACATACAAGGCATACTGCTAGCGTCCATAACTGCCTCAGTGCCCAGATATGCGCTAAGACTGTCTACTGTTTTTGATTTTCATCACAAGGAATCTTATAATGAATGCTCAGATGAATATTTCAGACATGAAGATCTTTAGTGAATGTCTAACGAGTAACTCAATCAGGCTTTGCACTTCTAACTGGTAAA
The DNA here is from genome assembly GCA_013621035.1 of Clarias magur. Taxonomy (NCBI): domain Eukaryota; kingdom Metazoa; phylum Chordata; class Actinopteri; order Siluriformes; family Clariidae; genus Clarias; species Clarias magur. The sequence continues at coordinate 2,922,131 of QNUK01000005.1, read as the reverse complement.
TGGCTTGTGATGAAGCCTGACGGCACATTGCAGACAGACCCCAGGCCACATGATTACCTCTTTCTTCACAAGAGGCTGCAAATCAGGGCATTATTGTGTGATTGTGTGGTTAAGCTTGTGGGAATGTATTTAAGTGCCAGTCTCGGAAATTCACCTGCTTTCGTCTCTGATTTTCCCTTCAGATCTTTTTACTGAGGTGTGTATGTGTGTGTCTGAGGCAGGACAGACACCTTCAGCCCTTTGCTACATTTGAAAATGATGCATATCACCATTTAATCTTCTGGGAATACAGAAAGGACAGAAATGTCATTACAGAAGAGTCAGGTTTTGTAGGAACTCAACAGGCAAAGAAACATCTGACTTAAGAAGAAAATAATGGCAAGCTGTCGAGCTAAGCAGAGTCTAAGATTAGGGCAGAGTTGACAGCACACTATGCACACACTAGTATATACAGACATTACAGTAGATTATGTGTATAAAGATTGGAGATGAGCCAGAAATTTGTATTAACTACTGTCTTCAATCATGTAGATACACAGATAAGGCTCCTTGCAAAATACAAATAATATGCTCCAAAGATGACATGTAGTCTGCTCTAGACATGTCTGGGCAACAACAAGAACTGAGACTTGTGATCTTAAACAAGAAGATTGTCACAAGAGAGGGACTTTTATTAGACAAAGTAGGCAGGTAGAGAAGATCCTAAAGATGTGGTGTTTATGAAAATTGCAGTGGTTGCAAATGGAGCAATAGACAGCAGTATAACATGTGTGAGTATATACATCGATCAGCCATAATGTTATCACTACTGCCAGGGTAACCTGTCCAACCCAATTCCACAGAAAAACCAATGAAGCATAAAACACTTAAAAATATAAATAATGGCCACAACAGCAATGTATCAGAACACAGAGTGCATCACATCCTGCCAAGTAAGGTGTTTAACAGGCAATGAGTTCAAGGTTGTTGATCTGGCCTCCAAATTCCCCAGATCCCAATCTAATCAAGCATCCATGGTATGCGCCAGACAAACAAATACGATCCACAGAGGCCCACCTCACAACCCACAGCACCCAAAGATTCTGCTGCTAATGTCCAGTGCCAGGCACCACAGCACCCCCCAGAAGTCCTGTGGAGTAATGCCCCAGGGGGCCATAGCTGCCACAGCAGCACAAGGCGAACTGAACCTAGGTATTTTAAATGTTAACAGTTATGGCTGATCGGTAAGTACAGTACTGTGCAAAGGAAAAAGGTACTGCAAAGATGACCCCCCCCCAACTTTTTTCATATTTTGCTTCCTAAGAGCCAGACTTTCTTGTATTTTTAATATAACTCTGAGGAATATATTCTCCAGGTTTCCTAAAGGACCTTTGTGGCCTCTCACTTTCAGCCCAGTCCATGCGCCTGATCAGTGTCAGAGGAATGCTTTTGTTTTGTTGCACTACATAGAAACCTTGAAGCATGCAAAACCAGTATGAAGCATGAAAAAGCGATGAACAGGTGCAAATGATGAAGTTAATCTGGCCAGTAATTAGTCAACTGGTGGTATACTGGTGATGTTAGTCATTGGAACAAATGAGAGAAGAAATGAGGTTGATACATAAACATGCAATTGTAATAGTGTAAAACATTTTTTTCCCCATTTCTTTACTATAAGTTACATAATTTAATTTAATATGAAGAAATGAGTGGTAGCTCAAAACATTTGCACAGTACAGCAAATTACATATTATATACGACTTATCTTTCAACCATTGTGATGTAGATTTACTGGTATGCTTCGGATCATTGTCCTGTTGCATTATCGTATTTCTTTGGTGTAAAGAGGAGTTCATGGTCAACTCAATAACTGCAAGATGCCCAGTCCTGTGACTGCAAAAACAAGCCCAAATTGACAACCCTCCAGATGACATTTTGTTAACCTCAGTCATTCTCCTGTGTTCTCCTGGCAACCCTTCCAAACAAACCATATCGCACGATCTGACCTTGGGGTTGAAAATGCTGTGATGCTTTCCACTTGTCAGTAGTCTCTCACTTCAAAATGGAAATGGTTTTATAACAAGAATAATTGCTTCTCTAAGACCATTGCTTATGTCTTTCCCTCTTGGCATTGTGTTAACACATACCTGAATGCTCCAGACCGGCAAACTGCCAAAACTTCTGGTTTTATAGAGGTCTGCACACCTGCTGATGATCAATTAATCAAAGGCTGATGATTACCTTCTTACATCCTCTGAAAGAAGTCAGGGGGTGCTTAGTATTGCCCGCGTTCCCTGTGGCCTGAACTGGTTGACACCTAAAATTCCTTCTACAGTATATATTTAAACAGTGAAAAGAAAATCTTGTCTGTAACAGCAGTTATACTGTACATATGTGTTTGTTACTTCCAGATGCCTGTGTACAGTTTGAGCTGCTCTTATGAAATCAATAATATATTAGAAATACTTTCACCCCTTTTAATTACATGAATCGTCATTCTCTGTCGGTCGCCAGCTCCACCAGTTGTGGTTAGTCCCTCCAGGCACGGAAGGACATGGTGGAGCAAAATATCTGGTAAAATAAGCAAACAAATAATAATCTATTGATAATAAATGTGTTTGTGGAACTTGATTAAAAGCAATATCCCACCTAAGGTTGTGCACACATGCAATATTGTTTAAATATGTATTTGAATTTTGACATATGAGGCATTTTAAAAATATTTTTTATTTTAATGTATGAGCCATTTGGTGGGTTCTGCTATAATTAATGAATGAAACGGCGGGTAAATACTGGTCCACCCACTAATTACTCCCAAAGTACTATTTAGGATAACGCTAATAAAATATGTCAAATATATTATCTTACATACAAAAAAGACTAGTGGAAAACACTTGTTACGTAAGAAAGAGGAGGTGGACTATGTCTTCTCATAATTAAGCACAACAGCAGACCAGCTGTTTTAAGATCAATACAAACACACACACACACACACACATTCAAGCGCAGTAACAGCTCGCCTTATTCTAAAGACCATTGGCTCTTTCACTCCATCCTCCCATCCACACCCACTCATGTATCAGCACAGACACTACATTCCATCTCGCTTCCCCACATCTCATTATCCATTAAGCAACACCTCCCCCTCTCCCACTCACACCCAGCTGGCACAGGCTTGCATGACCTTCCCTTATCCTCAAGGTTGAATAGCATGCAGCTTTCTGCTCGAGGTCTCTCTTGCTAACAGTAGGAAGAGTGTAAGAGCATCAGACAATGGTCTCACACGTGTTTACCATAAAGTTGTCCTCAGAGGCATGCAGCAGGAGAAAAAAAGACACTGATTCCTAGACGACATGCTTTCCTTCTGTCTGCCGCCTTTTCGGTCACAGGAAGCCATTTTGCTCAGCGTGCCATGTCATATGGCTCAATTCCTTATTTTTAGCTGGAATTGGAGAGTTCCAGGCAAACGCTCACACTCCCCCACACGCACATTAGCTCTCCCTTGCAGATACACATATTATCTTGTGTGCAGGCGTTTACATGCAAACACACTGAAAATCTGTCTAAGAACTCTTATGTGATGATACAGAGCATGCATAGATTTGATCATTCGATGATTGGGTTTCTTTTTCTCTGTATTTCACACAGGCACACACAGTATGTATCTTAGGGATCGTCCATACATTTTGTTAAATGATCAGCGTGAATTTAGAAGCATGTAGAAATCTCTCGCTCCTAATTACTTGCAATTTCATTGGTGTAAAATTCAATAACTTATGCACAAATGCACATGCATTTGACCAGGCACACTTACACACTTTGCAGTCATGTATGAAAAAAAGCTACTGATGTTTTTTTTTTTTCCGACTTGGTGGAAAAGGCTGCCGGAACATGAGAATATTTCAAGAGATTTCCTCCAGACGTACACACATTTTGGAAATTCGATTTGTTCAACTGCATAATCTTCTATCTGTTAGACCACCCGAATGCTTCATTTTCACAAAGTGGACAATAAAATGTTCTTTCTTTTTTCTTTTTTCTTTTTTACACAAGACAATCTTTTGATATCCACCCAATTAACCTGCTTTGAAATCTAGAGACTTTCTCCCAGCTGTTTGCTTTAGGTCAGTGTGCAGGTCTATGCTTTTATCTGCTGTAATCCTATTAGCTATGATAACTTTATAAAGATTGTAACTTAGACCTATCTGCTGTGAAACGACCTGATAAAATCAGCCAGGAGACAGATGATATGCTGTAGTATTTCACTGATGAGAGATTGACTGGACCATTAAACTGGACCATTGAGGTCAGCAGAGGTGAAGCAAGATCAAATGCCTTGAAATAGGCCATACTTATTGGACATTGCTCTGAAAGCTCACTGTAAATTTGGGAGACATTTCTCACACTAGAGCGTATTTTATCTTAGTGATTACAGATACCTGGTTTCGATGGAATGCCTGTAGTGGAATGTAAAGGAAAAAACTGCATAATGCAATGCAATGCAATAAGTGTGGCGTTTCATGACTAGCTAATTATATAATATGAACAGTTGTGATTGCTTTTCATATATTACTACTGCACTAATTCACAGTGCACATTATAATGCTGGATGTGTCATTTATATTTTAGTACTTAAGAGGCTGTTTATTCGAAGTACATATAGCATGCAAAATTAGATTTATAACAGATAAATACTGTAAAAAAAAAAAAAAAGAAAATGTGTAAAAAGGTAACATTTAGATAGCATAAAATGTTCACTGTCCCTCTTCCAAAACATATTCGTTTTAGGAGATATACCATTTAGGAAACGCAGAGTGACTTACAGAAGTGCAATATTGTCTCTATTTAAATATCCAAAAGTATGCTCGCACAAATAGGTCAGTGTCTAAGAATAAGAGAGAGAATAATATTCAATTGTTTTTTTTTTCTTATTTTCTTTTTTTTATTATTATTATGAAGAGGTGGGTGTACAGTCTGTTTAAAGACAGCCAAAAGAAATCCCTTGATTATTTGGCCCAAAAAAGACAACGCAATGCAGATGGAAACATGTGCTGCAAAACCACTAACTAAAATGGCAGCATATAACAGGTAACAGGTAAAAACTAGGGCATAGCCACTTCCAGCATGACAATTCTGTGTGTACAAAGCGAGCACCTTGAAGACATGGTTCGCCAAAACTAGTGTAAAAGAACTCAAGGGATGTGAGCTTCACCCCACTGAACAGCTTTGGGACGAACTGGAATGCCAACTGCCTCCCTAGGCCTCCACCCCTGACATCAATGCCTGACTATACCACAAATGCTCTTGTGCGCCTGATTGAGCAAATCCCACTGCTCCAAAATTTACTGGAAAAGACTGGAGTGAGTGGAGGCTGTTATAGCAGCAGAGAGTTGACGACCTTTGGAAAAGGATGCTCGACAAGAACAAGTTGGCTTGATGACCAGATGCCAGCATACTGTATGTGTAACCAGATTGTGTAGCTATCAATCATGGAAGTTTCATATACAGTATGTTGCAGTAACACACTCGCTAAAAGAAAATGCCATTATTTTCACCAGTGCCAGTTGCTTGGAGTTAGAATTTTGATGGCTCCATTGTATTGTATTGTGTCTCCTGTCAGTGTTTTTTTGAAAATTTGAAAATTCTGTTATGGCTAGAGTGGCAAAACACACACTAGATTTGATGAAAGTTTAATGTGATGTTCAATGTACACTAATTCGCACAGTGGAAACGCATCGAGATTTTCCAAAGAATCTTCTCACAAATACTAACCTGAGCTCCAGGGACTCTGGATTTTACATCACCTTTATGCATTTGCAGCACATTTTTAAAATGTTGCACATGTTGCTTTTGTCACCAAAAGTGTTTTGTGCATCTTTAAGCTTGCAGTGCATTGGGGTTTGTCAAATTATTTCATAACGGAAAGAACAAAATATAAAAGGGTACAAATATTGATTGCATAATTGCCTTTTTTTTATTATTATTATTTTTAGAAAATTGAAGATGTGACATTTTTAAGAAGACAGAAAGAAACAGAAAGAGGGTTTACACTTTTCGTCTGCACAGAAAGTCAGGCACTCCGCTGTCTTGCTTTTGGCGCGTACTGAAACCGCTTCAGCAGTTGGTTCGCGATCTTTCAGAGCACTTTCATCATGAGGAGAGAGAAGTGGTGGGAGGTGCAGGGAGGGAAGGTGCACAGGGAGCTGAGGAGTAGCTGGAACGCAGTGTTTCTTTCTCGGTACAGTTCTCCCAGAGATCTCGCTAGCCTGCTGGGTTGTGTAGCTCAACGGGCATCTATTTGACATTTGTTCTGTATTGATTAGCTCGTTGGATATGAATTAGATGCAGATGATGCTCTACTGAATGATTTGAACGCACGAAAAGAGCTTGTCTGTTTGCTCTGGTCACTGTGTGTGGAACTGTGTATTTGGCTTGCTTGTGCGGCTGAAATATCCTTAAGTAAATACTGCAAAAACCTGCAGAACCTGCATGCAGGAGGAGTTTCGTTGTATTATTTATTCAAGGACCTTTTTTTGTGTGGCTGTGAGTATGTTTCTTTTATGAGTTCCAAGTACCGTCTGCTTTTTGATTGCTGCTCCTTTTTTAAAAGGTTTCTGCCCTTAAACACGAATACTAAATGTTAATATATAAAAAATATGTTGTTTTAAAAAATATATCTTGTTCATTCTGGTGCTAAATTATCAGTAGACTGGATTATGATGATGAAGGGATATGGGGTAAACAGTCATTCTTTGAAGGTTCTTAAAACAAAGTCACTTTTTTCTCACTTGCTGTGATCAAGCAAGGGACTCAAAGGTCCACAATGCCGTGCATTATAGTATATAACTGTGGTACAGTAGGTGAAAAGTATCAATTTCAGCAAAAGCCGGTTGATAAATTCATCATCTTCCTGTTCCTTCAAAAAAAAATCTTGTAATCCTAGACATTGTTTTAAAGCACTTTACTGAACACTATCCAAACTGGCTATTCCAGTTGTCATAGAATTTTTTTTTTTTTTCGCTATATAACCACGCTACTGTTGAAATTGTTTTTAGAGTTAGCAGAAAAATTCTGATGTCAAAATGTGGCCCTCTGTCTTATTACTTCACGGGATCCTTGTTCACATATTCTCGTAAACAAACTCGCACAATATAACGTTGGAATAAAAATGGAGCTTATTGAAGCAGGAGTCTGAAAATATGCATAACTTAAATCACCCATAATTTGACTTAATACCTGATTTAATGTGACATGTCACATTCAGTATAACAAGGAGAGTGGCATAGATGGTAGTATTAGTGTAACAGCTAAGGCTGTATAAACTTATGTACTTGAGTGGAGCATCAGAGCTCAGGGGAACAAAGCACTAAAGCACTGCTGCATTAGACTGCTGCATTAGGAAAGAAATAAGGGCTCAATTTAACTGGTGTAAGTATCTGTATCTGTGTGGGTCTGTGAGTTTGTACACTCTTCCTGTGCTTGGTGGGTTTCCTACGCGTACTTCGGTTACCTCCCACAGACATGCAGATTAGGCTAATTGCCATTCCCAAATTGTGAATGTGCAGTATAGACAATGAGCGAGTGAGTATTTGTGTGTGTGTGTGTGTGTGTGTGTGTGTGTGTGTGTCCTGAGATGGATTGGCACCCTGTCCAGGATGTACCCCACCTCGTGCCCAAAGTCTCCTGGGATAGGCTCCAGGCCCCGGTGACCCTGTACAGGATAAGTGGTATAGAAGATGAAAGAATGAATGAATGGAAGTATCAGAGGGTTGTCTAAAAGCATTGCATGTTTGTAATAAATGGAATTTTATTGCAAAATAAAACATTAGATGCTGTTAAAGATCACATTAGACTTATAAAGATTAATACGCATACTACTTCTTAGCTTTAGCGGTCCACATGGACATGGTGTACCTGTTTTACAGTGGCACCTCACTGAGATAACTAAGCTCTATGTCACATCACATTTCAATGCGTAGGCGTTTACGGATACGCCTATGGCTTGCTAGTTTTAAATGACGACTCCAAACCAGACACCTGACACGCAGCATTATGTTCCTCTGGACGCAAGATCACAACACCACAAAATATGTCTTTTTTGAATGTACAACTAAATGTACAGCGACTCCTCAAACCCAGAATGAAAAGTAGAGCGCAGAACAACAGAAAGACAGACAGAAATTGTGTGCCAGCACAAGGTTGACTACCTCTTTGATGAAATGTGTGTGCGTCGTGCCCATAATATCTCCCCCTCATTTCTTCTTCAGCTTCTTCAGCTCTAAATTCGGCAAGCACCTTCATTTTTCATTACCCATTGAGTACTTACATAATATCTAGCAAAGGTCCTTTTCCTTCCTTTGTTTCTCTGTCTCTGTGTTGGCGAGCCAATATGGAAGTCTGATCTCAGACTGTTCCAAACCCTGTGTAATTTAGTTGCAGTTTTAATTGTTTTAGGAAAATGTGGATTTAATTAGAATGCATTACAACAACCAAAAACATGCATGCTTGAAAATGTAACTCTCTTCCATATGTCTTCATTTTCTAAGCAGTAATGAAAACCTTATTCTTGCCCTCAATTCTTGCCTGAAATCCTTGCGATAGATTGGCCCTGGGATAGACGTCAGGCCCCCCGCGACCCTGATTGCAGGATAAAGCTGTATAGACGATGAGTGAGTAATGAGTGACCATGAGCGTCTTCTTCCCAAATCGCACACAAATTCTCTCACAAGTTATTTTTCACAGTTTCCTTAACATAAGTACCACAAATCCCATTAAAATGAATTAAATAAATTAACACTTACATTTCACATGTTATTTTGTGAAAATCATGGGAAGGGACACTGTGTACACAGAATCACATACGAAAAATATTATTGATTGATTTATTTTTGATGAAATTAATCATGTGAGAAAATTTCTTGTGGCAAAATAAACACATGTGAGGAATCCTAAAAACCACAGTTGTAAAGCTTAAACTTCATTGTGATTGTTCACATTTTACATCTAGGCATACACCCCCTTATCCTGAGCAACTTTCATTATTATCTCATTATACATCTAAGCAGTTGAGGGGTAAAGGCCTTGCTCAAGGGCCCAACAAGATTCATCGCAAGATTTGAACCTGGGACCTTCAGAACCGTAGTACAATGCCTTAACCACTGGGCTACCCCTGACCCTTTCTGAAAGTGTTATTTCAGGAGAGAAATGTGTAATAGAAATGTGTAGAGAAATGTGTAATAGAACCATGTGTGAGAGGAAGATTTAGAAATCAAATGTATATATACATACAGAAATCAAATGTATATATACATACAGTATATATGTGGTAGAATAGCTTCATAAAAGCAAAACATTTTTTTTCCTCCAGGAAGGCAGTGGGCGGAATGGTTAAGGCTTAGTGGTTAGCACTGTCGCCGTGCACCTCCAGGGTTGGGGTTCGATACGCATGCATGTTCAATATCCATACGGGTGCTCTGGATTCCTTTCACAGTCCAGAGACATTATTCCCCAATTGCCCATTTTGTGCGAATGAGTATGTATGAGTGCCCTGTGATGGATTGGCAACCTGTCCAGTGTGTACCCTGACTCATGCCCAAAGTCTCCTGGGCTAGACACACAACCCTGTACTATATATGGGATAAAGTGTTATAGACGACGAGAGACTGATAACTGACTGAGGCACGTTCCCATTACAAGCCACTTCAAGAATGGTCAGATCAGAGTTGCATGTGATGCCACTTTACATTCACAATTATAAAAAGTGACTTTTATCTGTCCTCTAAAACAGCACACAAGTGCACTTTGATACGTCTGGGTTAAAACACGTCAGGAGTTTGTGCAACCACTTATTCATTTCAAACAATGGATGTGATTTTAGCAAAAAAATATGCTTGGGATTTTGCTCTGGAGGAAGCAAACAGTTAGTCGGCTGTGTTTGAGGTCCAGAAGAAGGAAGAAAGCCAGATGACTCACTTAAGATGTTTTATCCGCTATTGCTAGCAATCCTATGAAATCCTTGCACTGTCGGTACTCACTGATGTCAGCAAGCACCCTAAGCTTGCACAGTGGCAAAAAGTCACATGAATTCCGATCTTTCCGTTCTCATTTAAGTCACATGACCGCATATCAGACACATATCTGATATGGATATCTGATATGCAAGACATCAACTGCTTGGTAACAGAATATAACCAAGATTTGACCCAACAACACAAAGAAGAAAACGAGGAGCGCTGCTCACATGCACATTTGCATTGCAGATGTTTACAGACTCAAAAGAACCGGATTAAAGACAATAAGCTGCATCAAAAATACATCAAGAATAAAAACAAACATATATAGCAATGAATGTGCTTTCTGGTGTTGTTGCATATGTAAATGAAAGCCATTTTACAGGCTCTCTTTATATTCTCTTGGCATCGGTGGAGCAGTTGTGCAGGAAACATCAAATGTAAATCAACTTTAAAAACATGGTAATAATTCTAAGAAACTGTCTCATTATTCGGCCACTGAGTCATAATTCAGTGGAAATGGTCTTGTTATTGTGACTTAATAAATGGATTTGTTTTTCCTCCAAGTGGCAAAAACATGCTTCCATAGACTACTGGTTGAATAAGAGTAAAGCCAGATTGTGAGAAAAAAAAATGAAGATGAATATTAAGCAAAGGAGATTTATTGGAATATGGGTAGGGAAAAAGTAATCCTGGTCAGATGCTTCTTAAGGCAGACTGTGGACTGGCAAAATCTTGGCTTGTCTATTCTTGTTTCCAGTCCAAGCGATATACGTGAAATAAAAAGAAATAAAAAGTATGTGTGAGTGAAAACGTATGCTAGGTTACATAAAGAAATATGGGTGCCTGGTGTACGTTGGATCAAAATAGAATTTCCGACTTGACTAAAGGGGCCGCCTTCATAGTCAGACTTTTAGCAAAAAAAATTGGTGATGGTAAGTCACACTTTCTCAGTGTACTTCACACTAACAGAGACTGGCCATCTGTACAAGTGTGCATGTGTGTATGTGTTCTCTGCCCTTGTGCTGACATATCAAGGCTGATTTATGTGTTTGTCCTGTTTAGTCCTCTGTAGTGACTCTAGCTGCTCTAGAGCAATCCTTAATAAGGTTGCTTTGAAAAAAGGATCGATGTGTAGGTAAGATGTAGGCGGAGATGCAGCATGAGCAATGCCTCACTGCCAGACATAACTAATGAGTGAAACCAGTGACAGAAAATCATTAACTAAATAGGAACTTGCATGCTTTTAACGCATTTAAAAAGCAACCTGTGTGACCTGTGCTTTTGTTCTGACTCACTGCATCCATGTACGCTTTTGCTTCCCAGTGAGACTAATACCTACAGATAGATACATGAGAATTTAATAAATGAGCTATTTTTCATCAGGTACTTTTTGGGGAGCATATCATGGACTAGATGTCCAAACATTATATTATATAGCTATACAGTATGACCAGCACACCATTTTGTGCTTTTGATCAGATTTAGTTCCCCTTTGCTGTGATAATAACCTGCACACTTCTGTGAGAGATTTCCACTAGATTTTGGAGTGTAGCTGTGGGGATTTACCCAAGAGCATTAGTGAGGTCAGGCATTGATGTTAGAAGTCGTGGTGCCCAGTCAGTGTTTCAGTTGATCCCAAAGCTGTTCATTGAGGTTAAGGTCAGTGTCACTCGCATTTGTCCTCTCCAGCATTGGCAAACCACCATGTCTTCATGGAGCTTGCTTTTTGTACAGGAGCACTGTCATCCTGAACCATGCCTTAGGCCTCTTAGTTCCATTGAAGGGAAATTGTAATTTTACAGATGTTCTACCCTGTTGGGTGCTTCCAAATTTGTGGCAACCGTTTGGGGAAGAACCACAAAAGGGTGAGGTGGTCAGGTGTCCATAAATAATGTAGATAATTTCAGAGACCTCAAGCAGAGTATAATGATTAGCCACAGTAAAATATTTGAATGGTGCAAACATTTTTAAGAAGACAGTACATCTGCAGTACAGCCTACTGCAGTCGTTCCTCTGAAAATTCAGTGAGTGGAGCACCTGATCCTTGAACATTGACTTGTGGAAGTTCATTCAACTTGTGGAAGACAATGCTTCCCTCAGTGGAAACTGTACACACAATCATTCATGAACACCACTTCCAAATTATAGAATATACATCCACATCCTGACCTTGCTTCCAGCCATTTCCACATGTTTGAGTTCCTGGGAGGCCAATGTTGCAGACTTCAAGCAGGCAGTTAGATCAAGGCTCAGGAGCTTGTAGAAAAATAAAAGGTAGTTTTTATTCTCATAAAGTAACTGTGGACTGTGTTTTGTTAGTCTACAAAAAGTCCCAGTGTCACTTTAACACCACTTTTACATGTCACTCACTCGCTCATCATATATACTGCTTTATCCTGCATTCAGGGTCATGGGGGCCTGGAGCCTATCCCAGGAGTCTTAGGGTACAAGGCGGGGTACACCCTGGACAGGGTGTCAATTCATCACAGGGCACACACACACACACACACACACACACACACACACACACACACACACACACACACACACACACACACACACACACTCACACACACACTCACACACTTATTAAAACACTAATTAGAATGTCAATTAGCCTAATCTGCATGTCTTTGCACTGTGGGAGGAAACCAGAGTACCCTGAGGAAACCCACAAAGCGCAGGGAGGACATGCAAACTCTATACACACAGAGGCAGGAATCGAACCTGGACAGAAATCAATCCCAGCCTCCTCATATTACTTGCAAGTATATACAGTAGGACAGTACCCTATGAACCTCTGCTTTAAAGGAAAACCTACGTGTAAAATTGAAACACACTTGCATGTCTGTCCTATAGTCGTAAAATTAGGGAACTGAACTTGAGATATATAATCCTAAATCTGCAGCGTTACATGAGTTTTACCAGGCAGCCGTGGATGAGCACTGCCCAGATGCACAAACCACATTTGAAAAACCTGAATGACTGAAACCTTTTACTTTCACACAAAAGCCTGTCTTTCTCTCATTCAGATCTCCCAGAGCAAAAACATACCTGAGAGACCATTAATTACATTTTCATTTTGCTTATTTCCACTGTTCACATCACAGAGGCAGGTTCAGTAACTCTGAAAGGACTAATAATGCATGTGTGTCCATTTCTATGCCAGAGAGAGCGAGGACATTAGCAGAGAGATGAACACACAGATGGTGCTGTAATGCCTCACAGGCACACTCTACATGGTACTTTTCCACCTTCCTCCCACACCAGAATCTATCTCACATGCATGCAAACTCTCTCTCACACACTCACATCCTTTCCTGTTCTCCTACACACAAATACACACATCCCAGAATGTTTATTTCTCTAGAGAACACTAGACCACAACCAATTAAACATCGAGTCGCTTCAGGCACCATAATGGATGACTCCGATTCTCCTAATTCTGACACACAAAACAGTTGCCTACTTATTACAACATTTTTTATTTTCCTTTATTTATATTTAATTCCAAATATTTTAAGCACATCACACAGCAGCAGAACCTCAATTCTGAAAAGAGAACCAGGCTTAACTAACTATAATAATAATAATAATAATATTATTATTAATATTGTTCAATTGTTCATTTCTGTACTTTACATTTATAGATATGAAACTAGTTATTTTTCTTTATAAAAAAATAAGAAAAAATAAAGAAAACACTTATATAATTATATATGTATATATGTAATTATTTAGAAAGTTATATAGAATGTGGATTCTTCTTGTTTTTCCCAACACACCTGTTCCAGCTCATGAGACGTCTGGTAATCAGTTCATCAGCTGTCTCACTGTGTGTTTATTACCTGATTTATTATGCACATTCTTATTGTTTCTCTTATTAATTTTCTCTTTCGTTTTTACAGCAATTTATTTGTCATATTTATTTCTCCTTTTCGTAATAAACACAGTTAATGAATTCCTGTTAATGAGCTTCTGTTAATGAACCTGTTCACACTCTAAGACCAAATAGATGAGCTCAACTGTGTCATTAGCAATTATCGGTTTTCTTCATTAGCATATCGTTCTGCTTATCAGGACTGTAAATATATGATTTCTGAGCGAATGTTTTTTTGCAAACTTATTAAAGTTAAGATAGTGAGTTAAGAAAGTGAGAAATCCTAAGATAGTGTGCAATGGAGCTATCAGTAACACTTTACTGCAAAAAATAATAATAATAATAAAAAATTTTAGCATCTTAGCAAGTCAAATATTCTTGAATTTAGCCAAAACTATCCATAATTCCTTACAATAAGTTTGCAACAATCCAATTATACGATTATTAAACTTATTTCTAGTCAGATTTTTACTAAAATTGTAAGCAAACATGTCTCGTTCTATTGGCAGAGAATTTTCCTTCTTTCTAGAAAAAAATTCCTACAACTAGCAAAATTATCTCATAATAGCTACATTTTTTGCTAAAATTAGATATTTAGTAAAAATCTGAATAGAATAATATATATTTTGTTTGAGATAAGGTTAATTGTATTCAACATATTTTGAGTTGCTAAGTTTTAATTTATTCATACAGCGGTTAAAAATAAATAAATAAATAAATAAACCTTTGTTAAACTGGATTTTGGCTACTTGCCTACTATGTTTTCCAGCATAACTGTTTTTTCCAAAAGCTTGAAAGTGACAACTGCCACTTGTGAACTAGTGAACTTGATTGTAAAGATGGGCAAGTAAATAATGCGTAATTTAAGTCCAGTAACCTTTCTGCTACAATTGGAACTGGGTAAAATCAATACTGTAATGTGATAGTTGTAGCATGCTGTGTTGGTCCAGTAAAAGACCATTGTGAGGGCTATTGTGTATTGTGTTGTACTGTGGCAGTTTAGCTGGCCAAATAAGGTGCTATAAGGTATATAGCTTGTAGTGTTTAAACAGATATATGAATGGTTTGTATTTGTAGCTATCTGTACTTGCCAACTTTACTGGAAGTCCTGTGCCTTGGAGCATACTGTGCTGCTGTATATCTTACCAAGAGAGTTGGCTCCTAGTTGCCTCTTTGGAGCCCTCATTAGTGTATTTGCTTTTAAGGGCAGTCACATATTACAGAAGAAATGTCCTGTAATCGAAATGGATTCAGGCATACAGCAGCAATCTGGCATTCACGATTTATATAAAACCTCTGTCATTCACAGAACAGTTTAATTGTAATTTTGTGGTGTCTTAGAGTAATATACTGTACTATGCAGCCTATTTGCACCCGGATGTAATTTTCTCTTTTGGAGCAAGGATTAGATGTTGATGGTCCTGAACATTTGCTAGATTATTTTAAACAGAAACGCTGTTTACATTGCTTTGCTGTCAAGCTGTCAACTACATAATACCAAGATAGCTGCATTATTTTGTGACTGCCTCATTTTCTGCTGCTAATTGGCAAGGGTGAGGCGTAAAATGTATACACCATCATCAGCCAATTACACCACATAATATTAACACATTAACATTGATTATAAATTATATCTCAGGAAACTGGTGACAAGATCATGGGCACTCATGGCTCACCCATGCCCGTGGGGACCAAACAACCCCAGACATCTCATGGAGTCATGCCCCAAGGGGCCAGAGATGCCCACACAGCACAAGGGGAACATATACAATACTAGGCATAATTGTAATGTTATGGTTGATAGGTGTATATACTATATAGTATAACATACAGTATATAAATGTACAGGATAACTGTTATCTTCAGTCCTGTTGTTAAAAATTCACAATGCCTTCATGTTTGAGCCTTGTTTCAACTTACTACACACGTGATCCAGGTAAACAAACAGTACTGGAAATAGCTGGTTCAAATGTGTCAAGGGCTGAAATAGAAAACTCTGGGCTGATTGGACACCCTTGAGAACTGAGAAGCTGAGAGCCCATCTCTTATTTTCTCTTCCCTGGCACAGAAGAAATGGGGAAGATTCTTTAGTGCAGAGTTAAAGTATGTGGTTTTATAAGATGTGAAATGAATAGAACATACTGGTAGCAAACAAGACGGTGTATTTTTTTTTTTATTTTGACAAATGTGGCATGTATTATGGCAAAGAGGCTGGACTGATTAAGGGCGTTTGGGCTTATAGCAGCTCTTGATTCATCACTGAATAAATTTTTTTTTTTTTCTTCTGGGTTCATCTTCTTCGAATTCATTGGTATGGGCCTAAATTGAACTTCTCAGGATTGGAAGCATTATAACAAATCCCTAAAAAAGAATCTATGGAAATATAAATGAAATCTACAGTAGCAGACAGAACCAATCAATGTGCAAAGACAAAGGAGAATTTATGGATTTTGTTATTTGTCCTAGACTCTTCTTCTCACCGGTCCCCTTTTTCTCTCTCGCTCACTCTCTCATTGTGTGTTTGTTATCATGGCTTAGCCACTGAGGCAGTTTTGTTTTCTCTCCCTCCCTAGATCACCAAGCAGCAGCTTCAGACCACCAAGGATCGCTTTGAGTCTTTTCTCAAAGGAGACACTCAGATTGTGGCAGATGAGGCCTTCATCAATGCAGTTCAGAGCTACTTTGAGGTACAGACAGGATCCTCCATTTTGTTTGCCTTTAAGTTATCAGTATACTTTACTCTTTTTATATTTCTTGCTCCATAGTGTGGTAGTAAAAATACACCCTGTGATATTTAGTCTGGCAATAAAATGTGGTACATGTTTAATATAAAATGATATTTTGGTTCCAGCTTAGATAGCTCTAGATAATGGTGCCGTGCAAGAGAACGTACTGTACAGTATAATTAAAAAACAGACGTTGACGTTTTATGATACTATAAATATTTCATTGTGTTATTATGTTAGAATTGGATTTCATTTTCTTATCATCGGCAAACACCTGGGTAATGACATGACTTAGTATAAGAAAATGAGCATTGAGGTAACGGCTCTAAACAGCCCTCATGGGACACAAATGACTGATTTTTTGTTTGTTTGTTTGTTTGTTTTTTAAACCCATATACATGCATGTACTGTCACAGGCACAGTCAGGGCATTTGTATGCTAATTGTTTTGCATATAAAGTATTGCTGTAGTTGTCACTATGTCATAATGTCATTCTCTGGTGTTGCTTTGGTTTGGATTTCTGCAGTTGCTAATTAGCTTGTGCTAATAAACACGTTGAAGAATCACAGACTGCATAAATAAGACCATGATTTCGGGATTATGTTGCAGCTCTTGCTTAAATATGAAGATTGTGCGTCATTGTTTTGTGAGCATAGTCATTAGGTTCAAGCACAAAGCGCATGGAATCTTCTTGTTATTATTTTTTTTCTTTTTCTTTTTAACCTCAAAAGTATTTAGCTCTACCTATTTAGGTTTGTAGTCCTAACTCCTACCGTAGTGAAGTATACTAAGACTAATTTAGGATGGATTGTCTGTGCTACAATCGTGTCCAGCATCAGCCAATCAGCTTTCAGCAGGCATTTAACAAGGGCAGCCATAATATACAGGGTGGGCCATTTATATGGATACACCTTAACAAAATAGGAATGGTTGGTGATATTAACGTCCTGTTTGTGGCACATTAGTATATGTGAGGGGGCAAACTTTTCAAGATGGGTGGTGACCATGGTGGCCATTTGGAAGTCGGCCATCTTGGAGCCAACTTTTGTTTTTTCAATAGGAAGAGGGTCATGTGACACATCAAACTTATTGGGAATTTCACAAGAAAAACAATGATGTGCTTGGTTTTAATGTAACTTTATTCTTTCATGAGTTATTTACAAGTTTCTGACCACTTATAAAATGTGTTCAATATGCTGCCCATTGTGATGGATTGTCAATGCAACCCTCTTCTCCCACTCTTCACACACTGATAGCAACACCGCAGGAGAAATGCCAGCACAGGCTTCCAGTATTCGTAGTTTCAGGTGCTGCACATCTCATATCTTCACACCATAGACAATTGCCTTTAGATGACCCCAAAGATAAAAGTTTAAGGGGGTCAGATTGGGAGACCTTGGGGGCCATTCAACTGGTCCACGACGACCAATCCACTTTTCAGGAAGCTGTTCATTTAGGAATGCTCGGACCTGACACCCATAATGTGGTGGTGCACCATCTTGCTGGAAAAACTCAGGGAACGTGCCAGCTTCAGTGCATAAAGAGGGAAATACATCATCATGTAGCAATTTCAAATATCCAGTGGCCTTGAGGTTTCCATTGATGAAGAATGGCCCCACTATCTTTGTACCCCATATACCACACCATACCATCACTTTTTTTGTTCCAACAGTCTTGGAGGGATCTATCCAATGTGGGTTAGTGTCAGACCAATAGCGGTGGTTTTGTTTGTTAACTTCACCATTCACATAAAAGTTTGCCTCATCACTGAACAAAATCTTCTGCCCCCTCACATATACTAATGTGCCACAAACAGGACGTTAATATCACCAACCATTCCCATTTTATTAAGGTGTATCCATATAAATGGCCCACCCTGTATATGGTCTAGTATATAAGCACTAGAACTAAAGATTATGCAGATTGAAGGGAAACAATGCGAAGGAGATTCACGCCAGACTGATTGACATTGGATATAAAATTCTGCCTTCCTAACTCCCTGTACCCAGTGCACCCACTTCCTCTTCCTTCACATAAAGAAACCACTTTGTTGCGAGCGTCTTAAAGACGGCGATGAGGTGATTACTGAGGTGGAACTTTTCTCATCCATCGTTTGGAGAAGGACATTTGTTTTCATTAAAAAAAAAATTTCTTAGCAATAATAATTTTATGACTGCCCTTTGTATCGTTAAAGAAGTCGTTACATTAAAATACAATTAAAAACCTTTGGTCTCTTTGTAACACAGGAGGTGTAGGACCTATCAACACTCTGCTGGTTATGGACTCAGTGTATTCAGAGCTTAGAAACACACACACACAGACACCAATAACACACACTGCGATCATGACAGATCGGCCATCACTTCACAGCATCACTGCACATAAAGTGTGTGTGTGTGTGTGTGTGTGTGTGTGTGTGTGTGTGTGTGTGTGTGTGTGTGTGTGTGTGCGCGTGTGCGTCAGTGGTACTGTAGCACAGGATTAACATGCAAACCATTTGGTTTTTGTGACCAATGTCAGAAAGCAACTACAGAAATAATATGAATGGTTTCATAGATGTTGATATTACTATTATTCTATCATATACAAGAAAACTTCAAACATTCTCTTCTGATCTGTATATCAAACCCTTTTTTTTAATTAATAGGATGGCGTTTTCTAGCAGTACCATGGTCACGTTCATCTGGAAGCAGTTAATTTCCAAAGTACTTTAGATACTTTATGCACAGGTAGAAAGCGACATGTGGCAAATCAGCTTTTGGAATGGTACCAGGCAGTAATTTAGAGCCCAATTCGTCTTCCTGAATACAGTAGTGGAGAGGGACTTTTAAAGTACGGAAAAGCAGCTGCCAGATCTAGCAGACTTTCTCAATGTGGAAAAAACTGACATAAATCACATTTCACTCGCAAGCCCATATAACTCAATTTGAGACATGGGTAGGAGAAAGATTGTGTGTGTGTATGTTTGTGTCTGTTTGTGTGTTTGTGTGTGTGGTTCAGGGGGCGGGGAACGGAAAGTCTGGGTGTTAGTCATCCCCTTTAAACCTCACTCGACTGCCACTGCAGCAAGAACAGAGAACAAATCACACTTCTTTTCCTCTGCCTGTTTTCAGAACGGAAAGAGAGACTAAATAATTCAAAGAACAAGAGAGATGGAGAAAGGTGGAGAATTTGTAGCTTTATGAATATAACATTTTTGTTCTCACAAGCCTCATCATTACTTCCCGTGGCTATAATGACCTTGCTATATTATTTCAATATATTACTATAGATGGAGGCAAATCCATCATATTGTAGAAGATTAAACCAAAGTCCAGAGACACAATTTTCACAAGCATATTGCAGTTGGATTCATTATTGATTAACATCATTATGGAGATTACACGCTGACTCAAGTGCACTTCTCAGAGAAGCAACACTCAAAGGTTTATTCAAGCGGAAGTTTTCATTTGCTTCTTATTCTCTCAGTATTTCAGGTGATTAACATGTAAAGAATACAACCAGAGGGATCGAACATTTCAGTAATATATCTGTATTTTTTTAAATAAATAATTATTTAGGAAGAATAGAACTGGAAGAATTATGTGACACTCACTGGCAGCTTGCCTGAAGAAGCCACTGTGTATATCAGCTGTTCAACACATTTTAATCCTCAAAAAGTACTTGTTTGTTCCATACATTTTAAACGTGGCTAAAAGATTTGTTTTTTATTATTTAAAAAATTCAGAAATTGACAAATGCCAGGTGATTTGGTGATTTTTCTACTGTATTTAGCTCCATAGAGTAATTAGTACACCTAGTGGCCAAAATTGGGAAATGCATCGTGCATTATTTCATGCCCCTTTATGGAGAAATCACGCTGTGAATTTTTATGCCAATTAATGACAGAGTTGCCAGAGTTGGGATTTTTGTTTCCAAAGGTGATCAACTTTCATACTTTATGGCCATCAGGATGCTGTTTAATAGCAAATCATCAGAATTAAATCTAATACATTTACACAAACTGAGGCGAAGTGCAAGTGCTGACACGGTGTCTGTGATGTCCAGAACCATTTCTGTGCTCTTGAAATGCATCCTAGTCTGTTGTTAGATACATTACTGAGACCGAGTGAGGCAAAGGGGAATTGTGGAGTGGATAATGTCTACACCCATGTTTCTCACATAAAGGAGAAAAATGTGTCCTTTTCCAGCACCTGCTAGTTTAGGGGCTTCTGTGTGATTCTTGAGACATATTTGGACTTGAGACATACTTGCTGAACCTGGCGACCCTGTTTTTCGTTATTAGCTCATCACACACAGACACACACAGTGACACACAGCTGAACTTAGGTATGTCTAAAACCACTCAAAACATGCTGGATGACTCTATGTTGTAAAATCTCATGGCTTATTGTGTAGTTCTTCTAAAAAATTACACAGAAGTACAGTTTTAGCACAGGTAATTTTGTTTCATTTGATGATTAATGTTGTCCTGCATGACCATAATGTAACGTCAGGAGCCAATAATGGTGCTAGAATTAGTATTAAATTATTACTGCTAATATTATTATAATGCTAATATTACTATAGTATGATTACTAATGTTGTTAGTATTGATAAAATTGTTGGAGTGTTAAATCATCCAGAATATGTAATTAGGGCTGTTTCTACACAGTCACCTGGAGTCTCCCATATCATACAGGATTTTTCAATCATGGGCAAGTCCATGCGGTATGTGACTTTGGGCTTCCAAAGGTTAAAAATTACGGTTACTTCATGTAATCAAGCCCTTCATACTTCTTTGATGAGTCTAACCATCTGGAAGGCACTGTTGCGCTGTTCATGACCTGTTCACAAACAGACTGTGATGCCTTTCAAGAGTAATTACTTCAAGGAACAGAAAACGCTGTGTAGCAGCACTTTTGCAATTTTACCTGGACAACAATCTATCAGAATCACATAAGCATATGACACTGCATACATTTAAATTTCCAGGGTGTCACTATACAAAGAAATTTCATACAATTTTTTAAATTTTAATATATGTTACATTTACATATTTTTTGAGGTACCTCATTAAAATACGTTCAATTTAAATTTTCTCTGGACATGTGACTCCTAGGTCTTTCTGAAGAGCGATCGTGTGGCTAAGATGGTCCAGACCGGCGGTTTTTCCGCCGT
The DNA here is from genome assembly GCA_013621035.1 of Clarias magur. Lineage (NCBI taxonomy): Eukaryota > Metazoa > Chordata > Actinopteri > Siluriformes > Clariidae > Clarias > Clarias magur. The sequence continues at coordinate 2,900,373 of QNUK01000005.1, read as the reverse complement.
GGATTGCCGTGAAGTGTTCAAGCGCCACATTGAGAAGCGTGTTCGCAGCCTGCCTGAGATTGACGGCTTGAGTAAAGAGACGGTCCTAAGTTCCTGGATGGCTAAGTTTGACACCATCTACCGCGGAGATGAGGACCCACGCAAGGCTCAGCAGCGCATGACCGCTAGTGCCGCATCCGAGCTCATCCTTAGCAAAGACCAGCTCTATGAGATGTTCCAGCAGATCCTTGGCATTAAGAAATTTGAGCACCAACTGCTGTATCAGGCCTGTCAGGTGAGTGTCATGTTAGAGCTACAGTCGTGCTCTACAATATAGAAAACAAGCTGCGTAAGTCCAGCGGTGGCCAAATCTAAACTAATTATAAGACCAACAGGTCTGTCAATGTGGCTGTCCACTACCATGTTTTATACAGTACTGTGCGATATTATTGAGCCGTCCCTCATTTCTTCACACCTGTAGTTTGCTTCCACAGAGCCTGATTTTCTTGTATTTTTAATATATTTAACAATATATTTAAAAAAAATACATAAGGAATTGCTGCTTTTCATGTATTAAGAATTATATTAAAATATATTTAAATGTACAGTATAACTGAATTTATGTAATTTTATTTAAGAATATACTTATAATATATTGAATTTAATATTTGAATGTATCTTCTTTATATATATAACTACATTATCATATAAGCATATTATAATATAATATATATATATAATATATATATTACAATATGCTTATATGATAATGTAGTTTGAACAAAATGGACTTTATAGGCATTAATCAGAGCACACCGACAAAGTAAAATTGTTTGTATAATTCTTAAACATGCATAAAGTTTCAATAATGTTTCAACAGAACAATTATAAGTATAAATATAATGTTTTTTGTCTTCATTGCAATATATATATATATAATATATGGTCCATTCATATATTGCAATATATTAATCAACATAAGTACTAGTTTCCTATATACGGAAATGTATTATTTAAAATAATATTGCATTATATGTTACAATATGTTGGCAGATTAGAACTGTAAATCATTCAAGAATAAAAAAAAAACATCTAATTTAAGGCATGAACGAGTGAGAAACAGGTGCAGATGATGAGAGATGCTGAGTGGTTGGAACAGAACGGAACTCTCAAAGTTAAAAAACATCGTTCCCATTACTATAAGTTAATCTACGTACAGAAATTGAATTTTATTTAATATGAGAAAATGATGCACAGTCCTGTAGGTATTTGTAGTAATTAAACAATTTCTCTCAAAGGTTTGACAAGGATACAAATACTTGATTAGTACTTTTAGATTACCAGTGAGAGGAAAGATGCAATGTACTCTTCAGACCCCAGTTCTTGAGTCAGGTGCATGCCTCAGCATCAAGACGTTGAGAAAAAAAGGTCTCCTTTGGGATGTTATGTTCATATCAAATGAAAGTGTTTTTTTTTCCTTGCAAAAGTCAGTCGAAAACAGAATGATTTGTTTTTTGGTTGATGTACTGTATGCGTTAAGTAGAACAAAGCTAGAAAAACACTGCGTACTAACATATCGCTAGCCTTCTGAACATGCTTGTCTGTGAATAAAAAAAAAAAAAGAATAGCTCTAATACTGTACATAATGTTCTTGTTGGGTGTACTGTGCAGGCTATTTATCCACCTCTGTAGTTATGCATGTTGAATATATAGTGAACAGTAACGAAACATTATTTTAATGCCATCGCGTTCATAATTCATGCTTATACCATGTTTCGGCAGCATTTAAAATGATATCCGTCAAAAACAAACCGTTAATTTATTCAACTGTGACATTGATTAGATGCCTTGTCAAATGGTGATGAAACAAGAAGCCAAGACAAATCTACATTTCATTAACTATGTCATGTATTTGAGCAGACTTCTCTTGAAATATCAGTTCAATCAATGCTCAGCCTTCCAAAAAATGTATTGTCAGCTAAAAGATCAATCAGGTGATGTTTTTTTTTTTCTTTTTCATTTTATTATTTTTTTACAGTTCCCCAAACGGGTCCACACTGAACGTGTTTTCATTCCATAGATCCCTGAAGCATAAAACAATCCAGGCATCTATTTTTGTCTCCATCGGGCAGACATCAGGGATGAGTCAGTGGCTTAGCTGTCATCATCACTCTGCCAGTTAGTGACAGCAAAAGCATTTCACATCATAAAACTGTAATGACTGCACTATAGAGAAAAATCCTTAGTGTTCTATTAAGGCTAAATACGTTCCTATGAATAAAGATGCAGACTCGGTTTGAGAACGATTTCTTTCTGAAGCCCAGTTTGATGTCTTGTGCTCTAAGACATTTCCACAATCGATCAGATGTGCAAAAACACTAGTCACATTTAAATCTGAACTTTTTCATTATTTGTATCTTAAATCAAATTTTACATTTTTATTTTTTATTATTATTATCTTTTTTTTTAAGTTTTATTGCCATTGTTTTACATTTCATTTTATCATTATTTTCTTTTCTTTTATGTAAAGCACTTTGAATTACCATTGTTTATGACAATTGTCTATTGTCAATGTGCTATACAAATAAACTTGCCTTGCCTTACAATATATGTACGTACATAACCCCACTGTTCAACTAAACACAGTCGAACCCGAGCACCTTTGTTTGTCTCATCCGTCATCCATTGGCCTCACCCAAACATTAATTAAAACACATGAAATATGTCTTCTGTAAGCCTTATATTATACATCAAACTGTCCTCTACTCATCAAACCAAGCTTGTTTACTTTTTGTCTGCTCACTCAGTCTCACCTCCCCCCATACCACCCCCCCCCCCCTTGCTCCTATGTTGGTCTCAAGGCCATGTGTAGGAGGATTTTTCTCTCTGCCAGCCAATAGAAGACTCATACACCACCTGGAGTGTATTTAATGAAAGCACAATCACATGTAATTGGCAGAAATTGTCTGGCACTCTGTGAACACAGCCAGAGCAACTGCACTGATGCCTGCCCCATCGCACGCTCACACACAAACACATTCACATCACATCACATCACAAATAAAACAAGAGGCCCATTATCTTACATTAACAAACTCTTCATCCAACAGGAATTTTAGCTTCTGACTGCTAGAGACAGAGAGAGAGAGAGAGAGAGAGAGAGAGATGCTGGAGCCAATTTGATGTTACTGTTAACTCTGCGTATTTTGGTATTGAATGTTGCAAGATGAACCCTTGGTGAGGCACCGCATCAGAGACAGGGTAGTGTAACGATGATGACGTACATATGCAGCTAATGAGATCGCACAGATGCAAACTGCATTTACTGATCCTACTGATGTACGCCATTTATTACTTTTCATACATGCAGGCAGTAGAGCGGAATAAATGTTTGAGATGTTTTAGAAGCCAGAACAGTTCATTTACATTCTGGAGTTTGTTTGTTGAAGCTTTTCCAATAATAATATATCAAGGAATTAATATATCCATGTACTGTATGAGGGGCATTCAAGTCAAACCAGGACTTTCGATTCGAGAATAATAGAACGCAGGTGCTGTATAAGAGTAAAAATTAACTTTATCTGTCTATATAATAAAGTACTCTACTCTAATGCACTACCTCAGCAATTTACTAGTCATTAAGTCTTCTCAGTATACTGGAGCCACGCTTCGCATCTGAAAATCTGGCCTCCCAAGAACTCCTTTAATAGCCCAAAAATGTGAATAACTCCCAGCCATATTCATATCCATATGTAATGTGCAGGTGGTATTTGTGAATGACAGTTCACAGATCTCTTTTACATATTGGCGGAAAGTTATGCATGAATTTATAAGGATCAGGCGCTCCACTCGCCGAATGTTGAAGAAATGACTGCAGTGGGCTCTGAGCCACCTCAGCTCTGATCATTTACAGACAGACTCACTCACTCGCTCACTCACTCGCTCACTCACTCACTCACTCGATCATCTTCTATACCACTTTATCCTGTATTCAGGGTGGCGGGGGCCTTGGGCCTATCCCAGGAGACCTAGAGCATGAGGCAGGGTAAACCCTGGACACTGTTCACAGACATACAGGCTTCTTTAAAATGTTAACACTATTCAAATGTTTTACTCCGGCTAAGAGTCTCATCTCCACACTCCAAGTGTCCCCTGGGTTTTAATCAGTGTGTGTATGCATTGTGCCCTGGAATGGACCGGGATCCCATCCAAAGTGTATACTCACCTCATGCCCAGTGTTCCTGAGACTCTGGACTCGGCGCAACCCTGACCAGAATGAAGTGACATTAATAAATAAATGAATAAAACAGGTATGTAGTTGTGGGAGATAGGAGTGTACGTCTGGACCCACCAACGCTGAGTTTAATCTTTTATTGATAACTATATAAACCTGTCACCTTGTTTTATCCTGTCCCTGGCATTTTTACTTCCCTCTTGGGAGATTTTTGCTTTTTCTCGATTTGCAGAGCCATTGTTAGAGCCATTCTTTTTTTTTCGTTTTGAAGTCACACCCTGGAGCAAGCCTGCGTCAATCCCTTTTATTTCTTCTGACGTCACTATCAGCAATGTAATTTCTATAAACACGGTTGTTTTCTGCCCTCTTTATCATCCATCACTATTCCTGGCTGTTCCACTTTTCCGCTTGTTCATTTGTCCAAAACTGGTAGTCCCACTGGATTTTGGCATTAATGTTTCCACCACTCCCACTTCCCACCCCTGTGGTTTAACACATGAATTTCAAGGCAGTGTCCTTGTAACAGGATTCCTGTTGATCCTGTTTATATCGTACAACCTGCTGGATTACCTTAAAGACTTCTGTACACAGTCTGATATAACACACTATTTACTATAATATGCAGTTGATATTAAACTGTATATACAGTGGTATGATGCAAATGGCTATGGTACCAGTTTTAAAAAATTAAGAAAGCAATGATGCCTTAAAAAATAATAAAATAAAAATGTTTTTACCCAGTTTTATATGGAAAGACCACTTATGTGTTTATGGGTTATATACAAAGATTCAAGTTTTTTTTAAATGTATTTTTATTTATTTATTTTTAATATATAAAGAGGATGCATGCTACTTTCTTTAACAGTGTAAATCTTCTTACATCTTCTACCTCGTCTTTTCAGATCTTTTCTACTGATCCTTTAAGGCACAACATAAAAACAAACATCCTATAAGACATACCTTCACCAGCCATTTTAGTAGGGACGCCCTTATACATAACCTCATTGCAATTACTGTACATAATTAGCATATAATTTTGCAGCAATACAGTGCATACAATCATGGAAAGACATGTCAAGAGCTTTAGTTAATAATCGTCGAACATTTGAATGGTGGGAAAAAAATGTATGTCCATCTGGTACGCCATAAACAAATCACTGAGATCACATTTTCTCCCTTCATTCTGATGTTTAATGGAACTTTATCTGTATATGCATTGCACCGCTCTGACATGATAGTCTGATATCCTGTACACTGACATACACCACATATCATTAACATTCATGTACACCAGTAAACATGATATAATCCTGGGCATTCTGGAACTTATCTACAGTATGCTTATGGGGAACCAAATCCAGTCTGATGCTACAGAAAAAAGAAAAAAAGTTAATGCTGACTGTGATAGAAAGGTTTCCGAGCAGTTAGTGCTTGCTGTGTTGATCTGGCTGTAAATTCCCCAGATGTCAGTCTGATCGAGCATCCATGGGTTGTGCTGAACAAACGTGTCTGATCCCTGGAGGCTTCATCTTCCTGGTGCCAGATACCATAGCACACCATCAGCTATCTTGTGGCGTCATGCTTCAAGGAGTCAGAACTGTTTGGTGGTACAAGAAGATACCGAGCAATATTGGGTTTAATGTTTGAAGGTTTTATGACTGATTGGTGTAAGTGGCTGGATATGTGCATGTGTGCGTGCAGAAAGTGTATGTACTTCAACAACACTTTTGCACACTGCTACAGTACTGTATATATCTCTTCTGTCTCCAAATGTTGTTGATATAACTGTTAAAACTCTATACTGGATGCCGTAAAAGGCGGTGTATTCCATTACGTAGATTTTTCTGTTTTCGACTAGACCTTGACTGAAAAAAAACAAGCACATCAGATGCTTTTAACTGTACACATACCCACATATATATATATATATATTTTTTTTTTAATAGAAAGTGCAAACCATCTTTAAACATAGTATGTGTCGTAATACACCGAGAGTACGCACTGTTTTCGTTGGAATGCCCTGACCCTCAAAGATACTACTATATCTTGGTGGAATAGTGTGTAAATGGTTGATTCACACTCATTTCCCTGCCGTCATGAATATTTCCCCTCAAGATCCGCTTCGCAACTCGCTTCTCTCTGCAGCACTCTTGTGCTGATTGAATTAGTTAACGACCATCAACGGAGCATGAGAGCGATGAACACGTCAGTCTCTTACTGTACGTGAAGAGGCATTAGGAAAATGTGTGCCAGCCAGCACTGAGTCCAGGATGCACAAGTCTTACTCTGTCTCTCTCTTCCACTCGGTCCTTCATCACGGGTTGATAAATCAGTCCGGTTGCTGGGTCGCCTCCTACGTTATTAAAAAAAACACTCACTTTTTTTAGGAGTAAGAGCGAACCGCTGAGCTGCTTAAGGAGGTGTTTACACATTTATGTTGCGTGGATTAGTAACTTGGGATGGTCCGAGTATGTGTGGGATCCTTCTGATTCCCCAGAAGGAGGATCAACATGATGGACATGAGAAATGTCTGCGAGCGTGTTTGTGCAAGTGAAATGCTGGCAAGAATCGATGCAGACTTGATAGAAGATAAAAAAAAAGACAGAGAGAGTGGCTTTCTGCAGCTGGTGGCTGAAGCTAATTACGTGCTCCACTAACCAACAGCTCTGAGAGGACCACAGGGTTACGACACACAGATGCACTCACGCATACACACACACATACAGCTATATTGTGTATAGCACCTCTATAGTGTAGCACATCTGTAGATCTCTCAGTCATTCACTGTATTTTTGGTATTATTGTAGCTACTACAGTATATACTTAATTATTAATGTGGAAACCATTAGTGACTTCTGGGAGCTGTCTATCCCTTGTCTGTCTTTCTCTTTGTCCTTGTGCCTTTTACCTCCTTGCACTGATTTCTGTCTCACTCTCTATAGATCAGAAATATGTCAGATAATAGGAAACTGATTTGATTTCTGTAAGAGTTGAGTTTATTAATATTCCAATTTAATATTTCAAAAAATTGCTTTCTGATTTTAAAATCTTGAGTCATAACTCTCAAGCTTTATTCGACAGCTTCATAAGCGAATCAAACATGAGTAATTACTGTAAATGTAGCCGATTGTTTCTAACATTAGTTCCACAGTTATTGGTTAAACAATATACAGTACACTACTGTACATTCAAATACAACAGTTTACACTTTTACTTAAAACAGATTAAACAACTTTCCATCTTTAAATTGTCTATACCTTTTGGAGGCGGGGGTTCAGGGTACAAGGTGGGGTATCCTGGATGGAGTGGCAGCACATGCCAGGGCACAAGCACACACACACTCATACACCTAATCATACACTACCAGCCATTTTGAAATACCAATCAGTCTACACTGCGTGTCTTTCGACTGTGGGGGAAACTTGGACGAAAGCAAACACGCAGCGGGAGAACATGAAATCACCACACACACTGACCGAAGGGAAGACACAAACCCCGAAGCCTGAGGTATGAGATGACAGCGTAAAGCCACTGTGCTGCCAAATTTCCATAATCATTTCTAAAATGCAACCAAAGGAAGCAGGGAATCAGTTTTTCAAGGCAAGTCTGTTATTAGCTCTCATTATTGCGGGAATATCACAGATTCTGGGTTTCTTTTTCACACTGGGAGGAAACAAGTCCACCTTCCAGCATCTGTCTAACAGCATCTGTCCAACTTTTTTGTTCTGCTAGGTTGTGCATAAAGCAGTTAGGCTATTTTCGTTTCCTGGCATGTTCAAGTGAGAAGCTGTGTTTTTAATCTCGTAACGACTGGGAAGCACTATGGTTTTCTCTAGAACTCTCACTGGTGACAGGACTTCATGAAAACATCTCATTACCTGTCCAGATATGTCTCAGATTCTGGAAATGAGTCTAAAATAACTTACTCCTCCTCTTAGTCTTTGCGGTATCATGTATCCGGTTTACATTTCTAAGCTAGAAATCATTGTCGGGAGGGTGTACGCAAAGTAGAAGATATAATAATTGACACCATATAAGGTAAAGGAACTATTTTGCTACATTTCACCACTGTGACAGCTTTTCTTCAGCTCGTCTTCTCATACAGTACAGCCAGATATAGTTTTACTAGTGAGTCAGGTCACACAAGAAAAGGACTTTCTCCTAGCGAGAGTCATAGAGATTGAGAAAGACAGCGGCTTTTTGCGATCTGTTGTTTCTTTCCTCACGTTTACAACCGCTGTCAGCAAATATAAATCTGTGCATCCATTATTAATGCATAGGAGCCTTTCTGCTCTCCATTACCATGTGAATGAAACTGGGCTAGCAGCTGCCAGGAGCTCCCTCTGGTGACACTACCATCTCACGCCTACTAAAGTAATGAGCCGTACAGTCCAACTCAGCACTGAGATGCTACTCTACTGATGCCCACCGTAACCTACAGTAGGTTCCCTTAGGCCTTTCAGATATTCCCTTAGTTTATAAAGGATTCCAGGATTGCGAGCTCCAACATCAGGCTTGACGCTTCTTCAGGCACGCTGTGAGTACTTTGCAGTAAGTTATGTAGTACAAGCTTTTCATAATTTATAACGCAGAAACTAAAATAATGACTTCTGCTTTTGTGTTAGCTCATATAGCTGTATGGTCCTGTGCAAAAGTCTGGAGCCACCTCTCATTTCTTCATATGTTGTCTCCACAGAGTCAGGCTTTTTTTTATTGTAGTCTTGAAGGAATGTTTTTTGTTTGCTAAGGCACAAATAAAGTGACCTATGAATCATTTAAGCATAAAAAAAATCTAACTTAAGGCATGATCTAGTGAGATACAATGTGATGATGTCAGATGATCAGGCTGGTGATTGGTATCCTGGTGATGCTGAATGCTGAATGGTTGGAATAGACGAGAGAGTCAAGTCAAGTCAAGTAAGCTTTTATTGTCATTTCAACCATATACAGTTCAGTACACAGTGAAACGAAACAACGTTCCTCCAGGACCAAGGTGCTACATACATGCAACGACATAAATTAACAACACAAGATAAAATTAACAACGCAGATTTTTACATTTTTAAGTTAACCAAAAAAACTATCAATTTCTATACAAAAAGGAGACAACAAAGACAGCAGACAACAAAGTGCACGTGCCAAAGTGCAAACGAAGAGCTACATGACAACACAATAGCTGTAACACGTTACAGTTAAGAAATACCTTTTTAGTGATAAGGTATGGGTTGAGGTAGTGGCGAGAGCAACAAGTAAACAATTTACATTGTGTTCAAAAATATTGTGTGCAAATCGCAAAGTGAAATAAAATATTGTGCAAATATTGCAAAGAGCATTTCAGATAGGTAGGTATGAACAAATTAAGGTGGTTGTAAATCAGTGTGTGTGTGCGCGTGTGTGTTTATCAGTCCAGTCTCTTTGTGTTGAGGAGACGGATGGCTTGTGGGTAAAAACTGTTACATAGTCTGGATGTGAGTGCCCGAATGCTTCGGTACCTTTTTCCAGATGGCAGGAGAGTGAAGAGTGTGTGTGATGGATGTGTCCGGTCATCCACAATGCTGGTAGCTTTGCGGATGGAGCGGATGGTGTAGATGTCTTCGATAGAGGGGAGAGAGACCCCGATGATCTTCTCAGCTGTCCTCACTATCCGCTGTAGGGTCTTGCGGTCCGATATGGTACAATTCCCAAACCAGACAGTGACAGCAGCTGCTCAGGATGCTCTCGATGGTTCCTCTATAGAAGGTGGTGAGGATTGGTGGTGGAAGCTGTGCCTTTCTCAGCCTTCTCAGGAGGAAAAGATGTTGTTGGGCTTTCTTATGCAGAGAGCTGGTGTTGAGGGACCAGGTGAGGTTCTCCTCCAGGTGGACACACAGGAATTTCGTGCTCTTGACGATCTCCACAGAAGAGCCGTCGATGCTGAGCGGAGAGTGATCGCTCCGTGTCCTCCTGAAGTCAACAATCATCTCTTTTGTCTTATCGTTGTTCAGAGACAGGTTGTTGTCTGTACACCAGTCTGTTAGCCTCTGCACTTCCTCTCTGTACGCCGACTCGTCGTTCTTGCTGATGAGACCCACCACGGTCGTGTCATCAGCAAACTTGATGATATGATTGGAGCTGTGTGTCGATACACAATCATGAGTCAGCAGTGTGAACAGCAGGGGACTGAGCATGCAGCCCTGGGGGGCCCAAGTGCTCAGTGTGGTGGTGCGGGAGGTATAGTTCCCGATCCGCACTGCCTGAGGTCTTTCGGTGAGGAAGTCCAGGATCCAGTTACAGAGGGAGGTGTTCAGTCCCGACAGGCTCAGCTTCCCGATCAGTTGTTGGGGGATGATTGTATTGAATGCTGAACTGAAATCTATGAAGAGCATTCTGACCTAAGTGTCCTTCTTGTCCAGGTGTGTCAGTGCCAGGTGGAGTGTGGTGGAGATGGCGTCGTCCGTCGAACGGTTTGGACGATACGCAAACTGCAGGGGGTCCAGTGAGGGAGGCAGCAGGGTCTTGATATGTCTCATGACGAGCCGCTCGAAGCACTTCATGATGATGGGTGTGAGTGCAACAGGGCGGTAGTCATTGAGACAGGACACAGAAGACTTCTTCGGCACGGGGATGATGGTGGTAGACTTGAAGCATGTGGGAACGATGGCGCTGCTCAGAGAGAGGTTGAAGATGTCGGTGAGAACATCTGCCAGCTGTTCTGCACATTCTCTGAGCACTCTGCCTGGGATGTTGTCTGGTCCAGCAGCTTTACGAGGGTTGACTATTCGCAGAGTTTTCCTCACATCAGCCGTGGTGAGACACAGCACCTGGTCGTTCAGAGGAGGGATAGTCTTCCTCGCCGTCACGTCGTTCTGTATGTCGAACCGTGCATAGAAGCTGTTCAGCGCATTCGGAAGGGAGCTGTCACTGTCACAGGCAGGTGATGAAGTCCTGTAGTTGGTGATGGCTCGTATGCCCTGCCACATGCGCCGTGTGTCACCGCTGTCTCTGAAGTGATTGTGGATTCGCTGGGCGTGTGCACGCTTCGCCTCTCTGATGGCCCGGGACAGTCTGGACCTTGTTGTTCTTAGGGCCGCCTTGTCTTCCGTTCTGAAGGCAAAGTCTCTGGTCTTCAGAAGTGCACGTACCTCCGCAGTAATCCACGGTTTCTGGTTGGGTCGTGGTTGGCTGTGGTTTTTACATAATCATCAATTTCTTTTACATTGTATTTTTATGCACTTCACAGTAAAACATATGTTTCCATTTCTTTCCATTACTGTACATAATTAAATGTATTTTCATGTAATATGAAGAAAAGGATAAGGTAAGACTTTAGCCCAGTACTGTCAATGTGCATCTACAGTATACCATAGCCAAGCCTTCTCCTTTATGGATTATCGTCATAGAAACAGCAGCTGTGTCTCTGAACTGAGCAAGACAAGTGACAGCTCCTTCAGGTACACTACAGGAGCCGAACTTCAGCTCGCCATACTGCTGCACTGCAGGCCACCTGCCAGAACCATGAGCAAGTCGAAAAATCACACCAGTCATGCAGCAAACAAAGTGGAGTCATGCTGTGAGCAGAGAGAAAGTGGAACGTTTTTTTCTTCTTTTTTCTGTAGCTTAATTAAGTCACTGCGTAGTTTGAAATTAGTTGTGACTTCCATCTTAGCAAATGGCATTGCAGAAATATTTTTACATGCCAATATGTGTTTTGCGTCCTCATCTGGTTCTCAGTTTTCTTTAAATATGTGACATTTCTGACATCCTCGGTAGTAGTAAAGCATGTTTATGATTCTGATAATGGTGTTGGTGTTTTATTATTTAAAACGTTCCCACTCCATCTGCAGGTCCTGGTTAATGCACACCATTTGGTCTAAAATGTAGAAGCATTCAAGGTTACAGGGAGTGTTTGTTACACACTGTCTCTTTACTCATGTTACAAAAGTACAGAAATAGATTTCACATCAAGTCAAAGACTTTGTACGGGTTCGCCACGAGCGCTGTTCTTGTTTAGAGTTCAGCCACCCACTTACTGTCAGCACTGTCCTTTCCTTCAGTGGAGTATTAGCCACGCACACACACACACACACACACACACACACACACACACACACACACACACACACACAGCCTCACAGGGTTTCCTGTGGATGCTGTGCCATGTTTAATTAGAGCAGAGCCCCAGGAGAGCGGGCCATACAGGGCGGGCTCTGGGGACACAACTATGTTTTGCCGCTGGTGATGGGGTATCCCACTCCACAATGACAGTTGCCACAGCATGGGTTGCTGCGTCGCTATAGCCCCTAGATCCTGCGTGGGTGAGAGCAATACAGTGACATGCACAGGAAGTGATGGCTGACTGGCCAGGACAAATGTGCAAGTTAATTCTGCTCGAAAAATAGGTGCATGATGATACACACTCATACAAACATGCTGTATTTTATTTGCTTGCAAATCTACATAATGTGTACCATATATGGACATAAAGAGTCATTATCACTATCACTATTACGTTAAATATCACTATTTTAACCACTATTCTGAGAGCCAGCGAATTGCCAATTTGAACTTTGCATTTATGTTGGGGGAAAAAAAAGCAAGATTTATCAACTTCAGGAAAGTTAATAGGTTTTAGGATCCAGGCCATGGGGTGCTGGAAGCACAGATGGTGTTAAATTATATTGTTGAATGTTTCATTACACTAAATGATTAAGGTTCAATAATAAAATGGAACTTATATGACTCCAGCTGCGTTTTTTCCCCGCGTTTTCCATCTCTGCTCCGGTCTTTCTACTTGCTTGTGTGCAGAAATTCTGACGAAATAATATGCTGATGCTGAATTTCCAAAATCTTGTATTACATCTGATTGCTTAAAGACCATCTGCAGTGAATGTCATAATTGCAGCATAATTGTGATTCTGTTTGAGTTGGCTATCAAAGTATCATTTAATTAAAATGCTCTTTATTTTAGAGTAGAGCTATAAGATTAGATAGATGCTTTATTGACTTTGAGAACCGTTGTAGTTTATAAGAACCTGACTAGTAGTTTTTTTGAAAGTAGGCTCAAGAGACTGGAAAAGAACATACATGAGAATGTGCTCTCCATGTATCTTTATCAGACCTGCTGCCTCCTTTTAATTCATAACACTCCAGTTTAATCAGCTGACCTAATTAGAAATTAAACTCTGTAACTGGCCTTTGACCCTCCCATCTTTTCCTGAAAACAGCAGACCTGTGCTGTCTCGTTAAAAAATGAAGCGTGACCTTTGACAACCCCGATTGTGTTATAAATGGATGTGAAAACTTATTAGAATTAGAACAGATTGATTCACGCTGAGGGAACGAGAATTATTCAATGTGTGCGTGTGTGTGTGTGTGTGTGATTTATAGTTGGATAATCTGGATGAGCAGGCCGCTCAGATCAGGAGGGAGTTGGATGGGCGTCTGCAGATGGCTGATCAGATTGCCAGGGTGAGTTTCATTACTGAATCAGTCCATAATCGCACACCTTAGGTACACATTTATCAGCCTGCAGTCTAAATATGAAAAATGACTAATGCTTACACTTTAATTCACGAAATGGGAAGTACTAAGGTAGTTAATTTTTATTGCGTAGCACATTATCTGATGATAGCTTATCACTTCCTGTGGCCTATGTACAAAAATTACCTGGAAAATTGAATACTGACATAATTTCTATTTCTCACTTGTTTATGTTGGACACCATCTGCTTAATCTGTGTTGCGACTTTACTGTACGTTCCACCAGATGCAGAAACACCATGCACTGTTAATCTGAACATCTAAATGAAATGTTTTATTTTTTTTCAATTAAGCATTTTGCATTTTTTTTTTTTTGTCTTGAAAGGCTTACGGTATCCAGAGATCCTTAAACTGATACGTTTTTGCTGCATCTTCTTTTTTTAATACTAAAGGCAGGCAAGTTTCCCAAGTTTGTGTCAAAAGAGATGGAGGCCATGTACATTGAGGAACTGAAGTCATCTGTAAACCAGCTCATGGCTAACCTTGAGAGCATGCCTGTGTCCAAAGGAGGAGAGTTCAAGCTTCAGAAACTGAAAAGAGGCCACAACACATCCATCATCGACATGGGCCAGGAGGACGAGAACCAGCTCTCCAAGTCAGATGTGGTGCTCTCCTTCACACTAGAGGTACGGGGTGATGGTATTGTGAAAATCTTGGAGTGTGGAGGTCACCTGCTTAACCCAAGACTTAACTTTTTTACTTCACTGCTTAACTTCTCAAAGAACAAAGTGCAGTATGAGTTTCCTAGTTTATTTAAAATTATCTCTTTGTTCAAAAGACACATGTTAAGTACGGTTACATGATTTGCTTAATAAGATAAAAGACTGAAGGACTGCAGGAAAAATATCACGTTGCTATTATGTAACCTATTAAATGTGGAATTTTGTATTCAAACATATTAACATAAAATAGGGTAACATAAAATAACTGGACAAAGGATCTCATTAAGAGAATATATACAGTTAAACCTTGGATTGCAAGCATAAGTCGTCCCAGAAGCGTGCTTGTATAGCAAAGCGAATTTCCCCATATGAAATAATGGAAACTCAGATGATTTGTTCCACTGCCCAACAATAATTAATACAATATATAAAGTAAAAATAAAACAAATGAAGCTTCACTTTACCCTCGAAAAGAATCGTAGTTGTAGTGATCTCCCACACTGCTACAACCATTTTAACCTCTTCCTTCCCGGGAGCTGTTGTTGCAGTACAGTTACTAAAGAACTACACTTGGACACAAAATAAAAAAAGAATGCTTTACGTGTGCACACGTGGTCACAATGTTAAAATAAGCAATACACATGTGCACAGATGTTGACCTAACGAGTGACGCACACACATAGGACTGAGGAGACTATTATCCATAATCCCGCAGCGTGAGACAGAGAAAAAACAGTAGTGATCACGTGACGCTTGGCGTATGTGTACTATTAATATATCAAGACCTCGCTCGTTTATCAACTTAAAATTTATTTTTAAATTTTGCTGACCTTGCAAAACACTCGCAGATCAAGTTACTTGCAATCCAAGATTCTACTATTAATCAATAAAAACAAATAATAATTCCATCGACAACCTCTACATAAAGTCCCGACCTTACCAGATTAATTAATTGCACAGGTTCATATTGCAATTTAGATTTTTATGTGATTAATTGTGTAGCACTAGTAAGATAAGAGACTTGTTGTTTTGAGCAGTCTACAGTATGTTTTTATGTCTACTCTTGCTAATATTCATTATTAAGCTCAGTTATATGTTTCCGTTGTTATCGGAAGTACTAGGCTATGTTTTAAACCAACCTCAGATACAGTACCATAAGCTTTACATTACATACTGTGAAGCCACATTACACAACCATAAGATTAAAGAATACTAAACTCTACCTGCCCTTGAATTTGCAACATTCATCTGGAGTCGTATGTGGATTCATGAAAAGTTTTAATGTGCATAAGCGGACTACAAATTACTATATAGAATAAATGTATAGTATATACTTTATATGATAAATAAATGTACAACACACGCCTTTATATCTTCTTATATAAACAACATACTAAAATTGCAGAAGGTGCATACTGAAAGGTACCACCTTTTTTTCATTAGGTATATATGGTATTTGGGTGTGTTTGGCTTTTTGAAGAGTTTTCGCATATTGGACATATTTTTTTTCCATGACTTAAGTACTTCACATTCGTAATGCATAGCTCGTATTATTAAATCACTCCAACAACTTCTTTATAAACAGCATGTTTTACTGTAAATGCAAGAATGACACAATATGAGACATGGCTCTTGATCAGATGTGATTACAGACATTTACAAGATTTGACAAATTCATGCCGCTTGGTAAAAAATGGATTAGAAAATAAACAACTCTGACAATAACTATTTCCAGCTACAAAACAAAGCACAGGTTTTTATTACCTTTCTTAAGATGTATTCTTTCTATAGTAATAACATCTGCACAAGGGACTTGCGTAGTTGTTGCTTCCAGGTGAGTACTTAATTAAGAATGTATATAATTAATGATATACAAAAGGGTTAATTAACATTTATGGAAGTAATCTCCGGACTTTGTGCTTTGTAATGGTGAGCGAGTTCTGGACAGAGGAGTTTCCCTGTTTCTTAGTAACATGACAAGCTGGGGCTTTTTAGTTGTAAAAACCCCAAGAGGAAAATTAAAGACTGGTGAGGGAATGACTGTTATATAAAGATTATATGTTTATAGCAGCTATAAAATAAGTGATACGCTATCTTGTGTCAGTTCCACATTTTAAAACTAACAGTTAAACAGCTGGCATTGATTAATACATTAAAAATAGTCAAAATCATTGTCAGATTGTCGTGATATGAGAGAAATAATACGGTGGGACCTACTGTTATTGGTTTTGTACTGTACTGTATATGTAACTCTACTACCTACTGTGTTTTATTCCTTAGTTAAAGAACCATGATCCTTTTTTTTTTTGGAACTTACTGAACATTTCATTTATATTTTATGTGAAAGTGAAAAATCCTCAAATCCTACCTACTCCTTATTATATGTGTGCTTGCTGAATATAATCAATTATAATCTTACCTAGGTGTTTTTTTTTTAATGTAGGTTCAAATTTTTTTTTAATGTAGGTTCAGCTTGTGGATCGGCTATAAATGGTGTGGTTTCTAAAAATAAAATAAAAAAACACCTGCAACAATGATCATCTTAGATTATTATTTATGCATCAGCAGTAATTCAGTAATTTATTCTAACATAGATTTGGCATGCTGTGAACAACAAACTATAACATATACAGAGTCATGTTGCAGTCCAGTGGATGGCATATGAGCAGTACTACTGTACAGCATTTACCACGTAGAGCGCTCTTGGTGCAGAGCCTAATAGCATTGTCACTCTCTGTCACTGTCAGTGAGCATTTTATAGGAATATTTCATTACTCACAGCCTACAATGCGGCTCTTCTGCCAAGCAGAAATGTGCTTTTAATGTCACTGGGAAAGATCATCTAAATGTGCTTTTAATATTGTTCCTATTAAACGCCATGTCTTTCAGATACATGAAGGAATGGAATTTAGTGATTTGCAGCAAAACCTGATTTATAAGTAGACTGCGAATCAATATTTGCTGTGATGGGTGCTTCTGATGAGATTTTCTTTCCATACTATGCGCTGTGCTATTTTTAAATATCCAGTCTTTGCTTCATTTACATAAAATGTCCTCTGCCAGCTTTTAAGGTTGGACGCTCCTCCTTAGGAATTCATGAAGAGCCTAGTTGTGATAGAGAATCGGACACAGTTATAGATTTAGCAACACTGGCAGCTACAGTGTTACTTTGACACCTTTATAAGGCTTCGATTTTCACAAGATTTCCACACTTGAGTGTAGAATTACAGGCACGCTTATAAGCAGACAGGAGACAGGACTGCAGTATATTAAAAAGAGTAATACTGTTTTTTGATGAATGATCTCGGAGAATATTGAATCCCCAAAAGCATTCTCCTCCCCACGTTTGTGCTAAAATTAAAGTGTTTTCTGCCGGATTGCCCTCCTGGCTGTTTATTATAATACAGCAGGGCTGCAGTCATTATAATACTTGGCAAAGCAATGATTTATGGATCTAAACAGGGTTGAGACATGAGATGTCTGTTTTGTGTCAGTGCTCTGATTTTGTGGGTTCTAAGGGTGGAGGGAAAATTGATTTTGTCAAACTGATTTTCAGCAGTGAAGCGAACAGCGCTTATTCAGGGAAATGCTGAAACAGCGTGTGGCTCTGATAAAAAGGGCACAGGATTGAAAATCGTCACATGCTTCATGTTCAGGTTACAGAGTGTAAAGGAACAAACTTAAATACCGCAATATAATTCTTTCTAATTCAAGAGGGGAAAAAAATTCTATAATCTGTTTGCTTTTCTTAAAGGGAAACTCCACTATGGAATACATTAACCTTCTGAAACCTGGACTCTACTGTTATGTACGTTACATTTTCTCCCCATAGTTTCTGTCTAATAGCACCTGATAACTATGAATGTATTCAATGCCTCCAGGCAGAAAGAATTGTGGCAAAAAAGAAAAAAATACAGCATTACTCACATGAGGATTGTACAAGGAGATACAGACAGTGAGGTTGGGAAAAAAAATTATGTACTCATAATTCTCAAGAATTTAAATATGTTTAAATCTACGTTGGGTAAGGGTTATGGAGTTTCTTTCTTCTTCTGGGTGCTTTGGTATCCTTCCACAGTTCGAAGACATGCAGATTGGTGAAATTGGTGTTCCAAATTACCCAAAGTGTGCAGTATGAATGAGTGTGTGCATGTGTGTACCCTGCGATGGATTGGCACCCCATTCCGGGTGTCCCCCGCCTCATGCCCTAAGTATCATGGGATAGGCTCCATGCTCCTATGACACTGTGGGTGAGTGAATGAGTGTGTGAGTGAGTGAGTGATCCTAAACATAAGTGATAACATTAAGATTTTGCTTTAAGCACCAACAAAGAAAAGACCAAGAGCTTGTTTTCACATTTACAGTTTTCAGCAATCCTAATGAGAAATGAAGTGTAGAAGCAGACAGCAAAAGTTGGATTTAGAGTTTCACAATGCAGTGCGGCTAAACGTTGACGTTATAGCTGAGAACGTCTCGGTTTGTTAGCATTGTACAAGATGATCACTACAACGACAATGATGGAGGTGTTAGCAATAAAGCTTGTAACCTGATCTGCTTGAGCAGAGTGCACAGATGAGGAGGTAAGTGAGCTGGATAGATTGAAGGAGTCAAGCATTGCTTGTCTCCTTCGGGAGAGATGATATCCAACTGGCATCGCTATTGTAGGAAACCAAACCGTTAACCAAAGTGACCACACGGTGAATATAAAGGAATGCAACTGGTTCAGAGTGGATGTTTTCTTTAGTGCTGTTTCTGCATTATTTTACACTGTGTGATTTCATGGGCTATACAGTAAGGCACAAAAGTTCTTTGGAACAGAAAAAATGTTACAGAAAAATATTTGTATGCCAGAAAATAAAGCAGCATATTATATAAGCAATCACTTTTTTGATAAAAAAAAAAAAAAATCTTATTTTTTTGCATACAAAAAAGAAGCCGGTGTAACAGTCAAATACCTCAGAAGAACTGTGGATGGTTCTACAGGATGCTTAGTAAAACTTAGTAGCTAATGTATTTATAAAACTGTCCAAGATCCTCAAAGCGGACACACCGAATACTGACTTTGTTTCATGAACTATTGTTTACATTTTTTTTTTTTCATTTTACATCTAAATGTGAATGATGCAAAGGTTTCAGGAAATTTTGGAATTTTAACATGCATGTGTTTAAGACTGAAGGTAGACACATATTTATTGAATTTAAAATCTATATATTTATTTTAAACACATCTGCTCATATGTTTATGCACAGTTTTAATACTTTAACTCCTGTTGTTAAATTTAATGCTGAAGTTACTTGTACAGAGCTTCTTAGTAAGCCATTCTTAATGCTTTTTATTGTGCTCATATGAATTATCCTGCTCAGTATGCTTATCGTCTCACATAATTGTTTTTCTGCCTCAGCGGAGCAATAAAGCACAATCATGGCAACGCATATTGAC
This sequence comes from Clarias magur, assembly GCA_013621035.1. Lineage (NCBI taxonomy): Eukaryota > Metazoa > Chordata > Actinopteri > Siluriformes > Clariidae > Clarias > Clarias magur. The sequence continues at coordinate 2,880,540 of QNUK01000005.1, read as the reverse complement.
ATGGAAATGCAATATTCACAGTGCAGCTTTGCTTGAGTTTTAACATTTTTCTATATTTTATGATACTGTTTATCACTTTAAATGCAGGTTAAAGAAGGTAACTGTCAATTGCAAAAATAAATGAAACTACCATACTTTCTGTATTTACTTTGCCGAGGTTCAAATCCAGAAGGCGTGATAAAAAGTAATGATAACGTTGATGGCATTTTTATTAAGTGTATTGTGATTAATGAAGATGGATGCCAAAAAGGGTCCAACTGTTCTTCTTTGGAGAATGCTCAGTGAGCTGGTTAAAGATGTATATTCTGACCAAAAATTCATAATAGCTGTTTCCCCCCATTTCACCATGCGGTATGGAAACATGTATCTCAGGAAGTTCTTTCAGTAATTAGTATTGACATAAACTGTTTAATGTGGCTGTCCTGTGTAGGTAGTGATCATGGAGGTGCAGGGGCTGAAATCTCTGGCTCCAAACCGCATCGTGTACTGTACTATGGAGGTGGAGGGAGGAGAGAAACTACAGACTGACCAGGCCGAGGCTTCCAAACCAACGTAAGATACACTTACTGTTATTTACACCCGCAAGCCATACCAGCTGAGACTATTTTTTTCATTAATTCTAATTTCTTGAGTAACATTATCTGATCATACTTATTATCCTTAAGTAATGTTTAAACCAACTACATGCACCAGTTAGCTATAACATAAAAGCCACAAGCATGTGTAGTCAATATCATTGATTACAGTGGCCCCTCTTAATGCAGGGATATATCCAGCAGGAAGTGACTATTCATTACTCTAAGTTGATGTGTTGGAAGAAGGAAAAAATGTGCAACTATAAAACTCTGAGACTTTGCCAAGTGCCAGATTGTAATGACTAGATGACTAGGTCAGAACATCTTCAAAACAGCAGGTCTTTTGGGGTGGTCCAAAAAAGGATGACTAATTTGCAAGGAAGGACTGAGTTGCAGCGGGTATGAAGTCTACCCTGTATGGTCAGATTCCACAGGAGACGTACTGCAGCACAAAATGCTGAAATAAATATTGCTGGCAATGATACAAACGAAACGTTCCTAGAATGAACATTCATACATGTCTGAGGACGAGGTGGCACCAGAGTGCATTGTGGGAAGCTGGAGTAGTGTGAGGCAGTGTGATGTTCTGGATAATGATCATGAATGCCAAAACTCAAGAAACCTGAATGTTACTCTGACATGTACCACCTAACTAAACATTCTTGCAGACCAAGTACAGTACACTATTTCATGGTGTCATTATGTCGTAATGGTGGTGGCCTCTTTCAGCGACACAGCATAGATTATTCAGCGATGGTTTGAGGAACATGAAGGTGTTGACTTGGCAACTTATTTGTCCAGACAAAACAAGTCTGATCCATGCAGTCCCCATTTCACAACTTATAGGACTTTAAAGGATCTGCCTCTAATATCTTGGTGCCTGATACCCAAGCAGACCTGCACAGGTCTAGTGGCGTCCATCCCTCAACGGGTCGAAGCTGTTTTGGCAGCAAAAGGGAAATCTGCATAATACTAGGCAGGTGGTTTTAATCTTATAGCTCATGGGTGCTTAATGTCATAGTGCACAAGAATGCATTTTAAATACATGCATTTGCATAAGAGCTTTTATTGCATTTTTAATCAATTCAATGAGTCATTTTATGGGAATTTTTTTTTTTACTGTTTTTACAGGCTAGAGAACCCATAGCCTTTTTAGTCTCTGTTGACTCACATGACAAAAATTGATGGGTTCACAGGTTCACAACATCCCATTTCCTTTCCGTTTCAGTCGATCAGTGAAGACATTTTATTTCTGTTTCTGGTTATGACCATTTTTTTTTAGCTACTTTAGACTTCTGGTGTGACTTGTGTTGCTAAGTCTAATGTCATGAATGCAAAGATGTTTCCCCTCTGGTGGACCAGTTGCATTTTGTCATTTTATTTTGGCCTTGAAGTAGCAGAAAGAACAATCTAGCCAGATTTCTGACTCAGACAATGTCATAATGACAAATTATAGGCTTGTTATAAAGTCTAAGAAATAAAATCTGCTTCAAAGGCCTGAACAATTTGTCAATAATCAGAATCCAGGTCTTTTATTTACTTCGAGAAAAATATGCTATTATGTATCATTATGTATCTTTCTGACATTAATTTTCACACAATAAAAAAAAAACAACACAGAGAATACAATTTTTTATTAAATGACATTTAAATGTCTTTGGCTCACACACTTAATGGAAGTCTAATGGAAATTATTGCAAAATGTTGATTTAAAAATCAATACTAGATTATGACTTTCAATTTCTTTGCAATTAGTGTCCCGGATTTGTTGTGTATTAAAAGTGTTTAGAGTGCAGCTCATCCCAGGCTGGATGTATGTATGTATACGTCACTGCTGCTTCAGGTGCTGTGTGTTCCAGCCTGTACTCATTTGGACACTCTGGGGCTCTGGGGAGGAGCACATGATTTTGAGCTATTTCGGGGCTCCCTATTCTGTCACTGGATCAGGTGCCAATTTATAATGAACTGAAAAGACGGGAGAGGAGGAAGAGAAGGAAAGGAAAGAACTGAGAGAGAAAAAGGAAGAAGGAAGGAGAGAGCACAGCCTTTTTTACCCCTCACAAGTGCAGTCAGCTGTGGAGAAACTGATTAAAAACAAGGAACGAGAGAGTGAGAAAGACAGTCAGAGGGAGTGTGAAGAGAGAGAGAGAGAGAGAGAGAGAGAGAGAAAGAGATGAGGGAATGGAAAATAGATTGAGAGTGAAAATGAGCAAGCCTCCAGGACTGAATTATAATGACATCACAGGAGAATTAGTTTGATCCATCATCACATGCAGCGCATAGTTTCACATAAACACATCTAACTGCTTCATGCAAAAGACATAGAGATTTATCTTAAAAAATATACGGAATCTTCTCTACACCTTTTCACTCTTTTGCTTTCACGCACGAGGTCACCTTCATGGTCTGCGGCATTGATGACAAACTGCATGAAGTAGCACCAAGGACACTCTCTCCTCTATTCATCCCATTCTCTTTCTCTCTATCTCTCCCTCTCCCAATCTCTTTCTCTCTGTGCTCTCTGTGAGACAGAGAGAAATGAAGAGACAGAAAGAGAGGAGGCTGGGGTGGGGTCCAAAAACAATGATACAGGCTATATATGCCTGCAGTTTATATTTAAACCGAACTGTAATCTATCCGAATAAGCTAGACAAAAGAAAGAAAGAAGCCAGTGTTATTTAATAAGGTGCGCGCACACACACACACACACACACACACACACGCACGCACGCACGCACGCACGCACACATGCACACATGCACACAGACTCATACACGCAGAATACTGTGATGCACAGTGTATTGCAGTGTCAGCACCCTCGCTGCCAGAATTTTAACCAGCCCATCACAAGAGGAACCAAACATTCTGGACCAGGAATGAACACCACCTGACCAACAGCAGAGAGAATGCCAAAGAAACTGAGTGATAATGACACACACACACATACACACACACACACTATTCCTTGCAAGTACCATCAATTTACATCACTAACTATAACCAAAGAAAACCTTTCACCTAAGCTCCTACACTGAGGGAACTCTTCACCCTTTTTGAGATTCTGTGTTTTATAAATGCTTGTATAGAAATGTCTCTTCAAGGTTAAAATTGTCCCATATGGATATGAAAACATATCCACCTTAACACACTACATACACCACACACACACATATCTGAGGCTCTCTCTCTATTCAGGTACAAATGCCCCAGTTGGTTGTCATAGATTCGATAAAGTTGTGTTTATGTATCTGTCTACTTGTCCTTTAAAGCTTTGTAATAGTTTGACCTTTATTCACTTTTATTACAGATCAGCCAAAAAATGTATACTCACTGGACGAAAAGAAAAACTTGTATAAATATTTTAATACTAAATGTATTGCTAAACATATGATAATATTATGAGATAAGATATATTATTATTATTATTATTATTATTATTATTATTATTATTATTATACATCATATTATTTTTCTGTGAGTATTTATTTTATTGGCAGACTCTGCCAACTATATACACTCACTCACTCATCATCTATACCGCTTAATCCTGTATTCAGGGTCACGGGGGGCCTGGAGCCTATCCCAGGAGACGGGGTGCACCCTGGACAGGGTGCCAGTCCATCGCAGGGCACACACACATACACACACTACGGCCAATTTGGCAGACTCTGTATATACAGTATAGGGAGACTAACAAATTCACAATACAAATCGAATCGACACCTATCACAATAATATTGTGATAATATCATATCGGCTGAACCCTGGTGATGTTTTCTGTTTTCCAACCGAGTTCTTTGTGTTTTGAAGGTATACTGGGGATGCTGTCTTTGCTGAATGTCCTTTCTTCGTGCAGACTCTAAATTTGTCAGTACACTACTCTCCTGATTCCCACTAAAGCATTTCTTCATATTATTTTTGTCTCTCACACACTTACTCAATCTCATTTGACTGCTGCCTCTGACACGTGCAGCCTGTTTCCACGGCAGCAGACGATGTCACGTGCTCATTTCTTTACTGGGGCAGTTCAGCTTCTTATCAAGGCTGTGGAAGCACATGCATTGAGAGAGGGACGATTGCTCAGGGGAACATACTAAACATGTGATTTTAAGCTTGTATTAAACCTCCAATTTAAATCTCAGGACTGTGAAATTGTCTGTCTCACTCCAGATATTACAGTATGTGATTTAGCCGCTTTTCTGTCTACATTCCGCCTGATATCATTGCATCTATAACAGAATCAAATGAATCGCATTCTTTCTACATGTTTCCTTCCGTTCCTTCCGATAAAACCTTTGAATGGTTTGACACCGGTAATTTAAATCCCAGGTTTATATGAATGTGTTCCTACATTATCGTTTCTATAGTAACAGCTCGTTCACATGAACTTGAACTGTAGATACTCTGCATGCTTTAATAATAGTAAAAATATTTTAAAAAATAATTTTAAAAATCATACATTTTTTTGCAAGGCCATATTTACTTAACCGTACCACAAGGGGTCTTGGGAGTCAAGAAGAATGTTTTCTACCACGTGAGAGTCATCAGGATGGAGGACATTGCACTTTGTCTGTAAATGACATAGGAAAAAAGCACTTCAGGACATGCCATTATAGCTATACAACTTCAAGGTGGTAAGAGGTGGCAATGTTGTATTTTTCCAAAACTGCATGCCACATTATATTAAATGGATTACTTATTGTCTAAACTATGTATTTATTCCTTTTTGTTCATGTTCAATTCATTTGTAGTAGATCAAATGCAAGGGACATTCGAATCAAACCATGGACGTTTGATTGTACAGAACAAAAGAACATAATTATAACATTAAAAGCTGCCTTTATATCTCTATATAATCCCCTCCTGCACTAATGCACTTATACCAGCGTTTCACTAGTGATTGGATACCATCAAGGTAGAAAGTTTGCTCAGTATGCTGAAGTCGTGATTAGATTGACTACTTTACATTTGGCCTCCCAGGAACTCCTTTAATGGCCCAAACATACAGTATATGTATGGGAAGTGGTGTCAGAAATGGCGTCTCTTCTGTAGTACAAGATGGCGGCTTTTCAAAGATGAGGTGCTTAAAAACATTTGTACTGTTCAATGTTTTACTACGACTAAAAGCCTCATCACCATACTGTGCTTGGAGTCTACTGTAAATCAGAATCACAATTAGTTTTATGCCTTCATTTGCAGTTTGACTTGAACACCCCTTATAGAAAACCTTTATTACTGTAGCTAGGTTCTTTTTGGAGCTGCAGTACCTCAGGCGAGGTGGACAGTTGTGAGTGTTTATTGTGTGTGTTTGTGTGTTCTAGATGGGGGACTCAAGGAGACTTCACCACTACTCACCCTTTGCCAGCTGTGAAGGTCAAACTGTTCACTGAGAGTACAGGAGTGCTGGCCTTGGAGGACAAGGAGCTGGGCAGGGTAAGAATCTTCTTCCTTTATTGCTAAAGTAGCTTCTGTTGCTAAGCCCACCATATCTGGCTTACTGTTTTTTTTTTTTTTCTGGTTTGCACTCATAGCAAGTGATAGCAGACAAAACACCATCATCATCTTGAAAATGTTGTCAAATGCTACAGAAGATCATGTGATTTGATACCTATACCATTTTTTTTTATCTACAGCATTAGGCATTTAGATATGTTTAGCATCCCCCTGACCATACCCACATCCCTAATTACAAAAGAAGACTGGGTAGGTGACTGTGTAGTGGTCTAATATTCATTTTGCTTTTCTAGGATGGTATTATCTTGTTAACTATTCCCAAGATTCCAAAGTGCATGGACACATTTTTCATTCTTGAACACAACTTTCCTTTTAGAATTCTTTAGTATCTGAACAACTTACTGAACAAATACTGATATTTAAAAGTATTTGTTGAATAACAGTATTTTCATACATTTATTTTCATTAATAATAGTTTAAGTCGTTAATTCAGGTTATGCCCTTATTCATCCTAGACAGCAGGGAAGTAAACAAAGATATTAAATGTATTTCTACTTTGTTCTAGTATTTCCTTTGGTAGAGTGGTAGAGTTCATGTTAAATTACTAATAATAACTCAAAGCAAAAAAGTGTAGACCATGGTCTGAATGCAGACACAGACACTCCTAATATAAACAGGTAGATTATATTACCATAGGGTCAATCACAGGTAAGTGATTTATGTATATTTAATTGATTACTGTACTTAAGTTCATATTTCATGAATCTATGCCTTTCTTTGAGTAGTTTTATTGAAGGTACTTTATAGCAAATATCTATACAGTACTTTTGCTTCACTACATTTCTGCATGGCATCAAGTTATATTATAATACATAATGGTTTGTATCATTTGAAGTGGGAATTTGCTTCTTAAAATACTTCATGTGCTGACTATTATGCGCAACTGTGTAATTTGCCTTTCCGTGTCTAATAACATAACTCAGAAGGACAGCTGGTTGCAGGAAGTGATAAAATCACATTCACAGCTTAGAAGCAGAGCGAGAGATTTTTGTTATTAAAAAAAACAGAGGTTACTATGAGCTAATATAAGCCCAGTACTTTTGATACTTAAGTAAAAGTACTTTTGTACTTTTACTTAAGTACAAATGTAAACAGAAGACATCTTGTAATCCTTGCCCTAGGGAATCTCTATTTTACTCAAGTACAGGAATTGTGGCCACCACTGAGCAAACGCAGGTACAAGTAAAAGTTTACCAGCTTAGCATCTAACCAAATAGTAGTGAAGTACAGAGTGAGCAGTGAAAAACAGATCCAATGAATTCTATACGGTGTAAATATGAACAGTATGAAAATGTGCAAAAGGAAATAAAAAGATATAAATTTACAGTACATTGAACGTGTGTGTCCAGTTGTGAACGTGTGTGTCCAGGTGTGAACGTGTGAACGTGTCCAGTTCACACATAAAGACAGAGTAATGTGTATGTTATTAAATATTAACCATTCTAAAGTGTGTAAAGATAAATGTGGAAAAAGAGTATGTCAAGAAAATGGATGTATGAAATCTAAATAAATGTGATGATGATGATGATGCACCAGGATACTAATTCTTTAACTATTTTAGATTGACAGATTTATAGCTATTGTACATTTTCTTCTTATAAAGGGCTAAAGCACACTGCAGTTTTAGGAGCATGTCAGCACTCATGGTTAGCTTCTTTTATCCCTCTTTGATTTTTAAAGCATCTGTGGGAAGGAAACTGTTTAGCTCGAACTGAAAGTCTATCCATTCTATCCATTTGCTGACTTCACTTTGTCTTTTTCTAAGCTCCCTGCTGACATAAACACAAACACCCACACAGTAGAAAGGTCTATTTCAGACTCAGTTAACCTCCCTGTGGAGAGACGTGTCCAGTTCACACTTTATACCCAAACTGTGACTTTCACTGCTTAGACCCCTGTATGATAAAATCACTAAACTGTCATCCAAAACTGTTGTATTTGTATTAGACATTACCATTTTTCAGTGACCATTTTAATTAAGAAGATTATGTGTAAACAAACCGATACTGTTAACCTGCCTATGATAAAGCTTACATTTACATTTAGTTTATCCACACAGCAAAATTCCCAGAGTTTAATTAACACCCATAGTCCTGATTTAGCATATTCGAGTACATATGTAAGCTCTCAGCGTTGGTTCGGTGTGCATAGTTTTCATGTTATCCCCGTGCTTGGTGGGTTTCCTCCTTCAGTCCAAAGACATACATACAGATTAGGCTAATTGGCGTTCCCAAATTGCCTGTAGTGTGTAAATGTGTGTAAATGTTAACCGGAAATCCTATAATGATCATACGAATGGGATCATAAACCCAATGGTCACCACTGGCCTCCATGGTCCCTGGTTGGACTACAGAGGTTCCTAGATGAATGGATGGAAACTCTCTAGGTAGGAATTCAACACTGAGAATTTTGCTGTGCAGAGCGACTGACATTTATCTCGTTTAGACATCTGACTGGTTAAAGGGTAAAGAGCCTTGCTCAAAAGAGCTCAACACAGGCGGCTTGGTGGTGTTAGATGAACTCTTAACCACCGAGCATTAATTTCACATGTTTGGCTACATGAGCAGTTCTAACATATTCAGCGTTAGCCCACGTTAATATGAGGACAGAAAATAGGTTGAAGTCTTTCCAGATAACAGTGTGTGCAGTTTGACCTTGCCTATTAACCGGGAAGTGTGATGTGTTTCCTCCGAGGAGCAAGCTAGCACAAAGCTCTTTAAACTTTGCAAAGTCAAAGATTATGCTAACTCATCAAAGGCGCTCAGAAGGTGAGGTGAGTGAGGAGTCAGACAAGAGAGGCGCACTGAAAAAGGTGACACGAGATACGATAAGAAAGAAGCTTGCTTCCTTCTGATAAGATGCCTTAGGTACAGCAACACTTTCAACATCCAAATCCCCTCGTTCAGGAGGATGAGTAAAAATCCAACGGTTTAAAGCGAGAGAAAAAAGGTGCTGACGGGAAATGTAACATGTACATATTAGCTCAGCTCAAACAGATACCTGAATGATGTTTTGTCCCCTTCAAAGTGCTTGTCCGGGTTAATGATGCTGCATATGTGAAAACACTCTATTCTTTGTTTGAGTGGGCATGATCTCATGCAGTCATATAATAGTAATAAACTACTAATATCCTCTCTAATTGTTGATTAGGTTGTCCTTCACCCAACCCCTAACAGTCCAAAGCAGTCTGAGCTGCATAAGATGACCGTGACCAAGGCTTGCCCTGACCAAGACCTGAAGATCAAACTGGCTATTCGCATGGACAAGCCCCAGAACATGAAGGCTTGCGGGTACGGATGAAACCGATGATCGAAAATAGAGTATTGCTTTCATGTTGGTCTTGAAAATGTTTTAATTAGCAGAACTAATAATTATGTATCAGGATATATTGTAACAGAGCTCTTATAGTGCACCCTTACAGCTCTACATTGTTATATATTGTACTTTTATACTGCTTATGCTGCTGCACATACAATAGCATGAATTGTCCTTAAATCCAATTCATACTTTATCGGTGTTCCTGCATAGGTACTTATGGGCTTTTGGGAAGAATGTTTGGAAGCGCTGGAAGAAGCGCTTCTTTGTTCTGGTCCAGGTTAGTCACCTGAGATTTTTTTTTGTGTGAGTCATGCAACAGAAAAAATGTTTAGAGAAATGGGTGATGAATGAAAATATGACATATGGCACAGAACAGGATGTTATTTTAGAGAAATAAAAGTCCATCTGTACCAAAGACTCAAATCCTCATGTGTATATTTCTATATACTGTATGTGTGTTTTATGTTGCAGGTGAGCCAGTACACCTTCGCCATGTGCAGCTATCGGGAGAAGAAGTCAGAGCCACAGGAGCTGCTACAGCTGGATGGGTATACTGTGGATTATACTGATCCACAGCCAGGTATACATACACACACACACACACACACACACACACGCACACGCACACATACACACACACACGCACACGCACACAGGACATGCTCACACAGGACAGAGCTTAGATAGAGTTACAACCACTTAAAATATATGGTAAGTGCATCTCGGTTACACCTGATTCTGACCTTGAATTGAAGGCCCGCAAAATCGACTTGAGCAAGGAGCAGTGTCGTCTTCTGACATTTAAAGGATTCACAATATGTCTTGCTGAAATGTATATTGTTTGAAAAACTATTAAACCAAAAAAAAAAAAATCACAGAATCATAATCTATATATCTCTAATTATCTGAAAGTAGGAACTACACTTACTTAATAGCAAATAAAAATCAAGTAGTCTTAGATATGAAAAGTACATGTAGTTGTTGGTCTTTCGGCTGCTCCCGGCAAGGGGTCACCACAGCGGGCCATCCGATCTGCACACAAGCTTGACACAAGTTTTATGCCGGATGCCCTTCCTGACTCAACCCTCCTAATACTAATAATTTGCTATAATATTAACTAATTAATTAATTCACATATTTTTAATACCCACTTTATTGGAAAAAAATTAATTTTGTGGTAGAATCAATGAGCCTTTGTGCCACAGTTTAAATTGTGTGTTTTTCTTTCTCGTGTACAGGTTTGGACGGAGGCCGTGCTTTTTTTAATGCTGTCAAGGAGGGCGACACTGTGATCTTCGCCAGCGATGATGAGCAGGACCGCATCCTATGGGTGCAGGCCATGTACCGGGCTACCGGCCAATCGCACAAGCCGGTCCCGCCCACCCAGGTTCAGAAACTCAATTCCAAGGGCGGGGCATCGGCACAGATGGATGCACCCATTTCTCAGTTCTGTAAGTTCTGTTCCACAAATGTACATTCTGACACACTGTTTAAAAGTGTAAAATATATTTCATTATAAGCTTTTAAATGAAAAAAAAAAATAATAATAAAACACCATTTTTTACACTTATGATCAAGGCCTAGTGTACTATAAATTTAAAGTTAATCCTCAGCAATGACCAGCTAGTTTACTATCAATTTGAAACACTATTGACACTATGATACATACAGTATAGCCACACACACTCACACGCACACACACTTTAGGCATCCTAAATATGTCCGAGTGTTCACTCCAGTCATCCGTTATGAATTATTCGAGACACTGAGAATCTAATATCTCACCTGTACAATAGGTTACATTCTTAACAGATTGCAGCAGTAGCAAAAGGTAAGAAAAGAGTGTGTAGAGTGGAGTGTGTGTTGATTCGTTGATTTTAAGGTATCATTTTCTGTGTTAGGTTTTATCCTGTGTGCCAAAAACAAAAAAGATGGAGCAACTTTCGGAGTATATACACTGCACTGTATGTCTTAAATGTTTCAGAGTCCTTATTTTCTGACATCCACGTAAATGAAAGAGGTTTGAATTTGTTATAAACACGAAAACCACTTTTCTCCTTGAAGACTAGTTCCTGATCTTTTTTTTTTTCAAGTTTTTTAATTGCACACATATCCTCAGAGAGCTCTCTATTCAACTAAAAGTGGACATTGAATCAAAACACGTAATGAGTACAGCCTCTAAATGATCAAAATCATTTTAAAATTAGCCTGAAATCTGAAAGTGCTCTATCTTTTACATTTTGAACATGAAACTTTATATGATCATCATATTCATAAGCAATCTAAATAACATTAACCAGAATTACAATTCAGCTAGTCTGTAATACAATATGTATTAATAAGACATTCATTAACTCCGATAATATGCAAATGAAGCATTTTGGAGAGACAATAGAATGTCTAAACAAAACAAAAATAGATCCTGCTATTCAGAACCGAGTCCATGTTTTTGGTGTGCATCTTTCAACCTCAGCATCGGTTCAGACTGAGGATTTAAAGTCCTGAATCTTCTTTTGAAAGCTACTGAGATGTTATCATCTTTGCACTTTTCTTGTAAGCAAACCACACTTTTTGAAAGGTTGTTTTAAAGAAAAACAAACAGGTTTTTGCTGTTTCTCATTAAGTTGCATTACATTATTCAGTATGTAAATGGTTCTTGTGGTCAGTTCTTATCAAATTTAGCTGATGTCATTCTGATTCTTCAATTTAAACCAGATTATAACTCTTCCCTTTGAAACGCTTTCACATACTGTAGATGTACACTCACCTTAGTGATAGGTTGTTTTTTTTTATGACACAGAGAAGTAACATGCACCACTTACAGTCCTCAAACAAAGAAAACACTTCGCACGGAGGAAACGCTTCAATATTCAGTGCAGTTGATTCAAACAGATTCTTGAATGCTATGAAGGTTCTGAAGTTTTCTGGTTGATTTATATAAAAAAAAAACAAGTGGTGAGATTAGAGGAAAAATCCATCCTAAAACACTTGCCTATCTTCAGTGGCATATTTTTTTTATCAAGTTTTGACTTTTGACTTTTATGAATTGACCAGGGTTTAGGTGCAAACAGCTTCTGCCACGATGGCAACAACCAGAGATCCCACCGTAGAGCTTCAAATCCACTCTTCATAAAACCTATGGTGACATCATGGAGAATTCGTCCAGTTATTTTTATCTGTAATTTAAACATCTTTTGTCAACGTTTTGTTCTGTGTTCACTTTGGCCCACAATGTCCTGCATTACCCACAATGCTGTTCTACAACCAGCTAATAGTGGCAGCAGAAGAAACTTTCACTCTCACTTCATCTCAACAAAAAGATAGCAATGCAGCAGTGCTGTAGTCATTTAACCTGTCCAGATATCTCATATTCTCATCTTTCCACTATACCCAAAGTGATCATGTTCCAAAACTTGCACTGTATGATAAAATAATACCACTGTCAACTCTGTTGTGCTCATCTAGCCGAGCTAAGTCTGTGCCATAACTCAGCGCAACTGAGTGTAACTGCATCTGAGAACTTTCTAGCATTCTAGTCTAGAATTTACTGTCTTCACAGTTATCGTTGAACTTCTTATGATTCTAACATTGAATGTCAGTGAATAACAACGAGTGAGGGAGTAAAAAAGCTGGTGCTGTTTTGCTTTAAGGAGCTAACAGAAAAGCGTGAACGTTTTACCTTATGTTTAAGGTTGTTGAACTTCTCATGGGAAAAATTCAAATGCAGCACCAACCATTGCATTAGCACAAGAATCCTTAATTTCATTATAAACACTAAATTTTAATATAAGTATACTTAAAGTTTTTAGGGTGGTATTTTCCTTTAAGACAATGTTAAAATTGTGATTGAATCTTAAAATATTAAGACATTTTTTAATAAAAAAAAAAAATCTCTCTCTGATTTTGATGATTTTTAAATGCCAGTATTATTATTTTTTTCTATTATTGGGTGAATAAAAATGTCAGCGTTAATGTAAATAAGGTATATGCTTTTTTTTTTCAACAAATGCAGTGCCCTCATAGAATCCCTATAGTCCATGTTACTGGCATAAATACATATTATATATTATATTATATTAGATTCTGTTTCAATATGGACCTCTAAAAGGTAAGAATATTTGCCAGTACAGTATTACAGAGCACGTATAAAAATATTACATTGAAGAATCCTGTTGGAACCAACTGCACCATAACAATGAAAAAAAAAGACAACAACACAAGACACACCAATCTTTATCTTTCTTCCCATCTCCCCCTCCCTCTCCTTGTCTATCTGTCTCTCTGACATTGTCCTACACCAGCTCAGACTACACTATCATGTCGGTACAGGTCGTCGTTTTACATTGTGTTTTTCTTCGTTCATGCTTTGCTTGTACCCTTCTTTAGTCGTGCAGCTGTAGTGGGGTCAGGGTTTTCGTGTCTGCATTTTTTCCTTCAGCCTTGTTGCTAGTCTTTATGTTATTCTGATTTGTCCCTTCTTACCCTGCTGTCTTCTAGCTGGACTTAAGGGTAAGTGCTTCCCTGTTAGCTAGAACCAGTCAGATAATCCTAAAACCATTATCTGACAAATATAATGTGCTTCTTTTTTTTTTACTTAATTTTTTCTTCTTTTTATTTATTTATTTATTTATTTATTTATTTATTTTCTAAAATCTTTCCATGCCTTAGACCAAAGTAGATTATTTAATTTAATGGATGTAGGTCTATTAATTTTTTTTTATTTTTTTTTGCCAGATTAGGATGCATGAATTTCTAATCCGTCTCTTGTTATTACAAAGCACAGATATTATGTCTGATTTGTTTTGCATAATTGCCTTCTCTACTGTACATAGTATTACTGGTGTGAGACCCCTCAGAGTAAAGAAAAGATGGATTTATCTAAACAAGACATGTCAAGATGCTAACAAACAATTATATTGGATGCTGGAGAAAGAAGCCTAACTCATAATCATCCTACTAATTATTTCTGTGAAATGAAAAAAAATTAAGATAACATCTCTGGTCCTACAGGTATTTATTAGTCAAAGTATTTAGTTGAACTTCAAATCTTTCAACTTTGGACTAATTAAATCATCTGCTGTTGCCAGCAGACGCTGTAGCACTTTACTCTTGAGGGTTCATTTACCTCTAGGCTGATTTATTTCATTTTGGTTTCGGTTCACGCGAGTTGGCAAATATGTAAGCGGAGTATTCTGAATGTCAATGCCAAGGACTAGGTATTGCCATCTTTTGTTTCCATGAAATACTCCCAGTTTTTAAATATTGATCAGATTTTCTGGGTCTGTAATAGACAGCTGCTAGGCCCAGGTTTATTTTTAATTTTTTTTAGCAATGAGAGATAAACTACATTTTAAATTTGAGTTCTGATTGCCCATTTATTGCTTGAGTAGGTGAGCACTCAGATGTGACAGTAGTCCATTTAGATGGTGACAAAAGGGCAAGATTTTCTGTTTCTGTTTGTTTTCTTGTTACCCGTTTTCCCAGAGAATGAATGACCCACTTTTAGCCTCTGTTGGCTTCATGCTAAACCTATGTACTTGCAACAGAACTGTAATGCTAGCCTGTTAGCGTACCACCATGGTGGCTTGCTTGCTAGTGTGTTCAGCAACTGTTGTGAACACACTGAAAAATCCTGAAGTATTGTCAACTTGCAAATGCTAATAGTGATAATTAAAAAAAGAAGGAATGCAAATAGTTAGTCTTTAGTGGAAAATGTATCAAAAATTCTTTTCCTGCATGTCACTGAAAAGCATAGTGGTTTGACTCATTGTCTTCCCGCATGTGATTCTAGATCATCATGGAGCATTTACATACACTCATGTTCAAAGTAAATGAATTGAATTAATGTAACCAATAATGTAAAATGCTTTTTCTAGTAAGTAGGCTTTAACAGGGATATTAAAATCTCGTGGGAAATATTGGTATAATATGTATTGAGCTAACCAGATTGACATTTTATTGTAAATCACAGCTGTTAGAAGATACATATTTACAGCAAAATAACATAGCTGAAGTGCTACTATACATCTTTTCCTGAGGCCCCTTTCTCAAATCCTTTATCTTTTCTTCTTTATTTCTTATTATTCTGTTGTCCAAATGTGTGGCTATCTTCTCTAATGAAGTTTTACTGTTACTTTTGTATGTCTTTCTCACATATTATGTTCTTAGTTGACCCATACTATAATAATACGTTCCACAGTTTCATCATAGTTTTCTGCATCATTTTTAATGTTTAAAGTATTTTATGTTTATTCTTTCTTTACTGCCATGACGCTTTCTTCCTCATAACGTTTACTCCACAGTTTTCTTGTTCCCTTTCTGCATTTAGTTTTACCCATTAAGGAATCTTCCCTTCCTACTCTTTTTTTGTCACTTATGAATAATTCTGGATCACCTTAATGCTGATTTTACACACAAATTATTATTGTCAGTCTGCAAATAATACACCACAAAATCTCATAAATCCACCAAGTCTATATTAAAAAAAGGAAGATAACGTTTTATAGGTCTGTTCTTTCTCTATGTAAAAAGTCATTATCCTGTCCTGTCACCACATTCATAACCATTTCCCCCTGTTTATGTGTAAAAAATAAAACATGATGAGCTGACACTTACAGACTTCAGCTCAAAGACACTACACACATTGTTCACACAACCATCACAGCAATAGTTTGGATTCTATCATTCCTTTCACTAGCTCCCTTAAAACTTTTATCATGTACATATTGTTAAGTCTTTCTTTTTTTTAATAGAAACTAATTAATACAATTAATTTTAAATGACAATAAAGTACCCCGTAATAAATGTACATAATACAAAAGCATTATCAGACAATAATGTCATGTTAAATAAGAGATAGACATGTTAAGTAAGATTGCTCTGCTAATTGTTATAGAAACAATATTTTTAAAGATCTGTTGGGAAGGGTGGCAGTAAAAGATTTTTCATTTTTTTCCCCTCAAAACATTGGACATTTTAACCATTTAAAGTGTGTATCCACAACAGAAAAATTATAAATCTATTAAAGTTTTTTTTTTTTTTAAATCCCTGGTTTTCTGACATCTCCATTTTTACAAGCACACAATCCATCACTTCTCTCTAAATTAATGACATTAACCCGTTGCGAATGGCAGAATCTATTATACTCATGTGAATGAAAAAGCATTACAGTTCATCATTAAGAACTCCTCCACTATCCACTTTCCCTTAAGTTATAATTAGGGTCCTTGCAAGCTAAAACCTAGTGAGAGTTTGGAGAAAATGCACCCAAATCTGTCCATGCATGCCCATCCAGTCTGAATGTGGGTTGATGAGTTGAACTTGAGCATTGCCCAGTTCCACATTGCTAGGTCTGATTGAACGCTCCTTGACTTTTGCTGCAAGTTGACAATGTGAAAGCTGAAAGTCTTTGGTTTGCTTTAGAGTAGATCAATAAGATGCAATTCTTATGTTGAATGAATATAGGCCTTTGTATAGACTGTTTTGCTAACATTATCTTCCTTACACCTCCTTGCGACTTGTGTGACTGGCTGGACAGATGCTGATAGGGCACAGAAACACGGCATGGATGAGTTTATCTCAGCTAACCCGTGTAATTTTGACCACGCCTCACTGTTCGAGATGGTGCAGAGGCTCACGCTGGACCACAGGCTCAATGACAACTTTGCATGCCTGGTAAGTGACACAGACAGACAGAAGGGTCCAAATATCCAGCTTCACTATCAAGAATTATTTTTATTAGCCATTTATGTCTGGGAGCTCAGGGAGCAAAATTGGCCATGCTCTCTGGCTGTGAGGGATTACATACATGTTGTTCCCTGGCAATCACAATGGCACTGGACAAATAGGAGTGTCTGTTAGCTCATGTATATGGAAAAAGGTCAGGTAGATCTTTGCTCTTTGTGGAGAAAAAATGTTGATGGCTGGCATCACATTTGAAACAGATTACCTTTACCTTCCCTAAAACCTGTTGATTGATAAATGGATGGATGGATGGATGGATGGATGGATGGATGGATGGATGGATGGATAGATGGATGAATGGATTGATGGATGGATCGTTGGGTGGGTGCATAAGTTGGATGGATGGATAGGTGGATGGATGAAGGGATGGGTGGATGGATACATGAATGAAAGGGTGGGTAGAGAAATGTTTGAGTTAGTGGATAGTTGGATGGATGGATGGATGGATGGATGAATGGTGGGTGGGTGGGTTGCTTGATGGATGGATGCATGGCTTTTTAATTTTTTAATAACTGCAGTATATCATTCAATACATTTTAAAATAAAACCGTCAACTTCATGTAGGACATCCAAATTGGAAGATAGCTTGTGAACTCTTTTACATCATTTAAGATTGTTTTTGCATGTATCAGTGTATTGGCTTACAGTGTTTCTGCAAGAATGCTGAATGATTGAGTGACCAATCATTGCTCCACCTGGCATGTGAGCATGCTTTTGCTTTTTTAGCATTAACAGTCTTCAACCTTTTTCTACTCCCTTCTTCTTCCAGGGTTGGTTTAGCCCAGGTCAGGTCTTTGTTCTGGATGAATACTGTGCTCGAAATGGTGTGAGAGGATGCCACAGGCACTTGTGCTACCTTAGGGACCTGCTGGAACGAGCAGACACAGGTCACATGATTGACCCAACACTGCTACACTACAGCTTCGCTTTCTGTGCCTCCCATGTCCATGGCAACAGGTATCAGAATGGTCCATGATAATATTACTGGGGTGGTTCAAGACAAATCTGGAAAAGAATAAAGGACAAGAGGGTCAACGCTGCTTCATCAGTTTTGATTTAGTATTTGCCCTTTAATTAATATTTTTAAGTTTTTTGCTTTCATATACCATGTATGATTTATTTCATTGATTATTTCTGCTTTGTTTCTGACATTAATCCATTTTTTTCTTATTTATCTTAATAGTTTTCATTAACCCATAAAGACACCATATCTTTTCATTCATTGTTTTTATTTCTGAATCTTACTGCTTCACTGCTGCTCACCTCATCATATGTTCCTGATAGTCAGAGGGGGTCTGAGTTACAAGGGGCTGGCTCTAAGCCGGAAGGGAAATCGGAGTCAAAAAAAAAGAGGAGCTTTAAATCTCACCAAGTCCCAGTGTTCCAAAGGTAAGAGGACTTTAAATGCGAGGAAATAACTATTACATTTGAAACCTTTATTTAAACAGCACATATACAAGTCATATGCAGGATATAGAATAAAATGGTCTGCAAAAAGTTAATTTGAAACAGAATTATAATAACAATGTAAGAGTGAAGTCACGTGAAGAGTATATTTAGTCCTATATTGTACATTTGGAACAATAAAATAGGACTGATTTTGAGTTATTAAAAGAAAAATAATGCAGGTTTAAGGCTCCCCTTGGCTTCCAAAAATGATTGAAATGAAAAGGAATGTAGTACTTTAAGCACTAATATGAATATATATATATATATATATATATATATATATATTGTTTTGGTTGAATTATTATTTTCTTTTTTAAGGAATATTTTTTGTTGGTCTTTACATTAGTGATGACTTTTTTTGTTCATGAGGAAGCTCAGGTAAAGGTACGTATAATGGACAGTTGTGCTAAAGAGTTTGTACAGGAAAATGAAACTGATGCACTTCTTCATGGCAAACTCAATTTACTGCTGCAGTTTGAGAAGAAGAAAAAAACATTAATTGAAAACTCCCCTACCTGCAGAGTCAATCTCAATTAAGGATGTGTCTCTGCTGCCACCCTCAGGATAGGTTTGGCTTAATTTATATTTAAACAAAAATAGATTTATTAGTGAGTATTCTTGGCGATGGTGATTCGGGGTACAAAGCACAATCCCTTAAGCATTAGAGACATGTTCACAAAAATCTAAATTGAACCAATTTGTGAATTAAATTGAAACCTAATGCATGCCGGTGAAGTGTGCACCACAATCTGGTACATGATCCAGAAGATGAGAATAATCACATTAATAGCAGTATATAAGGTGCCCAGAGTGTGCGAAGGAGGGATCGTATTTTCAGTTATGAGTAATGCCTGATGGTTAAAGGCACTTGTTCCCGTATCCAATTATTACTTGAAAGAACCAAGTAAAATTCTGTATGATTCTTTAATTTTAACTAGATTCTCTCCTCATGTTATGCAAAAAAAGGTTTTTGATTAACATCTCATGCAATCTTAATATCTTGTGAGATTTGTTTAATAATTGAGGGCACATTCTTCATATTGAATCAGTTTTGTCTTTTTATTCATTCCAAACTTTTCCATTTTTTCCCCATTTTTTTCTGTAAATGTTTAAAATCTCATTCATATCAGAAAATATGACCTAAAAAATAAAGTTGTGTTATGTCAGTTTGTGTGACAGCCTGGAAAAACCCTTTCCATGCACAAAATGTGGACATTTATTTCTTTTTCAGGAACTATTACATATAGACCACGTATAGTCCCTCTTTTTTCTGTGTAATTGTGTGAGTATGCTATTAAATGCCAACTAACCCTAAAATGCTCAGAACAGATCAAGTAGGTTTTATTTAAGTTCGATAAATAGAAAATAGGAGAAGATATCTACACTGGATTCTGTATACACACCAAAGGGACACTGCTATATTTTGTAGTTGTTTTGTTTGCAACTGCACAAACAGCTAGAACTCTCTCATGCTGACACTCTCATACATGAATACACCCCTGAACTTGAGACTTGAAAAAGCAGGAGGGTGTGTGTTTTATAAGGAAACCTGAAGCGTTAGCGAAGAAACCCAATCATGGCATACAGAAACTAGGGAACATTTCAATTGTTCACTTGACACTGGTAGTGAAATAATCTGTTTTGATGATGTAATAGATCAAGGGCATCACAGACAAACATGGTTATAAAATGAATGGTTATTTAAAAAAACGTTTTATATAAAAAAATATTTTTTTTTTGCCACAAAACATGCAAAGGGTTTTGCCAGACCACTACACATCACTACACATGTATGATCTGATGACCTAATTCAGCAGAACTTCAAAAGACCTTGCTTCTTTTTTTAAATAGACCTGATGGTCTTGGAACCGTGATAGTGGAAGAAAAAGACCGCTTTGAGGACATCAAAGAACGGTTACGTGTTCTGCTGGAGAACCAGATCACAAACTTCAGGTGACTAGTTGCTTCTAGGATACATACAGTAGCATGTTTATGAGTGCAGTTTATTTAGCTGTCTTAATTTTTTGTGTTTTTTTTTATACCACTAACAATATTACTCACAGAGGTTTTTGTTCCTGCCATAGGTATTGTTTTCCGTTCGGTCGTCCTGAGGGAGCTCTAAAAGCCACGCTGTCTCTGCTGGAGAGGGTAATGATACTATTGTTTTCAACTGACATGTTCCTGTATTACACTGATGAGCCATAACATTAACGCCACTGCAAGATGAATTGAATAACATTGATTGTCAATTATATAGTAGTAAACTGGCGCGAGGATCATGGGCATCCAAGGCTCATCCACCTGTGGGGTCCAAAGGCCAGCCCGCTCCAAAAAAGCTTATTTAGCACAAACCACCATAAAATGCTGGCTGCGATAGAAGGGTATCAGAACATCCAGGGCATGACATCGTGCCATGTATGGGGCATAGTAGGAATAGAGCATCCCGTCGGATAAACAAGTCTGATCCATGGAGGCCCACCGCCTACCTACAGAGCCCAAAAGATCCACTGCTAATGTTCCAGTGGCAGACACCACAGCACACCCTCAGAGGTCCCATGGAGCCACACCCAAGATGCCAGAGCCATCAGCACAATGGGAACCTAAAACCTTGGTCGTTTTAATGTTAATAGTTTGAAAGTTATGGCTGATTGGTGTATGTGAACAGGGAGAATAGTGGATTAAAAAATTTTTTTTTTTTTATTAAAGCGTTTCTTATTAAAGTAATAAGCAATTGTAAATATATACAGCCTGTTTCCGGATACTGTCTATTCTCAGGTGCTGATGAAGGACATTGTGACCCCAGTGCCACAGGAAGACGTGAAGGGTGTCATCCGTAAATGCCTGGAGCAGGCAGCTCAAATCAACTACCAGCGCATTACTGAGTACGCCAGAGTGGAAGGTGACTATCAATGTCTTTATGTTTCCCACCATTATGTCTTTAACCTTTTTATCCACCAGCTTAACCTATGCAGTAGGAAGAGCAGCCTTGTCCTGTGACACCTCTCTTTCTCTTTCTCACTCTCTCGCTCTCTCACTCTCTTGCTCTTTTTAACAAGTCTATATCCCAAAGATGTGTTCGCAGTTCATTAATTAAATACCCTATATGCACTGCCTGGCCAGAAAATGTCACTATTTCAGAAGGTCACCATTACTGGAATTTGTGTAATAAATTTCCAACACATTATTAAAACCTGGAAGGATAGTGCTGAACTGTCAACTTTATGGAATTAATTTCAGTCAGAGAAAAATCATGAATGACTCTGATCAGAGAACACTTAAATGCTTGATTAGATAAAAGAAATTCTATTGTGGGAATCACCTATTTTTAATAGCAAATCTATAATAAGCACAATCTAATTAAATATGGTATAAAAATGGACTCGGAGAGGTCATGTGGTCTGATGAGACCAGCTTTACTTTATATTCCAAAATTCAAATTGGAAAAGAGTAGTTCTGTGAGCATGAGGATTCACTGTCACACATAAATTGCCTACCACATTGTGCACCATAACCAATGCTTGGAAAAAAAAATCTTATAGAGTGTATGACTTTTTTTGGGTCATGCAGTGTTTATATGTATATGTATATGTATGTATAGATTATATACATACATTTAGCATATAGTGTTTTCCTTAAAAAAAATTATGTACAGTATAACGTAGCATAATTTGTAATTGTACATGTATTATATAGTATATTGTTTTATAATCCACCTTAATGTCAAGATAATTGGAATTTTTACGTAGGTTTATTTTAATTCCTGTTAATATTTACGTGCTCTTTATACCTAATATATCTGTAAGTATGTTATTTACAGTACAATATTCATTTAGACACATTTTAAATGAATCACATACTTATTAATGACTAAACTGAAGTAAAGTTTATTTAAAACGTCTGTAGGTTTGTGCATGCTGGAATCCTGCAGCAAATATATTTTTTTCCCTCCGAAGGATATCTATAAATACCAGTCCATCTCCAGATGCTGTGGGTGAAAACGGTTTTGCACAAGTGATGGAACAACAGAAATGATTGCTACTGCACTGTATCTATTGTATTTTCAGAGACCATCATGGTTGACTTCGGAACTAATTACAAGCTGTTTACTCATAGCTTAGATGCTTTTGTGCACACTACCTTGTGAGTAAAAATGCATTCAAATTCACAGAGTAAAGAGCTTCCGATCCCTTCCATTCACTTGAGGTGACATGGAAAATGAAGCATAGGGACATGATGTAAAGACGCAAAATATCTTCCATTACCCTGCACCTTTCTGTTTCTTTGTGTACAGTTTCGCCCAATTCTAAAGCCAAGATCTATCCTTCCTTGCAATGGCTGGATTAAAGTAAATCTTCCAAGATCTCTGATTGGCCTTATGGAGTTTCCTTCCATTCAAGCCATGTTATAGACTAAGGAATTGGAAAGAGACTTGAGGAAGGGACTTAAGGTAAGCAAGGAAGATGCAACAAGGTCTAGGCTAGGGGAAAGTGTTCAAAGGGAAAAACAGAATTGGCGGAATAGTGGCCCTACCATAAGCAATAGAGATGAATACAAGAGGAAAAGAAATAGTGAGTAAAAGCAGATATGTTGGACAGAAAGGACTGTAGGAACATTACAGGAAGATGATGATGGTCTATTTAGAATTGGGCTTTTTTTTCCCTTTCAAAAGACATGGGGTCCTGATCAATTGAGTACCCCCCCCTGTCTTTTGATCCCACCTCACACCTCACACTCCTTACCCCCCTAACTGGTTGTCTTATACCATATATCATTGACTCTTTCCTGTTAATATTTATGTCCCTTATAATTTGTGATATTTGAGGGTTAAAATGGTGAACTAAAAAGTATGCAAACAGGAGCACTGTCTGCTCGTTGCCATTTCAAAATGATTTCGGTGCCATTATATTACAAATGAGTTTGCATAAAGACCACCAGACATGCCCTTCACCATCTTTAGCCCTTAACCCCCTGATTTCTGACCCCAAACTCTTGCATGCCCAAATCCTCTTTTTCTTCAGGAAAAAAGAGGGAAATGTATGATCACCCTGTCTACTCCTTGGCTACACAAGTGATGGATTTAACCATCCGTGAGTAATTTCTTCTCACCCTATTCATCGCTCTTTCTTCACTCTTGTACATCCTGTCTTTCATGATATCTCCAGCCTTTTTTTTTCTTTTTTAGAGATAGAAGGTAAAATTGTATAGAAACTTAATGTTAATGTCCATTTTCTAGTGCTATAGGAAGGATTCATTGTAAACAAGTTGAATAATTTAAATAATCCAGGTCAGCAATGGTACTGTAGTCTATAGATTAAAATTATTCATGGAGAAGATTATGTTCCAGGGCATAAAGTACTACCACACTGCTGAAAAACAGGAAATGCAATTAACAAACGGTACTGGTTTCATTAGTGACAAAAAGTGTTATACTGAAATGCAATCTGTCCAATCACAGCCCTCTTGCGTTTGTTGTGGAGTGTGGTTATGATTAGAGTAGATGAGACGGGGTCATATATGAAACTACATTATAATTTTTTTATTGGCTCATTATTTCTTCATTCCTTCTGCAGTGATTGTTGAACCAGTGTGATTGCTTTTTCTTTTCTTTTTTTTGCACTGGCACAGAATATTCTACATTTATTGGAGAAAGGCACCAATAACAAACCCGATTTAAAAAGTTGCTTTCTCATTCAAGACATTTTCCTTATTTAAACAATCAGCCTACTGCACACATGCATATACAGTATTAGGCTTAAGCTGGACTAGGCTAATACAGTGCAATAGAATGGACGTATCTGTTTTTAGCAATACCGTCTATGATTTACTAGCCAATCCGTTATAACTCCATGGAGTGGACAGGAAGTTGTGCTGGTTATGGCCACATCTGTTTGTGACATAACACGATTACGCATCTGTTCAGCTTCTTCTTGTCCTTTTCTTTGGTTTGAAGCTCATGCTCATGACTTGAATGCATTTTTGCTTTTCTCACTTGTTATCTCCCTCAGTCGTCTGCTCGTGTGTCTGTGCTGTACTGTACTAGCTGGTTTCACTGGGGATTCCAGAGCACTTCAGCAGCTGACTCAGATTCCAGGAGAACTGGACTAGAGCAATGGAGCAATGAGTCATGTGTGTTTAAACCGGTGTCATACGTTTGTTCTGTTCTCGACTACGTGAGCAGTCATCAGTGTTTTGTGAGGGTCAACAATCCTGTGCTCTATTTGTCAAGTGTGTCTTTCTTTTTTTTTCCACTGCAAGGTTTATTTCTGCCAAGTTAACATGTGTCAGTGAATGTTTGACTTTTTTTATATTTGTCTGCATATTTTATAATTTTTCTCATGAGGATCAACAGCTCTTTGGTGCTTTTTTCACTGTTTGTCATCTCTGTCCTCGTTTACCACTGTGTGTGTTTAAATTATTTTCAAGATACTTGTCTGCATATTAACACGTGAAAATCCTTTGGAGTCCACAGAAGATTCAGCTTACAAAAGATGATGCCTAACACTGACTTATGCCAACACCGCATTATGCCAAATATCTCCATAATGACCCCTCTTTTTCTTTCTTTCATTTACATTTTTTTTATCTTTCTCTCCCTCTCTCTTTCAAGTTGAGAAAACTCTAAAGGATCAAAGGGATCCAGGTGAAGCTATATTTGACATTGACCTATGACCTTCGCCCTCTAACATTTATCTTAACACACATTTTACATATATATACACAATAACACTTAAATACAAGCATACTGTCTAAACCCCATGCACTTCCCGTGACACAAGTACGTCCCTTATGGCATGGTCTGTCTCTCTCCTTGCACCATACTGAATGCTGAAAACTGTTTGTGAAGATAGTATGCTTTTCAAACCTTGCACAACATTTGTGTCGTTGTATTGTTATTTTAAAGGTATGAACAAAGGGTCCCAATGATTCTTTGTGACTGGTCAGTTGTGCAATACTATCTATCACAAATATAGCAGTGACTGTATTTTCAGTGTGTTAAAGTGTGATCAAATGTTTTTTTAATCATTTCTTCGACCCTTTATTCGACCCTAACTGCACAATGCACTATAACCCAGGTATCTCCACAGACAAACTATTAGGTACTACAAACAATTTACCACACTGAATATGGATGAAGTATGAACCTGGATTATGATAATCCTTGATTATCATTACTTCATCATCTTGTGTTGATTGCATCGTGACTTGTATACAGTTAGCTTTAAAGGCTCAGAAATCACTGATCGGTAGTGTTATAGTAGTGATAACATGCATATACACGGTGGCTTAGTGGTTAACACTGTCGCCTTGCACCTCCGGGGTCCGGGTTCGATTCCCGCCTTGGGGTCTGTGTGGATGGAGTTTGTTCTCCCAGTGCGTGGTGAGTTTCCTCCCACAGTCCAAAGACATACAAGTTAGGCTAATTGGCACTACCAAATTACGTGGGTGTACCCTGTCCAGGGTGTACCTCGCCTTGTGCCCCAAGTATTCTTATGAAATTTGTTTGAAACATCTGCACAATTTTCTAATTCAGCCCCCTTCTAATCATCACACCCTACACCCCGAGGCCAGGGGATGCAACTTAACTAACAGTAACTAATAAACTGGTCCACATTTCCATGGAAAGAAAGACTTTGCTGCTTATCATCACTTTGTATTTTGTTCTCCTGTCTTTTTGAAGTTGTGTGTTCAGACAATTTTGTACTATATGTGAAAACACAAAGCATTGTTTGTCCTGCATTCATTTCATTAAATCAAATGTCTGACAGTTTGTTTGTCTCAACTGTGGCATCAAAGTCTTACGTATAATAAGATGTGTAGGATTGCTAGTTTCATAATAGTTTAGATTTCTAAAATAAAAATGTAGTAAAATTTGTAAACAAGCCTTTATATGTTGTTACATCAGGAATTATGCTAAAATCTATTTCCAGCCATGTTCTACAATGCCATTTAGTTGAGCCCCTTAGTTAGACTAATTTGCAGACTCAGAAAAGCCATGTTAGTTCCTGACTAGGCATTACTGACTTTACACAGGAATTTCTGTTTAAAATATTGTACGCCATCAACCATATTACTGTTCCTGCATGCAGAATGAAGCAGTTTGATGTTATGTCCCTAGTTAATTTGGCCAAAAGGTTACACTGCACTGCTGTTGATCTGTGTCCTGTCTGAATATTCTGCTCCAGAGAATGTAGCAAACCTAGCTACTCCTGCCAAAAAACTGGAGCATGTCATCCGCCTGGCGGAGTTAGTCATTGAGGTTCTTCAGCAGAATCAGGACCATCATGCTGAGGTGAGCTGTCATTACTGTCTTTTATCCAGCTGATTTGTCACACCTTATGCTGTAAAAAAAAAAAAAAAAAAAATCTGCTTTTTAAGACATACATTTCTTCATAACTTTGTTAAATAGTGTTTGACACGCACTTATTTTTCAGTCTCTGCAAGTCCCGTTTTATTTATTTTCGCTTTGGAAAAGCATACCATGTGTAATGAAAAGTGGCCAATTCAGGAAAACAAACCAGTCACTTATAATATTTTGCATGATTCATTAGTTATTTCCATCCACCAGCTGGTGAGAGATGTCCATGCTTGGCATGCCTTCGGTACATGGAGTTTATATTTAGATCATTTAGATAATCCGTGGTCTTCCTGAGTTCTATAGATTTATTCTACTTTCTTGAATATGCTTAACAGGCTGCGGTCACAAGTACAGGAGACCAGTCGGTACAGTATCAATTGTTTCCTTTCTTCTCAAGTCCTCATCACATATTGTACCTTTCCCCTCAAGCATGCCAAGCCACGCAAGAGGCTTAACTGTCATTTTGGGGTGGGCAAATGGGGCGGATCAGTAAAGTATCTAGACATGGTCTGGAACTGATGAAATTCAATCTAGCAGTTAAAATGATTCAGGATTGTCTGCAATCAGTGTGAACTTCACCTGAATTAGCAACAGTCCAAAAGTATCCCATTGAGCCAAATAAATCTGAGTTTATCCCTGTATCTTATCTGCTGAGCAATATTTCCATTTTTTTTTCTTACCATTCAATCCACATGTTCTTGGGCAGGGAAAAGAGGTACGTGAGCAATCTGAATGCAATCAAGCAGCCCCTTTCTTCCCCAGTAATGGTTTGTGCATGAATTCTGTGGGGCCTTTATTCCTTTCATTCCCTGTTCCGTTCAGTACGGGGAATTTAAGCATTATGTCTGCACTATGGTCCGTCTCAGTTTGTTAGCGCTGTTTCTGTCCAGTCTCTTTTTGAAGGAGGTGATTGTAAGGCTTGCATTCCCACTTTCAGGGGTTTTTCAGGGGTTTTGGAAAGTTTTTCTTTTCTTCCAAAGGGAATGTCTATGTACTCGCACCCCCCCCCCCACCCCCCCTAGTTTTGTCATCCTAAGCGTGTCAGAGTTTGCCATGTCAGTTTGCCCCTTCCTGCTAATGTTTCCAAATTTAAAGTCTACTTTGTCTCTATACATCATAATCCAAAGCCATAGCCTGGCTCCCTCCCCTTGGCTTGCCTTGCCAATTATAAATATGATGGTCATTTGTCAGAGACTTAACCATTTAACATATTCCCATATTGCTTTGATCTACCCAGTATAGTTCTGCAAGAAAGGACTTGGGGAAGGATCTTGGAGTTGTTTGGATTTGACATTGCTACCCTCTTTCTATCTTTTTCTCTTCCTATTTGTTGTCTGGTTAACCTTGGCCATACACATTGCCCTGATGCTCCAGCGAATGCTTTGTTTTTTGTCCCTAACCTGAGACATTGCGCTTTGTGTAGTGTCCTTAAAGCTTAGGCAAATGATAAGATCATCCTCAGCTATATTATTTTTAAAAAGTGTGTTTACAGGGTATGGCATCTGAACAGCATACTGTCGAAGAAAAGGATGAACCATCTCCAATGCTGATCAGTTCCCTAAACAATTTTGACACTATTCAGTTTATATGCAGAACCTTGTTTTGCATTTTCTACCATCTTGCCTTGTGTCTGAAACTGAGCAGCACTCTTGGAGAAAAGATAAGGAAGAAAAAAAAAACATCATAATAAAAAACAATGCCCTTTTTTATGAAGCTTGTTGCATGCTTGCAGTCTAAGGCATGCCAGGGATTGCAAGGTTGCATGAGTCACATCCCCATCCTGATGGCAGGGATGCAGTGATGTGAATGGTCGAAAAGAATACATCTTCCATTTGAAGAGCAAAAGCATGCAGCGATTTTTACTTCCACCTGCATGAGAACTGCACATTTTCTGGCATCTTGACTCCATTGGCTATAGATTAAAATGAAGGAAAGGTTGCTATACAGTGGAGTAATCTCACCATGTGCAAGGATGTTTGCAACACAATTTTAAATAGTGATATTTATGCCACTGTCATATGTAGGCTTTTAAAATATGTAGGATAACTACTACTACTACTACTACTACTACTACTACTACTACTACTACTACTAATAATAATAATAATAATAATAATAATAATAACAAATTCGACAATTATTACTTCAACATAGATATAGTTACTATTAATTCAGTGGGTCAGAATGCTATTTTGAGATAAATAATATATCTAATGTAAAAGGATGTTAAGTATATATAAGGTATTTTGCAAAGTACAGAAATAGTGTATAGATGCCTGATAAAGAGACTTTCAGGCCCTGATTTACTAAGATCTCATATAAATCACCAAAGGGCTGCTTTGGTTGTGCAGTCAGATAAATTGCGAGCTCAGCTGGCGAGCATATTGCAGAGTATTCACAAAGACTAATTTGCTAATGCATAGTAAGGGGAGAAGACAATATTTAAAAGAGGACTTGCATGGTTGCTGCAGTGGATTTCAAATGGATTTCTTTAAGATTGAACAGAATTTTGCCCCACATACATATATAAAAACACATAATGTATTATACCAGGAAAAGGACTTGTATGGAGGAACACTGTATGGAAAGGAAACCTTTCCATGGACTCACTATGAATGGTTGGAACACGGGAGGTACATAATGTATATGCAGCGAATACTAAATATGAAAAAAACTTCAATTTTCAAGCTTTGTGAAACCACAGTCTGCCTTTGCCTGTGTTTTTTTGGCAGATATGCCCTAAATTGCATATTTAGTAACTTAATGTGCAATTGGGTGAAATGAGATATTTTGTACAGTCCTTTAGACCCTTATGGTAAATCAGCTTTGTTATCAAGTTTGTAAATCTGTAGTAAATCAGGGCCTCTGTTGCAGAAATCAGTTTTGTCGGTTTTGTCAACCAGGCTAAACATATTATCTCTTATCTCTTCCGTGGGTAAAGCAGTGTGGTCAATTTGTACTAATAAATAGTTTGTTTGTTTTCCATCCAAAACGGTAATTGCTGCAAAATCAATATGGATGTCTTGTACAGTGTAATTGAGTTTATAGGCACAAATACTTCAGAGGCTTTTGGTGGGAAAATAGTCATTTAATACAGGTAACGTAGCACCATCAGCCTTACTTACTCAGTAACTTCCAATTCTCTAAAGTTAAAACACCACATGCAAGAACCATTATGATTCCTTTTACCTCATTTCGCTCTAAAAGTCTTTCAATCTGTCCTTCTCCCCCCCAACCCCCCCCCCCCTTCTCACTATCTCCTTTCCTAATAATCAAGGCCTTTGCCTGGTGGTCAGATCTGATGGTGGAGCATGCCGAGCACTTCTTATCCCTTTACAGTGTCGATATGGATGCAGCTCTTGAGATCCAGTCCCCTGAAAGCTGGGATAGTTTCCCTCTCTTCCAGCTCCTCAATGACTTCCTACGGATGGACTGTAAGCTCCCTGTTATTATAAGAGACGATTAAAATATTATAGGCGACATGTGCGAAGAGGCTTAATGATGAGAATGGCCTTGATTTCATGCTTGCTCTTTCTGTTCTAGACCATCTGTGCAATGGAAAGTTTCACAAGCACTTGCAGGACCTGTACGCACCGCTGGTGGTGCGATATGTCGATCTAATGGAGTCCTCCATTGCTCAGTCCATTCACAGGGGCTTTGAGCGCGAGTCCTGGGAACCTGTAAAGTAAGACACCAATTCCTGCTGAATACACAGGGCTGGGAGTGATTGTAACACAGGGCATTTCGTGAGATAAATAAAGCATTTAGGGCACCTACAGTATCGCCGCAGCAAGCAGTGAGGACAAACGTACAGTCGGCGTGTAGATTTTCACTGTCCGGAGGCATCGCAGATAACGCATTAACGTTAAATATTAAAAGCTTCACTTACGTTTTCATGAAAACAAATCAGCCACCTCAGTTTTGCCTACAGTTTGAAAGTATTTTTTAAAATGTTTTATACATACAGTATATGACAGAAGAATTGCAGAATAAATTCCAAGAACATTTAAGCTTGTTCATTGAGCTCTTCATCAGTTTACACTAGATAACTTCAGGCCAAATGAAAACTTGCTCTTTCAGACTCCAGTCAATGCCTTTCATATTCTCATCTTTTTTGTGTTTTGTGAACTAACCCTCATTTCGCGTGCTTAATGGAAATAGGATGCCTTTTTTGTGCTAATCAATTTGTCTTTCATGCCTCGGATTTTTTCTTTGCATATGCATTTTACCCTTTTACGCATAGGCAATCTTATCTTACTGTATCTAGATGAAGCCCTCTTCTTAATAATCTTATTTGATCAATATTTTTCAACTAAACAGATGTACCATGGAAACGATAAGCTTAGAGCTTTGTAAGCTTGTACAAAAAGGGGGGGGGTTGATACCCTGGATGGTGCTCTTACTGAGTCCCCTTCAAGTACAGTAGTAAAACAGAAAATAGATCCTTTATTCGTCTGTCATCTGTGTCTCGTGTTTTCAATTTCCCACCATTTCATGTCTTACCTTCCGAGCTGCTGAACTCTGCTGCTTCTTTTCTTTTGTTTCTCTGTATATGTGTGCTCTTGTCTCTGTTATATCAACCATGTTTCAGTTTTACTGTAGGTCCTGTGTTTAAATGTTTTAGAGACCTTCCCTACATTTAACAACTGATCCTTTATGTCTGCTGTTTTTTGAATGTCTGAAGCATTTCCTTTACAACTTTTCTTACTTGTTACTTTTTTACTGTATGTCTTACATGGCTTTTTTGCAGCATTCCACATTGCCACTGTTATGGATTTTTTTGTTTCTTTTTTTTGTCTGTTTCTGCAGGAGTTTAACAAGTAATCTACCCAATGTGAATCTACCAAATGTGAACCTCCAAATTCCCAAAGTACCAAATCTTCCTGTGCCAGTAGCAGGACTATCTGTTAACCTTCCACAAATGCCTAGCTTTTCCACTCCATCCTGGATGACTGCTATTTATGACTCTGAGTGTGTATTCAATGAGTTTACCTCAGATCTGATTAATTCAAATATATCCTTGGCATGAAGATGTCCTCTTGAAGCTCTTTGTTACTGTATCTCTGGGGTGAAATCCTGAATGGGAGGAATGATGTAAAGTTAAAAAAAGTACTGTAGTGTCTTGACAAACATTATTAAAAATACATTGGAATTTCATAACCTAAAGAGAGATGCCACATGTATTAGACAATAGTTGGAGCTGTGAAACGAGTCAGGCACAAGTTCAACAAATAATATACAAAAGATAAAGGAACGATTATACAAACTACCCTTTCTCTTTATATTGATAAAGCTTAATCTATGGTTAAAAATCTAACTTTAAATTCTCCCATGTGTAACCTCATTAGAGACTAGTTGAAGCTTGGTGTTTGATCTTTATCAAGCTTTGATGTGAAAGTCAACATGATTTGTCTACAGCATAAAAAAAAGGAGAAAAAAAAGAGATTTAAAAATGTTTGTCAAACTGTCATAATTAGGCTTCAGTATATCATCCAATATTTATACAAACATATTCATATAAATTATGCATTGGCCTCTCAAAGGAGGATTTAAAAAAATTGTATATCTACTAATTAGGCAGTTTTGGTTTGCATAAAAATGCTACACATGCACAAAGCAGTTATTGGCTTTCAAGTCATTTTCATGCCAAGTAGGTTGCAAGAGATTTGGGTCAATCCCAAGTTGTTTGTTCACTTGAAATGAGAACTGAAAAGCTTTTCATTTTCCTCAATGTGCATGCCATTGAGGTAGGACTGAGGTGGTGAGATCTGGATTGCAACCCAAACCTACAATCAGTCAGTCTTAAGTTCCCAACCAAGAAAATTTTCCCCATTTAAAACGGTGTCTACAAATAGGACCTCAGTTTTACTTACACACCTGTGATGTATTAGCTCTTTTCAGTGACAAAGACAAATCTTAATGACCTATAATGGCCCTAAAGATTTTTTTAAAGAGTTAAATAGCTGGCTTTGGCATCTGAGGTAAGAAATCCATTTCTTGACGTGGAGGGTTTTTCTAAACGGCCAACACTGATTTCAGATCTGCCTGGAAGGTTAGGAAAGGTTAGTGGGTGTGGGTTGGTGGACCTCCCTGCCTGGTCTTTGTTTTTAGAAAAATAAGTACTCTGAAGCAGTAATCAGCTCTTGTGGAGTTTAAACATAAGAGTAGGCTTCAGATATTTATACATGTATCCCAAAAAGCATACTCAATTCCATGATCAAGACAATGAGATCATTGAAGATCCTGGACTGGTAAATTCCATCCAAATATTTCTTAACAATACATTGTGGTATAGGACATATTCTGATTTAAAGCTTTCACCCTACCAAGATGGCTGCCGTTAGATACTCTGAGAACCTCCAGTCACTCTTATGTCTTAACTCTATGGTAGGCTACCACCCCCTCCCTGACCCTTACAACACTCCTCCTCCTCCTCCTCCTCTCCCATCTATCTCCACTCAGGATGGCCACGTCTTCAGAGTTGACTGCATGGTGTGTGTTGACTTCTGGAACTCCGTCAACCTCGTCGGGCATGGGTGGTGAGAGAGAGCCTGATCTTTGTGTTTCTGTTTCTCATCTGGACACCCATAGTGTCCTCTTTCACTCGAAATTCAAGTCGATGCAAATTCTCATGCATATTGTTTTGGGCTCTCAGAAAGGTGTGTAGCACTACCAGGATAATCATAGGGCTTTAGAGTAGTAAAGTACACATTGCTCAGCATGTGCAGGTATGCAGATGAATGATGTATGTATTCCTGTGTTCCTGAAAAGCAATAGTGTCAGGTTTTAGTCACCCAGTAATATTCAAAAATCCATGGTCTAGATCTCTTACATGCCTTCTCTCACCATGACATTCCCAAGCCCCTTTCCCCTTTTAGAGAAGTGTGACTGATTAACAAGTGCATGATTTCAGACCCTTTTGAGGGTGGAATAACCACGCAACTGTGCGAGGTTATTAACATGTCTCTATTTTACCATACACTGACTGAACATGAGAAAGCCATTCCTGGGAGATAACCAGATATTGACTATCAGTCAGTGTATGCCTAAAATAATCGGAGAAATATAATGCTATGAGTTGAGTCATACAGATAATGCCACCCTTTTGCCTATTAATAAAGACTCTGACCATTGATGTGTTAATGTGCCTGGCAGTAATGGCTCGGGGACATCAGAGGATCTGTTCTGGAAGCTGGATGCCCTGCAGACATTCATTAGAGACCTGCACTGGCCTGAGGAGGAGTTTGCCAAGCACCTTGAAAACCGGATGAAGCTCATGTCCAGCGACATGATTGAGTCGTGTGTTAAACGGTACATGCATGTATGAGTTTGAAAATGATGCACAGATATAATAATCTACCATGCCATTAGTTGAGCAGGTAGTTGAAACTTAATAAAATGAAATAAGTCCACCATTCCCGCCAGACAATAAACATGCCACAAAACATTAAGTGTCCACCAACCAATCCAACCAATGGGTGCATATTTGTCTGTGGTAAAGAAAATCATTAATACTCTTCTGGTCAACTCTTTGCATGTCTTTAGCACCAGGGGAGCATTTGAGTCCAAGCTGGCCAAGAGTAGCCGTTCTACAGATTTCCGCATCCCACTCTCCTTATGCACTATGTTCAACGTGATGGTGGATGCCAAGGACCAGTCAGCTAAACTTTGTGCTATGGAGATGGGCCAGGAGGTAATAAAAGGTGTAATCTAATTTAAAAACTAAAGATTACAGTACTATACTACACTATAGAAAGTCAGTAGATTCTCTTTCTAAAGCATGTACACAAATAAAGCTTGTGTTGAACGGTCAATGGGATCTTTGACTAATATAATACACCAATTGGCAAATTTCTTCTAATTATGTCACTATTGAATTATATTTGTGGTGCAATATGTACAGGAAACATAGCATTAGATATTAGCTAATAAAAGGGATGTAAATAATGATGCCTAGTGCACAGTAATCAGCTCACCATTAGTGTAGTGGGAGGTATTTTATTCCATGTTCATTTATACAGTATTGTAACAATGAACATTATAGCAGTCACATCCAGAAACATTACATTCATATACTAAGTATCAGTGGTGTCCAAATGTTAATAATTAACAATATGTAAAAATATATATATATAAAATATATATATATATATATATATATATATATATATATATATATATATATATAATAGAGGCTAATAAATACTGAGATTAATATTACAGGTTCAAAAGCCGCATTGGACTGATGCGGCCCATGTGTTTTAAGGCAAAAAATTATCCGCACTCTGGTTATATTAAAACTTCTTTTGGCCGCATCTTATCAGCACTTTTCGTTCAAGGCAACTTTCTCCCTAGTTTAAAGGTAAAAAAATTTTTTAAGAGAATCATTACTCATGAGACATGGATTCATCAATATGAGCCTGAGAATAAACGTATGAAATTGAAAAATCCTCAATCGCAAAAGTTCAAAAGTCAACCATCAGCTGGAAAATGTATTCTTACAGTTTTATCAAGGGATTATCAAGAGCCAGTATTGGAACTTTATCAGGAATAAGGTTCAACAATCAATAGTGCTTGTTACAGTAAGATGCTGAAGACTAAACTTTGGATTAAATGCAGGGCGTTGTGATCTTTCATGACAATTCACGTCCACACACTTTTGCCCACACTGTCGACACTTTGCCTAATCTTAATTTTAAGGCATTGAAGCATCCTCTCTATAGTCCTGATCTTGCTCCTTTGGACTTTCACCCGTTTTGTCCTCTGAAAGCAACTCTATGAGGACGAAGATTCACTTCTAATGAAGGGGGGACAGCGGTGTATTCATGGCTGGCAGCTCAGCCTAAAACATTTTTTAATGAAGCAATACGAAAGCGTCTTGACAGATGGACAAAGTGCATGAAAAGCAAGATTTTGTCAAAAGATTCTGCATTTTTCTTTTCTGAGGGTTAATTAACATAACTTCTACATCCAGAGTGCAGATCATTTTTGAGTTACCTTCATCTATTAAAACCAATAGATCGATCCCTGACATGAAGTGCTAAATCACTCATATTAGATAATGTTTTTACTTAGATAAGAGTTCACTGTTTAGTCAGCTTGAAAATGTGTTGTTGCTTTTCAGAAACAGTATCACTCCAAAATCGATGACCTCATTGAAGAGAGTGTGAAGGATATGATTTCACTTTTGGTGGCCAAGGTAAAAGTTTTAGTTGCAAATGTAACATGGTTGCAAGTGTGTAATATGGTAAATGTGTTATAATTCCAGTTGTGGTGGTGTGTGGTCACTGATCTGTTTTAGATGTTTGTTTGTTTTTTTCGTCACATGTGCAGTTTGTGGTGATTCTCGAAAGTGTTCTAGCCAAGATCTCTAGGTATGATGAGGGAACTCTCTTCTCCTCCTTCCTGTCCTTCACGGTGAGAATTAATTACATATTATTTCCCTGACTATACTATTAACCATGTTCCGCTATCTATCTATTTGTCCGTTATTATTATTATTATTATTATTATTATTATTATTATTATTCCAGTAGGTACCATTCTAAGCTTGGTTATTTATTTTTAGGTGAAAGCAGCATCAAAATATGTGGATGTGCCCGTAAGTGCTGAACAGATTTAATGTACTTTAATGTTTTATTTACCACCTGTATTTTTGTCACAGGAATGTCTAACTAACTTCATCTACAATCTGTCCTCTACAGAAGCCAGGAATGGATGTTGCTGATGGTTATGTGACCTTTGTTCGTCACTCTCAGGACATACTGCGAGATAAGGTCAATGAGGAGGTGTATATAGAGAGGTTATTTGATGTAAGTAAGATGCCGTCTCCTCCATGCCTGACAAGGGAGGTTCCATCCAAAATGTGGCAAAACAATGGGGCATATGAGGGATAAGTCACATTTTGAGTGCTGAGCTCTGAATTGTTTCATCATGATTTAAAAAAAAAAAAGAAAAGGCCAGCCTTATCCTGAGGCTCTCAGGCTCTCACTTCTCAGTGTCTCATTACTGTGAATTCTTGTTCTCCGTGCACTGGCTTTGCATTAAACACAACCAGATGCACCTTTGTGCTCCAGTGTCGCATTAGCTGTTTGTTGGACCTTTGTGCTTAGAACTCACAAGGCAAAGTGTCACTATCACCACCAAGTGGATTATTTACAGCAGTGCTCCCAAACGGTCAATGGGATCTTTGAATAATATGATATACCTATTGGCATATTATGTCACTATTGAATCATATTTGTTGTGAAATATGAACATGTGACGTAGCATTAGACATCAGATAATAAAAAGTTATGCAAATATTGATGCCAACCGGAGAGCACTGTTAAATTTAGAAATAATCCTTGGTGGATCATTCTCTTACTTCCAGTCGTGCACAGTGTTCTATGTGTGTAGTGGGAGGTGTTTTATTCCATGTCCAGTAAATTTGTGCTATTTATATGTGCGGAACTTGCTGTCGAGTGCGTGCACATGCGAGTGTGTATGAGTGTGGTTAAGGTTGTATTTTTGACTCAGTGCGGCACAGTGCATTAAGGTGCACTTAGCATGTGTCTGTGGTGGGGAGCAGTGTGTTTGTGGGTGTGTCTGAGTTTGGTTCGTCTTAAAGAGGTTTACTGTGCTTTTCTGCTGCTTCTTCTGCCGTGTTTTCAGAATATTTAATAAGCACCATATGCTAAAGCATGTCTGTTGGCTTGTACTTTCCCAATCATTGTAAAACACACTTACAATCCATCGTCATCTCACTATTATTTCAAATCTCATTAATATGGGGGCATTTACAATACATGAGAGGTTATATGTCCTAGGTGAAGTCTCTAAACAAAAAACCTAATCTTGTGAACCCATGTGTGAAAATTCAGATATACGTAGAGTGATGTGTGTGGATTTTAATCAAGTTTAATCCAAAAAGAAAAAAAAGCGCACCTTGAGCCAATCGCTAAATATATTGACCAATACGTTATTCTAAAAGGGACAGAACATACACAAATAGACTTATAAAAAATGTTCTTTGAGTTTTCTTTATGGGTTTGTCAGACTTTTCTACTTGGGAAATTCTCTGATGTAGGGTTTGATCTAAAACTCAGCACCCTTGATTTTTGTAAGAGTATATATAGATTGTTAATCTTTAAATTCCTACGAGACACTAAAGGACATACACCTTTCCCTGTCCCATTTTAAGCATCTCCATTGATTCCATTAATTAATTTGTTTGTTTGTTTGTTTGTTTGTTATATGTATGTATGTACAAATTGTTTCATAATCTGCGTACTTGCTTGCTCTTCAAAACCTATTTTAGATGTACTGTCATTTACATCCCAAGCCTTTGGGATAATTGAATAAGTGCTCTAAATCACTATTGCTAAGAATGCTTAAAGCAATACCTTTGCCAAGAATATTTACAGCCTTTAAACACACACACACACACACACACACACACACACACACAGTTGTTCAAATATATATTTAGCATGGAAGCAAGAACGCATTTGTGATAAACAAGTGTCTTAAAGATTTCCTCATCTGGACTTCTCAGTCTTTCTCTGTGTCTTCTCTTTTCACGTTTTAACTTTCTACTCTAAGGACACCACCACCATGCTCTCTTTTTTATAACAAAGTGGAACTTATCTCTAGATGTCCTACTGTTTGATCACATTCTGTTGAGTGGCATGATTTCTAATCAAATAATCTTCCTGTGTACATCTACTAGCATGACCACCTCCTAAAATTCTCACATCATACACAAACACCTGCCCACTGACTCACCTGCTCCTTCTGCATGCACTGCACGCTCGGACCAACTGACTGCTTGAAGTGGACCAACCAAACCACCCAACCCTAATTAACTCAACCAGTCACGTACCTAATCATTACTCAAATCAGTCAATGTCGGCATAGGTTTTCCCTTTACTGGTCAAAGCAGTCATTGATCACTCAAATGATCCACTCATTGAAATAGCCTACCATTGCTGAGTTCATGTGTTTTGAAATTGTTGGAAATAAGACTGGCATTTCAATAGAATTATAAAATCTGAACAGTTTATAATTCAATTTAGTTGGAAAGAGTAGATCAGTGATAAATGTGCTTTTG
Source organism: Clarias magur (assembly GCA_013621035.1). Classification (NCBI taxonomy): domain Eukaryota; kingdom Metazoa; phylum Chordata; class Actinopteri; order Siluriformes; family Clariidae; genus Clarias; species Clarias magur. The sequence continues at coordinate 2,841,494 of QNUK01000005.1, read as the reverse complement.
TACGCAGTAGTCAAGCAGTAGACATTATGTGTTAGGAATACAGATGCCACAATTTCACTTTTTTTGTTCCTGATACTGATATTGGAATCTGGAGTATCAGATAATACTCATCAGCAAAAATCAAATATTGTTTTCTTAAAATAAATAAATACACACTCACACAAACACACACAGACACACACTTAAGAAAATGCTGGAAATAAATACATAGCTAAAAACACAAAAGCACTGACATCGCAAATATTACTGAGTAAATAAAATAAAAAAAAACATGTAAACATCCAAGATGAAATTCATTCTCTATTTTTTTTTAGGCCAATATTTTTGCTGGCATTGACAAAAACCTGCCTGGTCAGACATCAGCAAACACAGAACAACCATGTTTGTATTGTTCGTGTTGGTACAGCAGCTGTAACATACTGTATATATACAGTATATATATATATATATATATATATATATATATATATATATATATATATATATACTGTATAATGTACTGTACTGTGCAATAGTTTTGAGCCTCTTCATCATAATTTTGCTTCCAAACAGCCAGACTTTCTTGGCTTTTTAATCAGCGTTAGTCCCAGTTTTTTTTTTTTTTTTTTTAGAAATTGTTGAAAGGTTAAAGCTAAAAATAAGCTGATCATCTTTAACATAATCAGTGATATTATTATTTCAGGTTGAAGCCCACGTACAGTACAGCAGAACTCTTTGTTTAACTTATTAATACCCAGAAAAAAGGTACGAATGAGTGTCTTATGCCTTGTTTACGTTGTGAGGATTTAGGCACATTATACAGTAGCTGCATTCTGGTTGTTTCTCACATACTATGTGAATTTACGTTAAACTATTTCATTGATTGGCTCTGTTGAATCACACATATAGTTACGCCCTCGGGAGAAAAAACATTATATTCAGGCAAATACGGAAAGACTGACAAAAGATTCAACCAGTTTTGTGTGATGCTGTGACAAAATCAGCTGGACAGACAGACGGAATTTTTTCTGAGACATATGTTTTCAATGTATGAAACATAAAGATATCATTGGAAGAGCGATTTCTGACCAATGTATGGACAAATAAATAAATAAACATCTAACATAAGGCATGAACTAGTGAAAAAACAGGTGCAGATGATGACAGATAATCAGAGCGGTGTTTAGTATACTGTTGATGCTGAATGCTGAGTGGTTTGAACAAATTAGAGGGTAAAATGAGGCGTGACTCAAGACTTTTGCACTGTACTGTATATACAGTATTTGCTAAATGCAGCATTGGTATGGAAAGCCTGGAGTTAGTAATAACAGTAAATGAGATTATATCTTGATGAGCAAGAGACAGCAGCTTGACTAGACAATGACTATACGGGAAATGACACATTACAATCCACTGTTATACTCCACAGGATCCTGCTACTGACTTCTTTCACTATAAGAGAAATAAGAGACTATAACATCATCCATTACACAAAACCTGTGCTGTTCTCTTTGAACTATACATAAGATGTTTGCTGAGATTTTGAAGAGATTTTGAATACACCTGGGTTTTCAGATTTGCAGTATATATATATCATTTATAAGCATAGAAATGGTTTAAGATAACAGTACAAATCGCCTTGCCTGCAGATTCTTCTCATTTTCACTGATATATTGATTTCCAATTTTCTGGTTATAGTCATATTGTTCACTGCTTTGACAATGAATGTTTTGTTGAATTTGGGGATGTTTGCAGAATATGAGCTTAAAGCCGATAGCATGGACAAATTGTTTAATTTCATGGTTTTGTGTAAACATTCAGCATAGTTCTGTTCACACAGGCCAAAAAAAATGTACCTTTTCACATTTTAATCAAATTTCTCTGATCGGAATCTGATTCACTTATTCAGATAATATACTCTGAGTATAAAAACAATATATGCTTATTGAAATCTAAAGAATTTTATCTAACATGTTTTAGTGTTAAGACTATGCTGTATATATACTAATAATAATACAAGTTAGCAGTTTTTTTTTTTTTATTAATTATGCAACAAATTAATGCATGATTTATGTACTTTTTTGCAGATGGTCATATTGCTGCCTCTGTAAATTAATTTTAAATTGCTTGACTAACCTAGTGCTTAGTGAGGGTGTGACTGTGTCTGTGTTGGTGTGCATTCTGTGTTTGTGTGTGTGTGTGTGTGTGTGTGTGTGTGTGTGTTTGTGAGACTGTGTATTTGTCTCTGCATGTGTTTTGTGTGTGTGTATGTGTGTGACGTGTGGGGGTGCCTGTATATCTGTATGTTTCTGAATGTGAGCATTCACGTGTAATCCTGAGTACTGTAGTGTGACCACGTCTATGCGTATGTATGGAATGTTACTATACGTCTATATATATATGTATATGTCTAGACACTATAGTCTCTTGCATGGGTTCGTTTGCGTGAGTGTGTGTGTGTGTTTTGCTGGAGAACCTTGTGTTTGTGTGCATTACAGCAATGGTATACAGCCACCATGAATCTGCTCGGGACTTGGCTCACTGATCGAATGGACCAACAGCTCCATGTGTACCAGCTCAAAATCCTCATCAGGATTGTAAAGGTACTGTGTACTGGGAAACGTCACGCTCAACATCAATTTCATGAGAACTTCAATTTCTCATTAATTAATTTGAAATTAAATTCAAATTAAATTTAAACAAATTGTCATCCTTAATAATATATATAATTTTTAATTGTTCTCAATTAAATATAAGGCAAAGGAATATAAATGTGAAATTGCATATAAAAAACCCTTTCTTATTTGTCATCATGTGGACAGCCAACACTTTAATGACAAATATTTTTTCTGAAGCTGGATAATGGATATTTTTAAAAAGTACATTAGTAGTTATGAAAGCACCATAAATTGTCCATAATAGCAGTTTATTTCATATTCCAAACCTTATTGACTCTGTCAGGATGTTAAGTAATATATTGAGCTTTCAACAAGATCCTCAACATGTACTGTAAAGCAACACCTAAAAGGTAAAAGGATTATATACAGTATATATATATATATATGAATGTAGTAATAAACATCTGTCATGTTTAGCGTGTTCAGTAGTATTTGACTTTTTTGTGCTTTTTAGAAAAAATATCGAGATTTTAGGCTGCAAGGTGTTCTTGACTCAACGTTGAACAGCAAGATGTACGACACTGTACGGAACCGGCTCACTCTAGAAGAAGCCACTGCCTCTGTCCGAGAGGGCGGCATGCAGGGCATTACCATGAAGGACAGCGATGAAGAGGATGAGGAGGACGATTAGAGCTCCAAGCCATGTCATGTGCTCTAAACCTGAGCCTCCCTGACCCCTCCACCACCCTACCCTTTCCCCTTAGCCTGGTAAAAGAAGATGCATGTACCCACTCTGATTACTCCAGTTAGCCACCCTAGGACCTCCCATCATCCGCTCGATATGCCCACAAACAGAGCTAAAGTCAAGAAAAATCTAGTAATTATAATGAGTAAAAAGAAATGTTAAAAAGAGTTATGAAGAACATGATTGACAATTTTAGCTGTGTTATGATATATAATTAAGAATGGAAACAAAAAAAAAGATTTTTTTGGACTAATTTATTTGGGGATTTATTTCTATGTGTTCCTAAGCAATATGGAGTACCATTTGTTTGACAATGTCGAGTGAGATTATTAGGTGTGTCCCTGTCCAATGCGATAACATATATGGCGCTTCTTTGACGTACTCTTACATACATTAATGGTACATTGTCGTAAAAGATGAGTGTATGGATCCTTTTCTTTGTCTTGTCTGTTTCTAAAGTGGATGCCAACTGCTTCAAAACTGAAAATGGTCCTCTGTACTTAAGTTAAAAGTTGTTAACTGTAAATGTCCTCTGTGTCTGCACATTCTCATTAAAAATGTAATGATTTTTTTTCTTTACTTGTGCTGAGGCTCTGTGACTCTTACGAGAATCTTATGTTGCGATTCACCAAGACATTGTCTCACCTTCATCTTAAAAATAATATGAATTGGTATTCTAGAAAGGCAATATTCTCTTAGCTCCATTTTGATATCTCATTGGAGACGTCTTTTATTTAGATGTCAGAAATGACTACCAAATAATATATTTTTGTTCAGTTTAACTTTTACAAAGCAAAGCGATTCTTGACTCTTTTTTTGTTTTGTTTTGTTTTATGTTTTATTCGAAGCAATCTTTTGGGTTATTACTTACAAAGCCAGAGATATGTGCCATTCTGGGGGGTCTCACTATTGTTTTGTATATACACAGCTGTACATTGCACTCTGAGCCATCACTGCATGCCTGTGGGTTCCACCTTCTCCGAAAGCTCTTCGTTTTTCTTTTCTGTGTCAGTTAGCTGGTGGATTCATTCTTGCGTTTGCCTTATTAAAGCCAACAGTTGTTATATGCAAGAGCTGTGGCCTCTCAATAAATATAACTGTACAAATACGCTCAGTGCCTCTGTCTGCGTGATTTAAAACTATTTTATTGTCAGTCCATTTCAAGTCATATACAATACACAAACTCCAACATGAAAGGCAAATAGTTTTTGTTTCATAGTTCGTAACTCTGGGCTTAAAAAGCTCTATGGATTTGGTCTATGCACTGTTATAATGCGTATATACAATCCCATATTAACCTACAAGCATGCAAAAAAGTTAGTGCTCCTTTTATTTTTATAAGTTTTGTCTAAGAACATAATACAAATCATCTGATCGTAGTGGGTCTTAGTATTTGGCAAATACCACCTCAGATAATCAACTTATAACTTTTTTTTATTGTGCCATTATTTATTTAGAAAACTTTATCAAAAAAGTATGAGTAATGCTATTTTCTTTCACTGCTTCCACAGGATGTAAGAGGGTAAGTTGCAGCAAGGTGCTGCTAATTATCAGCCCTTGATTAATTGATCATCAGCAGGTGTGCAGCCTCTAGAAAGGCAGAAGGTTTGTTAGTCTGGAGCGTTCAGGTGTGTGTTAACACATTGCCAAGTGGGAAACACATATGCAATGGTCTTAGAGAAGCATTACATTAGAGAACAGAATTGTTGCTGCACATCAATCTGGAAAAGTTTATAAAAACCGTTTCCAAATAATGAGGAGTTTAATGTTCTATAGTGAGAAAGATTACTCTCACTGAAAAGCATTCAAGACAGTTGCATATCTTCCCAGGAGTGGAAGTCCCAGAACATTCAGACCAAGAAACCTACAATGCTCAGAGAGAAACACAAAACCCACAATCTACAGCTAAGAGCCTACAGGTCTCACTGAGCACGTTAAATGTTAAAGTCCATGACAGGACAATAAGAAGAAGACTGAACAATATGGTTTGTTTGGAAGGGTGCCAGATGAAAGCCTCTTCTGTATAAAAAAAAAACCCATGGAATCACGATTGAGGTCTGCAGTACTACCTCTAAACAAACCACAAGGCTTCTGGAACAATGCCCTATGGACAGAACCGACCAAAGTGACTTACAGGTGCTTTAACTAGTCAATAGTTAACCTTCACAGGACAGGGGTGAGGGTAACACAATCCAATGCTGGAGGAAGGCATTGAGAGCAGAAATATAAAGCCCATTCCACATGATACAGTCTACTCATAATCCAAAACATATGAGGTCACCATTCCAGCCCATTGGTGGTAGTGTCATGGCTTGGGTTGCATAGAATAACGTTAAGTGAAACCAGGTCAAACCAGGACTTGAGATAATTTCTCATAAATTAAGCCATAAAATCGATTGGCATTTACAAAAGACTTCAAGTACAGTAAAGTGATGAGACTCTTAGCTGCAGGAAAACATTTGAATGGTGCAAACATTTTAAAGAAGTATGTTTGTGAATGATGAACAAGAGCCCTCCGCAATCATTCTCATAAACACCTGAGTGGAATGCCTGAGCCTTGAAAATCAAAAGATTATTTAACCTGCGGAAGAGACAGATCTGTCTGTGAGAACTGTGCAGACAAGCGTTCACAAACAGCACTTGCACATTACAAGGATTCAGCTAGGAGTTATTGCCATATCCCCAGTACAGCCCTGACCTCACTTCCCACATGTCTGGGAGGAGTTCCTGGGAGGCCAGCATTTCAGACATGAAGCAGTACTCATCACTGTACTGTACTGTACTGTGATCATGGCTCTGGCGTACTGAGAAAACTTTCTATGTTATTGTTATCTAGGCACTAGTGAAATTCTGGGATAAGTGCTTTAGTGTAGCAGGGTTTTATAGAGAGAAATAGAGAGATTTACTTTCATAATTTTGTTCTGTTGTAAGAGGCTGTAGGTTACTGATCAAAGGTCGGGGGTTCAAGCCCCAGCACTGTTGCCACTGTTGAGCCCTTGAACAAGACCCTTAACCCTGTCTGCTCCAGACCAGGGGTGCAGTATCCTGGCTGACCCTATGCTCTGACCCCAGCCTCCTAACTTTGGATATGCAAAAAATAATCATTTCGCTGTGCAGTAAATAATTGTAATTAATTTTAATAACTGTTTTAAGATTCAATTATTACATTTGTATGTGTGATCTTATTCGATTTAGTAGCAAGTTTCAATGCGCATTTCTTTTTTAACCATCTAAATAAGTCACAGTATAGCGCATATTTGGACTTTTATTTTGATAACTAACATAAGCGCGCTTCCTTCCGGGGCCGAGAAGCGTGTCAAGCTGTATGCAGTTTTAGTCTGTATGCTGATTTATCAGCTCATTTAAAAAGGTAGACAGACATGGCGTGTGTATCTGCAGGCTCGGCAGTGGTGTCAGACTGGCACCGAAGCCCTGAAAGCCGGGAATTCTTCAGCAAGATATTGCACAAGAAAAAGCGGAGAAAATTTGGTACGTTGCCGTCGTGGTGTTTCCATGGATACCACCGAGACGATTCGATTATTGGTTTGTATGTTGTCACGTGATTGTCCGAGCTCTAAGCTTGTTGTATTTGTTTAAAATTAAAAGAAGATGTAAAGTATCTCTATATAGATCAGAGCCTCTTAATTGTTTTATACTTAATTTTGTTTTATTTAAAGTTTGTCCATCCATCTATCTGATTGTCTGTACACTATCTGGCCAAAGGTTTGTGGTCACCTGATCATCACACCAATATGTGCTTGTTGAACATCCCATTACAGATCAAGTCCTCTTTACTGTAGTAATAACCTCCATTATTCTAGGAAGGTTTTTTTTTTTTTTTTGAAGTGTGTTGCTGGAGATTTGTGCATATTGCGCCTCAGGAGTGTTAAAGAGGTCGGTCTCTGAAGTTGGACGAGGTGGTGCCCGGTGCACAGTCAGTGTTACAATTCACCCAAAAGGTGTTCAGTAGGGTTACGGTGTTCAGTGCGGGTCGCTTGACTTTTTCAGTTCAAACTTGTTTTCATGGACCTCACATAGGAGTGAAGAAAAATCCTAAATGTACTGCATACAAAGGCATTTTCTACAGTTGTTTGGTTTCAGTGATGGTCTTGTGTCTAAAACCTTCTGGCTATATAGTTGGTTTATTTATCTATCCATCTATCTTGTCTACTCTAATCACATTATCCACACTTCAGATTCTTAAACTAAAGGATACATTTGGTCTTTATAGTATATCACTCCATTCTTAATGAAACTATATACAGTAGCTAATTATTTATGTTTCACATTCTTGTATTCACTTGATCATCATCTGTACCGCTTTATCCTGTATACAGGGTTGTGAGAGGCCAGGAGCCTATCCCAGGAAACAGGGCACACACATACAGTAGCAGTTAGGAATGAGCCTAATTTGCATATCTTTGGACTGTGGGAGGAAACTGGAGTAAACGGAGGAAACCCTCCAAGAACGGGGAAAATGTGTAAACTCCCTGCACACGCCGGACCCTGGAGGTTCAAGGCCACAGTGCTAACCACTAAGTCGCCCTTCATTCAATTATTGCACTCTTAACCAAGGTGTTGCTTGGTGGCCGGGTGTCATGGTGGGTCATGTTGTTTTTTCACCGGTTAATTCTGTTACTATGTCTGTAGTTTTTTTTTTTTTTTTTTTTTTTTTGGGCTCTCTCATTTTCTCTCAAAAGCATGCTGGTTTGACTCCTAAATTTTGTGTGATGGCCTGCAATGGCCTGCTCTCCAATCCAGTGTATAGTCCCACCTTTCTTTGATCTCATTTTGATCTGACCAAAGTCATGGTTAATCTTTTGGATATTAATTAAGCAATGTCATTAATTTAGTTGCCATATATGTGGCGACTTATGGCTAGTGATAAACTACAGTTTATTACAATTGTTTATTCCCCTATTTGTCCTTAGTACTCATGGGAGGGACGTCACATAAGCATGGGAAGAACATGCACAGAAGCGCAGGATTGACAATGTTACACAATCTACTAGAATGCTGTCTGCTTACAATAACTGACAGTAACATTCATATTTAATATTTTTTTAGGTCTGCTGGAAGCTCCAGCAATGCCTCCAAATTTGAAAACAGACATAGTTCGTTATAAGGTGTTCCTGTCAGGTAAAAGTGGAGTGGGGAAAACGACTCTATCCGCTCGCCTTGCTGGTCTAGACATGCCCAACACACACTATGAAACCACAGGTACGTGACTTAAGTGCCCAATTTTATACATTTGTTTAAACCCCACAGTGTGAATACATTTGAAATATGACAGAGCACCAGATGAGAAACTTTATACTTTATTGTTATTTAATAAATTATAGGACACCATTATGGGAAGACAGTTTGGGGGTGCAACAGTTTTGAGTTATTGTTATTTATATATTTTTAATTTTGACATAAATTTTTATCTGTGTTTACTGGAACTGTGTAATGAATTTTATAACCCATAAATGATACCCTCTTTAGGCATGGAGACGTGTGTGGTGTTTTGGCCTGTGAAGCTCAGGGAGAGTGGCCGCATGCTTTTCTTCCACTTCCAGCTCTGGGACTGTGGCGAGAATGCCATGCGCAGATTTGACCACATGCTGCCGGTGACAATATCTTTTTAGTGTGTGTGTATATATATATATATATATATATATATATATATATATATATATATATATATATATATATATATATATATATATATATATATATATATATATTTTTTTTTTTTTTTTTTTTTTTTTATATATTATTCATTTGTCATACCTTTTGTGACCCAACATTTATTTGATGGTTTTCTAACAGTCCTGCAAGGAACGTGTGGATGCCATTCTCTTCTTGTTCTCCTTTACTGACCGTGGATCTTTTGAGGATCTTTCCAATCAAATGTCTCGGATCACAGATCCATCAGACAGACTAGTCAGATTGGTGGTTGGGACGAAGTATCCTTGAATCAAGGCTGAAATTAACACCTAATTTTCAGTTTAGGTTTTGTCTTTATGACTGATTAAAGAATAAATGTTAAATGAACAACCTGACCCCAGAATCTCAGACTTGTTCTATAATCCTGTTTTAAACCATATTTAAAGTGATACTCAATCATGCTCTAATGTGTTAAATGTTAATATTAAGCCATGCTGTGATCATAAGGGTTAATGTAACACTTGTGATCTATGTTCAATGTTATGTTCTGTTCAATGTTCATTTATATTTTAGCATGTTATGATGATTTTTGGTTACACATATCTACCTTAACTGTATAGGTTTGACTTGTTTATGCACACAGATGTGACAGACAGTGACATCACACGCTTTCAGGAGGTGTGGGGTGTGCCGGTGTTTCGGATGGGAGGTGATGTGAGCGGAGGCTTTGGTGAAATTGCTCCTCTTTTAAATGCCTTGGCAGAAAACCTGTGGCACCAGGACTGTATGAATGCCTCCACTTCAGTACCATCTTACCCAGGACACAGTGGCCCAGAAATTATCGTATAAGCTCACATTTTTAAAGCGCATTGATTGTGTTCATGTTAAACACTGAATGTAGTATACACTTGTAGGAATTCAACTCACAGTCTTGTACTGTATTAAAAAATATACCTTATATTGCACTACTATTAAAAAAAAAACTGTCAAGTTTAGTAGAATCGTGTATTTATCTTCAGTAACAGCTTCATCCTGGTCACGCCCACAGTGGATCTGAAGTCTATCACAGAAACCCTGGGCATGAGATGGGAATATAGCCTGGATGGGACACCAGATTAAGACACATGCACACTTCCATGTTACACTGTAACTTCTGGTATGTTTTGGGAAGTTGAAAAAAAAAAGAAAGGAGCACTTGGATGGGAACTCGCATGTAAATAGGGACAAAGATTCACAAACAGCAAGGAGTAAATAGGGATCCCTGGAGCGTGAACCTGCGGCACTACTAAGTGCATCACTGTGCCATCTTTTGATGATAATATTTTCAATTGAATCACTGCTAGAACTTTCCAAGTTGAAGTGGGAAGTAAGAATTATATAATTTTGACCCCCATGTGTTTAAGTTACTAAATGGAAAACAGGAACAATCGAGTTATCATTAGTGATATGAGTGATGTATTACCTTTTGTATAGAACTACTGTGTACTGTATATAGACAGTGTTCTAAAGCAAATATTAATATGTAGTGGTGACCAAAGGTATTAAGACAGCATGTGCCATGTATTAGTTTTCTGTGTCCTTTTACTTATTATCTCTGAAGAGTTGTTCTAATTAACCCAAAATCTGTGACCATGTGAAAAATGTGACAATTCTATTCAGCTTCTGGACTCTAAACCCAATAAAAAAATTGAGTGTCATTAAAATATTGAATTTTACTTTCATCTCAAAACCTTTAGCCACCACTGTATATAACTGTAAAGTAAAAAGTGCCAGTTTTCATAATGTTCATGCAGTGAGTTCAGACTTTATAAGAGTGAGAATTCTGGGTTTTCTTTGTCAGAGACTGCAAATCCAAGTGGATTTTAGTCGAATACATGGTGTAATAAAGATAGAGTTACCATGAAGACAAATGTTGATGAATGCATGTAATATTTAGTTTATTATTAAACTATAATTGTTTACATTGTTAATTTATTAATATGTTGCACAACAGATATTTACCATCATTAATGGTTCATAATCAGTTATAGTACATACTGTAAGTGTAACTGTTATGAATAATAATGTATTAAATGTGTAAAGAGATAATGATGCACAATTAATTAAGCATATAATTTAGATGATCTAAATCACATACAGAAAAATAAGAAAAGTTAATTTTGATAAATATATTTGCATAAATTGTGACCTCACAAAAAGAAAACCCTAAACTTTAGTGTGTGGAATAAACCTGCGTGGAATTAATCTGCAGATGCTTTAGAGACCAATACTACAAGACCACACTTCTGTATTTGCTGTCTAAACTTTAGCTTTCTGTTTCCAAGCCCTAACCGTCAGTGCACCACTGTTACCCAAAGACGAGGTCACAGATATGGGGTCTACATCTGCTGGAAACTGGCATTTGTGTGAAAACATGTCCACGGTTGTCCCGTCTGACTCCAGCTAGTCCCCAGCAACACAATAAATAGTACAGTAAATCAGTAAATACATGTTTGTATGTCACAAACCATCTAGTCTACAAAACACTGACCTTAAAACTGTATAGAAATGCAGATGCAGTAGTATAGGTATATTTACCTTCTCAGCAGAAACATGGATGAGATTATTTGATGAGGTGACGATCACTTGCTCTGGTGAGAACCTACTTAGATCCACTGTGAATGTGTACATGTCTCCTACAGCATACACTGTCCCCTTTAAAACCTATTATATGAGCATACTTTGCAAATTAATAAACTTTGATTTACAATGGGCGTTTCTAGCCAAACTGTGATTTTTGATTTACATTTCTAATTAATGAAGATGTAAAATTGATCAATGTATTAAATGGGTTCTGTTATTCTGCAATCAAAAGTCCCGGTTTGACTTGAATGCCCCTTTTAGAATAGGATAAGATGCCTATAACAGGGCATGCTGTTATAGGAACATAATTAACAAAATAGTAAACTTTGATGAACCCAAAGTAATTTATTTTTAAAACAGCATGTCCTCAAGTGTGTTATTGCCAAATATTTTATATTTTGTAATTTACTGTACTTAATTGTAATTTATTTTAATTACTAATGAAAGACACATCATGCAGTATTTATACATGTGGTATTAAATGTTCCACAAAACCACCAATCACAATAGAAAATTCAGTTGCACTTTCAAATAAAAGACATTAATAATTTTATGAACTCAAGGCTGGATTAATTATTGATCTGCTATGTGCTTCTAAGGTTTTAGTAGTGTGAAAGGGTTTAGAAATAACAGCAAAATCAATGTGACAGATCCAGTAACCTAGAACTATTACTAAAATTAATGTTGTTTAGTTTTTACTATTAACATCAATTATTTTTTTAGACTTTTTTTAAACACATGTATTATGTATGTAACATACTGTACTGTATGTATGTATGTATTGTATGTAAACTTACCTTTGTGTCTTTGCTTGTCATAGTGTTCATGGACAGAAAAAAAAAAGAAAGTCCAAAATATAAAACAGAATAAAATAAAAAAAGCTGTCCAGTTGCTTCACATTTTAGTCCTCCATTTTACTACCTGAGTTTGGTGGTGGGTTTATATAGCTGAGATTCTTATGATGTCCACGCGTAGTATTTATCACACTGGAGAGAAATGTACTTAAGTAACTAACAATATCTATCTGTTTCTTGTGTTTGTGTAGTCAGTTTGGGAATGATGTATACTGGCAATCTATTCACAAGATTGCCATTAATGTAATTACTGAATTGATGTTGTGTGCCTAATTTCTAAATGTATTCAGGTCAGAAATACACCATGATTACAATTGTGCAACAGCTAGAGCATTAATATGATGTGACGTGAATGTTTTTGCACACATGACATTTATCACACCAGCTCTAATTAAGCATCACTTTGGGCTTGTCTCGTAAACAGAATGGAATGCTCGGTGTCGCAGAGTGATGTGAGTCATTTCTAAAGTGGGGTATGCTAGAGCTTTTGTTCTGAAAATAACCTTTTTGGGCAGCAACCATTTTATTATCTTGTCACTATGGTTCTTTATGAAATGGCATAATAAACCACAAAAAGCATACAGTATTCAGTGATTCGGTGATGGGTCTTGAACCCTGACCCTTAGTCTTAACCATTGTACCAGCAATGCCCAAGTGGATCTACTGCCCCTGTGGTAAAAAGGAAACAGTGGCAGCATCAAAATGTCACGGGTCAGTAAAAAAAAAAAAAAAAACATTTAATTTTATTTATCGACAACTGAATAGCTTACTTTTTTCAATTATTTTTTGCTGTTATTAATTGTTCATTGGCAGTGTGGCTTATAGATGTCGTACATCTAAACAAATTAGCCCAGAAAAACAATCATCACTCTTAAACATATACTCAGAAATGTAATAAATTTAATAAACACATTAAGCAAGGCTTATTCATTTACATATCTTGATATTTTTATATCAAACATGATATTGCAACATGGCATAATAAGTGTCATTTAGAAGGCACAATAAAATTTTGAATGTAAAATAATGATAGAGGCCAGTTCATCAGGTACAGTTATCTAACCTCCCCTGTGGACAAAGCAACCTCTATGAAGACATGCTTTGCCAAGTGTGGTATAAACTTCGGTATGAACTGAAAGGCCGACAGAACCCCAGGGCTTCACACCCAAAAGGAGTGCCTGACCTCACTAATGCTCACTCTTGGGGCTAAATAATCACAAATCTCTAATCCACTCTTCTGCAGTGGAGAATATGAACTCCATCTGGAACAGGATGTATAAAAAACATCCCAGTGAGAAACGCCTTTGAGTATAAAGCATTGTTAAGAATCTTTTAGACTGGGGAGGCACTGATCAGGGAAGTAAGCATTTAATGTGGTTTTTGTGGTAGACTGGACTGGAAAGTTGGCTTTAAAGGACAGGGAAGCCGGTGAATGGTGCTGAGGCAACCTGCAGAACCCCAACTAGATGCTGAATGGTATTGAGAGGTAAGAGCATGTGGAAGCACTAGATAAAGTACAGGGTGGGCCATTTATATGGATACACCTTAACAAAATGGGAATGGTTGGTGATATTAACGTCCTGTTTGTGGCACATTAGTATATGTGAGGGGGCAAACTTGTCAAGATGGGTGGTGACCAAGGTCTCCTGATCTGACCCCCTTAGACTTTTATCTTTGGGGTCATCTGAAGGCAATTGTCTATGGTGTGAAGATACGAGATGTGCAGCACCTGAAACTACGGATACTGGAAGCCTGTGGTGGCATTTCTCCTGCGGTGTTGCTATCAGTGTGTGAAGAGTGGGAGAAGAGAGTTGCATTGACAATCCATCACAATGGGCAGCACATTGAACACATTTTATAAGTGGTCAGAAACTTGTAAATAACTAATGAACGAATAAAGTTACGTTAAAACCAAGCACACCATTGTTTTTCTTGTGAAATTCAGAATAAGTTTCATGTGTCACATGACCCTCTTCCTATTGAAAAAACAAAAGTTGGATCCAAAATGGCCGACTTCCAAATGGCCACCATGGTCACCACCCATCTTGAAAAGTTTGCCCCCTCACATATACTAATGTGCCACAAACAGGACATTAATATCACCAACCATTCCCATTTTATTAAGGTGTATCCATATAAATGGCCCACCCTGTAGACATAGAGTTTAAGACAGAACAAGTCAAGACAAGATTACGGAAGGAAGTTTTAAGGAAGGTTGGTCAGGAAAATCGGCTTTAAGAAGCCGGGCTGACGAGGGACAATGGGACCTACAGTTGGTGATAATGTAAATAACTTACTGGATTCCAACCGCCGTTAAACAAAAACAAAGAAGACGAAGACACACCTGTGAAGCAACTACCTGTGCAAACACATAAACTTGTGGAAACACACAAACAGAATTGTAGATTTGATTTATCAATTTATCCTGGACAGAGTCAGGTATTCACCCTGAATGGCAATAACGGGGCACAATCCCCACACTCATTTAAACCTGGGGTATTTTATTATAGCTGATCAACCAACTGGTATGTTTTTATGAGGGAAAAAAACACAGAGAGAGAGAACAGTGAGTCTGTGCCACATACTATAAATAAAGCAGCCTCACGCAACTCTGATGTAACTTTACCAAATGATCAGTCTGGGTGTTGTGTACTAATAGAAGAAGCAGTATGTGTGCATTCACACAGCGTACACCACAGAGTGCATACTAAAAAGATCCTCATACGCAGTGTATTACAGCAGCACACGCCTTCTCTTCCCACCTACCTCACGCGTAGGCCACTTCCGGTACCCAGTTCATAGGCTTCTACGGCGGGCTTTTCCTTAGATTATGAAATATATACTATAGGGCGCTTTATATTTCCACAAAGCCTTACGGTGCGATTGTTTTAAATAAGTCGTTTAAAACAGGCTCTGGTCTATTTGAGTTGGCAGATAGAGGAGAGCCTGCGCCTGGCCAGGCATAAAGCAGCGCGGCAACATGAAGCTAACAGACAATGTGCTGCGGAGTTTCAGGGTCGCCAAGGTTTTCCGAGAGAATTCGGACAAAATCAACTGCTTTGACTTCAGTTCAAATGGCGAGACGGTGATATCGAGCAGCGACGACGACTCTATTGTCTTATACGACTGCCAGGAGGGGAAGTAAGTAAGCGTGGGGTTGTTTTTAATTATAAACAGCGTTGAGGCCTGACGGTGTGAAAAGCCTCGGCCTCGGGTTCTGTACTGTCCGCCCCGCTGGTTCATCACACAGCTTCTGCTATTAGGCGAGGTGCAGGGAGTAAATGGAGGCAAGAAATTGTGCCAGGGTGAATTTGGCCAGGTATCGTTGCAAATAGACTGATGTCTGAGAAAGCATATATATATTTTTAGTATAATCGCCAGTCAAAATCCTAATAATCTAGGCTAATCGTTAGCATATGGGGCTAATGTTAGCGCTTCTTCTTCGGCGCCTCTCCTTTACTGCAACATCTGGGTTTAATTTTCTATTCATCCCGGCCGTGCGTCTGCCTTAATGATCACGAATGCAAGTAGATTCTGTTTTTTTTTTTTTTTTTTCGGTTTACTTATTTAAATAAATTAAATGACACCTTTTTGCATCTATTTGTTCATTCGTATTATTGATATCATATTCATTGATTTTAATTCTGTCATCATGTATTTCAATATAAAATCTATTAGTTATATCGACCCATATTAAGAAATTCGTCATACAGGTTTTTATTTTGTATACATCATGTACTGTATATACATATCATATGTTACCTCACAGTATGGTGTAAAACTTGATGACGCTGCCTACTGCATATTTGTTGATTAACACCTGTGACACAGAAGCAACAGCGGCAAGCCAAAACAAATTTGAATAAGTTGAAATTTATATCTTAAAACTGACTTTGCGGTGAATAACATGTATTTGCTTAAGTGGGCAGATCTTCTGTTTTTAAGAATTTGTGAAGGTTGACAAACGTTATCAAGTGGGGATGGAATGGGATAAAGAATATCAGCAACTTAACATTTGCGAAACTTTGTAACATCAGGATAATATCATCATCACTTCAGAATTTGTTCTTGTAATTTACCTGTTTAGAGGTGCTTATTAGTAAAGCTAAAGATATTAGTAAAACAAAATATTTACCCTATGTTGTTTTTACACTTTTCTTTTCCTGTAACACAGACCCAAGCGAACTCTCTACAGTAAGAAATATGGCGTGGATCTCATCAGATACACACACGCCGCCAATACGGTTGTCTACAGCTCCAACAAGATTGATGGTAAGCTAATTTCATTAAAGCCAAATGCATTCAAGTTGACTTTGATGCATGTTTGATAATGAGATGTTATAATATACCTTATGATAATGTGACTAAACCAGTTATACTTAAGATTTTTTTATGCTTCACAATCAACTTTGAGATGCAGTAACATGGGAATTTAAATATATGAGCCCAATGATTACATATGTTACAATAAGAGAAAAGTAGTTTAATTGATTTTTTTTTCTTTTTTTTTAATTTATTGTTATTCTGAGTAACAACAGGTATTATTCAGGGTTGTAGAATTGCTAACCATGATAAAGAGAAATGTCAATTTATGATGGTAAGGAAGCTGTATATCTCTGTCACCCATGAACGTTGATTTCATGTTGGGATTGATTGTCTCCTCTCACAATGCTCACTTTTCATGCAGGGAGGCCCGTCTGTGCCCACTCTGGGTTGAGGTAGTTGTTTGTACAGTTTGAGGGTCTGTGATTCTGCCCTTTCAAGGAGCTAACTGTACAGACTACTGCCTTGCCCAGGGTGGTGCCTGCTCATCTCAGAGTCTTACCTGGACATCTGCACTAATTCAAATATAGTGGTAGTTCCTCTCGTTTGTTTTTAATTAAGTGAATTTCATTTAATTACGTTCTACAAGTGGCAGTATTTCTTGGCACAACCCGATTTATAAAATGTGGTTGCCAATAATAAGCAATCATGATGTATGATTGTTAGAGCAGTGTAACATCTAAATATCTCTGATGGACTTTCACATGATTGGCAGTTATTTGGGAGTACATTTTCTAGTTCTGACTGCTCTCACCTTTGCTGTTTTATTGCAGATACAATACGGTACTTGTCTCTTCATGACAATAAGTACATTCGTTACTTTCCTGGGCACAATAAGAGGTAAGGAATTTTAACATGTTGCTTAAGCAGCATTGATTGTGAACCATCTATGTTTAGGTTGGATATTTAATTTTTAAAGGTCATATTTGTTTTTATCATTGTTGAGCTCATGGCTTTTGTCTTGAATTAAACAGGGTTGTTGCTCTGTCCATGTCCCCTGTTGATGACACATTCATCTCTGGCTCCTTGGATAAAACAATCCGGCTATGGGATCTTCGCTCTCCCAATTGTCAGGTAAGCCACATATATATATATATATATATATATATATATTATATATATATATATATATATATATATATATATGTTTGCCATTGCTCTATATATGTTTTATCATTTTGGAGCTTGATTTGAATCATCTTTTTTGTCACAGGGTCTAATGCATCTTCAGGGGAAGCCAGTGTGTTCATTTGATCCCGAGGGTCTGATATTTGCTGCAGGAGTTAATTCAGAGATGGTCAAACTCTATGACTTGCGTTCATTTGATAAGGTAAGAAAGACTAGTGTAAAAAAAAAAAAAATTAGACTTCTGGGTGCGTTGTTGTTTTTAATGCACAACTGATTTGCCGGATTAAAATGTAATTAGTCACAAGGATAAGCATGTGCATGCTTTAGCAATGTGAAGAATGATCAAATTTGCTTTTGCATTTATTTAAATATAAGCTTTAACATTTAGCACTTATGAGTTCTAGGAGCATCAGCTTCATGTTAGGATATTTGGTTGCAGCTACAACATGGGTACCATGTTTTAGCAACAATGGGTACCATGTAGATCTGTGCAATTCCACTGTTCTCTTGCAGATATTTTTATGGTCTCATTCTCTTATATATGACTCCTACGTCTTCTTTTAGGGTCCATTTGCTACATTTAAGCTGCAGTACGAGCGTTCATGTGAGTGGACCGGCCTGAAGTTCAGTAACGATGGTAAACTAATTTTGATCTCCAGCAATGGTGGAACACTCAGGCTGCTCGATGCTTTCAAAGGGGCTGTGCTACATTCATTTTCGGTAAGATTGTGATAGGTTTATGGATTTACTGAAGGCAGCCACTTCCAATGATGAAAATTAGAAATTCAAATACAGTGGAACCTCGGATTGCGAGTAACGTGGTTTACGAGTGTTCCGCAAACCAAGCAAAGATTTTTAATAAATTTTTAATCGGAAACCGAGCAAGTATTAGTTTACGAGCGCCGAGTATCATGCATCACACATGCGACTCTTATTTTGACACAGAGCGTCACTCTCTCAAACTTAAAAAGCGAGGTGGGGAGAGGGAAGAGGAGTGTTACTGTATAAAACGAGGCGAGGGTAGGGGCTAATTCCACACACGGTGCCTGCGCGCACCAACGGAAACACTTTATCTGTCAGGATTTATTTGTACTTTTTTTTTTAAAGGTAAAGTGCCGATTTTATTAGTTTTATTTTCATTTTATAGATTATATTAATTATTTTTATGTATTTATTTTTTGGGGCTGTGGAACGAATAATTTGAGTTTTCATTATTTCTTATGGTAAATGATTTGGTTTACGAGTGTTTTGGAACACGAGCCCACTTTTGGAACGAATTATGCTCGTAATCCAAGGTTCAACTGTAGTATATTACTTTTGCTAAAACAAATGTTTGTCTTCTGACGTGTAAGAATTTTTTGTAGTTTTATTATAATTCAAAGATTACAGTTGCAAATGCATGTTATGTTTTTTTATGGTGCTCTTTTTTTTTTTTTTTTTTTTTCTGGACCAAAAAAAAAAAGGATGCCCTGATTTAATGAACATGTAATCTAACACTTACAAATATGGGAAATTATAAAAAATTCTTACAGCATTTTTATTATTATAACGTATTACAGGTAGTTTTAGTCTGGATGTAATGTGGAAAATGCAAGTGGTTGCATGTGCACACTTTATTCATGACTGGATCAAAAATCATCCAAAATATTTTTTGTCTGTGCCACTGCATTTTGAATATAATTTTACTGTTAATATATTTATTATATGCACAAATACATTTTATGTTCATGAAAAAGTTTGGAATTTATACTTTTCCTTATCTTTTAAGTCTGTCATTCTGTCAGTCTGCCTTTTTGTCTCACTTTGTTCTAATGGTTCTGCTTTGCAGGGCTACAACAACAGTAAAGGTGTGGTTCTGGAAGCCTCCTTCACCCCAGATTCTCAGTTTGTCATGATTGGTGAGTCCAAACCAAAGTTAGTATTTACCCATTTTGGAAAAATACGTCTAATTTATATGTTTGGGTTTTTTTTTTTGTGTAGGTTCGGAGGATGGGAAAATCCACGTGTGGAATGCTGAGAGTGGAATGAAAGTAGCAGTGTTGGATGGGAAACACACAGGACCCGTCACCTGCCTACAGTTTAACCCAAAATTCATGACCTTTGCCAGCGCCTGTTCTAACATGGTGAGATGCTGTGCTAGGGGCACTAGATCACAACTCGAGTTAATGGTCTTGGACCTCTTTGCCAAAGAAAAATGTCATTAACCTTAGATTTTAGTTGTTTACATTATTTTAATGGGGTGGCTTAATATTAAAAATATTTTTATTAGTAGGAGATTTGCAGCTACAGGTTTATTCTATAAATAAAAGCTTAATCTACTCAGTGTAACCCAAAAAAGTGTGTATAAATTTTTTTAAAGTTTCGCCCTGAGCTCTAAAACATATTGTTCCCATTTTGTAGGCTAATCATAACTAGCATCCGTCATAAATAATCATTATTTCCTTAAATAATTTATTTCCATAAATGTTTTATAATTTGCCCATATAAAGGACGCTGTCCTTATTGTAATGTCAAACCTATAGTGAATATTAGGTTTACGTCAGGATGAAAAATAAATATATGCTATTTTCCCTGTACTATTTGTCAGTTTAGGTGTGTACTTTTCTCACTTATCATATTCTGATATTTGATGCAGCTTGCATTTTTGTAACCAGCAATTTATTTTTTGACTTAATATATTATTAGAACCTTGTATCTTACACTTAGTCAGGTAGGACACTTAATATTTATTTATATTCAGTAAGTTTTTGATTTGTTTTTGCTTACTCACCTCCACAGGCATTCTGGTTACCAACAATAGATGACTGATGAAGAAGCTGTGCACTGAACAAGAATTTGAGTTTGACTGTTTTTGTGATCCAGCAGATGTCAGCATTTGCACTGCCTCTGGATCACTGGGACTGCTTTTTGTGGACTGTAAATAGGCTGACCTTGAGGCCATGTTGTTTTTTTCCATTTTATACCGCTATCATTAAATCATGTCAATTTTGTAAACTTGGTGTTATCAGTGCTGTGCATTTAATTTAAGATTTTGTTTGCCGTGAAAAGGGTCTTGGGTAAGGGTTTAGCATTTTGGTTTGTGGCAGAAATGAGTGCCACTTGAATAAATCATTCATGCAGTCAGGAGGACTGTTTGTGAGACATGTGCTCAATAAATATTTATGAATGCTAATGGAAGAAACAATCCGAATGTTGGTTTTGGAAAGTCTGATCTAGACCAAAATGGCTAAAACTTAATTGGATAAATAAGTGGGTAAAAGTATTATGATTACCATGGCTCAGTAACAAGAAATAATCATATTTCTGATGTCATAATTCTAATAGTCTGATGTGTAAATAAGCCAGCAAGGTGTTTTCCCATATACTTAAAATACTCCTCCATAATTACTGGCGAATTAACAGTAGACCTACCCTGATTTCTAAACAAAGTTGATCACATATAAATCTGAGTAAATTTTGTGGTTTTGTCAAATCATTGCTATTAGGACTCAAAAGTCATGTGCATCACTTAAGATTTTAATCTCAATTTATAAAACCAAGAGTACACTGCCCAAAAATGTTTGTTTATTCAAATATAAATATGCAGACTTCCTACTTCAAATTCATCACCAATTTTTAAACTTTTAGACAATTTCTGCTGAAGTTGTAGATTGTAATATGGTATTATTTATTTAAGTAGCATACAGCTGGGTTTTTTTTTATTTTTTATCCCAGGTCTGGCTCATTTTTCATCATTCATGTTTTATGATTACAGGAAGTGGGGAAATTTGTCCAAAGTATGAGTTTGTAATAAGTGTCCAGACATTCCAAAAAAAGTATATTCAAAGAATGTGATATTATGAAATGCATTAAATTTATATTCAAATATTTTTCTTGTGCTTAGCAACTTTGCCCATGGTTGGTACTGTATGTTTGCAATCACTTTCCTTGTAGCACAGGGGTGACATTTCTAGTTCATCTTTCGAAGGCATTAAATAGTAAAAGAACTAATTGAGAGGCAATAAACGAGGGATAATCATGGTTATGTGGTTGACCGTAAACAAAAGAGCAAGTGATTATTTTTATAACATTTTTGGTGACATTCATATTAAAGTGACATCACCTAGAAGTACTCAAGGACTTTTGATTGTGCAGAGTAGCAGAACACTTATGAGAATTAAAACTGCCTTTGTTTCACTGAATAATTCTCAAAGATGTACAGTCTTTATTTAAAGTGTTTGCACTATTCAAATATTTTATTGCAGCTGAGAGTCTTATCACAGCGCTGTGTTTGAAGTCTTCTGTAAATGTCAATTATGTTTATGATTTCATTCGCAAGTAGAGAAGATGTCAAACACCGATCTCCAGAATGCAATACAACTCAACTCAGACTACTCAGATAAACAGTGATCTACAAGTTGAATCTTAACAACAGTTAGTTCTGCCCAAGTAATCTAATTGGACAGAAATATTAGTATGAGTGACAGCGACAGCCCTGGGATGTTTAATTATGTCCATCACTCTGCGTCCCAGGTGTTCTACAAAAGGTAATTACACTAACTCTTGGTCCAGCATGGGTACGGTTCACACTACTGAGGAGAGTGCAGCTACCTGCCAAAACCCACACTCAAAAGCAGTCTCAGACACATTTTGCATGAAAACACATCTGATATCATTATTTTAAGCAACATTTTGGCTGCTCAATAATTTCTTCTAGAATGTTCCGAATTGACTTAGTGTTGTTTTGTTTGTACCTCGCTGATTGGCCGAGCTCTCTCAGAGGGGCGGGATAAAAGGTACTTTGCGCTTTCACATTAATTACGGTTCTACAGCCAATCAGAGGCGTCTGTGAGCCACGCATGCGGAAGAAGCGGACTGCGCCGAGTGTGTTACTCCGCCCCCAACGGTTTTTTTTTTTAAATAGTAACCATTTTTATTATTCGTTTTTTAACAATAACAACAAGAACAAGAGGGGTATACTTACAATTATGATAGAAAGGAGGAATTAAGTTCTTTAAATATATTCATCGTTCTGGTTGCTTTCTGGCTTAAAAGTCCTTGTAATGTTTCAAAATAAATTTTCAAATCCACCTTGTAATGGGAGATATTAGGCGTTCTTAATGACCACTTACATTTGTGTATATAGAATTTTCCTAGTAATATTAAAAGATTTAACATGAAAATGTGACTCTTCTCGATATCTTTTTTATCATAATAAAACATAACATCTCTTTTACTTATATTAATTTTTGATCCAGTCAGTGTAGTAAATAAAAATTCAACATCAATCCAAAAAACGTTTACACATATACATTCAAAAAAGAGATGCAATACTGAATCCACATACATTCCACAAAAAGAGTAGAATTCTGAAAGATCAGCTTTATATCTCTTGAGAAATTGGTTAGTTGGATAAATGATGTCTATAATTTTAAAGTATACTTCACTAACTTTGTTATTAACACAGTATTTATTGTTATACGTCCAAATCAATTTCCAGTCAATATTTTCAAATGGGCTATTCAAAAAGTATTTATGACGAAATGTTGCAGGGCAGTGAATCAAACATCTTAAAATTTTGTTATTACATTTTCTGTCTTTACTATCAATACCATTTAAACAATTTTTTTTAATCATTGAATACTTAAAGGAATCATTAAAGCCTTGCAGAAGTCTCACAAATCCTGCTGGTATTGCGGCAACTACAATACTAAATTCACGTGGAGGTACTGGAATACCAAATTTCTATAAGAATTCAGAGTACGTAAGCAAATATCCTTCATTATTTATCAATTGAGAGACCGTTAGAATATCATTTTTAACCCATTTATCATAGAAAATGTATTTGTTTTTATATTTAACATATTTGTTATTCCATATTAGCTGTTTATGAGGAGAAAAATTATGCTTATATATAAGAGTCCAAAATAATAGCGCCTGTCTATGAAAATTAGATAACTGAATGGGAAGTTTGTTAACTTCAAAGTCACATTTCAAAAGAAACTCAATGCCACCAACTCTTTCAAAAATGAGATTTGGAATTATATACCAAATTTTATCTTTATATTTAATATAATGTTTAATCCAGTTTAACTTGAAAATAATATTAGAAGTGTCAAAATCAATCACATTTAAACCTCCGTGATCATATGAATTACATAAATTATTCTTATTTAAATAGTGAGGTTTGTTTTTCCAAATGAAATTAAATAAAGTTGAATCAATTTTTTTAGAAAAAGATTTTGGTACATCTAAAACCTTAGCAGGATAAACTAAACGAGATAGTCCTTCAGCTTTGGATAACGGAACCCTACCTTTGAGCGATAAATCTCTCATAAGTCAAATTTATTTTTATTTTTATCGCAAGGGGTTGGAAATTAGATTGTACTCTGTTTGGCTGATCTTTGCAGATATTTATACCAAGATAAGTTACTTCTTCCCTAATTGGAATACCTTCATATTCAGTAAAAGGAATATCATTGTCTTTTAGAGGGAAAAGTGTACATTTTTTGATATTTAAAACTAAACCCGACACTTCAGAAAATATTTTAAGGCACTCTATAATTTTCTTAACTTGTGTTACATTTTTCAAAAAAATAGCTGTATCATCAGCAAGCTGACAACATTTAATTTCCCTGTCTCTAATTTTAATGCCTTGAAAAGTGTCATTATATAGATGTAATGCCATCGTTTGCATAACTAGAAGAAACAAGAATGGAGCCGCTGAATCTCCCTGGTTTATTCCCCGGGAGATACTAAATCTACGAGTTGTTCCCCATGGAAGTTTAACTGAACTATTACAGTTACCTTTTAAAGTATTGACCAAAACCAAAAAAATCTAATAAATCAAATAGAAATGTATGTTTTACAGTATTAAAGGCTTTATATATATCTATAAATAAAATGTAACTATTATCAGCTATGTAATCTTTGTAATCTATCAAATCTAAAATTAATTTAATATTATTACCAATGTGTCGTCCTTGCATAAAGCCGGACTGACTGTCATCTATAATTGTGTCTAAACATAACTTTATTCTTTGTGCAAAGATTTGAGACAATAATTTTACATCATTATTAATTAAAGTTATAGGTCTCCAATTGTCAAGAAGCAAGCAGTCTTTATTGGGTTTTGGTATCAATGTAATTAGGCCTTGACACATAGATGGGGGAAGCCTACATGCTTCTATAGCTTCCTTAAAAACCAATAGTAAAAATTCAGAAACATAATCTTGGAATACCTTATAAAATTCACCTGTTAATCCATCATTCCCGGGGGATTTATTATCTTTTAACTTACTAATGTTCTTTTTTAATTCTTCTAAAGTTATATCTTGATCACAAAGTTCTTTCAGAGTATAGTTTTTGTAAAATTATTCTACAAAGTTTTAAATTTTTTTAGGGTCTTCCGCCCCCAGTGGTTCATGAGCGAGCAGTTCGAAATGATGCGGTCAGTTGGTGTCATGTGGTTCGGAGGAAACATGTGATTGTCTGCAGCCCTCCTGACTGAGTGGTAGTAGTAGCCTTAATGTGGGAGCCCCCTATTGACAGGAAGAACTTGGACACGACTAGGGAGAATTAGGGAGAATAAAAAATAACTAAATAAATAAAACTTTTTATGTTGTATATAAAGAGAAACTTATGAGAAACTCCATGAATTCTGTTAATTACACTAACTGTTGGTCATCGGCAGTGGATGCGTGTTGTCAGAGTTAAATGCAGGTTAAATAAACAAACAAATCATAATCTGTTGCTCTTAATAATCTGTTGTGGCCTTGTGAATACAACTGCATCACCGCTGTGCTGATATCCATCACAACAGCACAACTATAAGTGTGATATTAGTAGGTAGTATATAGATAGAATATATAAAGATGTTTGTGTTGATCTTTTTTAAAGAATTTCAGTAATTTATTGGAAACAGTCATTTTAAATCCACCCTGTTGTACTCAAAGTTGGATGCTAAATGTGTATGAGTCTTTTGCAATAGATGTGAAATTTGATAATCTAATTGAGTAACTCAGCACAAGTCAACAGTGTGATCATGTTTCTATTTCAGAGTAATGCTTAATGTTACATGGTTTTGAATATGAGATCAACCTTCAGTGGATCTCAGGTGAGCTCTCTTTAGCGCCTCCTCTCTGATTGCTCACTATACGTCAAGTCTGCTGGCTCTGTTACCCAAGACCAGACACACAGAGCCTGTGACTGCTAAATTTGGGGACAACAGGATCAGGTTCCTCCTGCCCAGCTCACCCAATCCTGCCCTAGTTACAAGACCCCTCTCCGTCAGTCACACACACTGCTCTCTCATGCTGTAAACCGGTCTCTGGAGAGAAGTTTGAGAAAGTCTCGTTCTGATTCTTTCATTTGCTTCCAGTTGAGATCTTTAGGGTGGCCTTCACCTGACTCCACAGTTTTCTTCTTGTATACACGTGTAGCTCCTTGGCGGGTAGAATTGCTGACCCGCCATGTTTCTGGTTTTGGTGGTGACCGATGAGTTGAGGCAGATCCTGGCCAGGGCACGGAGCGGGACTGGGCGTCTCATCCAGGTGCTGATTCGAAACGGTGAGTGAGCTGTGGAGGTAGAATGAATAATTACGTTGAATCCTAACAGTTAAGTACCATCTCCTAGGGGGTAATGTGGTTTAAGCTGCCAGTCAATTTTACATCTACAACTTTAATCGATTTTTTTTTAAGTCAGTTTCATGTTATGTATGTTAGATCTATATTTTATTACTTATGATGAACAAGGTGAAAAAAAAAAACTGACTTTAAAGTCGTTCTCTGAGAGATGGTAAAACTGGAAGTCCTAAATTCAACTATTCATCTATTCATCATGTTGTACAACTGAAAAATGTTTGTATACAGTATGTGTCTGGGGCAGATGTATGGTTGAATGGCTTTTTACAGCTTAAATATATATATTTTTTTACACATTATAGTTCCTGTCAGATGTTATGGTGGCATGTTCTTGAGTTACTGCTTTTCAGTGAGCATGACAGCGCACATTCCAACACATACACACTTACCATTTAAATAAGTCTATAATAATTCATTTTATTTATAAGCGCCATACAAGCACCCAAGGACACTTTACATTGAACATAAAAGGTAAAAACCTAAAAAGAGCATTTAATAAATAATTGAGGCTAAAATCATTAAATACAAAATTATTTACAATTAAAATCTGAAAGATTAAATATATATAATACTAATATAAGTAAAAAAAAATAAATTTATAAATAAAATTATATAAAACTGATATTTTAAAAAGTTGATAAATTTAATCAACATTTCTTTATAAAGGCCTAAAAACGTGTTCAACCAACCCAACAAAAACCCGACTAGGTCAGAATGAAAAATTGAGGACTATATGTATGATTAGTTAATAATTCATGATTAGTCAATTAATTAATAACACCATTTACTCACTTAATTAATTAAGTTTTTTTCACTGTCATGACTTTGAGTGTGTTTTTAATTTCTTGTTTACTTGTTTGGTTTCTAGAGCCAAGATGATGGAATTTGTAGCAAGGGACAAAGACATTTCAGTGTAGTTAGATTGTGTAAGGTCAGGTCAGGTGACACAACAGATGACACTCAGGTTGACATGTCCAAAACTGATTTATTCCATACTAGAGTATACACAGCAAGATCAAATTACTGTGTCCTCTGTGTGCCCGGGTTTGCAGCAACCACAGTAAAATCCAAATGCTCAAAAAATATTACGTAGTCCATTTTCTGAGAGATTCACTGAAGTTATCCTCTTTGAGTCACATGTGGTAACTGTGTATTTTTATCCACTGATATAGGTGGATAATTATGAATGTGAATGTCTGACACCAGAGGGCCTTCTGTGTTAGTCTGTGTGTGTAGTCAGGTGAAGTGCCATTCAAGTAGAGTATAAGCAGATAAAATGTCTTTCTGGCTGAATGCTATGTTAGACTTTTCTATTGAGTGTTATTCTGTACATCGTGTGGTATCAATGTTGTGTCCTGAACATTTACTGGACTGATTATATGTCAAAGGCCACTATCATATTGCATGGACAACATGATAATCAGACAAATGATTCAGAATGATCAGATAACTAGGCACTAAAATGCAGCAGGTCTTATCAGACTCAAATGCTTGCCGGTATTGTTTTGCCTTCAAGCAAGTATGACTCAGAACACACTGTCTGTACCATTTCCCTTTGACACACCATGTGATTGTTGTTGTCAGATGTACATGTCTGGAGTTTTTTAGGGTGTTTTGTGTGTGTTGTCTGGGACGTGTTTGTTTGTCACTTGATCTGTGTTGATCTGGTTCATGGACTGCCATTTGATGACAGGTAGCTTCAGGGTGATTCAGTAGGAGATTTAGACCAAAACAGACACAACGCTTATGATTTGCTGAGCTCTTAAGTCATATGAGTAAGTGGTATTTGATTGGCCATGACAGAGTACACTGTTGTTTGGTGTCCATCATATGGTGCTTTGCTTACGTGTGACACAGAGCAGAAAGAATTTCAGGCTCTCTCTCTGTGTGTGTGTGTGTGTGTGTGTGTGTGTGTGTGTGTGTGTGTGTGTGTGTGTGTGTGTGTGTGTGTGTGTGTGTGTCTATAACATTCTGGGCCTATTCTAAATGATTCATGTAAGAGATGTGCTTGTGCATGGATAACTTTATGAAGATGTGAGTGCCAGCATGCTCTCAGGTTTAAATGAATGGCTAATGGAAAGTATGCATCTGTACCGATAATTGGAATGTGTGCAGGCTTAGAATAGAAGTTGCTGCAAGAGACATTCAGGAAATCCCAAACCAAGGTCACACTTCTGCCTGTGTGCGCATGACATGAACATGTATTGACAGGCTAGAACAGCTCTCTGACTGTGTGCTTAATCTCTGGTTATTTTAGTGCAACTGCATATTCTCTCAATCAGTCTGTGCACTTTTGAGATGTTTTACATTATGACGGCTTTAGGAAAATACTTGAGAAATTGTTCTTTATTAATATGCTTACGTTTTATAGAGCTTTAATATTTATAGTTTATAATAGTTTTAATATTGCCAAAACTGAATAACAGCTAACAACTGGGTTGGCAGTAAGTCAGGTTATTTTATAAGGTTATTTTATTTTATTTTTTGTCACAATCCACCTACCATAAAACACTATACTGTAGCTGGTTTAAAACAAAAATCATCTTCCAA
This sequence comes from Clarias magur, assembly GCA_013621035.1. Classification (NCBI taxonomy): domain Eukaryota; kingdom Metazoa; phylum Chordata; class Actinopteri; order Siluriformes; family Clariidae; genus Clarias; species Clarias magur. Next base: position 2,812,401 of record QNUK01000005.1, on the reverse strand, counting down.
CAATTTAAGAAAATTGTTTTGTTTAATGTAAACTGTATACACATTTCACCTATTTTTTGGGACCAAAATAATTTTAGATATTGTAATATTTAAAAATATGGAGTGCAACTAAAACAATCACATGTAATTTTGAATTCTAACAAACCAAAGAGATCATTGGTGGGGTACACCCGGGACAGAGCGCCAATCAATTGCAGGGCACACACACTCACTCACTCATACACTCATATACCGCTTAATCCTGTATTCATGGTCATGGGAGGCCTGGAGCCTATCCCAGGAGACTTAAGGCACATGGCAGGTTACACCTTGGACAGGGTGCCAATCCTTCGCAGGGCACAGACACACACACATATACACTCACTCATTCACACACTACGGGCAATTTGAGAACGCCAATTAGCCTAACCTGCATGTCTTTCAATTGTGGGAGGAAACCGGAGTATCCGGAGGAAACCCACCAAACACAGGGAGAACATGCAAACTCCATGCACACAGAGACGGGAATCGAGCCTGGGGGCACACACACACACTTCAGGCAATTTGGGAACGCTAATAATCTGCATGTACCTGGACTGTTGGAGGAACCCCACTAAGCACAGAGAGAATATGCAAACTCCATGCCCACAAACAAGGGAATCAAACCCGGACCCTGGAGGTGCAAGGCGACAGTGCTAATCTCTAAGTCACCGTGTCACCCAGTAAAGAGATAAATTCAGATATTATGATATCGCTTTACACGATTTATTTGGCTGTAATGGTTTTCCTCTGTATTTCTATAATTCGGTGGTATGCATACTCCTGTGTATATATTTACACTGCTTGGCCAAAATAAAGTCACCATTTCAGAAGTGTCAAATTATTGGAATGCATCAAGCAAAGAAAACAACTAAGGAAATTTGAAATTACTGGAACTAGGTTAAGAAACCTTCAACACAATATCAACACCTGGAAGGATAGTGCTGAACTGTCAATTTTTGTGGAAATTGGAAGGTAAAAAATCAACAGTAAGAATCTAATAATTTAAACCATATATTTAATAGTGAAATTAAGAGCATTTCCATACACACACAATGTGATGATTGAGACTAAACAGCTGTGTGGGCATAAGAAAACCACTTGTTAGTGAAACTAATCAGAAAGGCTTCAATTTGAAGGTAATGCAATGAATTGAGCTGATGACTTACATGTATTGGATGACCAGGTTATCACATCAATGGATGCATTTTTTACACTAGGTGTGTGATTTTATGTTTCTGTTTCAGAGCAGCTGGTTCTGGGTGCATACCGTGAGCCATCTCAGTCCTGGGACAAAGATTATGACCGCTTCCTGCTTCCTCTACTTGACCCCCTGGAGCCTTGCTACATTCTTTATCGCCTTGACTCCCACAATGCACAGGGATACGAGTGGATCTTTGTTTCTTGGTCACCCGACCAGTCTCCAGTGTGTAATATACAGTAATATACAATACAGTACAATTTTCGTCCAAATATATTTTACATACTATATATCAGTATCATGGCATATATATATGCATGAATATATCATAACACTGTTCAGTGAAGACAGTTTTGATCTCAATGATTTCAACGTGATCTCCACTGATTTTTGTGATTATGTGTGAACCTTACTTTAGACCAGACAGAAGATGCTGTATGCTGCCACTCGTGCCACAGTGAAGAAAGAATTTGGCGGAGGGCATGTAAAAGATGAGCTGTTTGGCAATGTGGTGGTATGTCCTGTTCATTATTTCATTACCCAATACAGATATCACAAAAGAGCTTGAAAAGCTACTAAAGTCATAACGAGGTTATGATGAATAAGGTATCTTACGCTTCTCAAGAGCTATATGTGGACACCTGGCACATTTTAAATGTCCCATGCAAGATTTAGTTTTCTTTTGCTGTTATAGTAACCTCCACTCTCAGATCCACTTCGTTCACCCCAAAGGTGTTTAGTGGGGATGAGATCATCATTCTGTGCAGGACTCTCAGGTTCTTCCACATTAGCCTTGTCATAGTCTTGGCATGTGTATATATAGCTGTGGCCAAATGTCTTGAGAATGACACAAATATTCATTTTGACAATATTAGCCTCTTTAGTGTTTTTAGATCTTTTTGTCAGATCTGACTATGGTGTACTGAAGCATAACTACAACCATGTCATAAGTGTCAAAGGCTTTTATTGACAATTACATTTTATGCAAAGAGTCAATATTTGGAAATGCAGTGTTGCCCCTTCTTTTTCAAGACCTCTGCAATTCAGGGCCACAACCATCATCTGGGCCACATCCTCCATGATTGCAGCTCAGTCCTGCTTAATCAATGCTTGGAGTTTGTCAGAATTTGTGGGTTTTTAGTTCTCACCTTCCTCTTGAGGATTGACCACAAGTTCTCAATAGGATTAAGGTCTGGAGAGTTTCCTGGCCATGGACCCAAAATGTCTATATTTTGTTCCCCTAGCCACCTAGTTATCACATTTGCCTTACAGCAAGGTGTTCCATCATGCTTTAAAAGACATTGTACTTCATCAAACTGTTGGATGGTTGGACGAAATCGCTCTTCAAGGATGTTTTTGTATCATTCTTTATCATTTCTTTATCTATATTGCCAGATTGCTGCTGTTGGGCCCTTGAGCAAGTCCCTTAACTCTATCTGCTCCTGCTGACCCTGCGCTCTAACCCCAGTTACGCTCTAACCCCAGTTACGCTATTAATGTTATATGTGAAGAAAGAATTTCATTGTGCAGTAATGTATATGTGACAAATAAAGGCTTAACTTATTCATTGCTGTGTTCTTAATCAAAATTGTGAGGGAGCCCTTTTGGCAGACAAGCAACCCCGCACATGAATGAACTCAGGATGCTTCACTGTTGGCATGACACAGGACCGATGGTAGCGCTCTACAGTCGTTACATGGTTTTACTTACCTGGGTTTTCACTGTAGACTTTTGGACCCAGTGTGTTTATGCACGATTACCTTTATCTTTAGAAAATAACGTAAAGAAACACCATGAATAAAAAGTTTTGATGTATTTGCACCATACTGATACTGAATAGTTCATAAAATCCAAAGCAAAGCTGAAGTAGACACAAGAAATTAGTCCATCAGAATGTGGCTTTGATATGCCGTGGCTTTGATATGTTTTGTGTCCTCACCATTAGGAGGACGTTTGTCTACAGGGTTACCTGCGTCATATATCATCAATCTCTGCTCCTGCTCCTCTCACACAAGCTGAGCAGGAGCTGCAGAGAATCAAAACCACAGAGGTGAGAAGTCCTGAGTTTCAAATGAATCCATTATTTTAGCTTGTTGAAATAATATGTATTTGTTTATTGCATGTTTTTAGACTGGATGTATAAGAAAATCTTTATTTAAATGTTTTTTTTGTTTTTGTTGTTGTTCTAGTGCAAAGTTAAGCAGGTGAGTAGCTTTAAGCTCCTGTCCACGCTTTAGTGATGTGTGTTCAGTTCACTGTGCACTTTGGGGGTGAAAGTCACAAGAGGTCATGCATGTTAATTGTGTTTTAATGAAAAAATCATGCTTCAATTTGCTCAAATATCACAAAACTGCAAAAATGGATTTATTTTATTTTGCTATAAAACTGTTCATATGTTTGATGTATGATGTACCAGACTGATCACAGTGGGGGAAAACCATTTGTACATCCCAAATGACTGGTCAATGCTATATTCAAAATCGAATGAACACAGTCATAAGTGAATTTGTACAAGTGAATAGTTTGCATGTGTTTTCTAATGTATTTGTCCTTGCTTTTCAATTATTCTGCTTCACTTGCCTGGTATTCTTATTTTATCCTGCAAATAAAGTGCACTCTGAGTTCATTATCATGAGAATGTACCTACATATAGCACAGAATAGTCATGCCCTCATTAGAGATTAGTGTGTATGAATGACTCTTACATATTGTTGCTATCTGTATGTGTTCATCTTCCTTTGCAGGTTATTACAGAGATGAGTGTGGAAACTAAGCCTCAGACCTTACAGGGCCTGGCCTTTCCACTACAGGCAGAGGCTAAACACGCTTTACAGCAACTTGCTAAGAAACACATTAATTACATCCAGCTGGTGAGACTGCAACACAGTGGATACACACTTTCTCCGTAATGATATTCACACACACTAGTCCACAGATTCCCAGACATTTGGGCGAATGGACATGAATTTTATATGAAAGGGTGTGAATTTACTTACCAGTCTAGTCGGAAGGGTGTGCTTGCATTTTTAAACAAAAAATGTTGGAATCATTTCTGCATTTCTGCCAGCATAAAAAAATGCATAAGGGAATAAACTATAACCCTGGGGTGGTGTGATAGGGTGGCGTTACTACTGATTATTTTCCTATTCCAGCCCAATGTGTTCTATTCCTCGTATGCTCTGATGGCATGCTGTGTGCTATTCCTGTCTTTATGCAGACAAGTGCTCTGAATCCAGCCGCACAGAGACAGCAGCTTGCAAACAGAATCACATTTTAGTTGTGTGTTAAGGGGTTACGATCAGGAGGAGTTATTCTCATTTTTGTATGTACTGTACATGTTGTCTGTTTGTCCTATGTCAGAGGTTGGACACTGAGAAAGAGACCATTGAGCTGGTGCACACTCGACCCACAGAGACACATGATCTTCGCAGCAGGATTCCTACAGACACACCACGTTATCACTTCTTCCTGTATAAGCACTTGCATGATGGAGTCTACCTAGAGTCTTTTGGTCAGTAGCAATGTCTTTTATTTACCTGCATCACACATTTTTTCCTTAAACATCTGCTTCATGCTAGCAAGCAGCACAACTTTGCCAGGGTTTACCTGCAGTTTTCCTGGGCATCTGGAATTGAGAGCATAGTTCGCTTAGCTCTTGTAAGCTCACATAGCTTTCTGTTTATGTCTAATAAGTGTAAGTTGTGTAAGACATGTGATGGCAGGACTTACATGTCTTGAAGACATTTTATTGAAACATATAACTATGAATTATATAATATTTGAGAAAGAAACAGCAACATTTTCTGCAAAGATAATTAAAATGGCATAGCAAACACTTTATAAGTAAAGTGAATGTCACATAGGACAGCGCTTTGAAAAATGGTGATCACATCATTTTTACATATGGCATAAATTAATCTTTAGCAATACTAGTTAGTATATGAGTAACTAAGTAAGTATGTACATAAGTAAGTAAGTAAGTAAGTAAGTATTTAAGTAAATACGTACATAACTAGGTAGGTAAGTAAGTAAGTAATTAAACAAAAAACAAACAAACAACCTAACAATCAAATACATTTGAAAGTTGTCTTGTATACAGTATGTGAAATTTTAGATGGTCAAAGTTAAGCCAAGTACAGCATTAATATAGCTGTAATACAGCATATGTTTGGTCCATGACAGTAATAGTGATTAAACAGTAATAAACATATGAAATGCCAAATGATCAGAAACCTTTGACTGACAGTATCACAATCCAAGTAAGAAAAACAATCATTTTTATCTCTGTATGATAATTCTGAGAGTGAGAGGGGGAGCTTCCTGTCAGCCAGATTCATGCAGTCAATTCCTGATGAACATACTGTGTTTCTGAGGCAACAAAAGTAATAAAATAACCTTTTTTTTAAAATTTCAGTTTATCTGCTTCTGTTTAGCTGAAGCTGTGCTAATACTTAATACAAACAGATGCTAATGGTAGCTATAAACTATACCCATAGTTCATGTACTTTTACTTATATTCCTGTTAGAAGTTAGATAAAAATTGCAACTCCTAACTTAAAACAAAACTGGCATAGCAAACACTTAATGCACTCGTGTAAAAATTTGTGTTTCTCGTTGTGAACTCTGCTATATAATGTGGATGCACTTTTGTACAGGAAAGTATGATGGAATTAGCTATAGTACATTTTGGTAAACTGAGAAAGAATGTATTAATGAAAGTACACCCAAGTGATGATTATTTCGCATTTATTTCATGCTTCTCTATCAGTGTTCATCTACTCGATGCCAGGCGATTGCTGTGCTGTGAAGGAGAGGATGCTGTATTCCAGCTGTAAGAGTCGACTGCTGGAGGAGGTGGAGCGAGGCTACCATATAGAGTTGGTCAAAAAGGTACATTGGACATTGTGTAACAATCTTCATAGTTGTCATAATGATAGAAGCTAGGGATGAATGCCTGCATTCCTGAAACTTAAATGTGAAAATCAGCTAGCATCCAATTTAATAATTAAGTTTTTGGACTAGAGAAACCTTGCTGAGTAATTTTAACATGGTGACTGAGTCTAACAGTATTGATGTTAATGTACAATTGGACATAAATGATCATAGACCAAGTTCTGCTACTGTTGACCAAGTGTTTACTTTCAAACGCTACGAACTGATATAGAATAATTATTATAATAGTCTAATGCTATATCAGTGTAGAGTTACTGGTAATTTATATAACAGGATTCAGCAGGATTACATGAAATTGCAAAATCTATAAATAAATGTCAATATCAAAGTAATATTTATTGAGAAACATCAATAAACAATGATTAGTAATCATGGAAGCAATCATTTTTGCTAAAATTGAACATTTCAGCTGCAAAACACCAATCATTTCACCATAATTTTTGTTAGAGAATGAATCAGTACAAATCTAAAGTTAATTGAAAATCATTCAGACAGAACACACATTTGACTCTATGTGAAGAGTGCCTGCATATTTCATAATGTAATCAAATTAGGTCAAATTGAGTTACATTTCAGTGAAATATAGTTTCCATTCCATAGTTTCCATTACAAAAATGCTTAATGTGGAGTCCTGACCATTATGTGCATGTTTTACAAACTTTTGCCACAGTGTTCCGATCACACGTTCATATAGAATGTCATTGTATGCTGTTTCCTGCTAAGCCCCATCTGCAGTAGACTGTGTGTGGTTTGTTCTGCATTGGCTTTTTGTGGGATGAGCTGAATGTGCTGGCCTGTGGTCCCCACGGGTGTAGATGGGCCTGGAGTGATTTTTTAAATTTCTGTAATTCTTTAACAGCAAGCAATCCAGCTTTAACATCCATTCTCTAAGAACTTCAGTGCCAGTGTTCAATTGTGTTTGGTGATAGTTTGTGATTGCTTGGTAAAACTTGATTGTGATCATGATTTTTACTTCCTCTGTCATGCTTGCAGGCTGATCAGCCAAATCCAATTACCTTAAAATGCTTAATGTGCCCCTATGTGCTTGACTAGACTGATCAGTTAATCAGTTGGTAATCAGCCTACTGAACAAGTTAAGGCAATAGTACTTAATCAGAAATGAAGACCTACAGAACCACTTACTCTAGCTGTTGAACTTACTAGAAATATACAAGCATTTTTTTTCCTTTTGTAATTATTTCTCAGTGCTTGTACTTTTATATGCTTTTTACTTTTGGCCAATAACAGAAGACACCTAAAGTTGTACTGTCATGACTCAGTAGTCAGTGATGTGCTCAATTAATATATTTTAAGTCGACAGATCACAGAATCACAAGTGCATGGGTAGCCACTCTTACCTTTACCAATACTGTACCTTACGTCAGAGGTCTGCAATAAAAAAAAAAGTTTATGTATGAATTCATACATGCATTATCTAAATCGTACAAAAGACATGGATCACCTTATGACTGGTTATAATTCACATACTCCAGCATCACCATATGCATGATAACTTGCATATCTGTCTAAGCTGTATACTACTGTATACACATTCTATAAATGTAGGTACATGTAAGAACATATATATATATATAAAGTGTGTGTGTGTGTGTGTGTGTGTGTGTAGTTGGAGATAGACAGCGGGGATGAGTTAACGGAGCAGTACTTGTATGAAGAGATCCATCCTAAGCAGCAGGCTCACAAGGAAGCATTCGCCAAACCTCGTGGTCCCGCAGGGAAGAGAGGACATAAACGGCTGATTAAAGGAATGGGAGAGAATGGTGTGAACAGCTAGGGTGGAACAAACAAGAGGAACAGGTCCCCATTCTTCCCTCCAAGAATATGAGGATTTTGCTCTGTTGGGGCATAAAAGATGCAAGAGGCTGTAATGTCCTGTCCAGTTGTTTTTATTCTTGTTGATTGTGATGCTTTAAAAAAAAAAAAATGCTTCTTAACTTTAATAACTTGGGTTTCATACATCATATTTCTTTTATTCAAATTTGTGTAAACACATGAAGAAAAAAGGAAACTCAGGAATTAATTCTATATATATGTAAACTGTCTGTTTCCACTTTTTATTTAGTTAGAAATCAACACATACTGTAACTGGACAGTTAGTTCTATTCACAAATTCAAATACTGTTAGTTATCAAAGCGGACTGGTGTACAATTCATATTTAAATGTGTTTATTTATTTTATTATGCACAGCACTATAAAACATTACCAAAAATGGCAGATCTGGAATCAGTAGAATGTGAATTTTGTAGGAATAAGAAAGACTTACTCCTGCTTTGTTTTATGATTGATTGAATTGGTGATAATTTGCTTTATTGTATTAGCTTTGAAAAGCTGAACCGTGTATGCATATGTATTTCAGTGACATGTAAATCTTTCTCACTGTTTTGTGTCATTTTAATTTGTGCAGTAGCTGTTCCGAATGAAAATAAGAACTAAAGAATAAATTATTTATATGATTTATGTTGAATATACAGTAGTTGGCCATACAATAACAAGGGAAATAATGTAAACCCATACAGTATGTTTTAACATTGGAAGAAAATGTGAAGAGGGTGTGTAAAATTAACTCAGATTCTATGAATATTTTCAGTGCAAATCAATAACTGATTACTTTTCCAGATAACTCTGTCATCACTGATAATTCAACGAATTTCACCAAACAACTACACCTTTGTACACAAATTTTTTAGACCCTGTATTGATTTAAAGCGAGCTTCCCTGAAAATTTAAGCCATAGTGACATTTCAAATTGAGCAAATTAAATGCTCACATATCAGACTACAATATCATATTACGCATTGATTTCACTCAATCTTCAGTGGACAGTGCAGCCTGCATGAAAATCACTGATGAAGCCTCAGAAATGATGTTTATAGGCCTTAATGGAAAGCCTGTACTCATCTTTAGTATTTGTTTTACAGATACAAGTACACAGTGTTGTAACAAGTCTAAATGATTATTCTCTGTCATTGGAAAAATGGGATTTTGAAAAGATTATTTTGAGCCATCCCTGTAGTCATGAGCTTCACTGTGAGATGAATGGTAGAGCTCTCAAATTGGCATAACCACATACACATAACCAAGTGCCTTCAATTGGGAATGAATATGACTGACATGTTAAACTTGCAAACTTACAAACAGATTTACTCTTATTTTACAGTGCATCCACTTTAATTTACACAATATTACTGTATATTAGACTACAGTATATGGCAGTAGAATGAATGTGACCATCTGCCATATACTGCCATATACTGTAATACTATTGTACCATACCGTATTCCAAAATGCTACTAGTAATGGTTTCATGAATGTCAGTCACTCATTTCCCATGTAAAATACAGAGCTTCTTCTGGCAGCAGTTCAACAGCTTATAGCCATTTTATGAATTTATGATGCAGAATATGATACTAGAGAATGTTTAAACAGAATTTGACAGAAAATCTGTGGGGGTTTTTTCTGTTTATTTTTTCAGTTTGAAATAATAATACATTATCATAATCATTCTCAAGCTGTTCCTCTCTTTAGCCCTGTCTAACCTGCAAATTTTATTTATATACATTATTGTACAATTTCAGTAAATAGACATCACGTACATTAAGTTTTGATTTGATTCCTTTTTCCTGTGAGGAGTAAACTTGACATCATGACCACCAATAAACTGTACATTCACATGTATGTTCAAGCTAGAAATTTACATGGAGAGAGGTGATCATTTCACAAAACATTCACCTTTTCCTGAGTGGATGATCTCTTCCAGTGAGCATAAACAATACCTTGTCCCTGTTCACAATGTGCTCTTATTAAACGTCAACACGGAGTATTATTTGTTTTAACACTTCTCTATCTGTATATAATCGAACAATATGCTGTCACTCAAAAAGAGGACGGATTCTGGTAGAGTCTGGTTCTTATCTTATTGCTCCTATTGTCTATCGGTTGTTCTCTGGGGAAGTAAATGTAAATCAAATGCTTTGTAACAATGAAAGAAAGCAGTAGAAATGAAATTTAATGAAATTTGAAATTTGAATGAAATTTGAAAAATACCACGATAATTTTAGGTCAAGCAACTTTTACCTTAAATTGTCCAGAAATTGGTCAACTAATCTATCGCAGCCATGCAAATTTAATTTGCTTCTATCCACTGCTTACAGTATATCTATAAAAGCAAAATGCTATGACAGGATACTCCAAAATCATGTTTCTGTATGTCATTTCTGTGTAAAAAATCTAGATTCAAACTTCCTGCTGTATCTGTTTATTATCTGTTAACATAATACCCCTAGTATATCATTTATTCAAAAGATAACAAGATGGACAAAGCAGTTTCCTAAATTGGGTATTGTAGAAATGACATACTAAAACATCCTTCCTATACCAAAACAGCATGTTTATTTTAATTATATCTCAGTTTCTTACTCATCTTGTGCCTGTTCCTGTGTTTTACCTGGACAACATGCTGTAATCACTTGTGAGAATCTACTTCTTACTACAGTTATATTGAAATGATTCTTGATGACTGATGTAAAATTAAACTCATTAATGATGAGTTTATCTGATGTTATAGTGCCAGGATAGTTGCTAGCTTGATTGATTGATAATGATTATTGCATTCATTTAGCCAGTGGATTAAACCATTTTTGGAGGGAGTATTACTGGTTGGGATACTTATTTTATCAGTAGCGTTAGACTGTATTAATTTGTTATTTAATTTGTTAATCTAAGTTTAGTTATATACATAAACATACATTTAGAAAGACTCAGAAAGTCTGTTTTAGTAATTTAATTAACATAGAGACCACAAACTCAGACCACACTGAATGCGTAGCCAGCACCTCTGATCTGAAGCTAGGACTGTTAAATATTAGATCTCTCGCATCTAAAGCAGTTATTGTTAATGAAACTATCACAGATCAGGAGCTTGATATATTATGTTTAACAGAAACCTGGATTAAACAGGATGAGTATGTGGCTCTCAATGAAGCTAGTCCTCCTGGATACAGCTACATACACCAGCCTCGGTTAACTGGTAGAGGAGGAGGAGTCGCAGTTATTTATAACTATAATCTGTCTCTCGTACAAAAACACAGTTTTAAATCTAATGCATTTGAAGTTCTCTATAGTAACATAAAGTCAGCTCAGTCAATCCCGCTAATCATCATTTACAGACCCCCTGGGCCTTACTCGGAGTTTCTCTGCGAATTTGCAGATTTCCTTTTAAACCTTGTTGTTTCTGTAGACAAAGCGTTAATTGCTGGAGACTTTAATATTCATTTTGAGAATCCAGAAGACCCTCTGAGAACAGCATTCTTGTCCATACTGGACTCAGTAGGAGTAAATCAGTGTGTAGTAGGACCCACTCATAAAGCAGGTCACACTTTGGATTTAATATTATCCTTCGGATTAAGTATAGGAAATATAACCACAATTCCACAGTCTGAAGTTATCTCAGATCACTACCTTGTCTCGATTAAAGCGTGTTATAGTAATAATGTACGCACAGCACCGCGCTTCCACCTTAAACGTACATTTACATCAAATACCGCACAGAGCTTTATCAATAATCTTCCAGAATTATCTACTTTGATTGGATCGCCATCTGACTTCACAGAACTCGAACAGGCGAATGAATATCTAGAGTCAGCACTTTGTTATAGCTTAGATAATGTCGCTCCAGTTAAAAGGAAAATGATTAGAGATAAGAAACTCGCTCCTTGGTATAATGACCACACACGTGCTTTAAAACAAACCGCTCGAAAATTTGAACATAAATGGCGCCAAACTAAATTGATAGTATTCAAAATAGCTTGGAAGGAGAGCATCCTGAACTATAAAAAAGCTCTCAGTGATGCTAGATCAACGTATCTCTCCACTCTTATAGAAAATAACAAAAACAACCCGAGATTTCTATTTAATACCGTAGCTAAATTAACTAAAAACAAGACCACTGCAGAAATCTCCACAACAACATCATGCAGTAGTGAGGATTTCATGAACTTTTTCAATAGTAAAATCATAAATATTAGGCAAAAAATTCAGGCTTTGAAACCAGACAATTTAAATAATTCAGATGATCTAACCACATCACATCAGAACTTAGAACACTTTACTCCCCTTGAAGCGAGGGAACTAATTTCACTCATCTCTTCTTCAAAATCGTCAACCTGTATATTAGATCCTATACCGACACATTTTCTCAAGCAGATAGTACCAGCAATAATAGAACCCCTGTTGAAAGTAATTAACTGTTCACTCAGTAGTGGGTATGTCCCCAAATCCTTTAAATTAGCCGTTATTAAACCGCTAATCAAGAAACCTGACCTTGACCCCTGTCTGCTTTCTAATTACAGGCCGATATCAAACCTTCCGTTTATCACCAAGATTTTGGAAAAGGTAGTATCACAGCAGCTATGTTCACATCTACACAGAAATAGCATAAATGAACTGTATCAGTCAGGATTTAGGCCTCATCACAGCACAGAGACAGCACTTGTTAAAGTAGTAAACGACCTCCTATGGGCCTCTGATCAGGGTTGCGTCACTATACTTGTGTTACTGGACCTCAGTGCAGCTTTTGACACCATTGATCATAGTATTCTCCTTCACAGATTAGAAAAGGTAGTTGGAATTAAGGGAACTGCCCTCTTGTGGCTCAGATCCTACTTGACTGATCGTTATCAGTTTGTAGATTTAGATGGTGACCATTCCTCATGTTCTCAAGTGGAGTTTGGTGTTCCACAGGGCTCAGTTTTAGGCCCACTGCTTTTTTCCCTTTACATGCTTCCTCTGGGCAACATAATTCGTAAACATGGTATTAGTTTTCATTGTTATGCTTATGACACACAATTATATGTCTCAGCAAAACCAGATGAGAAAAACCAGTTTGCTAAAATTGAGCAGTGTGTGCAGGACATACGAGATTGGATGTTAATTAATTTTCTTCTGCTTAATCCTGATATGACAGAAGTTCTAGTCATAGGACCACAAATAGCTAGAAGTAAGCTTTCTGATCACACTGTAACTTTAGATGGCCTTTCTGTTCCATCAAGTGCAACAGTTAAAGACCTCGGTGTGATTATAGATTCCAGCCTTTCGTTTGAAGCTCATGTAGATAATATTACCAGGATAGCTTTCTTTCACCTTAGAAATATTGCCAAGATAAGAAACATATTGTCACTAAATGATGCAGAAAAACTAGTTCATGCTTTTATCACCTCTAGGTTGGACTATTGTAACGCCTTACTGTCTGGTTGTTCAACTAGGTGTATAAACAAGCTTCAGTTAGTACAGAATGCAGCAGCGAGAGTCCTCACTAGAACCAGAAGATACGAGCACATCACCCCTATCTTATCTACACTGCATTGGCTCCCTGTGAAATTTCGCATCGATTTCAAGATACTACTTTTGACATTTAAAGCACTAAATGGTCTCGCGCCACAGTATTTGAGTGAACTGTTAGTGTCTTACGATCCGCCACGCCTACTTCGATCAAAGGATGCAGGCTGCCTGTCAGTACCACGTATTATTAAAACTACAGCAGGGGGCAGAGCTTTTTCTTACAAAGCCCCAAAGTTATGGAATAGTCTTCCTGTTAATGTTCGGGACTCAGACACAGTCTCAGTGTTTAAGTCTAGGCTAAAAACTTATTTATTTAGCCAAGCATTTTTGTAAATAGATTAACCTTAGGTAAAGGAGCAGATCTGGGGGACTCATGGACGTAGAGTATTCTGGTGAACTGGTATGTTTAGATGCTGTCCTCCCCACTCTCATTGTTCACTCAGGTTTGTTGACGGTGAGGTGATTGGTTGCTTTACATCTCAGTAGCCCTCATGTTTGTGTTTCCTTCTGGCTCTCCCTTTTAGTTATGCTGTTATAGTTAGTCCTGTCGGAGTCCCTGCTTGCACTTTGCACTAATATACACTCACCTTATACATGTTGACTGTGACCATACCTAACTGCCATCTCTCCTTATTTTCTGTTCTCTCCTTTTCTGCTCTCTCCTCTCTCTCTCCCTCTCTCTTTTCCCTCTCTCTGTCTCTCTGTCGAGCTATACATGTTCGCTCCTGAGTTGCCAGTGATCCAGACCCCTCTGCCCTCTGGAGCCGTCTAACCCGTCCTGGAGTCCTGCTTCTGGTTGGAGATCCCGTCACATGGATGCCCCGTGTGGTCTGCCTGGATGCGCTTGGTGGCTGGGGATGGTTTCCATGAAGACTGTCCTATCATCGATTGATGCTCTGGGGACCTGTGACTTCAGTTGTTCGATAGCTCAGGACTGGAATCTCCTACAGTCTACCTGAGCCTCCGGGAACAAACTGGACTCCTTTTAATTTAAATTTTAACACATCTTCTGTTACACTGAACTTCCAGTACACATTATTATGCTGATCAATCCCTGCTATCCGTTATCACCCAGATGAGGATGGGTTCCCTGTTGAGTCTGGTTCCTCTCAAGGTTTCTTCCTATTACCATCTCAGGTTAGTAAAAAAACAAAAAACAAATATTAATCCAAACTCTGGTGAATCTTTGAGGACATGGAAAATCACACAGGCTTACTGTATCAGTGTCTTAAATCTTGGTGGGTTATATACCCATGGGATAGTAATTAATATCCAATCAAGAAGGTTTAACCAAAGAAAATACCTAAAGTTTAGCGTTTATTTGTCACATACGCATTATTGCACACTGAAATTCTTTATTCTTCGCATATCCCATCTTTGTTAGTAGGCTGGGGTCAGAGTGCAGGGTCAATTTGATGCCTTGCTCTTAAATACCCTGAAACGGGCCTTGCAGATTCATTACACAGCATGTAAATGTCTAAAACATAAGTGGTAAGTGCCCAGTCTCATGTGCTTGGTAGACAGTAGAGATTTTGGCCAACTGCTCCTTCACTGTGATTTAAAAAAAATTATTATTATTATTATTATTATTTATTTTGCTGTTGAGTCTTTGTCTGGTTGTTTAAACTGTTCAGATTTGGGCGGTTTGTCACAAAGCTCGTCAACATGAGAGATTAACTGTCTTATCTTTTACATCAGGATCATAAATTTTTTATTTTCTGTCTAAAAGCCAGATAGTTCCAATATGAGTCATTTTCAGTGGAACTGTAAAAAATCCATGTCATAACCACTCTTTTTGTTTGGTAACCATCCAAGATACACACTTATTAATTTAATTGCTAAGAATGATGAAATCACCACATTAAGAGAGTGCCATCTTTTCCCCCCCTTTGTAGCATATAAATTACATAGAATACAATACAATGTTTTTTGTTTAATATATGAACATATGGCTATATGAATATATGAATATATGGCTTCATGAAAAACATATCTTCAACAAAATTAAAAATTAAAATAATTTTCAATCAGATTGAGAGAGGTTTTACCAGTCTTTGCTGTGTGACAATATTCATTATCATCCAGAAAATTCCTTAAATTTCTTTATCACCAAAATTATTTTTTATTGATGGAATGAGAAAAGTGTCTCAAAATTCAATGTACTGTACAGTACATATGTGCATTGACTGTTGCCTGCTGATGGCAGCTCCCCTGGTCTTTTACCTGACATGCACCCCCATATCACAAATGAGTGGGAAAGGTTTCTTCAGACATCATCATCATCATCATCATCATCCCCTTCACTAATGCAAGTTCTTCACCAAATATCACTTTACTCAAATCTTCCACATTTGCACATTTGTTTTCTCATGGTTAGGTTTCTAGTGCTGGTTTTCTTTTGACTTTTCTATATTTAAATCCTATTTTATTAGACTGATTTCTTACAGTTCTGCTACAAAGGGTGACTCCTATTTCTACTCATTTGTTTTTCATTTGCATTTCCTATTCTCAGGACATATTGTTTGTTTGGTATCCTGGCACTATGATGGTTTTTCCGATGGCAAAAATCTCAAATTTGTACTCATCAGACCATTAGATCATTTTCCACTGATCTAATGTCCAGCCCTTATATTTCTTGGCCCAACCAGTCTCCTCTGTTTGTTGTTCCTCCAAAGTAACGGTGTCTTTGTCACAATTCAACCATGAAGGTCTGACTCATGCAATCTCGTCTAAATATTGGATGTTGAAATATTTATGCCCCTTGAAACTGCCAGTCGAGAAGCATTTGTGTGAGATGCTGTAAAGTGGCAGTTTTTGAGGCTGGTAATTCTAATAAACTTATCCTCTTAAACTTAGCTCTTAGTCTTACTTCCTTAGACGTTCCTCATGATGGTTGATGGTTTTGGTGACTGCACATGGAGATGCAATCAAAAATATCCTTTTTTTTTTATTTAATTATTGACAGATCTTAATAGATCTAAGCTAGATTTTCTAAGCTATAATAGACTGTCTTTTCTCTTTCCATAATATGAATTCATAGGTGAAGTGGTGAAGGGTTTTAGCTGAGAAGTATGGAATACTGGGTGAATCCGGAGCGCCGCAGGCAGCTGGAGCCGGTAGGTGATGGGGTTGATTCGGAGGGTGATGCGGTATGGACCGATGAAACGAGGTGATAATTTTCTGGATTCTGTCTGCAGGTGTAGATTTTTTGTAGTCAGCCATACCTTGTCACCTACGTGGTACAATCGCCCCGGTGGGTGTCGACGGCGGTGCTGACTGATGTAGCGGGTGTTGGTGCGTTTGATGGCCAGGTTTGCTTGGTTCCATAGCCGTCGACACCGACGGACCAACTGTTGGGCCGACGGTACTTCAAGCCGTGGCATGCCTCAAATGGGCTTAAGCCGTTGGCGGATGAAACGTGGAGGTTGTTTGATAGTTCAGCCCAGATGAGGTAGCGAGCCCAGGAGCACTGACGGTCGGTGACAAAGCACCTCAGGTAGTGCTCCAGTTGTTGGTTGGTCCGTTCCGTCTGACCGTTAGTCTGTGGGTGGTAGCCGGAGGACAGACTACAGGTGGAATGGATCAGACGGCAGAAGGCCTTTCAGAACCGTGAGGTGAACTGAGGCCCCCTGTCCTAGACGATGTCCTTTGGGAACCCATGCAGGCGGACTACATGTTCTAATATCAGCTCGGCTGTTTCCTTAGCTGACGGGAGCCCGGGAAGGGCCACCAGGTGCACAGCTTTGGAGAACTGGTCGACGATGGTGAGGATGGTGTTCTTTCCTTTGGAAACCGGCAGGCCTGTGATGAAGTCGACGGCAATCTGTGTCCAGGGCCGACGGGGAACAGGAAGTGGTTGAAGCTCGCCCGGAGATGGTTGATTTACATCCTTGGCCCTGGCGCACACTGGGCACGCCTGGACGAACTCGTGAACATCCTTGGTCATGGTGGGCCACCAGAAGGCGCGCTGTATAAATTGAAGGGTGCGACGTGTTCCGGGGTGTCCAGCGAGGAGAGAGGAATGCCCCCATTGGATGACCTCCGTCCTGATGGTGTCGGGTACATAGAGTCGACCAGGCGGCACACCTGCCGGTTTGGTCTCCGCAGCCTGTGCCTGGCGCACCCTTGTCTCCAGATCCCAGCGTAGTGGTGCTATGATCCTGGAGGGAGGTAGGACAGGCGCGGGCTCCGCCCGGGGGACGTCTTCTTCATGCTGTCGGGAGAGGGCTTCGGCCTTGGTGTTCTTGGACCCCGGGCGGTATGACAAATGGAAGTTGTAACTCTCAAAAAATAACGCCCACCGCGCCTGTCTAGGGTTAAGCTGTTTCATTCTTCGGATGGTGATTAGATTCTGGTGGTCGGTCCAGACGATGAACAGCTCTCTGACGCCCTGGAGCCAGTGACGCCATTCCTCCAGAGCCCACTTTATGGCCAACAGCTTGCGGTCCCCTACCCCGTATCACTGCTGAGTGGGGTCAAATTTTCTGGAGAAGAAGCTACAAGGGTGCAGCTTCTGATCTGGACCTCGTTGGGAGAGAACGGCCCCGGCGCCCACATCTGAAGCGTCCACCTCCACAACGAATGGTTTGCTCGCGCCTGGATGGAGGAGAATTGGTGCGGTGGTGAAGCGGTGACACAATTCCTGGAAGGCGGAGATGGAGGCAGAGTTGAGGGTGAAGGGGTGAGAAGATGGTCGTGTCAGGGCGGTTAAAGGAGCTGCAACCGTACTGTAGTCCCGGATAAAGCAACGATAGAAATTCGCAAACCCGAGAAACCGTTGAAGTTGCTTGAGGGTCTTGGGTAGGGGCCAATGACGCACAACTTCCAGTTTCTGCGGGTCCATGGCCACACCCTGGGGCAAGATAACAAAACCCAGGAACGTGGTGGAGCGCTCGTGAAAAGCGCACTTCTCCAACTTACAATACAGTTGATGGGCGAGCAATCTCTTCAGGACCGCCATGACGTGTTGGACATGTTCGTCAACAGTCCGGGAGTAAATGAGGATGTCATCTAGGTAGACGAACACCCAGCGGCCTAGCATGTCTCTGAGAACATCATTGATGAATTGTTGGAATGCAGCAGGTGCGTTACAGAGTCCAAAAGGGATGACCAGGCTTTCATAGTGTCCTGTGGGGGTGATGAAGGCCGTTTTCCACTCATCACCCTCTCTAATGCACACCAAGTTGTAGGCGCTCCGGAGGTCCAACTTAGTAAAGATGGTGGCACCAGAGAGGGCATCCAGGGCCGAGATGGTAAGCGGCAATGGGTGTCGGTTCTTGATGGTGATATCGTTGAGCCCCCGATAATCGACACATGGACGTAAGTCACCTCCTTTTTTCTTTACAAAGAAGAACCCCGCGGCGGCAGGTGAGGAGGAGGGCCGGATGGTACCTTGGCAAAGGGCGCTGGAAACATACTCCTCCATCGCTTGCATCTCAGTAGAAGATAGTAAGTAGAGATGGCCACGGGGCGGGACGGAACCCAGCTGAAGGTCAATTGCCAAGTCGTAAGGACGATGAGGAGGTAGGTGGGTGGCGCGTCGTTTACAAAACACTTCAGCCAGGTCCCGGTAAGGCGTCGGGATGCTGTTGGTGTCGACTTCGGGGGCCTCGGGCTCCCTAGAACACGTCCCAGCCCGGGCCCGTAGGCAGAGTTCAGTGCAGGTCGGCCCCCATTGTAGAATCCGGTTCTGTGTCCAAGAAATAAGTGGGTCATGCTGCAACAACCACGGGTGGCTGAGGATGATGGGAGGAGATGAGATGGAGGTGACATAGAATTGAACCTGTTCTTCGTGTTGGTTGATGATGAGGGTGATTGGCTGTGTTCGAGAGGTGATAGGGCTGGAAGAGAGGGGCCGACCATCAACAGAGGTGATGTTTACGGGCTGGGATAACGCCTCGATTTTTACCCCCAGTTTTTTGGCATAAGAAGAGTCAATAAAGTTACCCGCGGCACCAGAATCGATGAACGCGGTACTTTCGACCCGTTTGTGGCCAAACTGGAGGCGTGCTCGTACCGTGAGACGGGAAAAGTTGGTCAAAGTGGCGGAGAGGTGGATGGAACCCGGTGAGCTGTTCCTACTGCTCACCGGGCCTGCGCGTTTCCCGGACGCAGAGGGCAGATAGCTCTCTGATGTGCTGCCGGTCCACAATATGCGCAGAGACCCTCTCTGAAGTGGCGTTCCCGTTCTGCAGCGGTTAAGGAGGCGCGTCCTAATTGCATGGGTTCCCCCGCTCCGGTGTCAACCACAGCGGGAGGTGGGGAACCGACTGATCTGGTAGGTGCAGTTGCAAATGAGGAGCGAGCTTCAGGAACAGGCGTGTGAGAGAAGAAGGAGGAGGGTCGGGATGTGAAATGGGGCAGTGATGGCGTGATGGATGGCAGGGTGCGAGGAGCTGGCTTGGTTCGGGCGAGCAGGCGCTGGTCGATTCGGAGGGCGAGTTGAATTAAGCCCTCCAACGTAGCTGGAAGTTCTAGTCCAGTGAGCTCATCCTTGATGCGCGCAGCCAGTCCCTCGTAGTAGGCTGTCCGGAGGGCGGCGTCTCACCAGTTGGTCTGGACAGCCAGGGTTCGGAAATCTGCCATGTAGCGACTCACAGACGAGCCTCCCTGCCGCAGATGATATAACTTGGAGTCGGTCTCCACCTCAGCAGCAGGATGTTCAAAAGTTAGTTTTAGTTGATGGGTGAACTCTGTGTATGAAGGACCGCCGTGGCCCACTCAGCTGCCTGCCCGGATAGCAACGAGACGAGAAGTGCAATGTGCAGTCGGTCTGTGGAGTATCTGGTGGAATTAAACTCAAACACAAGATCCAATGATGTTAAAAACACACTGCATTTCCCATCCGTGCCATCCCACTTATCTGGTTATAGCTATGAAGACATCAGTAGGGGAGGGTGGTGGCGGCGCAACAGCCACTGCGACGGGGGTGGCAACTGCCGGCTGAGCGCCTGCCCCGCGGAGGGTCACGTTCTCCTGCCTTAGCTCCGCCACCTCGCGGCGCAGGGCCGCAACGTCTTGGATGCCTTTGCGGCGAACCGCAACTTCACTACGGAGCTGATCGATCAGCTTAGCATGTTGGGCAACCACATCGCATAGGTGATCGTAATCCGCTGGGTTTACTGCTGTAGGCTCAGTCATTCTGTCATAAACACACGGAGATGGACCAGAAGACTAGCAGTTAGCCCTGTAGCGTGGATGGTAAACCCAAACGCGGAAGTAGCGTGAGCAGGCAGGCTAACCACGCTGTTATTTTTAGAACTCTCCCGAAGCGAGAGCAAGAGTCTACACAAATAAACTCGCGTTCTAATAACACACACTCAATCGAAAGCAAAACCCAAGAAAGTGAGTACTCACGATTAGACGGACACAGCATCGGCGATAGCATGGGCAAACTCAATGACTGAGCAATGTGTGGAGCCATCTTGTCTCCTTTTATGCTTCCTGAATAACGACCGGACTACTTCCAGGTCCTAGTGCCGGTCGTGTTAGGAGTGCGCATGACAAGTACTCAAACTTATTTGCAGAATAATTCAAATATTAAGATTCATGCTTGTATTTGTTTTAGAAATGTGATTTTATCCTCCTCAATTTTCCAACATTACTGTAAATTAATAAGTGAATTCATGAAAAGTGAATGAACATTCTGTGATGATTCCATCATTTCTGCCAGTATGTACCGTAAATAGAGAAAATATTCCCAGTGGGATTTTTCAGTGGAATGAAGAAGCTGGTATAACAGCAAAAGAGCAGTAAACTTGAGATAAATGAGAACTTTGAATCAACAAGCAGATACAGTATAGGCATGATGGTCAGGTGTCCTTAATATTTTTGACATATAGTGTATAATATGCTAAACAAACATCAGTGTTTTAATTATAACATGTAATACCCAACCAGCACAGATCTGTGCCAGCAACACATCACAGGTCGATGGCGATTTAAAAAATGTAAAATAGTGCTTATATGGAAGCCTTGCTGGTGTGCACTAATGGAGAGGCTTCAGAGGTTACAATTAAATTCAGTTCATAATATTGACTAGGGTGTGCTGATAAAATTAATATGTCACTCTATACTGCATAATTCAGAGTATTATATATGTTTTTTTTTAAAACAGCAAAACAAAAAAAATGTCTAAAATGCTGAGTTTTAAGGGCACAGCAAAACTGTTGTGAGAGATACCTTGATCAAAAATATCGCTAAAGTTCAATAGTGTGTCACTCCCAGATATTCTTCAGATTCTTTCAGCCCCAAAACATCATCTATTTAGAAAAACTACAGGGTGGGCCATTTATATGGATACACCTTAATAAAATGGGAATGGGTGGTGATATTAACGTCCTGTTTGTGGCACTTTAGTATATGTGAGGGGGCAAACTTTTCAAGATGGGTGGTGACCATGGTGGCCATTTGGAAGTCGCCGTCTTGGATCCAACTTTTGTTTTTTCAATAGGAAGAGTGTCATGTGACACATCAAACTTATTGGGAATTTCACAGGGAAAACAATGGTGTGCTTGGTTTTAACGTAACTATATTCTTTCATGAGTTATTTACAAGTTTCTGACCACTTATAAAATGTGTTCAATGTGCTGCCCATTGTGATGCATTGTCAATGCAACCCTCTTCTCCCACTCTTCACACACTGTCTTCACAACACCGCAGGAGAAATGCCAGCACAGGCTTCCAGTATCCGTAGTTTCAGGTTCTGCACATCTCGTATCTTCACACCATAGACAATTGCCTTCAGATGACCCCAAAGATAAAAGTCTAAGGGGGTCAGATCGGGAGACCTTGGGGGCCATTCAACTGGCCCACGACGACCAATCCACGTTTCAGGAAACTGCTCGGACCTCACACCCATAATGTGGTGGTGCACCATCTTGCTGGAAAAACTCAGGGAACGTGAGCTTTGTACCTCATATACCACACCATACCATCACTTTTTTTGTTCCAACAGTCTTGGAGGGATCTATCCAATGTGGGTTAGTGTCAGACCAATAGCGGTGGATTTGTTTGTTAACTTCACCATTCACATAAAAGTTTGCCTCATCACTGAACAAAATCTTCTGCGTGAACTGAGGGTCCTGTTCCAATTTTTGTTTTGCCCATTCTGCAAATTGTGTGCGCCGATCTGGGTCATCCTCATTGAGATGCTGCAGTAGCTGGAGTTTGTAAGGGTGCCACTTGTGAGTAGCTAATATCTGCCGAAGGGATGTTCGATTAATGCCACTCTCCAGTGACATGCGGCGAGTGCTACGCTGTGGGCTCTTGCTGAATGAGGCTAGGACAGCCACTGATGTTTGTTCATTAGTGACAGTTTTCATGCGTCCACATTTTGGCAAATCCAACACTGAACCAGTTTCATGAAACTTAGCAAGCAATTTGCTAACTGTAGCATGGGAGATGGGTGGTCTTGTAGGGTGTCTTGCATTGAAATTGGCTGCAATGACCCGGTTACTGCGTTCACCAGATATCAATACAATTTCGATCCGCTTATCACGTGTAAACCTCTTCGACATGTCAATGGCTGTGAACAAAGAGAAACTTGTAAATAACTCATGAAAGAATAAAATTACATTAAAACACAAGCACACCATTGTTTTTCTTGGAAATTCCCAATAAGTTTGATGTGTCACATGACCCTCTTCCTATTGAAAAAACAAAAGTTGGATCCAAGATTGCCGACTTCCAAATGGCCACCATGGTCACCACCCATCTTGAAAAGTTTGCCCCCTCACATATACTAATGTGCCACAAACAGGACGTTAATATCACCAACCATTCCCATTTTATTAAGGTGTATCCATATAAATGGCCCACCCTGTACAAATTGAGCACTCTAGCAGTTTAGCAGTTCTAAACTGAATCACTATTATTTGGCTGTTTTGAGCACATGTATTATTATTATTATTATTATTATTATTATTATTAGTGGGCGCACAAAAATTGTATCTCAACATTTCCTGAAACTGCAGCTGCTCGTTTTCTCGTGTTCTACATGCACTGTTACACTTTTAACGGTAGGGGGCGGAAAAACACACAAACTGCAATTGGAGATTCGGCACTGCAGCAGGCGCTCCTAGTCTACAAAAATGGATGCATTTTATACTGACTGTTTCTGGTCGACTCACGTATTGAAAAGCCCTCTTTTATTATTATTTTTTTAATTACTTTATGTATTCCTAAATTAAATTACATTTTGTATTTTGTTTTCATTTATTAAACACCATAAAGGACTGGAATAGAAATGATACTGTTGTGTTTCTCATGATTCTTTAATAATGCTGATCACTACAGTATAAAGTTTGTCAGTTCCAGTGAGAATGAACGTGGAGTTGACTCTTTGCACGCCCGCAAGGAAACATCTTCAAATTTAACTCGTTAGGGAACGTCTTCAAATTTAACTCGTTAGGAAACGTCTTCAAATTTTACGTCAATAAAAATGAGTGCCGTAAATGTGATTTGATACACAAAGCTACGTATTACGTCATTTAGTGCTTATGTTCCGTATATATTTTGTTAATCATGAGAGATTTCGAACGAGCAGACGTTTGGGGGGGTGGGAACAGTAGCTGTTTGGGAGAATATTATAACACATATATTGACCTATAGGTGAGCTGAGCCGAATCTTTTGATTCACTGAATCGAGTCGGAATTCCCGTCATTAGTAAATATCAAACAGAGCCGAAACTCTGATGGTGGAGCGCATGCCGCTGATTGGTGCGATCACCAGAGCGGAGGCGGGGCTTCAGGGAAACGAAACGCACAGGGATTGGTCAGAGTCCCTAGAACGCTCGCTTTTTCTTGGAAAGTTCTTAGAACGGCTTTATGAGAAGCTCCAAGGAAAGGCTTGTATCTATGCAGTGTTTATGAAGCGGAAAAAAAGGAAACACACATTACATTTTGCAATAAACTTTTTTTAGGATTCAATCAGTCCCATATTGCTGCAACTGAACATCTTGGGGAAACTGGTTCGAACCGTTTGTAAAAAAAAAAATATATATATATATATATAGAATATTTTTTAAAAACTGTCTAAAATGGGAGTTGTACTAGGAATTATTGGGCTGAGGGGGCGGGGGCGCGACTCTGAGACAAAGTCACTGATGGCGTCAGAGGTGCTGAGACGCGCGCGCTGATTCGGAGAATAGTCGTTCCTGGAACTCAGGCGGAATCAGCACACCAGAGCCCACAGTTGTGTCGAGTGCACACTTTTAGACTGGTAACACGCTTCATTAGCGCAAATCGTACCGGATGCCGTTTCAGACACATCTTCGCTCCTGTGTTATTCATTTATAACGTCTGCGATTTTCTCAAAGAGCGCTGCGGTCCTGTTGAAGCGCCTCGGGGCAAGAAGAGTTTCAGATCGCGGCGAGGCACCGAGTCCCGACCGGCAGCAGCTCAGGAGCGACTGAGAAACTTTACCACAAGTGCTCGAGGAACCTGACTGAAGCTTTTACTCATACAATGATCCTCTGCGTTCAAGGGTGAGTCCTGATAGATCAACTGAATGTAAGGAATTTACACAGAAAGTGACTGATTGATCAACCCAATCTTCTGCTTCCTATTATTCACAGGAGTAATTCTGTATAAGATTAGTGTGGCTTTATCACATGTATTCATTATAGTCTTTTAGTTTTTTAATAGAGTGATTGCTTGCAGTTCTTTGTAGTAAAAACAAATGTGATCTTTCAAATAGTTTGATATATATAAAATAGATAATATATTATAAATAACACACACACACACACACACACACACACACGTATATATTATATATATATATATATATATATAATATATATATATATATATAACACATATTAGAAAAAACCTTATTCTATATAGTGCTTTCTTTAAAGAATCAGAGATCATTGCTTATTACAAGCCATTCAGCTTACCAACACACCAAATCAATCGACAGTCAGCTCCAGAACAAAGAGCTCCTCTGCCTCTATGATCTACTGCCAGATTTGATTCTTTCCATTTATAAAAATAGCAACAGATGTAGCTGTGAATAATGCATGTGCCTCAGTGTCATTTAAAAGTAATCTTCAGATCACTCGCCCTTTTGCTGACGTGTTTTCTCTTCTTTGTTTCTCCAGTCCCAGAGCTCTGTTAGGAGACTCGCAGTCTCAGGTGGTTCCTCTCGGGGTTTCAGTAATCTCGTCGTCATCAGCACGTTGCCTTCACAGCACCCCTAAGTTCTGGGACCCCAGCAAAGACCTGTGCACCATCACCAGCAACTTTTGTTACCTCGATGCATCAGGTAATCTCTTTAACAAGATATCTGCCATTTCGTTTGCTGAGAATCAGGTGCAAATGAATATCACATTGTTTTTCGAGAAATATATCCGATTATTCCAGATCACATTTAGAGCCACAGTCTAACGATCTTTTCAGTCAAGGTTTTGGAACGAGAGCTACATTTTCGTTCAGCCTAAACAGTATTACTCATAGACAAAATGGCAAATGCTCTAGCTTAGAGTTTGGATGTGATGTAGGTCTCTTTTGTGTCATGAAAACTGGCTTTCCTGAAAAAAAAAAATTTTTACATTACTTTAATTAAATTGTCTTTTATCCAGAGTGTCTTAAGACAAACAGAATCCATTCATAAAACTAAGCACCTAAGAGTCTTACACAAGGGTTTAGACATTTCTCTGGCTGTTCTGAAATTTGAACTCAAAAGACTAAATTACTAAGTGACCAAGCTTCATGTTTTTTTTGCTCCTTTTTGTTTCAGGGTGGTACTGGGGCACCATTACAGCCAGCGAGGCCCATTCACTCCTTGAGGCGGCCCCAGAGGGTACTTTTCTCATTAGGGACAGCAGTCACCCTCTCTACATGCTCACCCTATCTGTCAAAACGGGACGTGGCCCAACTAACGTGCGCATCGAGTACAATCACGGGCGCTTCCAGCTCGACTCGAGTTCCCCAGCACGAGCTCGTCTCCTCTCTTTCCCTGACGTTCTGAGTCTGGTGCAGCATTATGCTACCTCAGCAAGGGGACGTGACACGCCTCAGGACAACGAGTGTGATCCAGTAACTCCCCCGGTACCTAAGGAGTGTGCTGTGCTGCTCAAGCTGAAACATCCACTCCGCCAGCCCAAGGCTTTTCCATCTCTACAGCATCTTGCCCGCTTGGCAATTAATCAGTGCACAGCCTTCCCTGAGAAGCTGCCTCTACCGAAGCCATTACTGCAGTACCTACAGAAGTACCCTTTCAAGCTCTGACATCACCATGGAAACACCGACTTGAACATAAAAGAGAGGATGCTGATGTCATTAATGAAAATGATGCAGGTGAAGGCTCGTTTTGAGACAAATGGAGCTTTGGCTCACTAACCAATGGTGGCTATATTTAAAGCTCAAGAACACTTTCCTTTGCGACTTGTATTTAATTTATGATTTGGGCAATTTTTGTTCTCCTGTGGGATAAATTAGATTTCCATTTCCCAAATGGTGACTACATTGGAAATTTACTGGAACCTAACAGCATTTCAAACAACAACCAAAAGGAAGTTTGCAGCTTTTTGATGTCAGCATTCTAATGTTTTTTAAACAATTAGACATGGTTTAACTTGTTGAACCTTTAAAAGACTTGAAGACTACTGTATGTTCAATTTTCCCTTCAACATATAGCCGGTCACATCACATATCTACAGTGTTTGATTTAAGAAAAAAATGAAAGCTACCCAATTTTTCACATGGTTTGAGCTACGAGGTTAATGTAGCTAATTAACCAACGCATATAGAGCTGTTTTGGCATAGTTAAAACTCCATGTCTAAATCATCACACACTTGCCTAAATCTAGGGATTTATTTGAAATGGATATTGAATTGGTACTGTGATTTCATACATTGTATGACAAACGCTTTCTTTTTTTTTTTTTTTTAATAAGAGGTTAATAATGACATAATAATGACATTGCTCTATTGAAGACAGCAATTTTGAAGACCACTATTTCCTCAGAGACATTTTTTCCTCAGAGAATATAATTCTGCACTAAAATCAGATTTGGACTAGCTAAAGAGTGATCCATATAAAACAGGATGTACAGATCTACCAATATAGAGCCCAAATAAACACTGTTTACTTCAGATTTACTGCTCAGAGGTAGATTTCACAGAAAGAAAACAACAACAAAAGCAGATTTAGGTGTGTTTTTATGATTACACATAAGAATCCTGAGGACATCTTTAATTTATTTTTTTTGTATTTAGAACACAAACAAAACAATTGTAGCTAGTTGACCTAGGCCAGCTAGTTACTGTTTACATTATCAACATGCTCATGCAAAGTTTGATATCTAATAGTAATCTTTTAATTTATTGTTATTTTTTTAAAGTCATGTAATGATTTTTTTTTTATAGGAACCATTACTTAGTCAGATGATGTCCTTTTTGACGAGCATGTGATTATTTTGGAGTTCCGTTTGCACAATGCTAAACTAGCAACTAGCCTGTCTTACTTGTTAGCTACAAAACTCAAACACAAATTTCTGGGGCTTACAGTTAAGGAAGAAACGTGTACATTTCATTTTTGGCCTTAAATTCTTAAGTAAAAAAAAAAAAAAAAAAGACCATCAAGGGTGAGGGGCTGCCGGTGAGCACTACAGCTCGCAACATGGCTGCCAGATTTACACCAACATAAAGTCAAAGCCCTGTGATGTCTCTCTTTCTTTCCTTTTGACTTTTTTCTATGCGAAAATCGTTCTGGTACATACTACTATATAATCAGTCCAGAATAATTTATTTTTTCTATCCCCACAGTGTGGGTGTTTGTATATATTTATGGACAAAGATCCTTTTTATTTTGTAATAAAAGAAAAATACTGAACCATTTAAGCTCTTTTATGTGATCTTATTAAATATATTTATGTTAATAAATATATTTATTTATTGACTTTGATCCGAGTTCTTATATTTAAAGTGACATTTTATGCTTAATAAGGATGGTATTAAGACTGTGTATATTTAACATACAGTTTACCTCTGTAACTGAACTCGAAGACTGAAGCATGAGGAGCTGCACAGGACCAAAACTAGTCTGTGTTTTTGTTCCTAGACCCAGCAGCGAGCTCTAAGAAAACAAGGCAGATCTGGGAAAGAGGATGAGCTGAACTACATTAATAAATAACAGAATCTCAGCCAAATCACTTGTCTTCCGGGTACTAGATTCTCAGTAAACGTCTGCGGGGATATTTGCGTGTGGAAACACCAATTCGGTTCTCACACGCAATCGGATTCTGTTCGTCAGCATGAACAGAACCAGCCTGACAAAGCCGAAACCATTAAAAGGTCATTAAAACTCTTATCTTTTTAATCACACGGCCGTCCTATTCACCAGTGTTCAAAAGCTTATTAGATCAACAAACAGCAATGTGGCACTAAAATAAAAAAAAAAATCACAAATAAAAAGAGCCTGTGTGTGTTAGGGGGCATTATAGGAATCACTGTTTTGGGCAAAAAAAAAAAAAAAAAAAAGAAAAAAAAAAAAATAATATATATATATATATACACACACATATACATACAAACACAAATATTTGAAGCGGAGCTACTTAATTAACTTAATTAAACCCTATTCTTAAAGGCATATTTAAAGTTCAAACTTCTGTTTACTCTAAATGCTTTGGTTTTGTTTTTATTAGGATTTTAACTGAAGCTTTTGACGCTGATTTTGAAGGTTATATGACAAGTATTTTATGTAAACATCAGTGTATTTACATCAGCTACACTGAGTTTTAAACTGCATTGTTCAAACCTGCTACAAAGGAAACAAGTGATTTAACCTGCATGTCTGGCAGACAGTTAGACAAAACATAGTGTACACTTAAAACAGTACTGCAGAGAATATGTCTTTCTCTGTATGTGTGCATGTGTGTGTGTGGGTGTGTGTGAGTCTGTGTGTTTGTTCAGGAGCAAGTCAGCATGCGGCAGGCTGCCAGCTGTTTCGCAGAATGGTGCAGTGCTTCTAGGGAATGGCTAGCATCGGGAGGGGAAGTTCTCAGAAACTGCTACAATAATTACCTTCAGCCTACTGCACCCTTCCACACACATACACAAGTGCACAGAACTCAGACTCACCGCAATAAACTATAACCACATGCAAGAACCCTCAGCCAGATACACAAACGTACGAAGCGGTGCACAACAAGGTTTACAAGGAAGAGAAAATGAAAACACAACAACGGAAATAAACAATCTTGTTTATCTGGGTTGCCAGGTATTCTACATGACAGAGTATTTCTAAAAGCAATCATAGAAGCTAAAAGCTGAGTTTTCCAGGTGTACTGACTGTTTATATATCTACACAATAGATCACACTACAAGAGTACCAACAGTTACACAATTATGGAATTACAAACTTTATAGTGTCTCAGAAAGTTCGAACTACAAGTTCAGTCTGTAATAAAACATCACAGACACGATCAATGTTCCTGACTCTCAGAAGCGAGTATTTTGCAGAATTTCCTCTTGAACAAACGTGACTTCAGGTCAAAATACACATGGCCGACAAGTTCAGTGTCACTCTTACCAGTCTTGCTAGTTACTAATAAAATTAATAAGTTACTATTACTAGTTATTTTTCAGTCAAAGTAATATATTATTATTACTTATTAAATTTCTTTAACAATGTAACATATTACAATTATACATATATGTGCTATCTAAATTGATGCATTACTCTTGTACCTATAGTATAGTATAGTATATCAAATGCCATACAAGTAAGCAGACGAAAAGCTTACAGACACTCGTCTCCAATTTCAGCACTGTTAATGCTAAATGTATAAAAGCCATGCCCATAAAAGCTGTGTGCAGCTGATTAATCCTGCTTCCATGCTTGTTAAAGTGAGGCACCTCAAGCCACTTACAAGTTAGTTTCCTTAAATGGCACACAAAAATTGCAATGCACCGTAGAAAAAAAATTCCAAAAGTAAAAAATTCTAAAATAAAAGTAACAATAATCATTTTAACTTATCTAACACAAAACATGAAAAAAGAAAAAAAAAAATCTGGGTCACAGTACTTGTGTGTGATGAAAAAAATCAAAATTGAAAGCAAGTATTAGCCTTTCTAGCAAACGTCAGTGTAGTAACAGCCCACAAACCTAATAATAATAATACAAATCTGCAAATAAATCTGTAGCTTTTAATGTGATAATCCCAAACATAATAAAATTTCCCACAGATGTAATACATTTCCCACAAACATTAAAGGATTTGTTATGTTTCTGGGAAGTGGCGAGGGATTTTTACATCAAAAGCTGCAGATTTGTATTACACTTGTGAGCTGTTACTAAGATGGCATGTGTTACATCTGTCCAAAGTATGTTTTTTATTTTCTTGGAAACATTTTGGAAACAAATGTTGAAAAATTTAGATTTAATTTTTGTTTTTATAGTGATAAATGAATGAATGATACACGGATTGTAAAGTGCCTATAATATAGTGATTTTGATCATACAATGTGCAAAATAAAGCATTTGTCTTTCAACAACTTGTACATGGAACTGCAGAAAGCACAGATTCTTGACACGCGTTTCAAGCAAATGTAGCACAAATATATTTTACATTTGCCTTACTAGTTACAACAAAAATGAAAAAAAAAAACATTACTATTATTGCGGGACTATGTGGAAAAGTAATTTTACTAGATAGTAACTCCCGTCCCGTTAACTAGTACTACCAGTACAATTAGTGTCAAGAATTAGGTCACATGACATTTAGCATTTTGGCACACTACTATTTTTAAAAATATATTTACAAACTGAAATCCAGTGCTGTGCGTGGACTGAGTAGACTGGAGAAGTTGGATTTCACAAACCACAAGATATTTGGGGAAACTTCTGAAATCATTTGAGAGAAACAACCTGACCTACTGTGGCTAAAGTCATACTCAGAACATTCAGCTCAATTCACACGATCTCTTTTAGAGCACAAAAAGAGCCTTCTTAAAAATATATAAGTATTTTAAAACATACATAATGCAATTTTCCTAAGTGTTCTATACAAACTAAATTTACACTGCGTCTTCACTGGAAATTTAGTTTGAATGTTTTAAATATTTGTCTGAAAAGATAACATCTTAAGAAAAAGTATTTTTTTTATTAAAATTATATTATAGTAAAATAATGAAATACAATGATGTATTTTTAGGATAATGGTAATAATATTCCAATATAAATACAAATTCAGTTACAGATAGAGCTTTTTTTTTAATGTCATTGGGCTACACCCTATTTTTTACGCAAGTGCATAACTGCAGTAGTCAGAAGAAATGACGAAACACTAGAGTCGCCTGTCATCTGATACTAATACTGACTGGAATTTAGACCAGCAGCTCCCATTCCTGGCACAGAGTCTTACACCACAACATGAACACACCCCCATGAACAAGACAGGTTTATTAAACAAATAATCCTACAAGCATGACAACACCTTCAAAGTGTTAACAGACCTCAAACAGGTCATACTGTGTTACTTATACTTTTGTGTTACTACCATTTATGGTCAGGGTTTCCTTCTAACAACACTATGCAAAAAAAGAAACTGCTGAAGACTAAATCTCAGTGCTTTGGCAGGTCTGTCTTTCTAATGTAACCCATTTCTGGAATAAAACTCAAACCTTAAACACCCATCAGAATCACAGTACGCTATGACAAGAGGTGAGGTGTAAGTAATACATGTTGGCAGAACAGTGCAGAATACGCTTCTTCATGTATGTCGCTTGAGCCATCACTTTAAGATCAGCTTTCTCTCAAGCTATGTGCTGTCTGAGTGCCTCAAGTCCACAGGTTCCTCTTTTAGTTCATCCTCCCTTCTGAAGAATGCAGAACCGCAACCTGTAAAGGAAACCAGAAAAAGTGCCGGTGCTCATTAAGAAAGGCTTCATCTCTAATTTGCTCATTGTACTGATGCCTATATAAGGAATAAATCATGACAGAGTATGCTCTTATTTAAAAAAATAAGCGATTGCAAGTAGTTGTGAAGTGGACACACTGAACTTGATTAGTTTCCTCCAACACCACATATAAAAGTAGGTTATCTTTCATCAAACGGTGGCAATTTGCTAGCATCTACAAAGTTTTATTTATTAAGTAAGGACAGGCCCTATTTTTCGCCCACTTTTAAGTTACGTTTAATGTTGTGTACTGTCCTGTGAGTCAGTTCCTGTCAACACTTATGCAAAGCTATAAATAGTTGTTTCCTCACCAGCCTCTTCTTCTTTCTTTCACATTAAAATGTTTGAGAAGTTCTCTATCCTAAATTTCCCATGCTGCTAAACCTAAAGTTACAGTTTTACTTCTGACTGGTATGAAGTACTGGCACCGGACTTTGTCCAAAATGATAAATAAACATCTCACAGAAGACCTCGCCATATCAACAATTATACATCAGTTAGTTCTGATTGGATGAGAGGCATTTTACGACTGGTGATAATAGAACTTAACATCACTGGGAGGTATAACTATATGCATCACTCCATGTCACAAGTGTCCCAATAACTGTTAATTACACAGTTTCACAGTATGGGTGAAAGTTCAGAGAAGGAAACTACTTGCTGAAACCCACATTCACAGAAGGACTTTTAGCAAGAAAGCACTTCTGATAACTTTGTCATTAAAAAACAAACAAACGAAGAAAAAAAAAACACTTACCTGTCTACCTTAGCTTCCAAATAGCCGGTGAACCATGTGTATTCTTTTATTTACAGCTAGAAATCTAACTAATCTCTAACACAAGGCTGAATTCCAAATAGCTCTATAACCCCTGATCAAGGGCACTAATTGGTGTGTGGGATACGGGATTATACTCCCTAGCACCTTATCCATTTTTTTCCAGAACAAAAGGCAAGACAGGTCCACAGTTCGACCAATTGCATGTTCATCGTCTTTTTTGACATTCACGGCTTTGTGCATCGAGAGTTCGTCCCCAGGAGCAAGACCGTCAATTGAGAATTCTACTGACTGGTTTTAAGGCATCTGAGGGAGGCCATAAAGCGTGAAAAACAAAGCTAATGTCAAAATCTTTTGATACCCCCTCGTATTGCATTTGGCTGCTGGATGAATGTAATTTAAAAAGTACATTATGTGGGATCAGTGAAGAATATGGATGCACAATCGACTGATTTCTTCATTTATCCAACAAATTATCTTATCTAAGATTGTTAAAGTTAAGCATTTGGAATTTCATAATTAATTAATACCACTGTACGAGAAGAGAAACATGGCCAAGGTGGACAAAATATGCAAGTTTTTTATTAACCGACATAAGTCGTTCATATTGAACATGTTAGTAGTGCAACTCCAACTGAAAATGTGAAAATCTTCTGTGGAATACCCACAGCCTTAATCACAACTCTGATCAACACATGAGACTAAGATAAATAAAGCATATGTTTTTAAAGTCCCATGGCTTTGTTTTATTAGTTCTGGTTACTTTTTAAATAAAAATGAATCAGAATCATTTATGGGAATTTGAAACCTAATTACACAACTGAAAATGAAAAACCTATAAACAAACATGTCTCGCTCACACTTTATGAAACACTGCTCTATATAATTCATAGCCTCCATCACAAGCGATGCATTTGCACCTGTCAACTTTGAAAATCCCCTTTGTCACAGCTGATTGTCTTCCACTGCATGAATTATCTTAAGTGTTGGTTTACACTTCTTTAAACTTCTTTATCCATCTGTGCATGTTGCCCTTGTCTGTGATGCCAACTACATAAACATTCTGTGGGATTGGGACTTTTAGCACAGCCCTCAAAATTTTTTAGGACCAGATGCTAATAAAAGTTAACAACAGATCTGAAAGAGGCACTGCTACTTTAAGGACTATAGAACTGAAGACTCAGATCACCAAGGGAGCACTAAACCCCCACACATTAAAATACTTTAACTCATATTAGAACATATCCATTTATTTATTTATTTATTTATTTATTATTAGGTCATTTTTATCCTAATAATATTAAATTTTTATTTTATCCTATATTATTTGCTTAAGATAGGATAAATTTACTTTAAAAAAAAATATTTTTTTTTACACATGTTCTGACCTGTTAGTGAAATCATAGTGCGTTTCCAAATACTGCAACCCCAGCGTGTTTTCCTCTACCTCACACTTTATGCATGGAGGATGGCGTGGATCCACCTCCAGATACAAACGACTGAAATGCAAGCAGACGGAGAGCAAATGAACAACTGCAGGAAGGAGAGCTGAGAGGACCTACAATAATAAGAATGAGATTTTATCACTGAAAGATATAACATGTTAAATTATTTTAGTCACAATACACATGAGATTCGATGGAATTTGGATTTCGTAGAATAAGCCGCCTTTCTAGGAAAGGAATGCAGACTTCAGATTTAGTGGCCTCGACAGAGTGATAATGTTTGTGAGACAAACAAGATGTTTAGAAAGATTCTTGAAACAAGAAAACATTCAGTGCTGACACATGCACAGACTCTCACAGACGCAAGCTATTATCGCCAATTTTGTTGTGTATTTTTTCTTTTCTTGGAACAAAAAGGTGGAAAATCAGACATTTAACTTCTTTTCATAAACAAGTAACACACTTCACCATTGTGTGAATTATGGAGCCAAATTACTGGAAAGGAGCCCTATAATCCTGAGAACACAAGTATCCGCTTCCATGAAAGTGTGGACAACCATGACCAGGATCAGGATTCCTTGAAGCACTTAAGAAGTGCTGGTTAAGCTCCTTAGTGAGATTAGAGCATTCTATTTATACTCTGCTGGAGTATACGCTGTCTCCTAGACCTCAGACATCAGATCATATTCACTGAGCAAAAGACATACTGCAGGGGATCCTTAAAACAACCACACGTTTACACACACTCACTCAAACACCCCTCCTCTTACCCTTCGTCTGTAAGGAGTCTCGGTGCCAGTGATAGAATCTGCCTGATTACTGACATGCCATCAAAACCCCCATCTAATGCTGAGTGGTCTTCGAATCTACAGCGAAAAAAAATTGTCAAAAATTATTGTAACATTTAATTTCATTTGAAAAAAACAAAAAAAACATTCCAAATCCCTCAAAAACACACAAACACACTGATTAGCTAAAAGCAACTGATTCTATTTGCACTTAATAGACTTAATATAATAAATGCTTTGAAATAGTACCATGAAACTGTCTCTCTTTATTCATAGTCTATAGATGAATTAAACATTATGTTACGTTGAACATCGTTAAATTGGTATTCTCCAATTTTTAAAAAATAAAATATTACCACCCCTAAACAAAGCAATATGGAGTACATAAACAAACACAGATATGCCATAACATTATAACCATTGACAGATGAACTGAATAACATTGATCTATACAACAGTTTACTATACACCAGCAAACTGTTGACATGGTCATGGACACTCAAGGCACACCCTTTCCCACGGGGACCAAAGGCTAGGTCCGATTCCAAAGAAAAGCCGCCACAGCACAACTCACCAAAAAAATGTTGATGGTGGCTATGCAAGAAAGGCACCAGAACACCCAGTGCACCGCAGCCCACTGCACACAGGGAACCAGACCAAGGCCCAGCCACCATACTCCTCAAATCCCAACCCAATCGAGCACCCATGTGATGCGCCAGACGAACAAGTCCCATCCTCAGAAGCCCCATGCTGCGACTCAAAGGACTCAGCCTGGCAATTCTCCTCTGACCTCTCTCACCAAACAAGGCATTTCCATCTGCACAACTGTTGCAAACTGGAGGCTTCTGTTTCTGTGTAAAAATCTAAAGATTTTGAAAAATCCCAGGAGAACAGTAGGTGCTGATAGCTTGGTTCAGTCCAGCTTCTCTGGCACCAAGAGCCTTGTTATGGCCAATCATACTTTTCCTCCATTTTTATCTTTAATGTGAACAATAAAGCTCTTGACCTGTTTTCAGTGCTATTGCACTGCTGCGCCATAATTGTCTGATTAAATAATCGCATGAACGTGCGGGTGTACAAGTGTTCCTAATTAAAAGGACAAAAATTAACATGTGACAATAGCTTACTGTATTTCTGTGTGTGCTTTGGCTACCTGAGTATCTCTTCCTGCAGAGACTCCATGTCCTGAGAAAACAAGTAAGGAGGGTTGCTAACAATTACATCAACAGGAGTGCAGCTTCTCAGGGTCAAATCAGCATCTAAGAATAAGAGACACACACACTGACCAAAAGCTTGTGGGATTGCCAAATGACCTTGCTTAGACAGCACAATCAGCCTGAGCCTAGCAGTAAAGAGGAAATTAACAGTTAGAGAGCAGAGTCTGCAGGAAGATTACGCAATAACAGGAGCAGCTGCATATTTCTTTTGAATGCTTTGAAAATACTTTAACTGCTATTACTGTCATTCCAGTCAAGCACACAATTCCACTGAACTCCAAGTGGAGAGAAATACAAAGGAAGAGGACGTCAAGAACATCAGCGAACATAGACGTGTTACGTGCGTACTTGATTCTTTCTTTCTTTTCTTTTTTTTAAATGTAAATGGTGAAACATTGATGACACAAACAGTTTTTCCGCCCTTTTTTTGTTTAAATTTAAACATTGACCGGTCTTTAAACTTGTTTCATCATACAAAGTCTCCTCTGAAAGCATTAAAATGGAAAGACAGAAGACATTTCAGAAACCCACTGTGTACAAATCGTTTTATACCTAAATACCTTCCCTTCTAAAACATTCAGAGGAGTCAGTACATGCTAGTCCTTCAATTTTAATCCTAAATATTTACGGTAATATCAAACATAATGGTAAAATTAAAATATTATATTTCAACTGGCACGGTGGCTTAGTTTTTATTTATCACAGAACAAATTTGAGGTATTATCTTGCCTCCAGTCTCCACCCGTGGAGTTTTTCTGCCATAGGAAGGCTCCAAATTGCCCATAGTATGATTGGATGTATGCGTGTGTGCATGGGTGTGTGTGCGAAAGACAGAGAGAGAGAGAGAAAGATGGTGCCCTGTGATTGGTTGGCATTAGACCTATGAATTATTGGTGG
This sequence comes from Clarias magur, assembly GCA_013621035.1. Taxonomy (NCBI): domain Eukaryota; kingdom Metazoa; phylum Chordata; class Actinopteri; order Siluriformes; family Clariidae; genus Clarias; species Clarias magur. The sequence continues at coordinate 2,774,841 of QNUK01000005.1, read as the reverse complement.
AGTGCCAATTCATTTTGATTTGATTTTAGAAATTTGCCATTTTTTATTTAATCCTGCAATAAATAGAAGTTCACTATTTGTCTTAAGCAGCTAGATTTCAAACAAGTTGAGTTGTTGATCATTTGCCATGGCTCATAGACAGCAATAATATATTTTTCTTGCCAAATCCTGCTCCACAGTCCATTTAAAAGAAGAAGAAGAAGAAGAAGCGATAATGTCAAGAAACATGAGTATCTGGACCTGATTTAAGCGGTTTCTATTGTCTGGTAAAAATGTTGCACATTATAAGTATTTTGCTATTTTTAATAATTGAACATTTGAAAGTTTACCTAAATAATAAAAAATATTTAAAGGCAGAATTGAAAACAGATCCATCAAATCAATTAATTGGGCAACAAAAGTTCAATTAAATTACACAGCTCTAGTTGGCACCCCAACCTTAGTGTCCCCCACCATGTGCCCTGGAGTTTCTTGGGATAGACACCAACACTATGTAACACCGATGGTAGATATTTATATGTTATTGAACTGTAAAATCTATTATGAATCAAATTGTTGGAATAGTGCTGTATTTTGTGTGTGGTACAAATTAGGAGAGGTATTTGTTGGGGTACTAAACCAATTCGCCATAAAGCATTATTGTAATAACCTAGGTTTTGGGCGCCCATTGTGCCACTGGGGAGGCTCTGGAGCCTCACGGCATGGCCCCTCATGGCCTCTAGGACTGTGCTATGGGGTCTGGCACCAGACGTTGGCAGTGGACCAACTCTGCATGCGGTAGGTTGCATGGTGTGCACCCCGTGGATCAGACATGTTTGTTTGGTCCATGTTTAGATCAAGGATCCAAAGTGCCATTTGAGCATGCAGAACTAGCTACACTGCCTCACTGTTCAATTTTACTCATAGTCACTGCGAATGACAGAAATTAAAATTGTGTACTGTATGCAAACATACAAGTCAAAAGGATAGCATGTATGTGGGGGAAAAGTTTATATGCTTCGAAACCAGTCAATTATTCATTTAGTAAAACCTTTCAATGGTCAAAAATGCAACATGTTTAGACATCACTTACTTACCCTTCATAATATCTAGATGATAAACTTCCAGTCGGTCCAGAAGCCCCAATCTATTAAAGAATAAGAATCCAATCAAACCAAAAGAACTAATTAGCATTGAATGCATGAATGAAATAACCACACAGTTCCTTTTACAGCAAATCATACACCATTTACATTTGTTTTACTAGTGATTATTATGGTTTTAACTATAGTTAACTATGGTTTTACTGTGATACACTGTGGTAACCTCTGAACCAAGAAAGAGTGGCATAAAGACCATGACATTAGCATGTTGTTACTGTGGTATTAGTACTGGTGGTTATGTCACTCTAAGGACGCTACCACAGGCTGCCTGAAGGACAAAAGGATATAAAAGGAATTGCAAGGACAATCTTTCATTCTCATACAAGGAGACTAGACTTCAATGCAATCAATGTTTCATTCTGGCGTCCATATCAGCTTATCTGCTGTTAACAAACACCTTGAAATTTTGTTGAACCAACACCACTAACGGCAGCAGTAACCGCTTCACTGATACATCCATAACATAGTGATGGAGGAGGCATGTTTTAAATACAAGCAGGTGTAATAAAGATGAAAGAGGGTTTTGTGTGTGTTTTTTTTTTATTATTATTATTTGAACAAAGCACTGGCTAACGGCAAATATACCCAAGAACTGACGTTTTTCTGTTTGTAGAAAATTTTTCCACTGTAGATTTTTTTCCCCTCCTACTGAATATCAACAGCAGCTGGCTGGTCAAGGACTTATTCTGTAAAAATGACTGTCTCAACGTTAGTTCTTATCAGGTTAAAAAAAAAAATAACAAAGAGCCTCTACTTATGCTTTCTTCAAACTTAAGCTGGTTTACAGTAGGTGTATGCCTACTAATAACTAATAATGTGCATATTATGTTATCTGACATAAAAAAGCATCTCTATGTAACCTTGCCGTGTATAGCAAGTATATAGCAATCCAGGTATCATGAAAAAAAAAAAACTACACTCACCTGTCTGCATTTTCCTTAGTGAGACACACTGCTTCCTGGCTTTGGTCCAATGCAACCGCTTTGAGCTTAGAAACAACAAACACAGCTTATTATGAGCCATATATCAATATTAAAACCCATTATAAATACCAATCATTTGGGTATGTTGTAGTAATTAAGTGCTTTTTGGCTGCTTTAATGAGAGCAGAGGTGACACTGCTGACAAGAACAACAACAACAACAGCATAAGTCAGTAGAGAAAACAGCTTCATGCTAACAGAATAATTAACTACAACTGATTTTGAGTTGTATGAAAACACTTTCGCTAGATGTGTAGAACGCAAGTGATTATTTGTACAAGAACAAACATTCTCAATATTGTTAATTATTATAAATAGAAAAACACTTTTTTCTACTTGCATAACAGGAAATTTTCAAATAAACCAATCTTTTCAAATGTGGACTTTATACACACAAAATGAGAAAATGTGTACTGCAAATAAAATATATATATATATTTTTTAAACTGAGTCAGAATCCGAAACACTTTATGCTTATGAGTCACGCGCACAGGAAATGGTTTTGGTTTAGTCTCGGTGTTCATCAAATACAGTGCAGCAGCAAAAACAGACAAAGCAGCAACATGCAGTAGGTAGGATAAGACAGGAGATGAAACCAAACACATAAGACATGATGTAAGTGTGCAATACAAAAATATATATATACATATATATATATATATATATATATATATATATATATATATATATATATATATATAATGTATAATGTATATATATGTATATGGTGTTTCAGTAAGAGTGATTATGGACCAGGGTGGTTACAGTAAGTAACTGAAGAGCGTCCGGGAAAGAAACTGTGAAGGTGTCGTGTAGTTCAGGAGATGGTGGACCTGCAGTGAATCTGAGATAGAAGCCTGACAAAGAGTGGTTTGTTTGGCATCATCAGCAAATTTTCATTGCCATCCTCTTTGCCCTGATGACTGGCAAGATTAGACTGCTGAACAAAAAACATCCTACATTGCAGATTCTGTTTTTCCCACTTCAGCTTTTCTTTATTAGCGTGTAGATGAACAGACTGCATGAAAAAAAAAATAGAGTAGTAATGGACCAACAGAATGTCGGTTTATGGCTTGTGTGCTTTTAGGGTGAATGTGAGAGAAATTTTATCTACCAATTTTTTCCCTAGATGAGTGCCAAACAATAGTTAAAAAAAATAAAATAGCAAGACGCTTCTCCACTTTTTAACCTTCCCAAAAATACCCCAGTTTTCTTGTTTTCGACTGGCTCACAAACATGAGACTGGTGAATTCATGGGTCAAAGTTTACTGGCATTTCAGGTCCGTTCAATAATTCTAATCGTTTCTGTAAACAAGCTGAAAAACATCACCGTGGAGACAAACATTATAAATGCTTTGGCTAAAGTGTAAATGTTGGCACCTTGGTAACAGGGTATGATATAAATAACGTGATTAAAGGGCTAACCTGTGGTATACTCTGCAGTAGGCTTAGAGAGATGGCACCTGATCCACAGCCCACCTCCAGGCATCGCAAAGGATGCTCTCCCCACAGTGAGCGCAGATCCTTTAGCACCAAACTAACCAGTTCCTGCAAATACACACACACACACACACACACACACACACACACACATAAGGATCATGTCTACCTGTATGCCCACATAGACAATTTGTTTATCCCATAACTCACTACATGTTTCTAGATCATTAGAAGTGACACTACTGTGTTTGCAAACACTGTAAAGGACACTGCGTCCTGTTGGAAAATGTTCGTGTGGTGTCGGTCGAATGTGCACGCGGACGCCGGACCTCTGTCTCTGGGCGGGGAATGAACACTGGAGGTCTCATCTTCAGAGTCAGATCCCTGAAGTCCCACTCCTCAATCACATACTGTACCGGCATCCTGAATCACACAAAACACAAACATACAAAACCTGTGTTACAAAGCGATACATAAAATACTGGATTACAGCATAACGACGGCATTCCAGATTGAACTTGAATAATGTTTATGTATGGACATGTTGAAAAACAGACGATATATTGTCTGTAAATAAACTGATCAAAAGAGATTAACTCTTATCGTGCGTTATGTTATTGTGTTACCGGTCTGCTGCCACGCTCATTTTCTCATACTTGTAAAAACACTCAGATATCAACCACGTGATACTACTGTGATGTAAGACAGGAAATCGCAGCCACCTGGACTTATTTCTTGCAAAGACGTTAGATGTAATTGATGAGAGGCGATTGTCTTTTTTCTTTTCTTTTCTTTATTTTGTTGTTGTTAATACACTTTACAGAATGAGAGGTGATCTTTTCACTACGCTGGTCAGTCACAGGCTCTCCACGTACTGAATGTATGTTTTGTTTTTGAGTGTGATTTGTTTCATATATTCATATTCGTTTCAATAGTTTATTTCTTTTATTTTATATATTTGTTTTGATTAGATCTGGAAATCTCGCTAGAATTAGAATTGTACACTTGGGCCAGAAACACTTTGTAACAAAACACTCATTAACAAGGTAAATAAATAAAACACTAACATATGTGATGATGTTGGATGTTTGTACATTAATAATTTATACCAAACATAATTTTAAATAATGGTTTCTGGAATTTCTAAGATTTTGTATAATTATATTCAATCATTTAAGTGATCATAAGTACATGCATACCAATAATAGGTCAAAACAGTGCTAAATTTGGCTGAATCCTAAAAGCTAGAAAGCAGTCTGGGAACGCAATAAGCCAGCACTCATGGCTGAGCTAAGCCAATTTTTTTCATAGAGCCAGAATTCTAACCACTAACAACTACAACATCCTGCTAAAATACCAGGAACCTAATGAAAATTCTGAGAAATTCTTTGTTAGCACAGCAATTTTATATAACAGGCAATTCTATATAAGCAAAATACATAATTTACATAAAATGTGTATTTTCTTTAAATTTGCATTTTGTATTTTCAGACAATCATAACCCATCATTTGACATTTCACCTGTTATTAAAGGCGAACACTCCACAGGTGTTTCATCAGAGAAAACAATCTCATACTTAGATTCAGAAATTCTGTAGTATTCGGGTGCTAAGAAAACTTTGTATTAATGGCCAATCCATAATAAAATTACATTTAAATAATACGTAATGTGGCCCATCATTAACCTGACACACAAAGTACATGGTAAATAACACTTCTGATCTGTGACGCCTCTGGGGTTCACAGCAGTCAGGATAAGAGCATGTGAATTAACCGACTTATGCCACTTAATTTACAATTTTTTATTAATTATTCTATTTATTAAATTGATCCATCAGCGTTTGACTGTGGATCAATATTATTTTTGCAATTTTGCAAATGTTTAGTGGTCTTAAATTTGGCCAATTCACTAAAAACAACATTTTTTGAAGAAAATAGAAGCTGCTTATATCTGCCACAAATACTCAAGTTTTTTTTTTGTTTTTTTTATTAATTAAAAAAAATTATTTTTTTAAAGGGGGAAATGTCATTGTATGTATTTGTACAAGAAAAAAAAATCAACAACACAAGCTACACAGCATTTCAAAGTATATTAGATACGTTAGTAGATCTTTCAAGCAACTATATCTCTAAATCTGTATGAAATGTATTTGCTTGAGACAAAATCAGCCAATAAATGTTAGTGCTATTGCTTACAATAGAACAAAAAAAATTAAAAAGGAAACTAATCAACAGTCCACATATGATTCACAGTTCTAGACAGGATGAATCTTGCCCTTTTCTCTCTGTTGATTTTACACACATGGGCAATATCCATGCACTGAATGACCCAATTATTGTGCCAAACTCCATGTATGCCTATCAGATAACAGCTGCAATCTGATTAAAAGATCACAGCTTGTCGTCCACCATGACCATTTGGGCAATCAGGAATCTACCTAAATCATATTATGATCAGATTACTGGTGTGCATGTAAACATGCTTTTTTGTTTGGCTTGTAAATCTTATAAGGGAGACTCGAGAGGCAGTACCTTGTCAGACGTTTGGAACAGAGCTCCCACACATTCTCTCTTTCTTTGTCACTCAGTCTGTCTTGTAGTTTTCTCTTCTTCACACTTTGTAGCTTTAACACATAGAGGAAGATTTATTAAAATAAAAATAAAAAACATGGAGGTGATGGTGGTTGAAAATATAATGTTTCCTAGAAGTTTCAGAACAAACATGCACTAATTGTGTCAGAGAAGGTCACTGTGTGTTTTTTGAAGAGAGTGCGTTTGTTGAAACGCTGTCGCTGTTTACCACACACATTCTCTCTCACTTTCTCACACACAAACACACTAAAACACAGTAGAAATGTAACGAATTGATGCAAATAAAAACTGCCACGCATCATAAAGGAAGCTAACAGAGTTTATAAATAGAGGCTTTTTTCAGATTCACAGTCCTGAGTTGCGTCATACACTCTCGTCTATGAAGGTCATAGAGTGTCCTGTTTCTCATTTGGGTGCAGTCCGATAAGCTAGGTCACTTGATATGGAGCATAAACAATAAGCCCATTATTTCATACTGACTGGACTTTTTTTTGTTTGTTTTGGGGAAGGGACGTGTCATATTTAAACCGAAATGCTTACTTTTAAAACTCGTACATCCTCAAGAACTACCAAGAATCTGAAGAAATACTGCCACGGTTAAGATGACTATGCAAGCCTAAAATGCGTATCAGATGGAAACAGACTGAAGATGAAATGCTCAATGCCACAATGATGTGCTAAAACACCTGAATAACGAAGAGAGGAACTTTTTTTTTTTTTTTGCATAGGAACTAGCCACCAGAGGGCGCTACAGATGTCCTGATAAGCTGACTGTGTCTGTTAATACATACCGCACCACATTTGGGATAGGGAGCAAAATTAACCCAGTCGTTGCTCCTAGGGTTGACTGCCATGAAAAAAATATACAACATAACATTTGTGGAAAACATTCCTATGACAGACTATGCAGTATGTATCGGAATATATAACCATCCATCTAGGATCCTGTGTAGTCCAAATAGGGACCGTGGAGGCCAATGATGATTACCACAGTATTTATTCCCATTTTACGACTGTGTAAGGACCTTTGGTCAACATTCACATGCACATTCACACATTATGTCCAATTTAGTCCAATCTTCATGTCTGTGGGAGGAAACTGGAGTACCTGGAGGAAATCCACCAAGCACGTGGAGAACCTCGTGGAGGGAATAGAACCCGGACCCGGGAGGTGCAAGGTGACAGTGTTAACCACTACGTGACTCATCACAATATGCAGTTTTGCTTTTAAAAAAAAAAAAAGAAAGAAAAAAAAGGCAGCAATACAGGACTGTAGATATAAAGGGTGTTCAAGTCCACCCGGAACATTTGATTGCGTAGAATGACAGAACACAATAATGAAAGTAACGACTACCTTTACTACTCTATATAATCCCCTTCTACACTAACACTCTTATCCCAGTAATTAACTTGTGCTTGGACACCATTAAAAAGAAAGTTCTCTTAAGTTCACTCGCTCATTCATCTGAGGCCCCAACCCTGAAGTTGCAAGGTGACATTGGTAACTGATTGTTGTTAAAGCAAATGTGTTGTGTTCTATATAAAAAGTTCATTACGCTACAGGAGACGGATCAACAATCGAAATATAAAGCGTCTAAACAACATGCTATAGGTTTTATTTTAAGTGTTAAGGTAAATACATGGAGCAGAACTGACAACTGGTATAAGGAACAGAAGAACATTTAGAGACAGAAAAGAGCCGTTCAATGAATCCATAGCATTTACAATATCCTCAAACTGTTTGCTCTAGACTAATCAAACTTTTTTACTCTTGGAACACACGTAATCAGGGTCTGGATATTTATCAATGGCTTTGATTCCTTTGTGTTTCACCCAAAACTGATAAAAAATACTCTCAAACTCAAAGCTAATATTCTGCATTTAATTCTCTTTGCATGGTTACAGAGCAAATAAAGTTAACATCATGAACAACTGATTCACGGCCAGGGGTACCTCCACATGTTATGGCTCTGGGGAGGGGTTAAGCCTCACAAGTTGCCACTGTTGGTCTCTTTAGCAAGACTCTTAACCCTCTCTACTCCAGGGGTACTGTATATCGAACCCTGAGCTCTGACCTCAACTTCATAACAAGCTGTAAAGTGTGTGTCAGAAATAAAGGCTTTGTTTTCCTTTAATTATTCAGTGTTCATTTACTCACATAAGCACTGGTGCAGAAAAAGAAAAAGGGTGTGTGACTCACAGTTTTCTTTCCCAGGACGTGAGCTATGATGTAGTGTGAGGAGAGGAGAGGCTCAGAAATTCCATGTTCCTGGAAGCACTGCGTCCACACTCTCACCGCCTGCTCTGCCGTAACACTGCAGTCTACAGGCGGAGCAAGAGCGCCACCTACACCTCCACACGGTAAAAACAACTGAGCCTGAGAAGAGAAACTGTCATTATCTACAATATATTTCCATTTATCTTGCCTTGATGCAACAAAGACATGTTTCCATAATTATATAAAATTATATGTATTTTCATCAGCACAATATTTGCTTCTCTTTGAACTGCAAACTAAGAAAACAAAGACTGCAAACTACGTATTAATACAGATTAACAGAATTATTTTAAATGCCATAAGTGATCATTAATAAAGAAAAGTAACCAGGTAATTAGCATCACCTCAAAATCTGTGTTCATTTGTTTGCGGACCAAACAATGCTAAGGACAGACACTTGGACACGTTACACCAATATTAATGCAAAACTTTACACCATATAGAGCAGTGGTTCCCAACCTCTGAGCCACTTCTTGCAACAATTCACGGCACTACACCCCTGCCCAGCTCATATACACAAAACAAAATAATAAATTGATGTTTTTTTTATTGTTTTTATGTAAAATTTTAATTATGCTGTAAGTATGTAAGTGTGATCTTATTTAACATGTGCAAAGCTAATTCAGACAACCTCACAGCCTCAGGACAGACAACCCACTCAGGTCATGCACCCACTGTGATCTTTGGCACCCCCTAGAGGAGGGTTTAGACCCCAGACAGGGAACCATGGATATAGAGTATAACTTTCACACTATGTTTATTGTACCTTTTTTTTTTTTTTTTACTTGCTTATGCCTCTATTGCTTATGCCTCTATATATGTGTGTATCAAGTGTGCAAGCTTGCATTTCTATATGTGCTGGCACTACATTGCATCTTACTGTACCTCAAACTCACTTCAAGCATTTCAATACAAATATACAAATATTTGGGCATATTGCTCAAATAATATAGACATTTAACTTGACAAGAGTGATTAATTAAAATATCCAACTTAGTGAGACTAATAATCAGGCTAATTTTGATTCACTGATTTCAACACAATAGGGCCAAAGGTTTGTGCACACTATATCATGAGATTTATACAGTATATGTTTATTGAACATTACCTTCCAGGTTTTGTCCTCGTTTAGTTCACACACTACGGGCAATTTGTGAACGCCAATTAGCCTAATCTGCATTTCAGAGGAAACCCACCAAACACAGGGACAAACATGTAAACTCCATGTACGCAGACCCCGAGGTGGGAATCGAACGCAAACCCTGGAGGTGCAAGACGACAGTGCTAACCTCTAAACTACTGTGAAATGCTGGTAATGTAATAAAATTCAATACAATTATTTTATACACTTAACTAATTAGCTGTATTAAAATAACATATTTGTAAAATACAAAAATGTCTTGATTAATGACCCATGCATTTGTATCAGGGATAACCACAGGACGGCGACACTGAGCCCATGGACATGGACCAGTAACGGACCACTGGACTTCATGTCCCAGTAAACACTGCACCATAGTCATGTCGTCGCGTGCACCTGGGTCTGAGTCTGTTTAGGTTGGTTATAAATAGTCTTCTTCTGGGTTTAGGCTCGGTCTTGCATCTGTAGTACAGTAGTTACTGTTTGTGTCGTCCTGTGCTGTATCATTGCCTGGATTATTTTTGTCTCGTTTGTTTTTGTTTATTCAATTTAAGTAAATTGTCTGCATCCATCCTCACCTGACAATTTTTTGTATTGTTACCCAATCATTCTTGAGAACTGGACAAAACATGTTTCTAAATGTTTAAAGAAATTCTTTAAAAATATATATATATTATTTTTCAAATGTTAAATTTAAATACTGCTTTATTATTTCCAAAAACTTCATAGATATTGTTGAACAGTGAGGTATGAAAGTTTTTTTAAACATGTTTTGTCTAATAACCAAGTATTTTTTGGGGGGTAACAGTCATAGAATTATTTAAAAGTTCAAATGCACAAGTACCTTTAAATAGAATTTAATTAGGATAAAAAATGGCTTATGAAACATTCATCCTTGTTTTTTATCTAAAAACAGTAAAGTAGTAATTCTATTTATAAAGGGTTTCTTAATCTTAAGAAAAGTAATATTTTATTATAAATATACTTTTATCTGAACAATCAAACTAAAAAAATACATAGCCATGGGCAGTACATGGGCAGAAGGCGGTACATGGCTAGTGGACAGTGATGTACAGTGGAACCTTGGATTACGAGCATAATTCGTTCTGGATGCGGGCTCGTATTCCAAAACAAAAATTTGTAAATCAAAGCAAATTTTCTCATAAGAAATAATGGAAACTCAAATTATTTGTTCCACAGGCCAATAAAATAAATACATAAAAATAATTAATACATTGGCATCAAACCATCAAATCGGGCTGAAACCTCGGATCTGAATGCAAATCGTCTACAGGGATGGCACATACTGAACGACAGACCATATCTTGCAACTCCAGGGTCCATGTTTGATTCCCACCTTGGAGCTACAATGTTCTACCCATGCTTGGTGGGTTTGTAAATTGTGATTAATGACTTTAAAGCAGAGTTCCAGGTTTGATTCCCACCCAATGCCCAAACCCCAGCCAGCCGGTTCCAAGCCCAGATAAAATGAGAGGGTTGCGTCAGGGAGGGCATCTGGCGTACAACCTGTGCCAAGTTGTTGTGCAGATGGGATGGTCAGTTGTGGCGACCCCTCGACGGGAACAGCGAAGGCCACCAACCATGCAAAATTAAATCATACTAATCATACCAATAAATCAAACAAAAAAATTATTTAATACTAACAATGAATTTTTTTTAAACTAATGTTTTGTTGAAGAAAACTTTAAAAGTATTTTAAGGAGGATAATAAAACACAATTTGGATATATTTGTCAACACTGTCGCACAATAAGTACCAATAAGATTAATTTCCTGAGGGTGTCGGGTAGGTGGGAGACCTACCATTACTAAAAAAATTACCCCAAATTTAATATAATCTAAGAGATGTGGGGTTGACATTTGATGGTTGTGCCCACAGCATTATTAACGTCAAATCTTTAAAATACAAAAAGTCATAAAAGTGAAGGGGTTCTTGGAGTTTTATTGGACCACAAGATTCTGACTTTAATTATTGTCTAGAAATGTCTGACGATGTTGACAGAAACTCAAGACACAAATTCAGCAAATTAAAAATGAAAGTATAAATATTGAATGAGTTCATTCTTAACAGCAATTAATTAATTAATATGTAACTCACTTTACTTACAGTAGCACATAATAATTGATTTCTTTAGCTATTTGAAAACAAGGACTAGACAAGGACTTTCTCAGGTCAAGTAGGATTGAAAAAAAATATTTTTTTACTCAGTTGCTTCAGCTAATAAAATTGTTTTAAAAAAGTTTTACTCTATAGTTTTATGGCTTATTTGTTTATACTGTTTGTTAATACATGTGGTTAGTCCTTCGGGTTCCCATCCAGGGGTCGCCACAGTGGACCATCCGATTTGCACACAACTTGGCACAGGTTTTCACCAGATGCCCTTCCTGATGCAACCCTCCCATTTAATCCTGGCTTTGGACCAGCCCTGCATCCAGTGGCTGGGGTTTGGGCACCAAACCCAGGCCTTCCCCATGGCAAGTGAGAAACCTTTCACTGATGTGTGATCAGTACCCACCAATGCCCATGGTTTCTTAATAAATAACTACACATAGTTACATACTACGAGGGGCATTCACATCAAACCGAGACTTCCTGGTAAATGTCTATATAAAAATAATTCAAATACAGTACAGTGATTAGCCACAGTGAAACATATGAATTTTGACCGGTGCATCCCATAAACATTCAGCAAGTGGAACACCTGATCCCTGAAATCTGATGTATAACTTGTGTGAGCTCGATCAGGAACACCACTTGTACAAATACAGGAATTCAGCTTGGAGTTATTGCAACATACTTTGTGCAGTCCTGACCTCACTAAAAAACTATTCCTACATGTTTGGGCCACTAAAGGAGTTCCTGAGAAAACTTTCTACTTTCAAAGCACTAGTGATACGCTGGGATTATATAGAGAGAGAGAGAAATAAAGGGAGTTCTTACTCTCATAACTGTGTTCTGTTATTCTGCACAATCCAGGTCCTGGTTTGACTTTAACACCCCTCGTACTATATAATAGTTTTACTAAGTTTTGAAGAATTGCCTTACTAAGACTTGTGTCCTACAGTCTATATAAAAGGACTTCTATTATACAAGATGGTTGAACCCTTTCTGTCTGTCTCACCCGCTGCTGTATTATTCCTCTTCTTATCCGCTCATTAAGGCTTCTGTAAGTCCAGACAGATCTGCTCATTAATGACGTCAAACTTAACATCATTCACATCTGCAGGTCAGCATCTTAGCATGGGAATAAACGGCAGTGTGATTAGAGGAGCACGCTGCCCAGGCCGCTCACAGCGTTACACTCGAACACGGAAGCTAAACGATAGCAAATTTCAAAATATAAGCCTGAGAATAGCCAAACAACGAACACCTAGTCGAGAAAAATAGAGAAAGAAACGCCAGTATCTCACAATGATGTGAAAAGAAAATAGTTTTATGAAAACTAAATGGAATAAAAGAAATAATAAAAAAACACCTTTACACATACCTTCCTTATTGTATAGTGATTGAACGCCAGGTGGCGCCAACACAGCGCGTTCATCTGCGCGCTCTCGCTCTCTCTCTCTCTCTCTCTCTCCAGATTCAAGATTCAAAGTGCTTTATTGGCATGAAAAATATTTACATTTGTATTGCCAAAGCTCTAAGTCACAAGAAGGTAATAGGAGTAGATAGTGTTATTAAAAATAAATAAATAATAATAATAATAATAATAATAATAATAATAATAAAATAGATAAATAAAAATAGAAAATAAAAACAGAATTGTATAAAAAGATTATTAATAAATAATAGTATATAAACAGATCTGCATATAATAATAATAATAATAATAATAATAATAATAATAAACAGCCATCAGTGTGTGTGTGTGTGTGTGTGTGTGTGTGTGTGTGTGTGTGTGTGTGTGTGTGTGTGTGTGTGTGCGTGAGTGTGTGTGTGAGTGATATCCACAAGGACAGAAAATTCTAAAAGTTTTCACCTTGTGGGGACATTTGGTTGGTTCGCACTCATAATTTATTCGTCTGCATCTGCTTTATCACAGCCACAGTAGGTTTGGTGGTGCCAGTCTCAGTAACAATGGGCATAAGGTGAGAAAATTAGGTGGTGGCCCAGGATGGGACATCAGTCCTCCACAAAACGCCATCCATACACAAATTCACATCAACAGGTTGGTTTCCCCGCGGCGTGGTGGCTTAGTGATTAGCACTGTAGCCTAGCTTCAGGATCGAGAGTTCGATTCCACCCTCAGGCCTGTGTGGGAAGTTTGCATGTTCTCCCAGTGCTTGGTGAGACTTTGGGTATACCCTGGACAGAGTGCAATCTATCACAGGGTACACAAACACAAACACGCTCATTCACACAATATGGGCAATTCGGGAACACCAATTAGCCTAATCTGCATGACTTTGGACTGTAGGAGGAAACCGGAGTACTCGGAGAAAGCCCACCAACCACGGAGAACATGCGATTTCACACACAGACCCGAGGCGGGGCCACAGTGCTAAGTACTATGCCACCATGGCACCAGCAACAAAACTGAATCAATACATCATATCTAATAAAAGGATGCATGATCCCGTTGTCTAAACCTAACTTTTACTTTAAAATATAAGCTGAGACACACTTCACAAGAAGCTGGAAGTCATCTAAATGACATTTCATTTAAACTAACCTGGGGTCATTGCATCAAGCCCAGACGAACACTGACAGTTCGGCTGCAAGCATGCAGACTGTTCTTGCAGCAAAAACCAGCTGTAAGAACCCAACACTGAAATCAAGCAATTGCAGTTGTATTTGTGTGTGTGTGTGTGTGAGGTGGGGGGGGGGGGGGGGGGGGGTGGTGGTCTACTGATTGTTCTTGTGAATTGAAAAATTCAGTATGGTTCTGTCTAGGTCCTTTTATAGTGCCAGTGTTTATTCCAAGTACATCACATAAATACTTGCTCTCTCTCTCTCTCACACACACACACACACACACACACACACACACACACACACACACACACACACACACACACACAGGAAATGTGACAGAAACATAGACAGGGAGTAAAGGAAAGATGAAAGGAAATGAGAAATAAAGTAAAGGAAGGAAATTGAACAAGGAAGAAAGGAAGAAAAAAACAAGCTTAGGAAATTAATAATGTCGAAAGGCAAAATGAAAAAAGTGATTTAAGGAAAGCGTGTGAATCAAGTGTGAAGTTTATTTGATATGCATCTCTGGAAGAGGCGTGCCTGGGTTTTACTCATACTGTATTGTGTTTGTAATTACAGTGAGGGAATTTGCTGAAGTTCTCATATATAAATGTTTCACTGATATGCTGGGCAGGAGTCGATTACTGCACACGGTCCTCCAGCCAACAATATACTACTCTGAAGAAATACGGGATTAGACAGAGAGAGAGAGAGAGAGAGAGAGAGAGAGAGAGAGAGAGCGAGAGAGAGAGAGTGAAAGACTAACCTGAGATGCATTAAAAGATCATGCTGTCTTTAACAGACTATTAGCAATGGTTTACTGTGCAGAAGATGGAACTTAATCTTAATTGTGTTTGAAGTCTAAATAAATTCTCTAACACGGGAAGAGCAGAGGACTAAACAGAAGTGTTGGTCTCTATACACTTTTCCTCTGCTGGGAAACTTTTCTTGCTTGATGATTTGAGTTTAATGCTTAACCTTTTGTTCTCTGATGATTGTTAGTATCAATGTAGAGCGGCGGCAAAGCAAATACGGAGTTCCTCCTATGCACTTCCTCAGGGTTTGTAAATTTGACATTTGACTAGGACTCATATAGATGCCTAAAGAAAAGGTTTAGTGTAAAACATCGAAAGGTTCTCGGTCCCTCTGGGGCTTTTGGCGTCTCAACATGTGAGTGTTCTGGAGTAGGGCTCCTTTCATCAAGCTTTAACTTTAGATATAAAATTCTGTTCCTAAGGTCTGCCTGTTTTCTGACATTTTGTCCTTTAGTGTTTACATTTTTTAAAAACTTATAATGTACATTTGTTCACAGGTCCATACAGCAGGCCACATGACTCAATTTCTCCTTGTTTTTGTTCCTTTCTCCTTGTTTTTGTTTATATACTTTTATAATAAATAAAGTATATAAACAGATCTGCATATAATAATAATAATAATAATAATAATAATAATAATAATAACAAACAGCAATCAGTGTGCATGTGTGTGCGTGTGTGTGTGTGTGTGCGTGTGTGTGTGCGTGTGTGTGTGCGTGCGTGCCTGCGTGTGTGTGTGTGTGATAACCACAAGGACCGAATATTTAAAAAGATCCTGTCGTAGTAGTTCTCCGTGTTCATTTTAGCAGGTTTTATATTATGCAATCATTTCATTTAGCAGTTACTTATTGCATAATTTGATTATTCATTTGCAAGTTCATACTGCATAATGTGATAATTTATGTTTTTGTTATGTCAACTAAAAATGTTTCCTTAAGAAACCCATTTCCATCACCCTCTCCTGATCAGATGTGCATCTGGCCACAAAAGTGTTAGAACAACAGTAACTGTAAAATTCCTTCAGTGGTTATACAGTATGCCAATAAATAGTTATGATGGCTGTGTAGTCGTGTAAATATGCAAAAGTGTTTGAGGTCTTAGAATGAAATTACCAAAAAAAAAAATTATTAGGAGAAATCACTTCCAATAAACTATGAATACTCTCAGAGCAAGCATCACATAAAAAAAAGGAATAGCAAAAAGACACATGTGACAAGATAAAAGCCACATAGCTCAGCTTTATCTACTCCATGTGGTCAGTAGAGAGGTGCTGTAATGAGTTCACCAGATGTTCACGCTCTCTTTCTGCTTGAGTTTCTATTGTTTAGGTCTAGATGTTGGTTTCAAGTCTACGACAGATATGCTTTTAAACACTAAAATCATTCAGATCAGGTAGAATTATGGAATATGTTTCTGTTTATCCAAATCACTGAGGTTCCCTACATATAAAATAATATAACATTTTTATATATAATATTTAAAAAATCATATAAAGATTTGACGGCACGGCACCTCCAGGGTCCAGGTTCGATTCCCGCCAAGTTCGATTCCCGTCTCTGTGTGCATGGAGTTTGCATGTTCTCTTCGTGCTTGATTGGTTTCCTCGGGTACTCCGGTTTCCTCCCACAGTCCAGACATGCAGGTTAGGTTCATTGGCGTTCCCGAATTGGCCGTAGTGTGTGAATGAGTGTGTGTGTGTGTATGTGGGTGAGCACCCTGGATTGGCACTCTGTCCAGGGTGTACCCAGCCTTGTGCCCTAAGCCTCCTGGGATAGGCTCCAGGGCCCCATGACCCTGAATACAGGATTAAGCAGTATAGAAGATGAGTGAGTGAGTGTATAAAAATTCACTGCAGTAAAATGCAAATTATGTGATGTTGATTGTCAGACTAATTTAGTAGTTTATTTTTAATCAAAACTGTACAATGCTCTTTGGAAGACATTGCAACATTATATACATATACAAAGATTAGCCATAACTCTTACACCAGCAGCAGGTGAATTGAACATCAATTACCAACTATACACAAGTACACTGGTGACAAGGGTCATGGGCATCCTAGGCTCACTCATGACCGTTGGGATCAACGGCTTGCCTGTCTGGTCTGATCCTACAGAAAAAGTCAATGCTGGCAACAATCAAATGGTATCAGAACACCCAGTGGGCCACAGTGTGCCACCCACAGGGTCCAGCAGACAAAGAGCCCTCAGTCGCCAGATCCCAATTCAAACGAGCACTCATGGGATGCGCTGGACCACCAAGTCCTGATCCATGGCGGCTGCAACCCGCAACCCACAGCACCCAAAGGATCTGCTGCCGGTGTCCCAGTGCCAGACACCACAGCGCACCCTAGTGGTCCTGCGAAGTCAGGTTCTTTAAATAATGTTAAAGAATATTATTCTCCTAACTCCTCATTATCTCTAAATTGCATTTATTTACAGCATTATCCTGTCACTCTACCAGTGCTCCAGATGACCTTGTATCTCTCGCTCACATGGTGTCCTCAGTGTTTTAGTCCTGTGGATGGACACACTCAGCGGACACAGTCTCTCTCTCTCTCTCTCTCTCTCTCTCTATTCAGACATAAAGGATTGAAAGGAACTACACAATGGGGCTTTATCCCTTGAAAACACTGAAGTCATAGTTTCCCAGGCTCCTTCCCTCTGCGATGCCTAGCAATGAGTATGAGAGAGGAGGAAGGAAAAGAGGACTTGGCAACCATTTGCTACTGAAAAATGGAGATGATACAGAGCATGCTTGGGCTTGGATTATAATTGTATAATTATAAATGTTACATCTCACAGTAACTTACAAGTCACTGAAACTCGAGGTGACCATATGTCTGGGTCATGATTTGCAAACATTTTTTCCCCCTTTTTACAATAAATCATACTTGAAAAAGCATAAATCATTTACTGGAGTTATAATGGGAGGTCTTTAGGGCATATCTTTAATCAGAAGATGAAAGGGCTGCTCCCTGATGGATAATTCCTGAGCTATGCATTCATCTGGTCTTTTTCATTTATGCAATCGGCAGGTCAGCTCTTGCAGGATTTTTTTTCTTTTCTTTTCTTTTAAATAAATGAACGCTGAAGCACAAAGATGTGTGTCATATGGAAGATGTGAGTGTTGAGGGTAGCTCCAGTGGACGTTGCAAGAAGGCTGATTTCTCATTATGCAATAACAAAGATCCATCTAAAGCTTCATGCTTTGTATCAACTCTGTGGATCCTATAGAATGCAGATAACTAATAAATATTTCACTGAAGATGTGGACAATATGTGCTCTGGTGTGTCACTCAACTTCCATAAGGATTAAAGGCGATTAGATTGGGCCTTTACATCATTGTGTTTTAATCTTTAGCGTGGACGTGTTTCTCTCTCCCTAGTATTAAGTATCAGGGAGCAGTTTATAAATTCTACACACCTCCAATAAATAAGTGATATATGCCTGAAGCGAAGTCTAAAAATTAAATTGGCAAGTAGTACAGGATATTGTGTACGAAGATGACTTTGTTAAAATGTATTTACACATGTTGGGGCATTTAAATGGGATGTACTGTAATCATTTTGAATATGACTCATAAGATTACTCATTATTTGTAGTTCGGGTGGAATCTCTTCTATTAACAATGCATGATTTGTATTGCACCAATAGCTAAGCGTGTACGCAGACAAAAGTGTGTCTCTCACCTCTTTGTAAGCATTAATATAGTCTCCAATAAGCGCTCCGACTCTTCTATTTGTCTTACAAGGGCAGTTGTGGGACAGTTGTCTCATGGTCCAATTCACTAAGAGCTTTTCACAATTTTTTTCTGCTCCTGTTATAACTAGTGCTCTGGTGACAGATATCTATGTAGAGATGTTCTTCTCGTAGACCTTTCAGCCTTCATCTGTCGTAAGCTGTCAGCATGGAATCAGAATTTCAGTGTTTCATTTGACACCACTGAAGTTTAATGTGCATCTGTTGCTTGCATGTGTGATGGAATTAGTTGAATACAAATTAATTTGTAAGCAGGTATAGTGGCATAAAGTCATCTGTCTTTGCAGCAACCCACTGTGTGTGATGACAGCATAGATGTATGGAATATACCAAACATATTACATTATATTATATTGTTGGTTACACTGTTTTTATTTACTTACTCTTTTTTTATAAGTACACAATTTGTTAATGAATAAGCAAGAAAGAACAGCTCAAAATGACCTTAAGGGCCAACCTCTAATTGGAATTCTCATTGGTTAAGTCATGCAAGACCCCTATCTATTTGTTTCATTGTTACACCAACATAGTTGCAACATTTTTTTTTTCAATTTTTAATTTTTTTTTTATTAATGAATGCTACCATATTACTGTTTTCCTACTGTAAAGTTTCTGTTTTTCATTTTGATACAATCAGATCATTGCTTCAACTGTTCAGAGATGTGATGTGATGATGTTACAATATTGCTAGAAATGTGTTTCATACTCTTTGTATTTTGGAGTTAAATCCAAAGAACCAGTTACCCTGCATTATTTTTTCCTCCCAAAGAATAGGTTCCATGTTAAATGCTTTAATTCAAAGTCATGTTAGGAATTTGTATAGGTTAATGCAGTTATGAATTATGAAAAACTAAAATTGCCAGTCAAAATGGTGGAAAATATATTTTCCAAGCAGGGTAGGGGTAGCCTAGTGGTTGGCTCGCTGATTGGAGGTCCCCAGTTTAAGAACCGCCGGGCTGCTACTGTTTGGCCCTTGTCTTAGGTCTTTTGCCCTGAACTGCTCACATTCAGTTGGGCATTAAGCCAGCAACCCTGCCCCATAAGAAATTGTCCGAGAATTGTTGGGTATCTTTCCAGTAGTGAGAAGTATTTGTTGCCTAATGTGCCTAGACACATAGATTTTAAAAACAACAACAACTACAACAACAACAACAACAAAAAGCACATATTAGATAAGAGAAAAACTGCATACAATTGTATTATGTACAATCATATAAACAGCATTTTGATGCTGTTATGTAATGTCAAGTGTATGTATTTATTTATTTTAAAGAACATTACTTTTGCATTTATCCCTCAAGGACAATGAGTACAAGTGATGTCTGGTGTAAACAAAAGGGTCATAGGGAATACTGTGATTGTTCAACCTTTAAAGCTCTGGGTTACTGATCAGAAGGTCAAGGGTTCAAGCCTTAATGCTACAGAGCTGCCGCTGAGGCTGTTACTAAGCCCCTGCTGTTCCATGGTTGCTGTATCATGGCTGACCTGCTTCCTAATAAGCTGGTATTTGCTCTAATAAGATACTGTAACTTGTAACTTACAACAATGACTTTAAATATTAACTATGCAGACTCAGGCCATGTCCCTTATATTTTTGCATGCATTTTGCATGCAACACGATATACAATTTATTTTAATAAAAAAAATTTTTTTTTTGTCAAATACACGACTATACACAATACGATATGCAGTGACATGCTGTTCATGATCTAAAAAAGCAAGGTAGGGTGAAGAAGAGAAATGTAAATTGTTTTACAAATCTACAATTTACAAAGTTGCAATAAAAAATATAACTAAAATAGAAAAATATAAAAATGTATAAATTAAACAGAATGTGCTGAATGTGCAATATAGTAAGATATGGCATGTAGGTATGACCTGTCCAGGGTGTGTCCTGCCTCGAGCTCTAAGTCTCCTGGGATAGGCTCCAGGCCCCAGAGCCTGAGTGAGTTTCAAAACTTTGAGAAAATTCTACTTTTCAGTGTTTAAAGTGTAGATAGATTTGACCACATTCAAGATTTTTTGCATTGTTGCCACCCCATTCTGTTGAAGTGTGTCAATAATTCGGAATCTGACCGTATAAATGTGAGAAAACAAATGAGCTGAAATGCAATTTTACTGCACTGTGAACTGGTTTTTGGTGTGTGTGTGTGTGTGTGTACGGAAATTCTTTTGTATTACTGTTACAATGCAAAGGAACCGGCTAGAACAAACCCTTTGCTAGAAAGCGTCTATTTGTTTTCTTTCTGCAAATGTACTGTACAGTTCAGTGGCCACAGCCCGCCGCTGATTGGCTGGTGGAAAGCGAGATGGGGGCGGGCTCTCTACATTGGGCGTGGTTTCACTCAGCGCTCCGCGCGAGCCCATTCTTGTAAGCTTGGCGAGCTCGAGTTGGATTGTGCGCAGCGGGATTGTGAAGCGCGCGCTCAGCGTTTTCCTCTCTGGATCCAGTGATCGTTTTCTGCAGCATGGGTGCACATGAGCAGCGCTACCGTCTGTGCAGTGACCGTGTCTCCATATAAGCAGTGGAATTTCAGGTTTCTTCTGCCACTTTGGATGGCATTCTGAGCGAGGAGGAGCCCCTGTGTGCGTGTGTGAGAGTGTGTAAGTGTGTGTGTGTGTGCGCGCGCGTGTGGCAGCAGAGCATTTCATCCTCCCAGTGCCAGGGTTTAACTCTTTAGCCAGAGGGAATGAGAACGCGCAGGTGTGCAGAAGGGTGAGTTTAAAGCTGCGTTCAAGAAACTGATATCAAAGAGAGAGAGAGAGAGAGAGAGAGAGAGAGAGAGCTGGTACAGTCGAGAAATCAGAAGAAGAAAAACGCTGCAAGCTGTGACAAGAGGCTGAGAGATCTTCTGGTGCAACATCTTCACATCTCACTGGATCCTATATTAAATATCTCAGGAAAAAAACAACAACAACATGTCATCGCAGACGAAATACAAGAAGGACAAGGAGATCATTGGGGAATATGAAACGCAAGTTAAAGGTATGTCACACTCGCCTTGAAGTTTCATGCAGCAGCATCATTTTGCTCGGAAATGCGTTGTGTCAGATCGGGATGATTACACACAAACGCATTTCCGACCATCAGTGCTCGGCTACATCAATCGTGACTAGTCGAATCTCCCCCAGCCTTGATGTGGTGATCTCTGCATTGAACCTGAACCGGGGTAACGCCTCATCTCTGCTTGCAAAACTGCCCACCCCCTACACTTTTATTTTTTCTTATTGGTGATTGAAGTTCCCCTGCATTTCAGTCACATAAATCTGCACCAGTGAGCAATATAACGCAATGCAATTCAATTCAGTCGGGTTAGTGATATCCAAGTTTGTTTTATCTGCAGTAAGAGGGAAAACGAGGAGGCTGTGCTCGGCGTGCAGGGGAGCAGAAATGGTGCACGGGGTGCACGCGCGCGCGCGCGAGCCTGCCTCAGCTCACCGCCATGAGCACGGGGCTTTGGGTAACGGTTCATTTCGGGGGTTTAGGTGTCGATGAGTGGCTCAGGAGCAGCCGGAGTGAAGGCTTTGTTGCTGGGTAGAATGGAGGATTTCAAGCTCTTTACACACAAATGGGTGGAACTTGGACGCGACTGGTTCCTGGTTACACGGGTTAGTGTGGGTACACAGTATACTTGCTATATATACTAGAAATATCTGCTGGTATAGGAAATTGAACACTGGGGTAGTACAATGAGGTCCAATATTATGCAGAGGGCCTATTCAACAGCAACTAAAACAATATCAATAATTGACGCATTAATTAATGATACTTTATTTTTTATTGTTTATAAGTTCATATTGTGGAACGTCTGCTAAAGAAGTTAGTTCTTATTTTTGCTTACCTTATGTCTGGTAGCTATAAACAGTCGTTCCTTTACCTCACCCTTGCCATGTAATGTTTCCATGAAGCCGGAAAGCACAAATCCCACGGTCATGAAGACTTTCCCATGGTGGAAAACTTACTGACTGTACCAAAGCTCTGAGAGAACGACTCCATCCTTAAATGTTTATTTAATTATATGTCTTTTTCTTTCATAAACAACAATGCATATAAACTAGAGATGGAAATCACCAGGAACCACCAAATGCAATACTATCATGATACTTAGGTGCCGATTTGATTTCTATTGCAATTCTATTAGCATCACTTTTGTATAAATATCCCACTTTAATGTTTTTTTTCTTTTTTCAATGTATCACAATTCCAAACAACCTTTGCAAATAATTCGCTCCTACACATAATGCTGTGCTGCCTACCAATGTGTAAATAGTTTAAAGCACACCACCTGTAGGATTATAGAGGAATGGCAACATTTCACAAACGTCACGCACAGGGTGGGTGAAAATTAATTAGGCAATATTTAATGGCTATAGAACTTAGTAGTATCACGGGTGCACCACCCCATTTTGTTCTTGCTGTGTCTGCGTGGTCAGACCAGCGTTTTCCAGGACGTTGGCTGGGACGACACAGACCTCATGAATGGCCTCCAAGAAGTCCAGATCTCACTCCATATGAATTTTTTTCTGTGGAGCTAAGCAAAGGAGGAGATGTACAGGACAAACCCTTGCACACTGGCGGACTTGGAGGCACAGATTCAGGAGGATCTCAGGAAAATCCCAAACGACTCCATTCAGAGGACTGTGCATTTCATTCCCGGCCGTTGATGCCACCGGTGCCTACGTTGAAATTTAAAGATTTGCTTTTATTAGTACATGTCTTAAGTACATGTGCATGCCTATATGTTGTAGTAAAGTACATGTGATATTTGTTTCAATACATTTGTAGTAGAAATCTGTACTTTATTACCAGTTTTTAATGCCTAGTTACTTTTCACCCACCTTGTAGAAATATAGGACTGAATAAATCATTTCAACAATAGATTTTGCAGTCAATGTGGCATGAATTAAAAATCATGAATAATTTTTTTTCTCCATCTCTAACATAAATCTGTTTGTTATCAGGATTAGATTATACTCAACCATATATGTCCCAGAAGATTCACTGTTACTATAGAAACAATAAAATATTAGTAAAGCATTTTAATAGGAACCTATTGTTTGAATTACAACCAATATTATTGTCAGGGCTGTCCTGTTATAAAAAAAATAAAATAAATAAAAATCAGCCAATTCATTCTGACCAATCAGATGGGAGAATTTAACAGCAGTGTGGGATGACTGATGCAGTCTGTTTAACAAGTTCTTGCAGTTATTCTAACCTGTCACTGAATGCATCCACACATTCAAATTTCTCCTCAAACAAGAATTTCTACCCTTAATATTGTCTTTTAGTTAGTATTTAATTAGCATTTTAAACCATCCTCTGATACAGTAATAAAAATGTGCCTGCTGGTTGCAGCAATTCTCAATTTAAGCTTTTAATTTTGTGAATGAACTAAACACAGATGATGCTGAACACAGAGCTGACTGCGTTAAAGGCCACACTGCATTACACACCGGCTCGAGCCATGTTCTAAGGATTATAGAGCTCTTAAATTGGATTTTAGCTTGACTAGCATTTGGTAAATGGCTCTTTTTCCCTTTGGGACATGTGCAGACAGTATGCATGTCAAGTTATAAAACACAGGCAGACCTAATCGACATTTAAAGCTGCGTTCTGTTTTTACAATATACATGCATATGTCTGTTGGTGCATTATTATTGAATAACCTGTATTAACAGTGCATCACCCTGACTAAATGGATACACTGTTAATATGTTAATGTATTCGTAGAATCTTAAAGATCTTCAGTGGAGACCTTAGAAATAGTGTTCTGCATTGTAATACTGAGCAGGAGCACATGCAGGAGAACATGTTAGTTGGATAAGTAGCATAGGCTGCAGTGAGCTGAGCTGAGTTCAGAAAAGAAGACTGTTTCGGTAGAGCCCCCTGATGCCAATATCCTTTATGTGGTTAAATGAGGCGGCGTCTTTGACGTCTCCTCGTCAACAGAGCCAGTCTGTCATGGGCCACTAACGTCTAAATCAGCATAGCATGGTTGTTTAGAGTTAACCGGAAAGGCAGAACCAGAGATTAAAGCGGTCTGTATTTGTGAAAACGATACTTCCTTTTTATGGAAATTTCATAAGATATAAAGGACTTGTATTTTTCCATCGGTTCCTTGTTGTTACGTAGAGACCCCTGTGAATTTCCCAGCATTCCTCTGCTTGTTGTTGCCAAGGTCTTTGTTTCTGCCAAGCTCTCATCACCATCTTTAAACAAGTGTGATGGATGCTTTGAGAATACAGACGTTTTTAATTACTTGAAATCTTTGAAATGAGGAAACGTCTAATGAAATAGTCTGGATTGTTACATAATGAGCGTTCGCTAAGGTTTAATGGCAGAATTTTCCGTTTTAATTGCACCAAAAAGTGCAATATCAGGTTGCGTTGTGAATTATTGCACTAATCGAAGGTTAATTTGGTGTTTTAGTGTAGTTAGTTTGAACCCTCACTTCATCACCTCCTTCAAGAAAGCATGACGGATCCCACACACACGTCTTTATTTACCTGAATATCTTTCTAATGTCTGCTTATCCTGCGTGTGGTGCAAACAGCTTTTTTTTAAATGAAACTTTGGATTGGATTTCAGACTGGCACAATTTAATCAAATGCTCTACAAAGGCATAGTGATACCGTTGTGGAATGACTGCCGTGTTGAGTGTTTGGAGAGTCTTCGAGGCTGGTTTAAATGTCTCAAAGCAGCAGTACTAGTTCGACGAGATCTGTGACAATTGTTGAGGGAGGGAAAAAAAGGCTACACTGATCGTTGCAACACGACACCCACATCAACAGGTCGAGTACTGTGCTTGTTCACATTGAGGTTTTTTAGAAATAGTGGTGAATAAGGTAAGCCCTTTCATTAGAGGATTAGGTAAAGGAAAGTACAAGCAAGAGGGGGTGGTGACATGCATAGGTTTGATTGTTTGTCACAACAGGAGGAAGTGACGATAAAAGGAAATCAGGGAAATAATGTACAAAAAGCATGAATAGACTAAGAACAGCCTCGTGAAACTAGCTGTGTTACCAAATCCTAATAAATGTATTAGCTAACACCCAGGACAATTAAAACATCTAGTGCAATGCCCTTACTCGTGTTTTGGTTGCCTGGAAACTGACTATGCCAGGTAGCGTAATTTAATAATGTATGGCGAGCTTGCTCATTAAGCACATTAACACAGACTAAAGGAAATGAACAGGTTTATGATTATTATTATCCATTTCTAACGTAGCACATCATGCTTGTGCCCTGGAAAAAAAAACATCACAGCTATGAGTGGTGTTATCACATGTTTAAAAATCTGGGTAGAATCTTCATATGTTTAGCTGTGAGGTTATGATGATGCTGATATGCTGGAAGGAGCGTGACCCAGCCAGAACCAGAATGTTGTGTGATTGTTGTAATTTGGTTATAACAACATTTTGATGACGATTAGCGGTGTGATGATGTTGTGACAAATTTGGTTATGACCACCAAATTAATGTACTGTAAAGTGGTGTGTGTGTGGCAGAGTTTCACACCTTCTCAGGCCATCATTTTGGTAATAATTTGGTTTTAAAGTAATTTTTGCAACATTAGGGGCATTTGTTATCCCATTGTCATGTAGTCAACGTTATTCCAAGGTGATTTGATCAAAGTTAATCTAACTTTCAAAATCAACAATGATTATTCCAACATCCTAAAGGTTGCCAAATTAAGGTCACCACAACATTTTGACGAAGTTTTGTTTAGTTTTAAAATACCTGTGTCCGTCAAATTGGGAGTGATCACCTATCAAATGAGCGAGCTAATCAATTCATCTAGTAACTTTGGTCCTGCGATGGATTGGCACCCTGGGTGTACCCCGCCTTGTGCCCTAAGTCTCCTGGGATAGACTCCAGGCCCCTGTGACCCTGAATACAGGATTAAGCGATACAGAAGATGAGTGAGTGAGTGAGTGAGTGAGTGAGTGAGTAATTTTGGTTCATGAGTCTAGTGCAACATTCATCTTGTATGTGGTAGTTAAAACAGAAAAAAGTGTGCGATATACACTAGGTGAAAGTAAATGAAGAGTTAATGCTTTCCTCTTGTAGGGTCCGCCAGATCCAGTTGAACAAATCGCATTATCCAGTATGTAAAGAGTTAAAGCGAATTATACAACAGTTAGTGCCGACCGAGTAATCTGATTGGACGAAAGGGATCCCAGCAGAGGTGTTAATGGAAAGTAACACTACTGGGACGTTTAACTACTGTGTATGTACCACGCTTCAAACTGGTTGTTCTAATGGTTAATTACACAAATTGTAAGTCTCAGCATGGGTGAAAATAGATCGGTACGGTCCGCAGTACTGAGAGGTGTGACAAAATGCATATTCAAAACCCGGACACACATCTTATAATGTTATGTCATTATAAACAGCAGTTTGTCTGCTTCATTATTGATCCAAGTTCTTATAAAATCTTATAAAATTGACTTAAAATTTGACTTACACCTAAACTGAGCTGTAAAGTTAACTAGATTTTAACCCAATGATAAATCCCAATTCCATCTGTAACCCCTAATCAAGAGTCCTACTTGGTGTGTCCTAGAGCACTAGCTTCCCAGTTAAGTATTAGCTATTTGGGATTCAACCCCAGAACCCAGAGGTTAACAAAGATGATATTCTAATGAAGGTTGTTTGTTGGCGGAACAAAATAACTGGTTAAATAAACAACAAATCATAATCTGTTGATATTAAAAGGTGTTTGTGTAACTGTCATATAAAAGCATTATCACATGAGAGGGAGTGCTGTTGTGCCGGTTATCAGGACAGCCGTGATGCCTTCGGCGCTTTGGCTGTGCCCTGCTGCCTACGAGCATGCTGATAAACAGCACAACAGCACTCCCTCTTGTGTAGTATCATGTTTTTGTAAAATCATGAGAAAACAGCAATGTGGGCAGCAACGTTAGATGCCATTAGATTATATATTTTAGATGTCAATATATATATATATATATATATATATAAGTCATGCTGAATCATTTCCAAATCTCCGCTGTGAACGTCCTTCTCTAAGCTGATGACATCTGATATGGGTCTGTCTGTTCATGATGATGATTTTGGATGTAATGGCTCTGATAGTTCCATTTATCCTCTGCCTGTCAATTAACTTGCATGCCTTGTTGGGCAGATGACATTAAATTATGCAGTTAGCATCAGTGCTCGCAAATGGTGCCCAGTTCCTGATTAATTAAGCAATGTTCCACATGAGACAGGGGGAGATAAGGGAGCGGTGTGTTAATGGTAATCCAATGCAGATTCAGCCTCGGCTGTTTTAATCACAGCATACCCGCCGACCTTAAACCAAATCTGCATAGTTGCCGAGGATTTATGTTTGAAAATCAACAAAATAATGTAAGAGGAATGCGCGCTAAAATGTGAGAAAGCCTTTTCATTCCGAGAGACGATGGAAATGAGGACTGTCCTTGGGAAATATGCAGCAAGGTGTGCCCGTGTGTGAGCGCTGGTTGTTTCATGACTCCATCCGATAATGAGATACCGCTTTAAACGACTTATCACACAGAGTGATTGTGAATTTGCTGGGTTTGCATGTGCAAGAGTCAGCAGTAGAGCTCGTTATATCACGCCTGTCTAAATGATGAAGTATTCCCGACACTGGTATTCACAGGAAGATCCAACTCTGCACTGCAAAGAGATTAGGACTGTAACTGCTGAATACATTAACAACAAAACAATGCCATTTCATCAACCCAGGGGTGCATCCGGCGGCTTCGCAACAGCATAGCTGGAAAAGCTTATTTACAAAGTTTGTATAGCCACAAAAACAATGGAAATAATGGCTAAATAGAGTGTGATTACTTCGTCCACAGTCATTAGTAGATCAGCAGCCAGGTTTCCTGTCGGTCGAGATTTACTAGTTTCTAGGGATTTCACAATCCTTATTATACAGTTTTGCTTTACTCTTAGTGGAATAGTCTGATTTAAGGCATTGCGACGGAAAGATTAAGTTTAATCAGTGTAGACAGTAATTAGCCAAGTTTACTAAGTGAAAGAAAAAAAGATGAAAAAATGCAAGTAATAGACAGTAATTGTGCTCTCTATGTACACACATATACAGGGTCTGTGTGTGTGTGTGTGTGTGTGTGTGTGTGTGAGTGAATTTTGCATGCTTTCCTTGTGGGGTTTGTGTGTGTGTGTGTGTGTGTGTGTGTGTGTGTGTGTGTGAGAGTGTGTGTGTGAGAGTGTGTGTGTGAGAGAGAGTGTGTGAGAGAGAGTGTGTGAGAGTGTGTGAGAGTGTGTGAGAGTGTGTGAGAGTGTGTGAGAGTGTGTGAGAGTGTGTGAGAGTGTGTGAGAGTGTGTGAGTGTGCACTGCGGTGAATTGGCACCCTGTCCAAACGGTAAAGAAGATGAATGAAGAAGGAATTGGGGCCGGCCGATAGAATGCAGTGTTAACACAACATCATGATACAAAGTTCTGGATATTATTATCCAAGCAAGGATGTGTAGCCCTTTGAGTCGGGTTCCTCTCAATGTGTCTACCTCGTGTCACCCAAGGGAGATTTCCTCTTTCACTGCTCATTAGGGACAAACTGACCAAACATTTTTTTTTTTAATGTATCTCACTTTTTTATTTCTCTATAGCTGCTTTGAGACAATGTCTATTGTTAAATCAAATTGAATTGAATTATCTATAGTCAGTAATTATATGACTATATGACCTAATAACTCTCAGTATATTGGAAAAGTTTACCATTTAACATTACTTTTAAAAGTAATGTTAAAAAAAAAAAAAAAAGATAAAACATCTATAATATTATAGTTTTAATATTATTATTAGGCTGACAATTCCATTGTGGGCATTGGTGCTTCAGTGGTAGAATCTGTCCCTGTTACATGGGAGGTCCAGGTTCAGTTCCAGGCCAATGCACCACACCCAACCACTAGTGCCAGTCTTAGCCCGGATAAAACAGGAAGGTTGCATGAGAGGCGGCATCTGGTTTATAACCTGTGCCAAATCATATATGCAGAAAGATATTTCCGCTGTGGGACCCCTAATGAGAGCACCCCAAAAAAATCAACAATATAATAATAATACTGTTTCTAATATAATATCAAAAGTGGCGGTTTGGTGGCGCAGTGTTGAACACTGTGGCCTTGATCTCCAGAGCTGAGGGTTCAATTCCCACCTCAGGTCTGTGTGTGTGTGTGTGTGTATGGAGTTTGCATATTCTCTCTATGTGCTTGGTGGGTTTCCTCCTGGGACTCCAGTATCCTCCCACAGTCCAAAGACATGCAGATCAGTTTGAGTGAGTGTGTTTTTGCTTGTGTGCACTGCCATGTGTTTGTGTTTGTGTCCTTGTCTAGGTTATACCCAGCGTAGTGCTCCGAGTCTCCTGCGTAGGCCTCCCACGACCATGTACAGGATAGGCGGTAGATAGAATGAGTGATTAATATGAAAAACTTTACCAGACCTAAATTAAAGCATTATATTTTGGTAAAACTCATACTAAGTATTTTGTTATAAGACTGCTAAATAATACTATTTATTGCTTAAAAATCTGAATAGACAAAAGGCCCTTTCTGAGGTGCTCCTCTAACAGGATATGCAGTAAAGTGGGTTTCCTTAGACGAAAAGCATTTCCACCACTTTGGGTCTACAGGAGGTTGACAGAATAATACCCGATATGCTGAAAAGTTTTCATTATACAGCGCTGGTGACACAACCACATTCGAGTATTTAAGCACACGAGGATATTTTTCCTGGGGTTTCCATGAGACTCATGGATATGCAGTGACACTTTTTGCAAAAGCGTCTGCTTCAGCCACGACTCCGCGACAGGTCGGGATGTTGATGGTCTGTCATATTATTCGCAATTACGGAGACAGCAGCTGGATTTTAAAACGAGCGTTGTGTATACGCAGCACTTCGTTTTAACTCACTAATTATAACTGCATCGGAAATCAAAAAATGGACATTGTGGCATTGTACGATCATGTTGATGGTGATTAGATTATTACAGGTCTTTTGCATAATATTGATTGTAGACCAGGACCTAGAGCTTTTCTAATCAACAATTTAACGATGCTTCTCTCTTTTTATAAAGGTTATTTTGATGTCAGGTTCACCTTGTAAACTAGAAATCACTTTAACAGTAAAGGAGGTGGGGGGGGGGGGGCAATTTGGGAACACCAGTTAACCTAATCTGCAGGGACGACAGGCAAACTCGAGGCAGGAATCGAACCTTTGATGTTGGAGGTGCGCGGTCAACTACGCCGCTGTGCCGTCTAACTTTAACATTATTACTATTATAGCTGTAGGTATACAAAATCTAATATATTCCTGTTGACTGTGTTACTTATAGCCAGTTATAACTTTTGCCCTAAGGGGTTCGTATTCAACGTGCAATATAAACATGTATTGTTTATACACACTATGGAGACATATAAAATATTTAATTGCCTGTCTAGTCAGTTGCTTCAATTCTCAATGGTACTTCATGTTTTGCACCTCTGCCTACACCTTAGACTTTCTGCCACTTTGCCATGAAAAATAGGCCGTGCTGGACGACTCTCCTCAAATCTGGCAGCATTGGAAGTGTGAACACACAAGTGATTTTCAAAATTTAAATGGGCCAACCAGAAAAAAAATCTTAAGCTCTTGCTCATAAATTGAAATCCATTTGTTCAAACCGCTTCAGGTGGTCTAGCCATTTTTTTTGACAAATAAAACCTCTTCTAATGAGTGTCTCCCATGCTCTAAAAATGCTTAAAAACCTAAGCAAGTGTAAAAACATCACGAAAAACACCCATGATTTTTGGAGCTCATTCATGAAGCAATTTAAAATACAGGACATAAATGGAAGATAGTGTTCTGGAATAATGAGCTGATTTAGATATTCACACACAAATATTTGCTTTCAGTCTGTCTGTGTAAAAGTGTAAATGCATGTGACAGCACAGATTAAAACGCGTTTGAAAGGTCCGGCTATAAAAGGGCTCATTGATGTACATTTATATGTAAATTTTTGCAAATGTCTTCTTGTTTTCTGTTTTTTTTGCCAACTGTCTGACTCTACGGCTATTTTAAGGTGTAACGTGGATCGGATTTGATTTCATTCATAAGCCGTTTTGGATCAAACCATCTGCCAAATCATAAATGTAAACATGTGAAATTAAGGCGAAGCTGAGACGACCTGCACATCAGATTCAGTGTGACGCTTGCAGAAACCCACTGATATACAGTACATAGTGAGAATTTTTTTATTATTTAAAATTTTTTTAATGCACAAAGAGTCATGACTCTTTGGTGCTCTTGCTAAACATTATGGAGGTGGCATTAGGGAGGAAAGGGTGGAATTCTGATGAGCTAACGGGTTATGGACTGAGCAGACAAGTGCCAGAACACAGGCCCCTCGAGGAATGGGGGGGGGGTGTGCCTCACCTCTGTCCAAGCTGTTCAGCTGCTACACAACTTCATTTGCATTTAAATAGAGAGGCTCTGCATGGAAAGGGAGCCAGGCCATTAGAATTGGACTGGGTTTAGCCTTTGCTCTTATGCCGCACAGCGAGGGAAGGGCAGGCTTGGAGAGAGCTGCTTCCTGCTTGTCTGCATTCTCCTTTGCAGCCTTGTCACATTCAGAGGCAGTGAAAAGACTGCATTATGTAATGGGTCAGGATTTGGCCATGAGCACTGCCGGCCTCCTGCGATCAGTGTTAGAACAGGCAGGGAGGCTCCCAGGCTGGCGCTTCTGCCATTTCCATTAGTAGCAGGTTTTTCTCGGCGAATAATTGGGATTTGCAGTCATCCTGCATACAACAAAGCATTGATTATTATTATTATTATTATATTATTATTATTATTAATATATCCTACACACATTTATTAGCCATGGCTTAACTAGGTTTTTTACCTATGTAATCATATTTATTGCAGAGATTACAGCATATGAGGGTACAGGCTTCTTTTGCTATAAGCCTACACCAGGGATAAAGGCACTTTGCAGTCTTAATCTTACATAAACTACTCACGTCTATGGCCATATGGTGTAGCCCACATGGTGACATTACCTCTTTGAGCAACTGAGTTATATTAGATTGGTCTGTTATCTATCCCCCATTGTTCTCCTCGGTTCTCTGCGGCACGGAAGAGCAGGTCATCTGCGCTCTTGGCCCTGTGCCTCAGTGCTAGCCAGCCCTGTTACAACCAGAGCCATAGCTGCCTCTCCCTACTGTCGCCTCAATACCCCCCAGCTCCTGAGTGTATACATTCTCCTCCATTTGGTTTTGTCTTTCTGTTGGCATTAAAAACGTTCTTGTTAGAGGTTTTAACATAAACGTTAATGCACCGTGCAGATATATAGAGCAACTATAAAATGTTTGTTACACTGGAAATGTACAGGGTATCTTTCCTGGCCTGTGGGTTATAATGGGAAGAGGGTAAAAAGGCCACGGTGGAAGGACCTCATTAAACTGGTGCCGTTTGCTTCGAGGCAGGGGAGGTCTGGTTTGTCTCGTTTGCTTGTTTTTCAAAGATAAAGACTTTTTAAAAATGTATTATTATTACTGTATTTTCCTGAGGCGCTTTTACTAGAGCACAAGTCACACTTAGTCAGCCCTGGGGTCCTGTGGACCATCAGAACAACACGAGGGTTTGTAACTTTGTGGATCGGACGGTATTTTGGTAAAAGGGAATTTGGAGTCAGACCAAACTGTGATGGAAAATGTGATGATACAAGAGTTGCACTGGGACTGGGGATGTGTTTTCAGTGTGCAGAAATATTTTGTGTCCCAGCTGAGGAACTGTATTCCTATATTAGAAGAGTCGTTCATTTAACGCTAGTACATTTTTTATGGAGTCAGGTTATTGCCTCCATAAAGAATTCACACTTATTGTCCTTTCACCAGCAGTATAGTAGTAGAGTTTATAAATGAAAATATATATTTTGCATATAAACAGGAAAACCATCTTCTCCAATCTTGTCATTGTTTAATTAGACTGTAAGAACATTTCTGTAATTTAACCACTACTCAAGCACTGCTATTGGAATGAGCTAATTAGACTGATGTTCGGGTACCTTAAGCTGTAAGGTAGAATCATGGAGAAGTGATAAGGGGGTACGCGGGAACTCCTGCTGTGATTTGCACCTAATGTTTTTAACCAGTTGTTTTTTTAACCAATCAAAGGTCTTATGAGCAGAGACATGGTCAATGCCTGGGCAGTGAAGGCTCAAGGACTAGCACTGCAAAGCTGCCACTGTTTTGACCGTGAAACATTTGGTACTCCAGGAGTACCACGTCATGACTGACCCTGCTCTCACCCCGATATCCTAACAAGCAGGGATATGCAAAGAAAAAATGTTTCAATGATTTTCATATGTCATCCTGTTGATCTGTTTCTTGTATCTGGTTCTCTAATCATCCAAATAAATAAGGTAGTATCCTAGACTTGTACGAGTGCAAAGAATATTGACAAGATGGCTGACAAGTGGACAGATTTTACAAGTAGGACTTTGGTGTAACATGGAGGTCATGATGGCATAGAACATTCAGTAGAACGTTGGTTTCCTAAAGGTTCAAGATTTCAAAACATATTTTTTTTCCCCCTTTATGTCTTGTCTCTGAAGCTAGATTTCTAGCATTAAGAATTTAACATATTGATGAAAAAACTATTTTTACAAATCACCCTAGCACGGAACAATCTGCTTTCACAACAGGCAACTTTGACCCACATGATGCAAAACCGCAGACCTCTGATGTGAGACGTTGCTCTTTTACCAGTATTTACTTCAGACAGACTTTTTAAAGATGTGATTGTGTGAAGCATTTGCAATCCGTTCACGATCACTTGCCATAAAAAAAAAAACCCCAACAACGTTTGTTTCACCTTTTGTTTCACAGGAGAAGAACCAATCAAAAGAAACACGTTACTGTTAGAATGTGCAGAGGATTTCCTGTAGTAAAGAACGCGCATGTCTTTTAGTGATTATTTCACAAGCAGCTGAAGTCAACTGAAGCTCTGGTTGAAGGTGCAACTTGTCCAGTACAGTGTGCATGTTTTATTCATTAGATTCACTAGGGACCGTCTGATATGATATTATCATATACCTAAGTGCCGATTCGATTTGTATTGCTATTCTTCAAGTATCATGGTTTTATAAATACTGTAATGCGATTGGATATTACAAATTTATTCCACTGTTTTTTTTTTTTTTTTTTTTTACAGATTTACACCAAGAACAATGTATAAAGAGTTGATTTGTACCTCTTAACATTTATAACAAAGAAAGCTTTATTTAAAGTTTACTTTTATTGAAACTCCTAGGAATCTTGGCAAATAAAATGTCAGCCATATTACCAATGCACTTATCATGCGGCGTGGCTCATATCCGACTGCCCTTTACCACGTAAATGATGAAAGTCAAGATTCATTCATACGATTCATTCATATTCGATTTAAACTGTGAAAAGACAAACCTTATATCTGGTGTGTCATCAGGCGTAATTGTTCATCTCTACACAAGCGTAGCAAATACAGTACTTCTGTCTGCCAACGGGTCAAATGTGCTACCTGTTGGAATATAGGGGAGCGGTGACATTTCACCTCCTCAAATGCATGCAAAAGTTTGAAAAGTGATAACCTTTATACAGTCAGACACCATGGATAAGAGAGTTGGGGGGAAAAATCGATTCCCATATGTATCATGATTCTTTTTGTTCAATTCATGTATGGTGATCACAAAAGAATCGCGATATAATAATAATAATAAATTCCCCTCCCCCATCCTTATTATTTATGGTGTCTGACTGTGTAAAGGTTTTTTACTTTTCTCACTTTTAATGTTTCCTTTAGCTCCATATCAGTTCCCCTAAATAAATAAAAACCTTTGCTAAAGCTACAGTAGCCCTGGTGTAAGCACCTATCCCTGACGAAAGTGAGCTGGTGAAAATGCATTGTTTTTGTCTAAATAGCTTTGCAACCCTGAGAAATTGGTTGGACCGTGGGTGGAGTGGGTGGTGTGGGTCCGCGCTGTCTCGTCCCATGAGCCTCCGAGCTGTTTATCTGTGCTTGTTAATAATCTCCGACTGTTGCAGTTTTGATACCAAATAATGATGTTTACTGATTTAGCTGGCGCTTTAAAGCCTTCGTATAAACAGTGGCTTTAATCCAGCCATGTGCAGACTTTGTTTCATGCCCTTCCCATGCTGTTCTGTTTTACATTATCATAATGCGAGCTTCTGGGGGAAAAAAAAAAAAACATTATTTTCAGACAAATGCCGAGCGCTGTCAGTTTTCCCCGAAGGCCTTTCCGGCTGTTAGTTTGAAATCAGTTCAGAAGGAATGTCATAGCCAAGTGACACCATTGAAGAAGTGATTTAAGATTTGGGATTTGAATTACTGCTGATTGGTATCACAAAAATCTGTTTCCTCCAGAAATAGCTGGAGACCACACTCAAATTTTTTCCTTCTTTTCCAGCATTCTCAACAACTCCTTATTCCTTCTCTGGGACGATTATCTCATAGACTGTCATCACTGATGGTTTAATCCACTTGCTTGGAGTGCTTAGATTTCATGAAGAGCTAAAGGTCATAGAAGAAACAACTGCATCTGCCTTTTCTTGTTGATTTGATTGATGAAATGAATTGTTGAGAATTGAAAGTCATTGAAATCTGGACTGTGTGGAAACACACTGAAGCCTTTCACTGAAAAAAAGAAAAAAGGCTTGGTAAGGGAAACAAAAGTAAGCATTCTTCTACTGCTAATGTAATGCAGTGGTTACTTTGCAGCATTGCCGATCTGGATTTATTAAGCTTCTGCTCCAACCTAGTAACCTACAAGCTGTCATTGTCAGCACAGACTCTTATGGACAGGCACTAATTTGAACCATAGTGACTGAAACAATGAATGATATAGCATGCAGATGAGCCAGGCGCGTCGTCTCACTGGTATTGTAATAGCAAATTACTAATATATGATTCTCAGAGATGGGGAATGAAAGGATGCCATGTCACTTTTGTTCATGTAGGCTTCCTGATTCGAGACAGTCATGCATGCTGAGTTGAGAGAACAGCCGCATTTGCAGACAGAAAAGAAACGAGTGCAAGAATGAAGAGGGTTGGTCGGGCTTTGTGGTTTGACTGCAAGACGGCTTCGGGCCTCAGACACTATGAGTCTGTCTTCCTTTTCTAATGCTGAAAAAATCATTTTAATTTGTGGGGGTTTTAAGAACGTAGAAGTTTATTTATCGCAGTCAGAGGTGTGAGGATTTCCGTAAAATCATAGGAAATGCATAGACATTTGTATTTTTGTGGTTTTATATATATTTAATAGGGTGAGGAAAGAGGTCATCATGTGACAGCAAGGCAATATATTTCTCTCTTTATATAGGGTATGGCAGCACGCTGGCTTAGTGGTAATCACTGTCGCCGTGCACTTTCAGGGTCCGGGTTCGATTCTTGCTTCGGGTCTGTGTGCATGGAGTTTGGACACAGTTTCTCCCTGTGCTTGGTGGGTTTCCTCTGGGTTTCTCCGCTTTCCTCCCACAGTCCAAAAACATGCAAATTAGGCTAATTGGTGATTCCATATTGCCCTTAGTGTGTGAATGTGAGTGTCGGTCGTACAAATGGGAATAAATATAATGGTCACCACTGTCCTCCACGGTCCCTATTTGGACTACACAGGTTCCAAGATGGATGGCTGGATATAGGGTATATTAAACGAAGGGCAATATTACATAATAACTAAATCCTCCCTCTTCCCTACAGTAAAATTTTGTTACACAATTAAAGGTAAAAGGTGGGGACAGTTGTATAACTGATTGCTATGACATTATCTGTCTGAAACCCAGTGAAATTTCTTTCTATTTTAGAGAGCGAGTTAAACTTCTAAGATCAAGGAGAACATTTCTCAGAAGAGGACTTGTTATAATGCTGTAATTGCAAATGCAATGAAAGTATTGCCTCAAAAAAAAAGAGGAGCTAACGTTGTTCCAGCAGGAGGACTGGCTCGTTTCTGGACTTGAACATTATAAATAGAACCCGAAAATGAAATATTTGATCAAGATGAGTGTATCCTGTTCTAAAACAGGCCTGGAATTGAACTTCTCTGGTGATACGCTTAAGTGTTTGGCTGGCCTGGAGTCTTGTAGAATGTACTTTTAATCTGGTTTTATTGAGTGCATCAAAGTGTAAATGTTGGCCAAGGTGGATAAATAGTTTGAAAGAGGAGGAAAGAGGGAAAAAATCTGCTGGAATAACTGTCTCTGAACAATGGAGAATGTCCACAGCACTTACCTCTCTACCAGTTACTTACAGTACTGTCTGAACATGTTTCCCTGTGTGTTTTCAAACCAGTTCACACTTCTGTACCACAGGGTTGGCCAGTCTCATAATATTGTAAGTGTGAATCACACACTCATCTCGATCGCTCTCTGTACTGTATATATCCTGTATACAGACATATCTGCTCTCCTGTAGGTTATTCTAATTTGTCCTGTTGTTGTATGTCAAAAATGCACTTGTTGACAAAAGATATTAAAATGTTGTTAATGGAATTTTTCTTGCATGTAGACATAAATAAAATAAAAAAATTAATTGACAGAAAATATGGCAGAATCGAAATAGTAAAGGTGTTTATCTCACGACACACAAGGCTCATCCACGGCTGCAGTCCAAGGCCCCCCATCCTCACAGCACCCAAACGATCCACTGTCAACATCCTGGTGCCAGACACCACAGCACACCACCATGCCGTGTCCTGATGGGCCAGAGCCAGCCTGGTGGCAAAGAGAGGCCAAAAACATTTAAACTAAATGTCTTAAATGTCTTTTATGTTATAGCTGATCAGTGTATGCATATGTAAGCCATCAAACACAGCGATATGTTATAGGAAAATAGGAAATGGGAAAAGATGTGAAGTGGAATTGATTATTTTCCAATAACTGTACATCATAAAGTGTTTTATTCCTCTTAAAGCACAGCTTTTTGCAAGTTATTACAATTTTTACACTTATCACATGAAGAAATCATAGTTCGTCATTTAACTGGGAAACCAGGACATAATGGTGGAAAACTTAATGACCGTTATAAAATGGCTCTTTCATCTCCTTTTCCATCTCCTTACAGAATCCCTCACAACTTCAGCAGTTAGTTTTGTTAAATACAGGCATGTTTTTAATCTGATTATTATTAGATGTCCGACATTCACATCCCTGTTACAGTAATTAGCTGGCTGAAAGTAAGGAACCAGTTAAAAACCAGTTTGAGTTTATTATTTACACCATGTGCTCGACATATTCACATTCATGATGATCACAACATATTTAGCCCAATCTATTTATATAGACATATTTGCTGCATATATTCCCATTGTTTCCTGACGGTGCAGATACGCTGTTTAGAAACAGAAACATTTTAAACCAATCACTTTCATAAAAAATAAAAAAATATAATTAACTAAATTATAGCTGGCGCTGTTGTCAACGCAGAAAACTCATCGACGGCTTCATTCAGCAGCTCTGCGTCTGGTTAAATACAGTTTGTTCTGCTACATTACGTATAAACATTATAATGTATTAAATTTCTAATCATTACATTTTAATTACATATCTAATTACAATTTTACTCCATTTATGTTAAAGTTAAAATGTCAGCTAAAGATTAACTATATCTTAAAGGGCTATTTGAGCCAAAAGATTTAATCTATGACAAAATTAGAGAACCTGTGTGAGGCAGTACGTTATAGCCTTGACTTTGGCTCAGACTATGCTACATTCTCTCCTTCTTCCTGACAGAGAGAGAGAGAGAGAGAGAGAGATCTGATCATCATGAATAATTGATGAAACTATATTATTTTTCCCCAGTCTGTAGTAATGTGTGCTGTAGTGAGATAGATTTTAGCTTCAGAACTAGGCTGTTCTGTAGCGTCACTGATTTTGTGATCATAGTATAATATCTTACTTTTCAAATTCTCAAGGTGCAATAATAATAAATCATAAGTTAAAGTCAGTGACGACAGTTTTGCCTGACCAGGGACATGGTCAGGATCAAATTCCAAAACACGGTCACTTCATCCACCATGTCCTCACAGGTAAGTAGAGACTCTGACCTCTTTCATACATACTGGAGTCTGATGAGAAATCTCGCAGAGAAGATTTTTTTGGCAAGAACATTTCCTGAAACTCCTGAGCTTTCTTAGGGTCTCTCTCCAAACTCCCCAATCCTCTCTTCAATCCCAGCAAAAAGTTACAGAATTATTGAACACGGGTCAATTCTTTCTGTAGACTATTCATAAGGAGAAGAAAAACAAACTGGTTTGCTTGTAGTGCTCTCCTGGCATTAGTAGACTCACTTCTGGGCGCTCACCAAAGTTTTGGGGGGTTTCCTCGTTCCTTGTTGTTCTGATCTTGTGGATGCACGAAACTTCTAAAATAAAGAAAATGTCTTTTGTGTCCCTTTACGTTACCGCTAAGGTGCTAGAGTTGTTTTTTTCTGCCTCGGTCGTGACTCTCTTGCCTCTCCTCTTAATCGTGGGTCTCTCGTTGAGCACTCTTTGCACCTCCTCGTTGAGCAGTTTTCATTTTTAGGAAACTATGAAAGAAAATGTATGGAATGTAAACAAAAAAGTGTTAAACAACCTAGAATATTTAGTAGAATAATAGGTAAATTGTTGCATTTAGCTTTGATGACAGCTTGTCATATTTATCACGTCACCTGGAATGGTTTTCACTTCACACGTGTGACTTACTGTATCGAGTTATTTTGTGATTCTTTGCCTTCATAAGTGCTTTAGGTCATCAGTTGATTGACTTGTGAACAGGAAGGGTGGTTAATAGCTTTTAAAATCTATTATTGCTATTACAACTTCATTACTTTAAGTTTCAGGTCAACTTCAGGTTAGTCAATCTGAATATAATGTTGCCGAAACTATCAAATTCTGTGATTTGAAACTGGCTCTCATGAAGACTGTACCAGGAAAGGAAGGCCAAGAGCTACAGTACCTCTGATGCAGAGGAGAGGTTTATTAGAATGACGAGCCTCAGAAACCACTGACTTGCAGCACTTCAGATTGGAGTGCACATAAATGCTTCTCAGAGTTCAAGTGGCAGACATATTTTAACCTCCACTGTTCAGAGGAGACTGCGTGAGTCCGGCCTTCATGGTCAAATTGCTTCTTGCTTGGGCCAAGAAACACTAGATCAGTGGAAAACTGTCCTTTGGTCTGATGAGTCCAAATTTGAGATTTTTGGTTTTAACTACCATGTAGACATAGAGAGGGTGAACAGACGTTTGTAGAATGTGGGGTTCCTATTGTGAAGCATGGAGGAGGAGGTATGATGGTGTTTGGTTGCTTTGCTGGTGACACTGTTGGTGACTTAGTTAAAATTGAGGGCACACGTAACCAGCATGGCTACCACAGCATTTTGCAGCGACATGCCGTCACATCCCATCTGGTTTGCACTTAGTGGGAAATCATCATTTGTTGGCAATGACTCCAATCTAGGTTATGTAAGAGCTATTTCTATAAGGGAAACAAGTCCACTTTGGTCTCATCTGATCATAGGCTTTGTTCCAGAAGCCTTGTGGTTTGTTCACTTGCCTCCATGTTCTTTTCCGACAGAAGAGGCTTTCTCCAGGCAACCATTCCAAGCAAACCGTACTTGTTCAGTTTACCTGTAATTGGGCTGTCATGGTCTTTACCATGTAACATTCTCAGTGAGGCCTGTAGGGTCTGAGATGCAGCTCTGGGAAGATTGACAACTGTCTCTAAAGCTTTCCACTTCTGCATAATCTTTCACACTTGTGAATATTAAACTTCAAAATTGTTTGGAAATGATTTTATGACCCTTTCCAGGTTGATGTGCAGCAGCAATTTCTTCTCTAAGACAATTGCTTACAGTATGTATTTCCTTCTTGGCATTCTGTTAACACACACCTGTATGCAGACCAGCAAACTGCCAAAACTTATAATGATCTGCAATACCATATGAAGGATTAGCAGTACCTGGCTGGGGGACTTAGTTTTGTCTACATTTGGCTTTTTTTTTTTGGCTTTAATTTTCTTAAATAAAAGTACACTGAAAAAAAATTATATATTATTGTTTGTCTGAGATTGTATTTGCCTAGTACTCTCACTTACCATCTATACTGCATTACCCTGTATTCAGGGTCGTAGGGGGCCTGGAGCCCTGGACAGGGTGCCAATCCATCGCAGGGCACACACATACACAGTCACACACTATTTGGGAATGCCAATTAGCCTAATCTGCAGGTCTTTGGACTGTGAGAGAACATGCAAACTCCACGCACATAGAGACGGAAATCGAGCCAGGCCGGGAATCGAACCTAAACCCTGGCGGTGCAAGGCGACAGTGCTAACCACTACACCACTATGCCACCCCCACTAACATCAAAGTATTTCTTTTATGTTTTTACACAAAAAGAATGAAAAAGGGGGCACTCTCACTCACTTTTTCACATAACTGTATATACACATAAGATACAGTACATGTACACATACAATATTTTGCACAAGATGATTCACATAGAAACAAACAAACATGTGTAATGTTCATGTGTCTAAAATTGCAGACAATGTGGCAATGACACTGAGCCGGAGATCCTGCGTCTACGGCCCACAGAATGTTTTAATACTTATTGTCCATGGTTTTGGCCACAGACTTCAAAATCCCACTGCAATGTGATTGACCCTCTGCACTTATGTGCAATGGTGTATGCATGGGAAAACAAACAGAACCAGACAAAGCCCTTTGGAGCATGAAATAGTCAGTGGATTAGAGAGGCCTTTAAAGGTTTGAGGACTGTTGTTTACAGCACTTCATGGAAATATGATCCTTGTGCTATTCTGCTTACAGGTTCTAGTCTCTGTGGTGGGTTGCAGCCTCAGTAAAATGGCCTCTTCATGTTAACATTGTTCTTGTTTGGATTCAGTATCAGAATGTTACACTTTAGCTAAAGCTGGATGTTTGACGTCTGATTTGAGTCAGATTTGGCATGGACTACTTTCACATGGAGTAGGGTAAAAATTAGGCTCTTTGACATCTTTTGTGCATATATTAGCATCCGACCTGATTTGTTTGTGTCCTACTGGTCCATCACACCATGATACTGCAGATTGTTGGCCCTTCCATTTGGCACCATGTTATGCATCTGGAATCTGTTCTGTCACTCTTCTTGTTTATTGCATACATTAGTGATACTTTTTGACAACTCTGTGATGAGAGGTTGCAGTAATGAAGGGAAGGCGGGTGTCTATACGACTCTAACAGAGTAAACAGAATCATCTCCAGCTCTGTGGCAGTGAAACAAAATAGCTGGGGGTGGACTTCAAGAGCAATAACACATCACCACCTCTGTTTTCCATTGATGAGACAAACGTGGAGTTGGCGTAATAATACCACTTGCCTTGAGAGCACATTAATGATATTATGAACTAGGAGGATGGCTCAGACGCTATTATTTAAGAAATGCTGTAAACTG
The DNA here is from genome assembly GCA_013621035.1 of Clarias magur. Taxonomy (NCBI): domain Eukaryota; kingdom Metazoa; phylum Chordata; class Actinopteri; order Siluriformes; family Clariidae; genus Clarias; species Clarias magur. The sequence continues at coordinate 2,731,495 of QNUK01000005.1, read as the reverse complement.
CCAGTACATTGTAATCTCTGTGCCGCAGCTGTACTGTGGTGGGGGAATGTAGATGATGAACATACTTAAAACTTATTGAACAAAAAAATACAATTAGCAGAGGCAAGCCTGGACACTCCAGAGACCTGGACAACTCCTCTACGCAGTCATTTGTCTTGTCAGGAAAGGAAGCCAGTCTTTTTTTCCCCCCCACAATCTCACATTAGTAATATGTTCCCTGGTGCTCGTCTCCATTCACCATCCTTACCCTCGTGGTGAACTCACATTCTGTCAAGGTAAATGGAGCATTTTTGGAGCTCATTCATGTGAAGTCAAATTAAACAATGTATGTTTGCCTTATCTAAAGTTAGCACATGGTATACACTATACACACGTATCCACTATATGCGCCATATCGGTGCGGCAGCTCCCGGTAAGGGGTGACCACAGAGGACCATCCCATCTGCACATTTGATTTGGCCTTCAGATGGGTTTTTACCCTTCCTCACACAACCTTCACATTTTCTTTTTATCTGGGCTCAGGACAGGAACTAAGAATGCCCTACATCCAATGGCTGAGTATGTAGCTATATACTTTATACAGTATATATTTGTGGACACCTGACCCTTAGACCCATGTGCCTATAGAACATCCCATTGCAGACACAGTTCTCAGGTTGAAGCTGTTGCTCTTATTGCTTTTCTGGGAAGGTTTTGCACTAAAATGTCTCAAATTTGCCAAAAAAAAAACCCCAAACATTTGTGAGGTCATTAAACCATGTCTTTATAGACATCATATTTAGGGGACTGAGCATTCTATTCCAGGGAACTGTGGCAACCAGGAAGGGTACACACATCCACACATCCTATTATCAATCTACATTAGGCATCTCTTTGGATTGCAGGTAACTGGATTTCCCCAAGATAACACAAATACAGACGCAGAGTACAGACCCAAATACAGACCCGGCTGCTAACCACTAAGCCACAGTGCCACCCAGTAGAGCTGTAATTGGGCCTTAAAGGTTAGGCATGACAGGGCCCGAGCCCGATAAGTACATTTTGATTTACAGCTTTTCATTTTTTACAGTCTGACATTATTTAAATGTGCGCACGCGCACAGCTTTTGCCAAGAATTAGTCATTTATACATGTTTTAACGCATAATTTGGTCATTTCATTTATTTAGACTTAGGTGCAACCAAACGTAAACGCCAGAGGCAAGCCTCCGTTTCACCTCCTCAGCATCCATCCTCGCATCTTTCTCGCGCTAATCGAAATGCATCACATGACTACTCACTTGCCGCACAAACCCAAACCCGACCGGATCCGTCGTGTCCTGTTGGGTTGGGATCTTCAGCTCTACCACCCAGTTAGCGTAATTAACCTTATTTATAAGGAGCGGACTAAAATGTATTAATTAAATACCTATTTTTATGTGTTTTAAATTGGCCATATACAAACACCAGCGTTACTGCTTGATCAGTCAGTGATGAACACGTTATGGAGATAACACAATTTTATCCCCATAATGCCTCTGTAATACTGATGATAATGGGGATAATGACAGCAGATAATTATACCCTCAGTAGTGCAAACACTTTACCATTAAAGCCTATTCCTTATTGCACGTTGTGTGGTTTGGGACACATCCTATTCTTTCGCAGAACAACTGAACAGCCTTTAAAAGCAAAGGAGAAAAATTCTAGACTAAGCAGCTTTAAAATGTTTGGCTACGCTTCCCGTTCGTACCCTCTCATATTTATTTTCCCGAATGTCTTATATGTACATATTTACACACACATACAGCTTTAGTTAACACAGCACTGTGTAAAAAAAAAAAAAAAGAAGACCATATCGTGTCACTGCAGTGTTTGTGGATGAGAACGCAGAGCTGTCCTCACCTCACTCTCTCACTTATTCACTTGGATCACACCAGGCATTTCTCCTCGGAGAGCACAGCCTGTGTTGCCGTAGAGACAGCGCAGTCGGCGTGGAGACAGCCGTGACTGATGGTTTGGTTCGAAACGGGCGTGGCTCTTGTTCCCTGATGGGGGTCATGTAACACACAAACAGATATGCTCATGATGGCCCAGTCGCCAAGGAGGAGAAAAATCAATGCGCCAGACAAAAGGCTGCGAATAACGCTGCTGCTTCGTGTGTGCTCGCTTGTGGCTGGCTCTGCGCTTCGGTTTTGACTTACACAATGCTGTGTGATTTATTTTCGAATGGTGCCGATTCTAATATATAACTTCTTACATTCTTACACCGGATTGCTGAAAAATTAAATGGTGAATGTGTATGCGTGTATGCGTGTTTGCGTGTGTGCGCGTGTGTGTGTGTGTGTGTTATATACATAGCAGCTATTAAACTGGGTTAAACACTGGAGCAGACTCGAGTTCCGAAGTCAGCGTTTCTATTTTTACAAATTAAACAATACTGGGGAGAGCTGTGTGTGTGAGACATAGATAGAGAGAGATAGAGAGAAGCGTTCTGCGCTACAGAGATGACGAGGCCCGACCACAGTCAAACTACACTTACATAAATCGATTAAAATGTGCTGCCTCAGCTTCTCTCTCATCTCGCGAAGGCAAGTGCTTGTCATGCCTCTTTATACCATTCGAATACTTTCGAGCCTTCGGAGTTTCAGTTCTGCTCTGATTGCACTAAAGATAACAGAGCGTCACGGTTATCTGTCCCTGCTGCCAGTTAATATTGCCCATTGTTCTAATTGTCTCGGTAATTCTCAGCTGCATTTACTTGAGCCTAAGTGTTTCATTTACTTCCAACAGGAGTCTGAAAGAAGTGACAAAACCCCATTAAATAGGGACTCAGAAGTTCATAGTGACATACAATAGAAGTTCATAGCTGACGGCTTGTTTTTGTGTCCTAACATGTCTGTTTCCGCACCTATATTAAGTCACAATTTTCGAAATTTCCATGATTTTTCTCTCGCTTGCTTGTAATGGTCTCTCGGCATTCATGTAAGGAAATCTACAATACCTAACATTTATATTTGCATGGCTCAAGAGAGGAGCGATAACCCATTCAGAGCAGTGGTTTGGCTCTCTCAACCCCTTGAAGAATGTCACCTAAAGTCAGCTAAGCGTGAAAAATGCGGCTCTGTAGCTTACATGGTTGATGCTATGTTTAACAAGCTTTTCAAGACTAATATTCAGGTACAACATTCATTAAAGCAGTAAGCAGGCCAACCAGGTCACTTTTGTTTATGCAAAATTGATACATAAATAATTTGGCTATACATGTTTAGCTTATAGTGGCACAATGGCCTCACACCAGCAGGGTCGACGAGGGTTCGGTTCCCGCCTCGGGTCTGTGAGCATGAGTTGTGCATGCAAAAATAAAGAGAAGCAACCAAACCTATCTTTGCGCAAACCTTTCCTGTGACTATTAAGGTATTATGAAAAAGCAGATGGTTGTCGCATAAAATGTTTAGTTTTTGCTTACAGACTGTGTAGAAATGTAGAAAAAGGTCCATTTAATATTTTTCCATATGCAGGAGACCTTTGCACAATACATGTTTTATGGACAGTCATCCTGTCTTGTGGGGTAAAAGTATGCATGGGATTGTTTTTTAAATTCTTCACTTCCTCTCCTGAAGGAATTCTACCGAGTCCCACCCGCTCTCACAGACCCCGTTGATCAGTCTTGATTGCTCCTGCAGATATTTTCTTTTGTTTGTTTGTCAGGTTTTGTGTCTCCTGAGATTTTGTATCTTAGTATAGGTTGTGCTTGGTGCATTTTACTTTGTTGTACCAAGACACAGGTCATTCAGTAATAAAAACACAAGGAAAATGTACCCTGGCTTTTTTTCAGTGTGCTTATTACTTGCTTATATACTGTAGTACAGTACATTTACATACAGTCATATATGATCTGACATCTGACCAGACTATAGACCTAAACTGCACTTAATGTAATTTTGTAACAGTTATACTGTATAAAGTAAGCTTTGACACACAGGTAAGGTGTTACAAACCAAACCTTTTATCAGACTGCAGTACAGTACTGTATATCTGTTCAGTCAATACTAACTCACTCACTCGTCTATACCACTTTATCCTGTATACAGGGTCGCAGGGAGCCTGGAGCCTATCCCAGGAGACTTATGGCACGAGCAAGGGTACAACCTGGATGGGGTGCCAATCCATCTCAGGGCACACGCACACGCACGCACACGCACGCACACGCACGCACACACACACACACACACACACACACACACTACAGGCAATTTGAGAACGGCAATTAGCTTAACCTGCATACAGTATTTTTGGACTGTGGGACGAAACCACAGGAAAAACAGACCGGTGGTGGGAATTAAACTCAGACCCTGGAGGTTCAAGGCGACAGTACTAACCACTAAACCACAGTGCGTCCGTTCAGCCAATGCATTCTTCATCATTTATGCAGCCTATTACACCATGTGTTGACATGCTAACCTCCTTTCTATAGCCGATTGACGAATGCATTCGCCTGTGGTTTTGAGAGATGACAAAAAGAGGCTGTGGTCAGATATATGTAATATGTGATGTCCATGTTATGTCATTACAGCAAAATAAAAAAAAAATCTGGAAGTTGGTTACGAGTCTTCTGTAGCTACAGTCGCTCTTGTTAGTGCTTAGCCGTTTTGATAACAAAGTCAGGAATGCTTGCAGAAATTAAGCAGTAACTACATGTATGTTTCTAGCTGTCATTAAGTTAGTTTAGTCGTCCCACAGACGTGTAAATCATTCGATTTTAATAGCCGCCTCATGGCATCTGTTGCAGATTCCTGAGACTAGTGTGAATTATCCTAAGCCTACTGAAGATAGGCTGCCTGATAGGAGTTTCAACTTAGCATTTTTTGTCAGTTCTCATGATTGGGACACCTCAAGGGTTACTGTACACTTAAGGATGTGGCCATTTTTTTCTTGTCTGAAAAAATTGTATTAGCAGGGGTTTAAGTTCAGGCCGATTTCACCTTAGTCTGTTGATGATACACTGTACTCAGCCGGCTCTGGAAATTGCATTTGCTACTTGAACTATGAGTGCTGTGGCAATTCTTCAGTATCTAATGGCACGTAATGGAGCAAACACGGATCATGTTTTTTTTTTCTCCATAATGGAAGTTTCTCGCTGCAGCGTCACTGAAAAATTAGGTTATGGAATAGTGATATCACATGACTGCCAGTCAACACTGGAGTCACACCGAGACACTGATGCACCTTAAAGGATATAATGACATTTTGTGCCTGTGTGGAATTAACCGTTAGTCGAAACGGGAAACACTGACCTCAGTCTGCTTGTCCATTACCATGCCATAATCATGAATCAGTAAGTTTTTTAATATTCCTTCTAATCCTAAACTGTAGCGAGTCAAGAGAGCTTTCCCCACGTTGTACGATCCCCGCTAAAAAGGCGGCTTTTATTCCGCGTTCCAGTCATTAGTCATTTTGACTCATTTTTAATGTATGTGCATCAGAAACATCACGCCTGTTCTATTCTCACTTCCTCTTGGTCTGGGTTTGGAAGGTTGACTAATAGATACCCCAGGCCTCGATTGCTGAACTTAATGAGCAAGCGGTAATGGAGCCTGTGGGAGTTGAACACATTCAGTTTGAGATTAATTGTCTGCAGTGTGCGCCGTGTAGCCTTCTGTCTAAACACTGCAAAGCTGCTGCAGTGGTGCAGGTACTTGTGTGTGTGTGTGTGTGTGTGTGTGTGTGTGTGTGTGTGTGTGTGTGTGTGTGTGTGTGTGTGTGTGTGCGTGCGAGAGATAGAGGCACACTGCAAGAGTGGATAGTTCGATACAGATAATGCAAAAAAAAAAAAAAAAAGAGAAGATTTTCTTTAATAAAATAGCAAAATTTCATTCCAAAGATTCCAAAGGAGTTGCATAGGAGGATGATGCATAATCTTGTCACTCAGCAGCCTTTGCTGCTAAACATACTGCAGAACACACTCACCTAGACCCGGAGCTTGTTATTTAATTAGGTCTTTATTAAATGTAGGTGCCTGAATGTGTGTGTGTGTGTGTGTGTGTGTGTGTGTGTGTGTGTGTGTGTGTGTGTGTGTGGTGCAGTAATGGACTGCCAGTACACAGGATACAGTATATCCCAGCCTCATGCTCACTGTTCACAGGACAGGTTTGAAAGGGTTTGACCGTTAAATATATAAAATATATCAACTCCTTTTTTTCTATATGTTTAAGAATGACTTGGGATTTCCGTGATTTGTGTTAGTGTTGTTTGAAAAAACACAATACTGTAATCCTGTAACACCTCATGCAGATTTGTTTATTCATTTCGTCTGTGTGTCTTTGTTCAGGTTCATGTCAGCATTGCTCGACTCTATCCAGTGTTTCATTTAATCATTCTCATCATATTTACACAGAATGTTGACATTCAAGTGGCTTTGTGATGAAAGAGCACCAGAAGGGGCCTGCTTTTGTATAAGATCAGCTCTGTTACCATACTGTACATTTTGCAGCATGCATCCCTAATGTAGGTTAAAAGACTGCTTCAGTCAGTGAAACTAGCTTCTGTATAGAGCAACTCCTGACTCGGGTTATTATTATGCACGGTACTGAGCAGATTATATACTTTATATTCATTCATGCAACCCTGGACCTGATTCATTCATGGAGCATATCATGGGAACACTGGTCATGGTTTGGTTTGCATCGTTCAAAACGTCATGGTTCAATATGTTTTCGGTAGAGTGAAATAAATAATTCATTTATTATGAACGTCTTTCTGCAAACAGTGGTCGTTTAAATGAGGGATATATAAAGAATAATTTCTCTTCTGTATTATTTTCACTATTTTCACTATTTTTTTGCGTTCATACGCTTCTTCGTCTTCGTCGAGTTTCTTGACTTGCATGTTCTGTTCAATGCACGGAAGTTGGAAATAACTGGAAAATTGGTGCTTAGGATGGAACGATAATTTTATTATTTTTTTTCAAAATTGTGCAAATTCCAGAGCTACAAGTCCTGCCTGTTCCATTAACTGTATTAATAGAGAGAATCGGCCAGCACTAGTTAAAGCTAGACTGTGCACCAAACCACATACCTTGTACCAAGCAGTACGAATACTTAAAAATACATGTAAAATACATGTACTGTTACTCTCCCACTAATAAGCTTTTATAGACACACCAAAAATTAATTAATTGGAGTTGGAGTGTGGAAGGAGGAAATCATCTGGCGAATCATTATCTCTCAACCACTGCTTATGGATTTGATTAATTTTTTCTCACTAGATTTGGGCACTGGCGGCTCAGTGTTAGGTTTCTCGGCTGCCATGTGAAAGGTCCGGGTTTGATTCCCAGTCAATTCCCAAACCCAGCAACTGGATGTAGAGCCAGTCCCAAGCCCAGATAAAATGGGAGGGTTACGTCAGGAAGGGCATCCGGGTGTAAAACCTGGGCAAAGTTGTTGTGTGGATTGGATGGTCCGCTGTGGCGACCCCTCGACGTGAGCAGCCCGTACTATTGAGTTCTGTATTTATGATGTTTGTATGGTAATAAAGAATGCTTTCATTCCTGTTTTCCGTATCACTCTTTTTAGCAATGCTTTTATTGTTTTGTTTTAGCAACAACATGACATACAAAATGAACATGTAGCGGGCATTTTAAAATGTATCAGATTCACAGGACATATCAATAGAGAAGAGGCACACACACAAACATAGACTGTTCATTCCGCATGTCCAAGCCAGCCTAACATGTATAAGAAATGGTTTCTGAGCAAACTTCTAAAGCTAGACACCAGGCATATTTAGAAAAGAGAAAAAAAATTAATAAACAATAGGAAAGAAGGCATTGAAAGTCTGGGTTTTGTATGCAAAGAAAAATAAAACAGGAACAGAAAAAATAGAAAGAAAACAATGTATTCAGGTGAAAACAAAAAATTCTAATAAAAGGGGAGAGTAAAGTATACATTTATCTTGAGACTTTGAAAAAGATAAAGGAAAGGCCGCCACACCTGTGGAAATTTCAAGCCTGAATTACAGCTTTAGTAATGAATCTTCTCAAGGGACAAACAGGACATAATGTCCCTGAGCCACTGGGCATGGGTGGGTGAGGTGGCATCCTTTCACTTAAATAAAAGAGAAAGCCTGACCAGGATGGTTTCCTGTATCACGTTAACCACTTTTAGATATATTCTGTATTAGAAATGCTCTCTGATATTCTTGGAAAAGTTTCAACGTAGTAGTTTTTGTCTACAGCCGTCTGGTATACCAAGTCAAACTGCACCAATGTGGAGAACACATCAGGTTTCCATGGGGATGCCCTACACTGTATGTGAAAGCAACCTAAAATTTTTTTTTTTGTCATTTTTTTTCAGGTTTCATAACAAATGCAGACTATTTAAGTTATTTCTTTTCACCAGGCATCTCATGAGCTGTCATCAGCTGTCATCTTTGCGGTGTGATTGAGCGCAACATTTTACTGAAAACGGAAGGTGGCTGTTATTCCTCAAATGCACGTCCTTATTCTTTCATTTCGATTACGGTTAGGTTCCTTTTTTCATGTTGTTGTTGATGGGTGAGATGGCTTTGCAGTTGTTTTGTGTGTCACTGAGATTCAAACAGATAAAGAAGTGTTAAATAATGCCTCGCGTTACATGCGTATCTCGCTACTAATGCAGGCTAATTATAGGACAGACAGAGCATGTCTTTTGACACCTACACGGTTGTTAGTTAAAATCTAAAAATCTAAAATCTATAATCAGTTGTTCTATAAACATATTGTTATCTGAAGGCAAGAATGGCAGAAGGTTCAGTTATACACTTCTGTAATCAGTTTGTATACACAAACACCATCTAAATCAACGGTAAAAAATTGAAAGGCAAGAGTTTGAATAAATTTAGGAAGTACAATGCATTACATTGTATTGTATCTTGTTATGATGAGTGAGGCAAAACCCTGACACAAGATACAATCTCAGTCTCTGGTGAGATGTACAGACATGATGGCCAACGTGAATTCTTTCAGCATGTTACCCTGAGATGTACAGTACGGTTTATCTCTGTTCCTTTATCTCTCCTTATCTTCGCTTCACTCCGTTTCCTTAAATCTGTCTACACCATGCCAGTCATACTTTACTCATTAACCTAAAATGCCCCCCAACACACACATCTTTCACATAGGTTTTTCCTTGCGCTCTGAGACTCAGACTTGAACCCATCTCCTGCTATTGTTAGTAGAGGAAGTGCACATATTCACAGGAGGAGATGATAAAGCTGCATGTTGTCTTGAGGTCAATGTGAAGCACTTCCTTATCTCCATCGTCCTGTCTGAATTTAGATAAGCTATAATGAGCACACAATGGGCGTTTACATCGATTATGCATGATGAAAGCAGGAGCAGTCGTCCAGTTTATTGATTGATAGCAGAAATAATTGAGAAATTACAATCTGATCTTGGTGGTCTTAACAAAGGTGTTTTTGAGAGTCATCTTGTATCAAGTATAAAATAGTAGCTGGAGTATAAAGGATATTATAGTAGTGTAAACAATTTAGTGTCGAACCTAGATTAAATAAATAATGTCTAAATTGATATGTTGGTAAAGATGGTTATAATTCTGGGGAAAAGAGGTTTTATGCGTTTTCTTACATGCAAACTCTACCAAACCAAGTACCCGCCTAGTTTAATTTGCCGAGCAATAAAATATAGATGATATTCCTACAATACACTTTACAATACTTTAGGTAAGTTATGAAGTTTGTATCACGGTTATAGTCCACATAAATGTTGGCATTAAAGATGTGTGACAGTGTGCATGATGGAACTGGAGTCAAGGTCTAGGTTGATTGGTGTTTCCAAATAGTCTGTAGTACAGTATGTGTGTGTCCAAGGTGTATCCCGTCTTTAATCTCATGTTCCCCGAGATAGGCTCCAGGCTCCACATGACCCTACACAGGATTAGCGGTATTAATGATGTATGGATGCTCGGATGGACAGCGTGCATTTGAACTTGCATGGACGCCACAAGTTCATGCCAAACTGTACAGGTATGTGTGTTTTCTGAACACCGGCGTCAGTAGAAAAGATTAGGCATGCGAATGTGGTTAAATAGACGTTGGACATGTATCAAACTAGAAAGCATTAATGTATGACCTCAGAAGTAAATCGGTTCTTCCACTTGATCTGCTCCAGGCGTGTGATTGTACTGATTAGATCATAGTTCTCAGAGGATCATCAACCACTGTCTAGACACATCATCTAAAGACTTCCTAAGTGTTGGTGTAGACTTGGCAGGTGAAGTAGGGTGTATGAAGTTACAATGGGAAGGGATCACCCCAAATCAACTTATTCATGCATAGCACAAGAGCTAAGAGTTTTAGATTTTTTGTTTTGTTTTTCTGTGTTGAGAATTTACTCCGATTTATGAAAATTGAGGATTAATTACATAATACAAAAAATTGATTAACAAGTGCAGCATCGCTTTTTGTTTTATAAAAGCCAAAAATCCACAATTTAGAGCTTTATAAACCATTTTTATGTCACTTAATATTGCTAAAGACCGGAAATTTGTCCCTTTTTCCTGTGTATGTGCAGCATGTCCAGATTTTCTTTCTTATCTTTGTGATTTTTTTGTACCCATGTCTTAATCAGTTAACAGTTTGTAACCTTAACAATGTGGATTTTATATTGATTAAAACACAATCCCTGTTAAACAAATGGAATTGGACACTAGAGATGGGGGGGGGGGGGTCCCACAGTTTTTTTGCATGGAAATTCATACAGTATATGAGGTATATTAAAATATTGAAAATAAAATGTAAATGTATATACAGTATTTTTGCCTTCGAGGTGGTAAAATGCCACCTTTCCTTTATAATCCTACAGGTGATGTGCTCTAAACTATCCACACATTGGCAACCTGCATGATAAGAGCAAATTAAAGTTTGTTTAAGAATTGTAAAAATCACGATAATCAGCTGATAATGTTGTATCGGCTAATTTCCATCCCTCTTGCACAGAGTTGTAGAAGGGATCTGTTTAAGTCTCACCATCTGGTATCGCCCACATGAGGATGGGTTCCCTTTTGAGTCTGGTTCCATTTTCCTGATTGGGTAGTCAGCACTGTCCCCTCCGGCTTGCTCCTTAGGAACTTTTTAAACTTAAATCCAGAATAATATCAAGTGTTAAAAAATCTATACAAATAGAGTTTAATTTAATTATTTATAAATATAAAAAGATAAATTATAAAATTAACCTGCAAAATAAATGAAAGGAACAACATTGTGAAACAACCTTTTTGAAATATATCCCTGATATTATACAGTATGCTTCATGGCCAAATGTGAATATCTTACCATCGCACCAGTATTTTTCTGTTGGACATTCTATACTAGATTGAATTCTCCATTATTACAGGTTGCAATAGCTCTTGAAATGACTTTTCTGGGAAGAGAGGGTGGTTCGGGGCATTTGTGCTCATTCAGCCACAAGAGCATTAGGCACGTACAGTATGTTGGACAGACAAGGAGGTCCGGTGTCCAGTTCATCCCCAAGGTGTTCAATGCGGTTGAGGTCAGGGCTCTTTTCAAGGCTAATGTGCACATGCTGGGTTTAAGCATCAAGTAGAGTGAAAGGGAAATCTTATTGCTGAAGCATATGAAGACATTCTACAGGTATATAATCATGCATTTCTAAATTTGTGGTCACATTTTAAACAAGGCGTGGTGGGCAGGTGTGAAAACTCTTTCAGAAAGCATCTCTGTCTCTTCCTGTTTCAGAAGCGCTTAACCTTCTGCGCTGCTCCCAGGTTTCAGAAGCAGATGTGGCATGTGCGCTCGTAGCACAGTAGCCTTGATACTCTACAGTAGGTCAACACGAAACTCATAGGGAAACTATTTCTGGCATATAGAAGCATTCTAAAGGTTTCCTCCCACAAAGTCATAAGACACACTAGGATGATATGCTTGATACTTTGGAGTTCTGAATCCTCTTGCTTGTCTAGCTATAAAATTTCTGATTTGTAGTTGCTAACAGAAGGGCGTTGATGAGAAATACTGTGGGGGAGGTACACATGGTGTAATTGCAGCTTTGCTTAATCAGACCACAGTATGAGGTGGAAATCCCTGAAATTAAAGGTTAAGCTTATGGCTTATTTCTAATTAAACAAGCTTTTATGTATTTTTGGCTTTTTGGTTCCACCTTCCTCCTTTGCACCATGTACTGTATATTGTATGAGTCCTTTCTTTTTCATAAGCACGTTCTTATTATTGTTTATTACTGTATGTGTGTATATAGCCTGTGACCCTTTACAGTCAGTTATATTAGTGTATAATATAATGCAATAATTTTACGATTCAGCATACAGAATGCAAACGTGTTATGTATTTGTGTAGTAAAAACTTGGTTTTCTTTTTAAAAAAAACAAAAAAAAACTTGAAGTTCCAGGCATGAAATGGAGTGAGTAGAGGGTGCACAGGATCCTCTGTTCTGAATAACTTTGTGATTGCTCATGCACATGGTCTCTGCAAGACATTCAGGGCTCACTTACAACGTGACCTAATTTTCTCAAATCCGCCTGCGAGTTCTTGTGCTGCTGGCGGTTTTGAAGTCGTCTCTTTATAAGAGCATTTTCAAAGTCCTGCCTGCCATTCATACGAAACTATGTCAGATGGTTCAGGGGTGTTCCTCTGGGCTCTGTTGTTTTGTCATTGAATACATGTCGAGAACAGTGAAGGGAATGGTGAGCAAAAGACGAAAAAGAAAAGAAAAAGAAAAAAACCCAGACAAAACGTACAAAAAGTCTTGGAATGTTTATAAGAATCCCCGGAGCTGTGGATGGTTTGAGTTTTTCAGTGTACGTAAGCCCCAAAGGCTAACTCTCTCCGCGTCTAAAGGAATGGGCTAGGTTTCAGTGGTTAACCTAAGATTGGGCAGTGCTACATGAGCAATGGCTAGCCAGCTCAAAGAAACAAAGAAATGCAAAACACTCTTGCCTGTCAGGTTTAGGGCTGTGTTTACTTTTGAACCAAATGGCTGGTTCCCTGTCAGCACTCATTTGTCCAGCGTTTGAATGTCTAGTACCCAGTCATGAGAAAAAAAAGAAGTTTGTGAATCCTTTGCCTAAATCTTTTGCTTTAGTGTGTTCTTTTCTCCATCCAAGTCATAATAGATGGCAGACACATTCTTCATATACTTAGAAGACACGTACCTTTGTGGTTTAACGTCAATATTGAAGACTGAATAATCATTTACCATGCAGGATGGAAAAGGTTGTGGACACCTGCAATTAATATATAATTATTTAAACTGGTAGCAGCATTAACCTCCCCCAGTAGCTCCTGATCTGACACAATTGTGAGCAAGAATGTTTCACCCTTCCATTTTGAAAAATGATTATTTCTGGATTTTCTTTTCACCCATGAACAGCTCAGGTCATAGTATAGCGTTGCAACTGGTTTCAGGTCTCGTTTGTATTAATTTGGTCTTGGTCAAAGTCTTTGGTTACCGGCCAGTCTCGATCATATAACAGCTACCAACTGGATTTGGTAAAGCCAACCAACCACTCATGCAGTATCACAGGGCAGAGTAGCACACTTTAAAGAAAGTTCTACTGTATCAGCCCTATTCTGCATATACTGTATGTCCTTCTGACACCCATGATTGGGTAGTGTTGTGATAGACATAGGAGAGAGACTCCTAATCAGAGAGCACTGACAGTTTTTCTTCCAGTTTTGAACTTCAACAAAGGAGGTCCGATCGTTTGGACTAACATCCAAAGGTGGTTCTGGCATCATCTGAAATTTGAACTTATGTTCTGCAGATGATAAAGCGGGCATTTATTGGTTGCCGTGATTCATTAGTTTTGCAATGGATGTAACCTGTCAACCAGCTCCAAACCTGTTTAAGTGATGTCAGTGCTCTGTGCATGCATGAGTTCTTCTACCATAACCTTGGCAAACTGCATAGCGGTATTGTAATGCAGGAACACATTTGGGTCTACACATTTCCAGTGAAGGGAAGCTGTACAAAGGCATAATTTACGACGGTTTCAGGATTACCTGAGATGGTTAGGTGCAAACAAACCTTCGGCCATATAGTTTACCTCCACCATGTGTCACAGCTGGCATGAGATTTATATATTTGTAAAGGAAGGACATTATGGAGATTACTACTGATTTAAAAAAAAAAAAAAAAACATTGCTGCTACATGTCTAAAATTTGAAAAAGACCATCTGGATGTCTCTCTTGGATAATGTGAACAGATTGAGACAGAAGTTGAACTTATTTTTGTTCACCTTTGGAAATAAAAGGTTCTACACACCAATTCTGAAAAATTCAGGCCTGGCATGAAATTAGGCAAATGTGTTTGTTTATTATAAAAATGACTTGCGCTTAAACAATGAAGTGCAATTCATTAATTTATTCAATTATTCATCTCCTATACTGCTTAGAGCTGTAATCGGGCCTTAAAAGTTAGGCCCGAAAGGGGCTGAGCCAGACAGAATTCTGCCCAAGCCCGACATGTACATTTTGATCGACAGCTTTTTAAAAACCCGAACCCGTTTACAGCCTGACATTATTCAAATGTGCGCATGCACACAGTTTTTGCCAAGAGTTAGTCATTTATCGCCTCCGAGTGGCGCAGTGGTTAAAGCGCTCGCCCTATCATCCGGAGATCGCTAGTTCGAATCCCGGGTGGTGCTGTAACCTCTCGCAGCCGGAGGTCTAGAGAGAGCTGATTGGCCGAGCTCTCTCAGAGGGGAGGGATGAGAGGTACATTGTGCTCCGACATTAATCACGGCTCTACAGCCAGTCAGGGGCGTCTGTGAGCTCGCGCAACGGAGGGAGCAGATAGCGCTGTCCTCCGAGTGTGTTACGCCGCCCCCAACGGTGCGCGAGCGAGCAGTTCGAAAAGATGCGGTCGGCTGGCGTCACGTGGTTCGGAGGAAACACGTGATAGTCTTCGGCCCTCCCGGCTGAGTGGTAGTAGTAGCCTTAATGTGGGAGCCCCCTAGTGACGGGGAGGAATTGGACATGACTAAATTAGGGAGAAAATCAGGGAAAAATCCCAAAAAAAAAAAAAAAAATAGAGTTAGTCATTTATACATGTTTTAACATAATTTATTGATATTTAACGTATAGGCTACTTGTAACAGAACAATAAAACAAGTTCTCTTGTTGCTACTGTAACCAAAACGTAAATACCAGAGGCAAGCCTCCGTTTCACTTCCTCAACATCCATCGTCGAATCTTTCTTGCGCTAATTGAAACGCATCACATGACCACTCATTTACCACACAAGCCCGAGTCCAGGTAAAATGACTGATAAGCCCGAACCCAACCAAACCCGTTGGGTACTGTCGGGTTCCGTCGGGTTCGGGCAAAGATCTTGTACTGCTATTCCTGTACAGGGTTGTGGGCGGCATGGAGCCTGTTCCAGGAGACTTTGCTCACCAGACGGGGTACACCCTGGACAAGTTTATCACAGGACGGACACACACATACTAGACAATTTGGCAACACCAGTTAGCTTCACCTGCATGTCTTTGGACTGTGGGAGGAAACTGGAGTACCTAGAGGGAACCTCAGAGAACATACAGTATTGTATAAGCCCTACACACAGTCTCGTGGTGATAGCTCAATATATATATATATATATATAGTATATATAGTGTTCATTTGTTTTGCCATCGTACAGTATTGCAGCAGATATTGTGGTTTCCAAATCAGCACCATGGTCTTCAACTCTGAGCTTGGATTACTGCCTGCAGAGTTTGACATGTCCTCAGTGCCACTGTTGGATTTTTTTCTGTGTTTTCTGGGGTCCTTCCACCTGTAGTACTTCCTTAAAGTACTCTAAATTGTCCCTGCATGAGAATGGTTGAGGATGATGCATCATGATGACATCCAGGTTATAATACTGTTTTGTTCCCACTGTTGCCACTCTGCATACGAATTTAGTTCGTTCCAGTGATCAGTTATTAAGGTTACATTTTGTATTGTGAAACACATTTTCCTATAAGAGACAATGTAAATGCAATTAATTTGTTGCAGTCACCCAAAAATATAACCAATATTACCAATTTCCAACAATATAATCATATTTTTTTGTAGATAAAATCAATCAAAACATTTAGAAAATACATGTAAATGAAGTAAAAATAAAGAAGAAACTGAAAGTGCGTCTGTCTTCTTCTTCTTGCCATCCTTGATAACATTCTTGGGACCAATGTCGTCTCTAAATCTTGTGAAATACAACTCACTTTGCTTGGCTTTCGACTGAGATAAATGAGTTTTGATCGGCTATTGGAAGGACCCACAACTGGTTGTACGCGCAACCTGAAGTACTGTACATGCATTCGGCTTGGTCGCTATTATGCCGAAAATGCTTTGCATGCCGAGGCCAATTTTCAGTTCTTAAGGTGAAAATTTTCAAGGTGGCCAATTCGTATGCCGAGGTACCATTGTTTTCAGATACACCATGACCCTGTCTAGGACATACCAGTTACTGAAGATGAATGAATCAAGAGTTTTCTTTCACACTATGTGCTAAAGGAAGGACTCATTCTTCTTGTTAAGTGCATTGGCCTCGTTTTAACCTTATCCTTAGAAGTAGAAGAATGAAAAACTGTCGTGCTTCTTGAAGCTGCATTACAAAGCCACTTTAAAAATGAGTCATAAAAGAATTTATTCTTTCACAGCAGCTACAGGGACATGACTTGCTGTTATAGAATGTCCTGATGTGAGCTTTCCCTGTGGTCTTGTTATTTTTGAATAATAAAAGAGAGATGTATAATATAGATTTATTGAATGTTGCTCATCGCAGCATAACTATGTTGTTTGTTGCAAGCATCGTGACAAATCTCAGTCCCGTAGCCTCCCAAGACCTAAACTTGCCTGTGCCTTTTTACTTTTTTCTGTTTACTTGTACCTGTTAATTATTGAACTTGAAACTTGCCACAAGAGTCATAGCCATAGTGTTCCTTATATGAGGATCTTTCACAGTAGAGCTGGGGAAAAAAGAGTCACATGCTCGTATGAGGACAGTTGGGTCAAGTGTTTCTGTAGGTTGGCTTGATGAATTTACAACAGCCAGCTTAAAAACAATTACAGGCTAATATTTATTGGTGTGACATCCACGGCAGGGTCAAGGGTTCGATTCTTGCCTTGTGTGTGTGTGTGCGTGTGTGCGTGTGTGCGTGTGCGGAGTTTGCATGTTCTTCCCATGTTTGGTGAGTTTCCTCCCACAATCCAAAGACATGGAGATTAATGGTTTTTGAAATCAAGTTTTTGGTGTGTGTCTGTGTGTGTCTGTGTGTGTCTGTGTGTGTCTGTGTGTGTCTGTGTGTTTGCATTGGATTGGCACCCTTTCCTTGTGCCCAAAGTCCCATGAGATAGGCTCTAGTCCACCCATGAACCTTTTCAGGATAAGTCTTATAGAAGATGAATGAATGAATGAATGACTGACTATCTCTTATGGAAAAATTGGTAAAAAATGTAAAAGAAATATTGATTCGGTCCTTAATTTGAAAGCTACAGTATCTGTGAACCACAGAGGCACGCGCTCCATTGGCGTCATTACATTCAAGCCGCAATTACACACCAAGATAAGTGAAACTCGGAAAGTGTAGAACTGTTTTATTAAAAATGATCTGTTTTCAGTGCCACATCTCCAGCTGTTTTACGCTGCTAAGAGGTCTTGTTGGGTTTTAATTTAAAACCCAGTGCACTGACACAAAACTGAAGGAACTGCTGCTGAGAGCTGCAAACACAGAGGTGTAATATTTTCCGTAGTTTGTTCTTTCATGCTAATGACTTATCTTAAAACTTTTTCATTCTCACATGACCGTGGAGAAGGCCCGGGAAACTTTTTAACCTTCAAGCATTTAACAGAAATCATTAGCGATGCAGCCGTGTACTGATGGCGGCTATTAGCTGATAAAGCAAGAACGAGCACGATCAACAACTGCTCGCTATTAATTGTTAACAGACTGTAGCCTGTATTCTTTTAGCTCATAGCCAAATCATTTAAAATATACCACATGTTGGACAGCTGCTGGCAAGTGCCTTTACTAGTGTCACATTTTTTTTTAAAACTGTGTTTCATTTATTTTTTATTTGTTGTAATAGATCCTGGGATTAGATGAATGCTATAAATTTTGTGCTTTTGTTCAGGGGTTAGGTCTCTCCAGTATATTGCAAGATATATTATTATTTTATGTGTAGGAATAAAATGTCAGTATGACATTTTGCATCAGTGAGCCCATGAAGTGAGTGTACTTATGGACTTTTGTTCATTTTAAGCCATTAAGGAAGACTGTCCAACCAAAGATTCCACAATAAATGTGTAGACACAGCGCTGCCTCTAAATGGCAATAAAGCCACAAAGCCACAAGCCACATTGTTCAATTCTGATTTGTTTTTTGAACTTGCATTACATAACGTTCTCATTCAATCCTCATAGTCTGGACCCCTCAATCATGTCAAACAATGGAGACAGTTTTACAATCTTATTTAAGTCACATTATTGTATAGATGTATAGTTGATCCAGGACCATATACAAAAGTGATGCTGATCTGAAAAAATAAAATAAAATAAAATTGTGCATCCAGACAGTCCTAAAAAAATCTGATCTGTGTCACATTTGGGTAAAACAATTAGAATTGAGTCACTTCAGGCTGATGAACCTAAGAACATTTGTAAAAGAAAGAACATGTACAAATGTTGAAGCTAGTGGATTGGGAAGGTGAAAGAGTGCGTATGCTGCCGAATCCCATGTTTTTGCTGCTTGGAAACCAAAAAAAAAAAGCTAATATAATATAGTAAATAGGGCAGCACAATTTGAAAAAAGAAAAAAAAAACACATTCCGATCATTATGAAACATAATTATATAGCTGGAAAATGTATTAAATGTGTTATGTACGATGTATAATAGGTTTTGTATTCAAACGCATTTATACAGTATAGGCTTACAGGCAAATAATGACACAAAGGGTCTTATTTAGAGTATGATTGCCAAAATTATTATGGGAAAAAATAAATAAATAAATAATTGACAAACTCTACAGAAAATACCTGTAATAAATTTCAGCATTTTGTAAATAAATAATTGCACAGGTCCGTATTGTAATTTCAGTTTTACATGATTAATTGTGCAGCACTGTTGGTAACCTACTAACTCACTAAAGATTAGTCCCTTAATACCAGCAAAGAGAAACAACTGAACATACGAATTTCCAGTTATGGTACGTAACTGAACCAGTTTATCTCCATATCACATGATGTTTGTGACTGCACTAAAATAGAGGTTTCGGCTGTGACCTGTGTTGTTCTTGCATTGCAAGTAAAAACTATTTTTGTGTCCAGTTGAAAAAATGTGTAAATAAAAATATAAAAGCCCAGACAACAACAAAAAATGGATTTGTCTACCCCTCCAGTAATAAAAAGAATTTTATCTCCATGACGATAAATTATTTTTTTTTTTCATATCCCAGCTTGTTAGTTGCACAGGGCTCGCTGTGGTAGTCTGTCAGTGATGTGATGTGATCTCATGTCCCTCTGGTTATCTGTACAAGCACTTTATACGTTTTGATGAGCGCATGCACTCTAACGTGCTCTTGCATTTGTCTGTGTTTTAGAGATCCGCAATCAGCTGGTGGAGCAGTTTAAATGTCTGGAGCAGCAGTCGGAGTCTCGGATCCAGCTGCTACAGGACCTGCAGGAGTTTTTCCGCCGCAAAGCTGAGATTCAGCTGGAGTATTCTCGTAGTCTGGAGAAACTAGCTGAGAGGTTCTCGTCCAAGATTCGCTCCTCTAGAGAACACCAGCAGTTCAAGTAAGCCAAGACGAAGATAGAAGGATATGAGTGTGTCTGTAGGTGTGTGTGTCGGAGTCTGCGTGACTGAGCATTAGGAAATGCTACAGTAGTGGGACCTGCCACAATTGTCAATCATTATATAATCGCAGTTATCCGCGCTGATTTTTATTAACCATAATTTTCGTTGTCATTTAGTCAAGCATGGAAACGACATAAGAATACAAATTAAAATCTCTCCATGGTTTATACATTCCTTAAATCTGTAATCTATGTCTAATTAGAGTTTGTCATGTAAAGTGCTTATTAGTGGATTTCATCAATAATCTATAAAACCTGTTTTGTATAGTCCCTGTTTTTTATTCATTTGCACAATTTCTATTCCACACAGTGTTTATTTTTTCTGTGCTTTTTGTGCATTTAAATTGTAGGTTTACATATTTAAGCTATTGGCTCCTGTCTTCTCGTACACATTTTTTTTCATCTGAAAGGCGGCTGAAATTATTAAACCGGTTAAAGTAAACATTCAGTGTTAATAAAAAGCAGCTTTATAGTATCGTGTAAATAAGCAGACAGTTAATTATTATTTAGAATGATGCACACGTTAGTTAATCACTGCAGATTTTATAAGTGTGACAGGCGTACTGTAGCAGTGTCATGTGTGGGTTGTTGTTAACGTTAATCTTGCTTTCCTACAGTATATTATGTGCTTATGTACTGTAGATTTCTATTACTGTAGCAATGCATTACGAGGAGAGATTTTTTGGCTGAAGCTTTTTGGCTGAAGTTCTGGCTGTTAGTATTCACTGACAAGTTGCAGGATTTTCTTAATTTATGTAGTTATTTGTTTTTTTCTTCTTTTTCCTTTGTATCATTGCGAGAGTGAAAGAAATAACTACAAGGAATTTCAAACCAACTCTTTAACACATAAACTGTATCAAACAAAATCAGTTGCAAGATTGCTCATTCGGTAACTATCGGTGCTATGCACTCGCCATCAGTTCTATTGTTGTGTTTGTTTTGACATGAAAAAGTATTGATACTTACACAGGTTTATTGCATTCAGAGTTATTATCATCTTCTTCTGTACTACTTATCCTGTGCAGGGTTGTTGGGGGGCCTGGAGCCTATCTAAGGAGACTTTGGCCACAAGGCGGGGTACACCCTGGACAGCGTGCCAATCTGTCACAGAGCACACACACACACACACACACACACACACACACACACACACACACACACACACACACTATGGTCAAATTAAGACACCAGTTGACCTAACCATGGGAGGAAACCCACCAAGCACGGAGAGAACATGCAATCTCCACATACATATACATACACATAGCCCAGAGGTAATCAAACCCTCAACCCTGGAGGTGCGAGGCTACACTGCTAACTCCTACGCCACCATGCCACCCCATTCAGAGTTACCTTTAGTCTTAATCCATCCAGGCTAATGTTTTTAATATGAAACATAATCTACGAATGAGGTACATTTCCTTTTTATTTACACTTGTTCAGTAACAAACCCTTTTGTACATGGAGAGACAACAAGGCAGAAATCAGGAACACAGCTCCAGTTTCATACATAGATGCCAATCATAGATTTGCACTCACTTGGTGGTTCTGTTGTTCCTGTTCATGCTTTGTTTATTAGCGAATTGTGCTCCCATGGTGGATCATTTAAATCAGTATAAAGTTTACGCACCTAAAGTTCTAGGGACGTCTACAGGGACTTGTAATAAATTCCTATTAATGTTATCACCATGGCTCTGGAAATCAAAGTCACTAAGCAACAAAGGCAAATTTAACACTATTTTTATCTTCTCTGAAAATAAATTCATTTTGAGAATTGTTGCCTAGTGCCTTTGAGAAAATGCTTTGATTCATCAAAGTTTTTTTTTTTTTTTAATCCAGGCAGCACAGTGGTGTACAGTTAGTGATAACCACTGTGGCCTTGCACAACAAGGTAAAAAAAGTTCCTAAAGTTCCTAGAAATGTTCTCCTTGTGCTTGGTGGGTTTCCTCTGGTTTCCTCCCACAGTTTAGGCTAATTGGCGTTTCCAAATTGCCTGTAGTGAGTGTGCTTGTGTGTCCTGTGAAGGATTGCTACCCTGTCTAGGTTGTGCACCGAGTCTCCTGGGATAGACTCAAGGCCTTGTGCAACCCTACAGTATATAGGATAAACAGTATAGAGAATGAGTGAGTGAGAGACCATCTTTATCCAGTATGTCAGTACAATAAAAATGCCAAATTAACTCAAACATTGTATTATACAGATGTAGAGTTTTTGACATAATTTTTTCCCCCACTGTTAAAATACACTTGGATTCTTTACCTACTAGACATGAAGATCAGATTGCACTCTTAAATGCTTTGAGCACTCCCTAAAAAGGGAGAGGTGACACTCATTGTCCACTTTTACTATTACATCACCTTCAGCAGGGTAATGCATAAAATAAATCAGATCAGTGTCAAGAGCATTGATTAGTTAAGGGACATCAAACATCTGTATAAGGAAAATGTGTTCTCAGTGACATTGACCATGGCACGACTATTGATGTCAGATAGGTTGAAAGTTCATGTCAGAAACTGGAGATCTCCTGAGTTTCAACACAGAATGGTCTTTCTGCAGGACAGGAGGAAACACTTTCCTGATGAGAGAGGTCAGAGGAGAATGGCCAGACTATGTGGAATTAACAGGACCTAAATAACCTAAATACCACTCTTTACAACTGTGTTGGGAAGAAAAGAAGTATCTCAGAATACACTGTACAAAGAACCTTGAAGTGGATTGTCGGTAACAGATTTTAGTCCTGCAAACAAAAAACCATGTAGCTGTTGCTACTACACCCGGCACATGATTGATTACTAAAACTAGTCAAATAATGGACTATTTTTAAATACTTACAACTTGCATCTAATCAGCTTCTTTTACTTTAGGCAGGTTGTAACAGTTATTAAAAACATGAATCCTGTTATAGAAATTACTGCAATGCCATCCGTAGGTCATAAAAGTGCATTAATCATTGAAATAAAAGTTGGACATGTCCCCAGCCTTAGGATGCTTTGAGAGCATGCTTTTTCATTTTGCACAGATCCGTCACAGAGCGCGCGCACACACACACACACACCACACACACACACACACACACACACACACACACACACACACACACACACACACACACACACACACACACGCACAATATGGGCAATTTAAAGACACCAGTTAACCTAACCGTGAGAGGAAATCCACCAGGCACAGAGAGAACATGCAATCTCCACATACATAGCGCTGAGGGAGTCAAACCCTTAACCCTGGAGGTGCGAAGCTACATTGCTAACTCCTATGCCACGTCAGCTTTTATGGCAGATACAGTATTGTGCTGCTTTGTATTTCACTGTGTCTATTCAGTTTTCAAATGTGTGGGGGTTTCCTCTACTGTTTATTTCAGCTTGTAGTTTTGTTCTCCTCTGTTCCTCTGGGCACAACCCATTGACTGTGCTCTTATATGTGCAGAAATAGCTGCTGGACAATTTTAGAGCCACTGGATACAAACGCCCTTCCACCTGCAGAGAACTAGAAAAGTTTCTTAGAAACTTTCGTCTGCGCTTCAAATTAGCAACAAAACTGTGAGTGTTAATTGCACAGGCTCTGCTTCCTGTTTTCCTCACTGTCAAAGAAGCGCCTCATCAAAGCTGCTGGCTAAAAACAGAACAGTTCGAGCACTTTGCGTTGCATGTGAGCTGCTGCTCCTGCATATTTAATCAATAGGCAATTCTCTACTGAATGGCATTCAGCCAGCGATGGATTCTTGGCCTGCAGCAGCTCACACGGCTTTATATGAAGGAGAGCACTAATAAATTGCAAACTCTTGTATGTGAATGATGCAGTCACATACTCGGTAACCACGGTTTCCAAATTGTTGACTTTGATCTTATTGTTAGAAAAAGTGAAGTGACACGTTTTCGAGCAAACATGACTGTCTTGTAATCGATGCAACTTTGCAGCTGCCGCTTACAGTACAGTGTATGAGATATGACTCACCACCACTGTGTGGAGCTTGATGTAAGAGCACTGCTTTTGACATTTTTTTCCCTAAATATCAATAATATTAGGCTTAGTGTGGATCTCTTCTTGTTCTCTTTGTAGTTGTTTTCTTGTTATTGTCCTCTACTTTCCTTACTGGCAGCTCACAATCCAGCTATGTGCATACTGCCACTTGTTATATCGGAGATTGCACTTGAGGATGGAGCGATAAAATGAAAGTGAGTTCTAGCCGGTGGGGGTTGGGAAAGGGGAATGGGGAAGGGGTAGCAATCATTCCCTGGGCACAGTGCGTATCGATTGTGTCTAGTGTGAAAAAATAAAGAATCGGCATTGTGGTAATCTACAGTACATCCTAATGCCGAATCACTGATCACCGTCCTTTCTGATCAAGCCATTTCTGATCTTTATTGTTGTTCATGTTAACAAATCACTAATCACAACTGCACAATTTTCCAACAACCAATCACTGATCACAATGACCACCAGCACTTAATTTCTTCTGCATTCTTCATTTTTATTACAATAATACTAGAATAGTTTTGATTATTTATTATAGTATTTACAGTAAATGCATGAACAAAGACTTAGTATTTCTTTGGAAAACAAGTTATTTATTCTATTTTGACAACTTAATTCTATTTGGTTTTCTATTCCATTAGAATCTATTTTTTTTTATTAATATTCTGTTTTATTCTGCTTTACTCTCTTCTGGTCTAATATATTGTGCTATGTTTTTTATATTACCCCATATTCTGTTCTGTTTTATTCAATGCTGCTGTTTTTCTTTTCCATTTTTGTTCTTTTCTTTTTTTTTTATTTGTTATATTCTGCAATTGTTTATTCTATTCTATTCTTTTCTATTCTATTCTGAAACCGTTCCCATTTGATTTTATTTTATTTTTGGTATTTGATTTTCGTCCTCTTTTTATTCTGTTCTGCTTTATATTTTTCCATTATATTCCATATTCAATTCCATTCATCTTTATCAAAAAATATTCTTCATGTAACAAGTTTTGTCTGCCTTGTACATGACTTAGGACGATTCAACAAATGTTCAAAATAATATATGATGTCATCTAGTGGCTCTTTAAGCATGCGTTAGATCTTTCATACTTTCCCTGGCAGCACTGCTTTTAATAGGCGTGCTATTGTTCAAGAAGGAAGAGAAGTTATTAAATGACTCAGTGAAGCAGTTCTGTAAGAAGCAGTTCACAGCTGGGTGTACGTACATGTGCTGGGGAGCAGATCTAGTGCAGATAAGAGAGTCGGTCAGTAAATCCAGCCGCTTTGAGCACACTTGTGCATGTGCATATGATTTCCTCTTGCTGTGTGTGTGTGTGTGTGTGCGCGTGTGCGTGTGTGCGTGTGTGCGCGTGTGCGTGTGTGCGTGTGCGTGTGTGTGTGTGTGTGTGTGAGACTGCTGAGGCCTATTGCAATAGCAGCAGGCTTGTTGTGTGTAATTAAGGCCAGCTGTAGGAGCGTTGTGTGCTCCCTCAACCTGCATGTGGCCCTGCACTTAACAACGAGGAAACTTGGCCAGTCTCTACGGCCCTCAGCCTGAACCTTCATCCATTTTGCTGTTGTTTAGTTTTTGCTGCAGTCTTTTTTTTTCTTTTTTTTTTTTTACATCAGCACTTTTTCCAGTTTATTTGTGTCACTCTTGATCTCCGTGTCTAGTTTATTACTTACAACAGTGTATTTGCATCTTCTGGTGTTGCTTACTGCTGAGCCAGACTCAGTGATTTACAGTATATAGTGCTAACCGGTGTTGAAAATGTGTGAGACTCCAAATATGTTGACAGTTTTTACTGTTTTATTTATTTTGTCTTGGATCGCCTCTTATAAAAATATAACTTCATATCAAACCGACAACACTTCTGTCTTTTCCAGACAGCCAGACAGCATTCCCTTAACCTAGGAGTTTTCATTCGTTTCAAAGAGAAATGTGTCTAATTTCTTAATTACACATAAAATACAACAAATTGAATAAATGGATTGTGTTAAAAAGTGTTTTATTTGTGTGGACCATGTGGTCTGCTTGGGCTTGGTGTGGTGACTGAGGATGGTTCCACTTGACCCGGCTGATGCAGACAGCTGTTCTCCGATGACTTATGACTGCACGCGGTCAAATGTAAAGGTCTGAAATTCCCACAAACAGTTTTGTACCAGTTTTGTTTTAAAATTTGAGCCTCCAATAACAAACTTGACTCTGTTCACTTAAACACATCTCCTGTTACTGTATATTGAGCCTCCTCAAACACTCAGCATGCCTGCAAATCAATCCCTGCTATCCATTTTCACCCAAAAGACGTAGGGGTTCCCTGTTGAGTCTGGTTCCTCTCAAGGTTTCTTCCTATTGCCATCTCAGGGAGTTTTTCATTGCCACCTTGTCCTCGGCTTGCTCATCATGGACATTATGGTCATTATGATTTATACAACTCATTTCCATCAGTTCTTTTGATTCTGTAAAGCTTTGTTGCGACATTGAGCAGCTAACCTACAAGGCTATAATGGCAAAAAATGAAGATAAATAAGCGAAATACATTTTATGATTGTTTGTTTTATTTATTTGTTTTATATTTAACCAAAATACAGAAATGAAAGAAAATTGCTTTAATTAAAAAAGACGTTGCGATAACATTAAATGAACGACCCAAACACAGTGGTATAAATATAATCTAAAAATAAAGAAATCATAACCGTCATATGGTCATTTATGCTGATTAACATCCGTCCACATCAAATGGTCTCTTAAGGTTCAAACGAGGTTTAGAATTTTGATCGGATATTAGGACGGACACACAACTGCTTCCTGTATCTCATCCCACGCATCTTGTAGCGTTGTAATGTTATTTCTCGGTTTATTTTTTGTTTAGAAATATTACCCTGAAGTGCATTTTATCTTCCAAATTACTTTACTGTAATATAGTAACAAGTGTGTCGCTTGTTATCTTCCTGCATTTATGTGCATTAGAGAATAAATTACCTTACCAAAACAACCAGTCACCAGCATTGTCTCAAAGTCCGTCATGTTAATGAATTAACATCACCACAACATTTTGAGAACCACAAATTCCCACCGGGAAAGTCTTACATCGAAGAAGCGAAAATAACAAGCTGCTTGTAGAAGATCGTTGCAGATTAATATGGAAATCATCAGTTCTGCTGCTGTAATTGGGTGTAAGGCCAAAAGGAAATATCTTCCTGTTGCACAGCCTGGTGACTCTATGGGTGTGTAGGTATCATCTTGCTGTGCAGCTGATTTGTTCCTCACAAATAATATGTTTCGCACAGAAGCAACAACTGTGACACCTTCACTTCTGCATCAACGCACTCATCCGTGCAGGCACACACACACACACACACACACACACACACACACACACACACACACACACACAGCTTTAACTTTTACACCAATTACAAAATAAACCACAACACTGTAATCGTAATTACAAGACGATATATAAGTGTGATAAGCTTTTAGACGGAATCAAAGAAGGTGACGTTGAGAAACAGAGGTTTTGATGGACAGCTCTTAGTTTGTTCTATCTGTGAAAGTATATGTATCATATATGAATGCAAATCATAATTTAAATACATTTCAATGTTGATTTTTATGTTGTTATTACACTTTTAATAAGGTCGCATACACTGCCTATGTCTATGTTAAATAATGCAACTAAAAGCATTTCCACACACACACACAATGTGATGAAAACTCCTAAGATTTGATCTGGACAGTCGTTCACTTGTTAGTGAGACTTATGACAAAATATAAAGGGTGAGAAGGGTTGCACATAAGGTGATGCACCCATCATGCCTAGTGGCGACTATACAAGCCTCTGGAGGAAGTTTTATGATTGGGGTTTGTTTCAGGACTCAGTGATCTTGGTTATCACACCAGTGGAGTTTTTCTTCCCCACTGGCATAGGCATATTCCAAATTGAACCCGAATTGTAAACATGTTTCTGAGTTCTGAGAGAATGAGGAATCTTCTTCACACATGAACTGGGCCACCACATTGTGCGATTGAATGAAATCGTAGAATATTTGACTTTTTTTTGGCCAGCGAGGGCATATGCTTCCTTTTCAAAAGTTTGAACAAGATTTAGAGGGCTCCAAAATGTGTCTGGTAATTTTCCAGCAGAACTCAGCTCATGCATTCTGGCTGCTTGCCTTTCGTTCTGTTTCGCTCGTTTTTTCAAATGCACTGTTTCACCGTCTTTAGCTTTAAATGACCTGCCCTCTGAGGAAGTGCATTTTCATAGCCAATCAGAGCAAAAGAGCCGATGAAAGTCAGGCTAGTCGGAATCTGCTACAGTAGCATGGCCTTATTTAGTGTATCTCTTAAAAATGGTGCCCAGAGAGAACAGCAGGGCTGGGCTGAGCACTGAGCTGGAGAAGGGTTTCTTGGTATATGAGGTCATAGCAGCGGAAATTTTGATGTGCTTCGTTAATCCTTGTCCAATACAAAAATGGAAATAACAAAAAACATTTCTTCTCATTCCATCTCAATGCCTGAAAACGACAAAAAAATTTAATTTTGTGTAATAGCTCCCCTTTAAAGGCGTTTCACAGCCCTAATGCTGTGAGGTTAATTAATGCAGGACTTCACAGTTATCCTCCTGGATTATTTACACCGCACATTGTAGCTCTCTCTCTCTTTCTCTCTCAGCTGTAAAACATTAATCAACTCATCATCAAACTGGCAGGATTTTAAACATTGACATTTATAAATGGGTGTGTTAATGCAGAACACCCAAGCTGTGCAGACAGTGCTGTTGTGCTAGTTTACAGTAGTGCTGCCTGGCTGTTCGCAGTATAAGCCTAACCTGCACTACATATCGTCCCAGGTTTTATCATGTGCCACACTGCTGTCCATTTTTCTAATATACTGCACTGTTGTGTATATCTCAGGAATGACAATAAAGCTCTCCACTCCACTCTACTTCTGCACACAGTAGAGTTTATGAGCCATCTACAGTTCAGTAGTGCTGAGGGCCAGAGTATGTCATATTTTATTAGTGACCATGCCCAGGCGTGCTCATACGGGAAGTCGAGCGCTTTATTAAACAATTACACCCGTCTTTATGAAGACTGATGAGCTGGCAGAGCGCAATAAGATTATTTAACACAAGCATGCACACACACGAGTTGAACAAACAGGGTGAATATAAACGGGGCTATGATATTCCAAAAGACTATAACTCCGAGCCTCGGGGGTAACACAAAACAGGAAGTATTAAATAGAAGCGCTCTGTAATATCGCGTAACAATCAGTCGGTTAAAACTTCCTCAGATCGAATGCAATTCAAGAGCGAATGGCCAAGATTTATCGAAAATATAGGAGTCTATGGATGCTTGCATCCCCTTTTTTTCGTCTTCCGGTCCTCAGCGTTCACACACTGCCAGACAGAGCCTGTGTCAACTCTTAGAGACTGCATCATTTCGTTTTTTTCGAGTGTTGTGTCTGTGTGTGTTTGTGTGTGTGAGAGAGAGAGAGAGACAGAATACAACACTAGTAGGTGAATGTCCATCCTCTTCTCTGGATTAGCCCCTGTGTCCACAGCTGGGAGCTATCAAACCTATTATTTTATGTGCGTGTGTGTGTGTGTGTGTGTGTGTGTGTATGTGTGTGTGTGGAAAAAGGGAACCTATGGAAGATAAGCAAATAACGGCCAGCATGTTCCAAGCCGAGTCAAACGGCTAGACATGCAGTAACGCGAGAGTGCATGTGCCCTTGTCACTGATTTGGTCTTTGTTTCTCTTCACTTTAAGCGGATAAACTCGAGCGGGCTACACGAGACTGGATTAGCTGCCTTACAGTAAAGCTTTACTAAGCTGACGGTATTGTTGCGAAAGACATGATAGTATGATGGGATTGCCGGGTGTGGTTTAAGGAAGGCTGATTGGATCTCAGTGTAGTCTAGTTGCCGGTGCATTTGAATGCTGAGGGGGAAAAAGAACTCGTCATCAAGCATCCATGTAGAATCGGATTAGACGTCTATACATCTGTGCACATCTCCACTGAGACAGATGCGCATTTGCATAATAATGTTCACATTAACATGCCTTATATTCATCTGAAACTGAGGGCGCAAATTCATTTGCAGGCATCAGAACAGGGAAGTTAATCATCCGTACTTTTATAATACTTTTATTTGTGCAAACAAATAACTCGATCGTTTTTTTTCCTCTCTAGTTTTTGTTGTTCAATGAAGGTTGGAGAGACTTAAAAAAAAACTTAGTTCAAGTCAAACCTGGACTTGTGTTAAAAGATACTAGTTTGACTTGAATGGCCCTCTTATTTTTTATTCTCTCTAACCTTCGAGTTTTAAGAGGGAGAAACCATAGATGGTTAAATGGATAAAATATAAAACATGTGCTGTTGGTTATTAAAAAAATAAGGTATTGAAAGAATGAACACGAAGGTTGTAACGTAATGTCAGACATGATTGCACCACCACGACACTGATCATTTTCCTGTAACAGCATTCCCCATTATGATTTATTTCTCACGTGTGTGCGTGTGTATATATATATTATATATATATATATATATATATGTGTGTATGGGAGACAGAGTGTGAAGCAGACAGATGCTGGAATATTGCTTTGTTTATTTCAGCAGTAAGGCATTCCCCAAGCAGCTTCATCTGCCTGCTCTCAGCTCCACACTACAGACACCTGAATCAAATTACACACACACACACACACACACACACACACACACACACACACACACACAAACACACACATACACACACATACACACACACACACACACACACACACACACACACACACACACACACACACACACACACACACACACACACGTCAGGGCTGTTAAACCATGTGCTCTGGTGGCCATCATATTCCCACAGGCTGCTGGTCTGCCGCTTTAATGGCAGCTCGAGAAAAAGCAGTTAGGTGTGTTAGTGACCTGATGCCTCCAGCCCTGTATGTCTCTGTGTGTTTTTTGTGTGTATGTGTGAGTGTGCTCACATGTGTGAAAAAAGAACATCTGTCTAACATCTGTGCATTTATATGTGGGCCAGTTGGTGAAATCACCTGACATGCTCAAATAAGCAGCTCCATCACACCCCCTGTTCACCAGTTTAATAGCTAACCTGCTGCCCTCAATAACTTTCTGAACCAGGACAGGCCTGGGCTAAAAACAGAGAATTGCTCTCCTTTGTATCTCTTCGCAAAATTGGATCTCCAACAAACGAGTCCAGGGTATGGAATTCTGGGAATTTGGAACTGGTATGTGTTTTACTGAATTATTAGACACCATGGACTGTTACCATGAAATTACAAATGTACTACAAAGTAATACAAAAGATAACTATAAGGTACTATGGTGTTCAAGTCAAACCGGGACTGGTTAATTTTCTCACGAATGAAGGTATAAGACTGATTGGCATATGGAGATGAGACTTTTACAGATTTGCCGTGGTAAAATATTTGAATGGTGCAAATATTTTAAAGACGCCGGTACAATGACGATCCAGGCCGAGGTGGCTCAGAGTCATTCCCGTGAACGATCAGCGAGTGGAATGCCTTGCAGAATCATTGGAAATCAACAAATAACTTTCTTCAACTTGCAAAAGAGACGCATCCTTTTGTATAAACTGTACACACAACCAATCACAAGCACACTTGTACATTACAGGAACTCGGCTGAGAGTTATATTGCCGCATCGCCCGTACAGTCCTGACATCGCTCAAAGCCATTTCCACATGTTTGGGCCATTCAAGGAGTTCCTGGGAGGTCAGCGTGCCAGACATGAAGCTGGCAGGGCAATCATGGCTCAGGAGTACTGAGAAAACGGTCTACCTTGATGGTATCCACACACTAGTGAAACACTTGGGTTCAGTGCATTAATGTAGCAGGGGATTGTATAGAGAGGTTTCACTTATTCTGTTATTCTTCAAAATCAAGAATCAATCAAAAAAGACTCGCGAAAGAATTTTTTGGAATGACATAACATGATTAAACATGGTAAATTTAAACATGGGTCACTCAGATATCAACATTAGTGTTAAAAAGCTTTGTTCTAGACAGGAACTTATTGTTCTAGATGCCGATATAAAAGAAAGACAAAATACAAAATATTCCCAGAGATATTCTCGTTTGAATTTTTCTAATTTGTCACTTCTGGGGAAATGTTTTTTTTTTCTTCCCTTTTTGATATTTCATATTGCATTAGTTTTAGTGTTCGTCTGATTAAACACTCTGTAAATCTCCTGCCTGCATCTACACAGGATGTTGGCGTATTTTATCAGCTCGTTAGCAACAAAGTTTTTTTTTTTTTTTTTGCTGTGTATCTTTTCCCACACTATTAACTTTTTCAAACGTTCTTCATTTGCGAAAAAAAAGTGCGTTCTTTTTTGCCGAGGGTGGAATTAGGTCTTCATTAAAGTTGACAGAGTGTGGGTGGGTGAAGGCGGTGCTGAGAAATCCTCCACAGCTGAGAAAAGGTTCTCGCTAAATACTTTGCTGTTCTAGTTTGACAAACTGCTGTCAGGTTTGTTTAGATTCAGCAGTGGTGTGGCATATCTCAAGCACTTTTGGCTTTTGTGTAAATCCGTGAGACCGTTTTTGCACACAGTCACTTGTTCTGAAGGGAAATAAGTCACCGTACAGAATTTAATCGCAGGTGTCGGTGTCATTGCTGAATTGCCTTTGAGCAGCTTTAAGTTGTCATGTATTTAAAAAAAAAAAAAAAGAAGACTTACATGGATGCTTAAGATAAAAATGCATGAGGAAGGTACTGTATGTCTGGTCAGTGATTCGGTTTGTTCAGTCATTTCTCCGTCGCAGTATTTTGCTGTGAAAATGAGAGGTTTTATATCTAAATATCTCTAAATGTGCTTGAGGGTTTTATCATTAGAAAGATGATTAAGCATGTAAATACACTCACATATGCAGTATTAAGCAGTAAATAGGACGTTCAAAATGTGCTTTAATCAAAACAGTACACAACATGATATAATTAAGCAATAATCATACGAGAGACCGTGCTTTTGTGTTCGATGTCAGCACGGCTCTAAGAGTTTTCGGCTGCACTTTTCAGTACAACAGCACAACCTCGAGTGTGATATTGCTTTTATACAACGGTTCCACAAACACAGTTGACAGTAATTCCCTTTTAAATTCCCTTTAAAATATCAGGTTTTATCACCCATTAACCTCCAGGTTCCATGGTTAAATCCCAAATAGGGTTAAATGTAAAGCTAGTGCACTAGGGCATACAATCACTTCTTCAACTCCCCAAGTAGTGCCCTTGATTAGGGGTTACAGAGGGATTTTGGATTAAGCCTTGCGTAATAATCTGGTTAGCTTCCTAGCTAGGCTTAGGCATGAATACAGAGGCACTTTGGAGCCACGTTTGAAGTAATTATTAAGTAATGTTACCAGATGTGTTTTTTCATTGAAAGCGCTCTGTGAATGTGTTGGAACGTGGGTTTTGGCAGGTAGCTGCTATCTTCTCACTACTGCAGACAATACCCACCTACAGTACCTTTACTCATGCTGCGATTAAGAACACTTGTACAGTGTAGTGATACATAGAGCTAAATGTCCTAGTGCTGTTACGATCCATTATCACCCCTCGTCGAAAGCCTCATGTCCAATCAAATTGCTCGGATGAACCTACCCATGTTTAATTATTTTCACTGTACAACATGTATATGCTGCATCACACAGCCATCAGAACTTCAAGCTGCTTGTTGAGCATCTCTTTCCAAGTCCAGGGAAATTAATCATTTTCTGTTATAATAACATTCATTCTTCTGGAATGACATTCCAGTAGATTTCGGAAATTTGTTCTCATTCAACCACAAGAGCATGAGTGAGGATCAATGCTGATGTTGAGTGAGGATGCCTCGTGTGTGTTCCAGTTCACCCCAGAGGTATTCAGTGAGGTTGAGGTCAGGGCTCCGTATACTGTAGGCCACTTGAGGTCTTTGACCCCAACATCAGCAAGCCACGTGTTTACCGAGCTCGCTTTGAACAGGTTTCTACACATTATTCTGCGTTTTCAACGTTATCGCAGCTGTCTGGGGAAGAACCACATCTGGTCGAGTATCCACAAATTCACCATTTTTTCTGCTTTGTTCTTTATAAGTGGAGTCTAGTGTAAGGAATTAATTCTCCATCCAACTGTAATCTGGTGTACTTTTTTAGATGACTGTTCAAATGTTTCTTTATCCATCTGAGTATCATGCGTGTCATTTTTTTCAATATGTAAAGGTATTTTAGAAAAAAAGTGAGAAGCAAAATGTAGACAGAGAATGTCACAGCACAACTCTGAAAAACATCCTTTTGCTCAGTTGAGTTGTTGAGTTGTAGCCTGAGGCTCAGAACCGAGAGTGACCTAGTTCTGAACTGAACTACAAACTCACAGTCATGGAGAAAAAAAAAAATCTCATTTTATGCCTATTTGTGATAACTTCTGAAACAAATCTCTGTTGCTCAAGCCTTAACGTTTTTGGCGCTCACATCAATATACTTGCCTACTATAATAGATTGGAAAATTATACCTCTGTAAACTTAAATGTGGTAGTAAAAGTGAATGTTTATATCTGTGCTGTTGAGAAGCATTCTTGGCATTGCAGTGAAGAGAAGCACTTCCTTAACCTGTGGATAGCTGCAATAGTTAAGCCTTTATTTGTCACATATACATTACAGCACAGTGAAATTCCTTCTTCGCATATCCCAGCGTAACTGGGGTCAGAGCGCAGGGTCAGCCATGATACAGCACCCCTGGAGCAGATTGGGTTAAGGGCCTTGCTCAGGGGCCCAACAATGGCACCCTGGCTGAGCTGGTAATTGAACCGCCAATCCTCCGATCAGAAACTCAGTGCCTTAGCCCTCTGAGCCACCACTACCCCAGAAAGAGGTTACAGCATCACCCAGGAATCGAACTCGCGATCTCCAGATGATAGGGCGAGTGATGTATAACTAAAACGGAAAAAGTAAAAGTAAGTCTAGAAAGAGGTACTTTGTGACCAAATGTACGTGGACATCTCACCAGCACACCCATATGTGGGCCTTTTCTAATGATGTTAGACCAGATTGAACATTTAGGAAACTACAGTATTAAGGAAAGTAAACATTTTGAACAATATATGGTATTTGCTATTTTATATCTGCATTGATGGGTTCAATTCCCAGCCAATGCCCAAACCCCAGCCACTGGATGCAGTGCCGGTCCCAAGCCCAGATAAAATCTGCATATCCAGCGTAAAATCTGTGCCTGTGTGCGGATCGGATCGTCCGCCGTGGTGACCCCTTCCAACATGGTGTTTGCTGTTTTATACTTTGTAATGTTATATACACTGTATTAATTTCTCTCCAAAATCTTGTGTTAATGATGTGAGAGTCGGACCGCTGCGTTACGTTTTCTTCAGCACGTCCCAAAGATTCTCAATGGGGTTAAGGTCTGGACTCTGTGGTGGCCAATCAATGTGTGTAAATGGCTTTACATGCTGCCTGAGCCACTCTTTTAAGATTTAACCCAGATGAATCCTGACATTGTCATTCACATCTTGGAATATGCCTGTACCATCAGGGGGAAAAAAATACACTGATAGTAAAAACCTGGTCATTCAGTATATTCAGCTTGTCAGCTGACCTCATTCGGGATATAACATTGCTGAACCTAGACCTGACCAACAGAAGCAACCCTACAGTACATCATTACACTGCCCCAAGGGCTTGTGGTGTACAGCAGGCACTAAGCATGATGAGTGCATTACTTTATCCACTTCTCTTCTTACCCTGATGCACCCATCTATCTGGAACAGGGTAAATCTGGACTCACCAGACCAAATGACCTAGCAAACTAAAGCCTTTTTTTCTGGTTAGCCTGACTGATTTTCTTAAGGCTACACAGCTGTTTAGTCCCAATCCCTTGATTTCTCCTCACTTTGTGTGTATGGAAATGGTCTTACATTACTATAAAACATTGCTTTGAGTTTCGCATTTCTTTTTATGAACTATTTGATTTCACTAAGGCTTTAAGTGATTTTCTATCATGCTCATTCAGGATATTTTTCCAACCACATTCCTTCCTCATTCACCATCCTTCCATGTTTTAATAATTTTTTTATAGTAGTTTTACAGGTCATACCCTAATTTTATCATTTTCTGCAATCCCTGTAGTTGTTTTCATGATGCATGGCAATAATCTGATGCTTCTGAAACAGAGTAACATCTTTGCCACAAACACAGGATATGTCTTCTGACATGGTTGCTTACGAAATGTGAAGGTACTCATTCCATCAGTTAGGGTTAAATAACTAGTTGCCAGCTGAACCATATTAATCTCTACAGTAATTATCCAGTGGAAGATTCTTACCTATTTGTTTAGTTAAATCCAGATGGTGACTTTTTTGGGCTGGGTCGGTTCATATCAAATCTTACAATTATGTACAGTTTACAGAATAGACAGGGCCAAAAGTATGCGGACAGAACAGGCTTTCAGATAGCATTAACCTCACCCCCCACTGAATACTTATGGGATGAAATGCAACTCAGATGTTATGCCAGCCCAGTAATGGTGTCAGACCTCAATGATGCTCCTGAGCAAATCCCTACAGACAGACTCTAAAATCTAGTATACAATCTTTCCAGAAGATTGGAAGTTGTTCTAGTAGTAAAGAGAATGCCAACTCTATAGTAACACATTGGATGTTCAACAAGTTCAAATGCATTTGATGGTCAGGTGTTTGCATACTTTTGGCCATGTGGTGTACATGCAGCGTTGTAGATCTGGATATATTACCCAGTGATACAGCTGTTCAGATAGCCAGGGCAATTCATTTCACCACCAGAGTGCCAAGACAGAGAAAAGTCTTTACGCTTGTCACCTCCATACCTTGAGGAATGGTAGGTTTAGCTGTGCCACAACCATCAGTGTTTTAAATCTGGTGGTGACGGCTACAGGAAACCAGTCAAGGGAATGCAGTGTGGGAATAGTGTGACTTGAGGAGATTGAAAAACCAGTCATGCAGCAACAGTCTAGATTAGTAGTATCAGTCAGACGTGCTGCCCGGCATACATTTGTGTGTTGAATGAACTAAATTTAATAAAGCAGAATGATCAATCCCTTTTTTTTGTTTTGGAGGTCTTGACCATAAAACATGACATCCAGCCATGTGGAACATTAAACGATGTTTGTTTGAAATTTCATTCTTTTTTGCGTTTTCACTCCACTCTCAATCCCACGATCCTTTGCATACTGTAGCATTTTTACCTTTCTCTGTACAGCAGGAATGGCTGGTGAGATACAAGACACTTCACATTGGCCTCATTCCAGTGAGAGAAAAATGTTCTTTCTTTGTCACTGTTGAAATGCAGCCTCAGTTAAAATTCTGAATTAAACTTCCCTGTAAGCAGCCATGGAAATAAAAAGATAAAGACCAGTTTCATATAATTTTGTTAGGAGTAAGCAGAACTCTTACATGTTGTCTGATTTTCAGCACATGAGTAACGCGGTGTGGGCTGTGTGTTGTTTATGCTCTATTGTTGCTGCGTTTATGGTGATGATGATGCAGAGGAAATTTTGAAAAACAAAACAAAAAAACAGATGAATTCACCAGACTCCTTTGTGTGGCTCTGAGACTCCCCTGTGTACTGTGGTGGTTACTGCTTCGTTTTATCAGAACTAATTACAATACGGGCTCAAAACATTTCACAACATCACATCGTTGTATAAATTTGGTATTTTTTCCCCAAACACTGATGTACGGGAGAGCAGTGGCTTAGACGGCCACATACAGTATGTAAAAATAATGACATCAATTAAAGGCGAGTTTGATTTCCGGGTGATGCTTCATCCATCTGCAGCTGGGAGTCCAGATAGCAGAAAGCTGTGCTCCCTGGGGATGGAAGGGATGGCATACCTACCTGTACACTCTCACCTCCATCACTATCCAATCATGAGTGGAAGGAAGATTACATTTTTCTCCAAGTGTGTTACGCCGTTCTCAACATTGCATGAGCTGCAGTTCAAAAGGATTCAGTCAGCTGGAATATGTTTCGGATGAAGCATGTTATAGTCTCCACCCTCCCTGTTTGGTAGTTTTTGACTTGAGTGTATAGTGCTCTAACTGTGATGGCTTTAAATGCCAACAATTATGTATGGAGAAAATTAGAAAAGAACAATTAAAATAAATACATATAAAGGATGTTGTTCAGTCATACTCGGTGCAACACGTTGATTTTCAGTGTAACCTTGGATTGCGAGTAACTTGGTCAGTGAGCGGTTTGCAAGGCGAGCAAAATTTTCTAATACATTTTAACCTAATAGACGAGCGAGGTCTTGATATATGAATATACGCATGCACTTTATCTGCCGAGTGTCATGTGAGCACAACTGAGCCAATGGTTCTTCAAAGATTCAAAGGTTCTTCTAATCATCTCCCATGCTCAGTCTCAGTGAACCTGTGTATTGTTTACTATAACATTCTGACCGTATGTAAATCAAAAGCAAGTGTCATTAGAGAGGTTCCTTGTTAAATATTCAGTTTCCAAAATCTGTCAGAGAGCAGTGACTCCATTAGTGTGTGTGTGTGTGTGCGTGTGCGTGCAAGTGTCATTGGAGAGATTACTTGTTAAAGAAGTTTCCAGACAGAGCAGCATTTCCGTTTGTTTGTGCGCGCACAAGCCCAGGTGTGTGAGTCCTACCCAGTAGCCCCCTCCTCTCCCTTCTCATCTTACTATAGCCATGATTCTTTTCTAAAAGGTAAAGTACAGATTAATTTATTTTATTTTTACTTTATATTTTGTATTAGTTATTTTTATATGAATATTTTTGTGTTGTGGAATGAATCATCAGAGTTTCCATTATTTTTAAGGGGAAATTTGTTTTGATATACAAGTGCTTTGATATACAAGCATGCTTCTGGGACAAATTATGTTTGCCAAGGTTTAACTGTAATTTCATATAAACATACAGTTAGAGTTTACATATTTGATTGATTGATT
Source organism: Clarias magur (assembly GCA_013621035.1). Taxonomy (NCBI): domain Eukaryota; kingdom Metazoa; phylum Chordata; class Actinopteri; order Siluriformes; family Clariidae; genus Clarias; species Clarias magur. Next base: position 2,692,667 of record QNUK01000005.1, on the reverse strand, counting down.
TAAAAACAAACTATATACCTGATTTTACCAGGTTAGCTAAAATGTTCTCCACTGTGTATATTTTTAGTTAAAGACACATTTGTGATTCATAACCATAATGAGTTCACTTCGTGTACTTTGATCTGATTTTGGTCCTTTGTTTGGAATTGCTTTTTTTTTAGTGGTTGACTATACTAATATGTTCACTTCTTCTGTGTCATCCTTGATTACTTGGATTAAATTCTGTCCTGATTTTTTTTCCTGTTCCAATTTGGATAATTTTCCTGGTTAAGTTCTTAGCCTTCCTTCTTGTTCCTGTGGTCTTTGCATTTCACCTTAATTAGAAGTGGCGCTATTACTTTTCCAACTGATGGAAGTTTCTTTTATCCGGGACTACTGTAGGTGGCCATATCTCTCTCTCAATTTTGCACTCGCTGCAAGGAAACTTGTATCAAAATGTCCTGCCAGGTTTCCAGAGCGCAATGGAATGATTTCAACATCGGGCCAAACACACTGTGTTCTTTGAGTTGCTTTGTTTGTGACCTGTGCCGAATCGTTTTGCTCCCCAGGCTCCTAGCTCACTCGTTTATTGTCTGATAGGTAAACCAGACGTCACGTCTAAGAGCTCAAAAAACTACTTTTAATACACTCCTTCACAAATGTCCCTGAAATTACTGAAAACATCACTTTATAGACTTTAATGGGGTTTGTAGAGTGAAAAAAAAAACACACACTTTTGGACCACTTTGAAAAACTGCCATCCTATACATCCTGTGTTTTAAAAATACACATAAGAAACATGACGTCCCATAAGATTAAAGCCTCCTCTATTAAACAATCTAATAATCAAAGCTCTAGCACCTACTGTTCTAACTTACTGATCTAAGTAAAAGAATCACAAAGTTAAAGATTGTTACGCTCTCTGTGAGTTTTGCATGCATCTGGGAGCGACAGTTGTAGCAAGTGGCCCAAGCCATGCCCTCCTTAATTCTCACAAACACACACACACTCCCTGTTATCACAGGCCATGCAAAGGCATATCTTTGTAACTGTACGGCCAAGAAACAAGCCATTTTCAGGCTTTTTCCCAGGAAAAGTTGTGCGACACAATTTCTTTCTTTCTTTTTTTTTTTTGTGGATTTTTCCCCGATTTTCTTCCTAATTTAGTCGTGTCCAATTCCTCCCCATCACTAGGGGGCTCCCACATTAAGGCTAATACTATCACGTGTTTTCTCCGAACCACTTGACGCCAGCCGACCGCATCTTTTTGAACTGCTCGCTCGCGCATCGTTGGGGGCGGCGTAACACACTCGGAGGACAGCGCTATCCGCTCCCTCTGTTGCGCGAGCTCATAGACGCCCCTGACTGCCTGTAGAGCCGTGATTAATGAGGGAGCACTATGCACCTCTCATCCCTCCCCTCTGAGAGAGCTCGGCCAATCATCTCTCTCTAGACCTCCGGCTGCGAGAGGTTACAGCACCACCCGGGATTCGAACTAGCGATCTCCGGATGATAGGGCGAGTGCCCTTTTTGACCCTTTTTGTGTCGCGGCCACTCGGAGGGCCGCGACACAATTTCTTAAGACTTTTATCTAGTCTGTTTTAATTCTTAATGTTAACCTTAACCCTGCTTGCACTTAAATGATTGTGTAGCTTTTCCATATTGATAGTATGTCTGTTTAATTAAAATAAATTAGGTTCATATAATACTTAATTCTACTGAAATATTTTAACCTAATTCCACACACACCCACACACACCCACACACACCCACACACACACACACACACACACACACACACACACACACACACACACACACACGGCGTCTGCGCGCACCAATGGAAACACTCATCTGTCAGGATTTATTTGTACTTTTTTAAAGGTATAGTGCAGATCCATTTGTTTTATTTTCATTTTATAGATTGTATTAATTATTATTTAATTTTTTTTTGGGGGGGGGGGGGAGTGGAATGAATAATTTGAGTTTTTATTATTTCTTATGGGAAATGATGATTTGGTTTACGAGTGTTTTGGAACATGTGCCCACTTCCGGAACCAATTATGCTCGTAATCCAAAGTTCCACTGTACTTGTTTACTACCACAGGTTGTTTTTTGGTGACTGATGGACTGAAAACCTGTCAAGTCCATCATTATTTTTGGGGTTTCTCACAATTGCAACATTTGTACTTTTAATATTGTCTAAAGCTTGTAGGCATGTTTAAATCTTGTAGTGTAGCCCATGTGTAAGAGATTACAGCCATTACACTGCCACACATTTCTCCCTCCTCTCACTCCCCAAAGTTAATTGCTTTTCCGGCTCACCTTATCTGAAACTTCTTCAGTGCATTTCATGATTCTCCTCCTGTCTAAGCTTTTCATTCATTGTCCTCAGGCTTGTTGATTGATTGGTAAAGTAGATAGGGCTGAGATGGAGGCCAGGGATTCAAGCAGGGTGGGGGAGAAATCGGTGGTTAGTGAAAGCTTAAGGCCATGAAAGCAGATTAGGATCATGCCAGGATGTTTTTACTCTCCGTCTGGTTCAGAGTCATTATAAATACCAGTGTTAAGGTATTAAGTGATCGATGAGCCGCCAGACATCATGTTTGCATGTAAATTCATCTGTCCGGGTATGTCGTGGAGCATCAGTATTCAAGGACGATGACAAATGTCCACTTTAGTCTGTGTTTCTGCTGCAAGGGAATAATGGCCATCCAGTAAGAGTCCTTATAAAGAAAATGGGACTCGGCATAGAAACCATGATTTTGCCAAACATAGTTAATTAAAAGCGACTGCATGTTCCGTTCTCTGACAGTTCCAGACAATAAACAGATTCCCGAGCTGCACACACAGATTGTGTATTGCTTAGTAGGGTTGTGGTTGTTTTGTCAGATTTTGACCTTAATTATCCAAGATAATCACATGAAGGAGTGACTGATTCTTTCCACACAGCAAAAATATAATAACATACTGACTGTACCACCAACTACAAGCAAGTAGCAAATCATGCAATGCTCTGTCAGTATTCTCCTTGCATGTTTAGTCACAATTACAATTTACTTTTTGGCCATAATGTTTTACTCCTGAATAGGCGAAATAAACTGTGTTTATATAAGTGTACCCACAGGGAACTAGCTGTATGCCAGGGTTTCTCATGCGTATTTAAGTCAATAAAAGAAACAATGTGTAAATCCTTATTTGTTTCTCCAGAATTACAGTTTGACACTCAACACTTGTAACAGCCTGAAAATAGACTTAGCTGCCAGACCATGGCCATATTAACTTCCCTGAGTTCTGTCTCTGTTCCTCTCATTTAGGAAAGACCAGCACCTCCTGTCTTCGGTGAACTGCTGGTACCTGGTTTTGAATCAGACTCGCAGAGAGAGCCGAGATCACGCCACACTCAACGACATCTACATCAACAACGTCATCGTCCGTCTGGCGCAGGTCAGCGAGGACGTCATTCGCCTGTTTAAAAAGGTCTGGGTCTTCTTTGTCTCCTCTTTAACATAAAATTGGAAATGTTATACCACACTGTAGTACCTGTTGAATGTCCATCATGATATCAACACTCGTGAGACATGAATGCCTTTCTTATAATTTGATCCCAGATTGGTGCAATCTTGAGATTGTGGAAAAACAGGAGAAATCTTAGACGGCGAAAAACCTTTTCAGGCATGGTGGAAGTTTTAAAATGTTTGAAATGTTTAGAATGTTTGAAATTAATAATTGGTTTGAAATTTATTCTTTAGGTTTAGGCTGCACAATACAATACTTTAATTGTCTGTCAATCAAAAATGATATATGATATAAGTACATTACAAGAGGTTTTTGTCTGGATAAGTTTTCTTGCTCTGCACATCAACTGTGAAGTTTGTCATTGGGACAATGTAAGCAATCAGGGCAAAATCCCACAACCCTCGTTCCATGCAAAAATGCATTCCAAAGTAAAAAAAAAAAAAAAAAAAAGCAATTGCTAACAAAGCAAGAAAAAAACCCTACACAAACGGAAAAAAATAATCATAGTGCATTCAGTTAATAAGATTAAATTAAAACACAATTTAGAGAAGCTACTGTCCACATGAGCATGAGGCTGTGATGCTACCTGGCAAAGCATCAGGTTACATTTGACTATGGCACGTGCCATACACTTGAGCTAAACTGAGTGGGTATGTTACAAAGATATGATATGTTTAGTAAACCAACTCTCTAAATATTTCCTATATTAGCCACCTGACTATACAGTTACTTCCTGGTTAGCCATATGTTTAGTAGCGGTTAGCCATACACAATCATGTTGTGAGTATGCGCAGTTATTGGCATTATGTTATGCGTGTTTTTGATGAGTTTAAGAAACTACAAGCTTCCTGTGCAAGTAAGAATTGGTCTTGTGCAAACAGATCCTTTTTGCATACACTGTGAAACCAGATAAATTGGATTTTTTTCACTTTCACACATCGAACCTTGCACACCAAATTACCAAAGAGTATGCCAAAGTGATGTTAGGATGTAAAAGGGGTTGCATGAGTTTACAGTTTACTGCTGATTTTTATGTTGACGCTTTGTTTTTGACTTTTTTAATTAGAATGAATATGTCAAAGTTGTATAAGTCTTTATCCTAGTATATGTGGATAAGCCCTGGAGTCTTTTTAAGTTGATATCTCACTGCCTCGTGCTTCAGTTTGTTATTAATGTTCAGTTTGTGATTAATGCCATAGGTTTTCACAGTGTCTTTGACCATGACCACAAGTAGCCGGATATTTGTAAAATGGAGATTTTTATACTTCATTTTTAATTATTTTTTATAATTTTGTCCACACAACCTATGTGTTAAAAATATCTTTGTCCACATGAAAACGCAAAACGCCCTGTTAAGTGCATTCAGGAGCATCCCTAATCAACATGGGGCCAATCAGAAGCCTAGTTACAATCTCTATTTCCCCTGTCCACACAACACCTGTCCACACAACTGAAAACAGGATTTTTAGGTGGTGGCTATGACAATCTTGGTGGGGTGATCAGACTTTGTTGGCAGTTGTCTTGCCATCCAGCATTAAACTGGCAATACAGAATCTCGCATCTTGCTCCAGAAAGAGAATGGTGTGGAAGAGCAAGCAATGGAGCCGAAGGGTGGTCAGGATGAACGCACTCAGCATATTGATCATTTAGCAGGGAACTACGCTTCAGAGTGCAGTGTGCAGTGGAAAATTCCTGATTTGAGTGCCAATAGTGGACAGACGGTGAAGTCCATCGGCAAGCAGCTGCACACCATCCAGCAGCAAGTAAAGGAGCTCGTTATCCAGATTCAGACTCCTGCTGTGCTGCTCTCCAAGCACTGCATGTAGTGGAGTGGATGCAAGAGCTCCAGGCTGAGCGAGCAGCACTGTACTATCTGAGGCATGCACTGTACTGCCTGAGCCATACCCTGCACCATCTGCGCCACGCCTAACTCTGCAGTGCAGCTGCCACCTGCAGCTGCATTTGAAACCGTCGTGCTCGCTCTGAGGACTGGGTTTGAGGACACTCTAGTCTCGTGAGCGCCACATCAGGATTAAAGGATATCACACTTACAGTGTATTCCAGTGTGCTCATCTCCATCCCTGTGCCCTTGCCCCGATTCTCTCCACATGCCCATGCCCAGTTCCGTCCCTGTGCCAAGTTTCTTTTCTGGTCCCTTGCACACGCCCAGTCCTGATCTCCATACATCTGCAGTTGTCCTCACATGTCTACGTACCCCATAGGTAAAAATACGAGTGAACTAACTTAAGTATATACTGTAGTAGTTTTATTCCTTTATTCTACTATATAGGTCTATATGTAAAAAATATTTTGGATGAAAATATTACAGCAGTTTAGTCCTTAAACTAATGTTTGTATCACCAACACCTCAGGTACACTGTCCTGTTCAGCATAAAAGGTTGAAAAAAAAAATGTGTTGGTTATATTTCTTCTTTATGCATTGCTGCATATGCCTGTATTGTGTTGGTATGATTCTTGAAAATAGAGAGTCACAATTGTACAGAATTAACAAGTAATTGTAAGGAAAAAATTTCATAATTATGTGATGTTTATTGCAGCTGCAACTTGTGATTACAAGAAACAAAATCATTGTTAAGTGATAAATATGTGTTTCTTGTGTGTAGAAGAAATGGGGCTTCGGTGCAAAAAATCTAAATCAAATCAAATCAATCCCAAAATCAAACAACAGTATGATATGCAGTTAAATATATAAATAGATATGCTTAAATGACTGTAACCTAGAAAGGAAAGATGAATTACAGTAGAATAACCAGATAGAAACATAGATAGATTTTCCTGTGGTAATGGAAGAGAAAAATTGCAGTAGGAAAGGAATAAACTATATTATATTATATAAAATATAAAATTTATAAATTTACAGATTTGCAACATCGTCATGGCAGCTGACCTCACTGGCGCCATCTTAGTTCTGTATAATATGTGATATGATGTTAATTCATATGAAGTCCTTTTAACAATTTGATTTAAATAGTATTGGTAATAATTTATTATATTATTATTATTATTATTACTAATCAACCAGTATGAATGGGACATTTTAAAAGACTACACATAGCACTGTACTATTTAATTATGCTTTTCACTACGTTGAGAATTATAACAGATGAGTTCTGGCAGCGAGCACAAAAAACTGCTGTACTTGCTTGATTCAGCTTTCCAGCCTGTAGACTCCTTACCGTAGGCATTTTAAACTGGGCGTGTGTCAACGCAGCACCCCGTTACACACCTCAGAACCATGGATAATTCCTTGCTTTCTCTCATCAGTCATATAATATTAGCTAATCATGTGCTATTACTCTTTGTTCAGTTACTTCACAGTATGCCCTAGGCTTTGGAAATATAAAGATGCATAATCAGTCATGTTTGAACAATTTTTCATGCATTAATGAAGGACATTGCCACATGGTTTATACTCGACAGCTCGGGGCTCTATATGTGAGAAGGTGTCAGCACATAGCCCAGATTCCTGAGGTCTAAAGCAAACAGCAGCAGCATGTTTACACCTGGCTGAGCTTCCTCTAGGTGTGTGCAGTCTCAGTTAACATTCACAGGAAAGGCTGGAAGTGGAGAGCATGAATAAGCCAGTGCCGGGCACGGAAAGAGCCGAAGGGATTAGTGGCAGCTTGTGTTGGTCAGAGGTCTGACCTTAAACGGATTTAAACTATGAATGAATGCAGTAAAGTGGTGCGATTCGGTAGAAGCCTAATGTAATAAGCATTTTCTGTCCACTGTTTTAGCTTGAAGGAGTACACGTATATATGCACAGAGCTTTCTTTGAGATTTATTTGAATTTGATTGGATTGTATTGGATTAAATCTATGACATTGAAGTCCATGATAATGTTGTTTCACTCTAGCCAGAAAGCATTCCCTTGTACGGTTTACTGTTGCGACCATTTTGTGCGACTTGTAAGTTGAAGCAGTATTTTTCTGCATTATTTAGGTGAAAAACAACCACATGCTGAGAACGCAAACTGGCTTGTCATCTGGTTGGCCTGCTAGCTTAGGGCTAAACACTGATCTCTGTACGATTGCACCGTGTTGACTACACCTAGTGTAACTAATAATCTCTTGGACGGTTAGCGTTCCATAAACCTATCAACTATTTTAACAGAGGGGAAGCCACCGTGTGTGTGTGTGTGTGTATGTGTGTGTGTATGTGCATGTGTGTGTGTATGTGTGTGTGGTGTGTGTGTGTGTGTGTGTGTGTGTGTGTGTGTGTGTGTGTGTGTGTGTGTGTGTGTGTGTGTGTGTGTTTTATACACTCGACAGATTTATGCACCATTTCACCTTTTCAAAATAATTAGGCCTTCAGAACGGCGGTTACTTGTTAATCAGAGCAGTGTTTCCTCTGACGGAGAGCGTCTGGACTTCCTCGTCTTTCACTGTGTTGCATCAGAACGACTCTGACTGTTTTCATGTTCAGTGTTTGACAAAGCACTCACAATACAACATCTAAACCCACAGCAGTATTGAAACAGTTAAAATTATTTTAAGGTGTTTAAATTTATTAACTACAGACATAAACATTATATACTATAAAAACTAAATTAACTGAGCCTCATTGATTGTTTAGTAGTGTGCAAATGATTTTTAGTAGGACAGACTGACCTGAAAATTCCTGATAATGTATGATATTATGAGGGACGTTCAGGTCAAACCTGGACTTTTGATTGTGCAGAATACCAGAACACAATTATGAGAGTAAAAGCTGACTTTATTTCTCTATATAATCCCGTGCTACCCTAATGCACTTCTCTAATGGTTTCATTAGTGCTGAGATACCATCAAATAAAACAGATTTGTTGGCACACCGGAGCCATTATCAGACTGCCTGCTTCACATCGGAAATCTGGCCTCCCAGGAATTCCTTTAATGGCCCAAACATGTGGAAATGGCTTGGAGCGAGGTCAGGACTATACGAGGGATGCCGTTCATTTGCCAATGCCATATCACGTGTGCTAAGGGCACAACTGCTTGGCATTTAGTGACTCCCACAAAATGCCATAAAAGGCAAAGCTCACAGGGAGCTGAAAACATCAAGATAATGACCGAAAGAGCGAAAGAGCGCCTCCCTAAGGGTCGAGTGAAGTCAATCTTTCAGTAATGCACCTCAGCCATCGCAGCATGTCGGACGTGCCAGAGACAAACTAAACGCTCGTACATATATGTAGTGCCACTTCTTTAATTGAATGGCTGGGTAGATTTATCTATATATGGTTTTCTTTTGGAACATTTTACTCCAGATTAATATGAATACAGTAAGGTGCATTCAAATGAAATAATGCCATTTAGACTTAAATTATACTCATTGTATATAGAATTACAATAACTTATTGCAATTTGTTCAATTTACAGATTTCTTGTAGGAGACAAATGTTTCTCCAGACTAAATTGATTTTCATGAACACAACATTTCGTATGTAGATGCACCTGTGCAAAAGTGATAAATACTTTTTTTTTGCACTTAATTTGAATAATGAGGCTCATTGTAAGGTATAATGTGTTGGAATGGTGTGTGTGTTGACAGGATGTGATGTATGTGTCAGGGAATCAAGTGTTGCTCGTAACACATAACTCAGCTGCTTTTGGAGTGAGTGAGTGAGTGAGTGAGTGAGTGAGTGAGTGAGTGAGTGAGTGAGTGAGTGAGTGAGTGAGTGAGTGAGTGAGTGAGTGAGTGAGTCTGAGATTGCACAATATATTAATGGCTGCACTTTGTTTTAAGACCCCCCACTGATGTTTTATTGTGCAGTGTGTATCCTGACCCCCTTTTAACATCTAACACATACTGGAGGTGCGTTTCTGTGGTTGTGGATTTTGGTGAAACTAATATCCAATTTTTTACTGTGTCACATCTAGAGGTCACACATATGTTTGCGGTATACTGCATTGTAAGACATTTTGCGATTGCATTATTGTGTTACACAACTAGATGTAATACTCTGTTCATATTTTTTGTTGTTCGTGGCACTGATCCTGCAGGTGCTATTGATTGTTGGGGATTATAGCTCTCTTTGATTTATTGACATGAAGCAGCTTTTAGAAAGCAGAAATAAATCCGTGTAGTTCATGCTCAGGAAGGGAACACCAAAGTGCAAAAAAAGCAAAGCAATAAAATAGCTTAAAGGTACGTGATGAAATTTTTCACAGAGGCCATTCATTAAACTGAATTTCCTCTCTCAGTTCAGATCTCTTGCCTTTCGTTTGTCAAGTTAGTTGGGGTAACAAATAAATAGATTTTGTTTATTATTATTATTATTATTATTATTATTATTATTATTGTCGAAATTAAAGTTATTCTTAAAGAGAAGTTAGCTGCAGTACTGCGTTTGCTCCAGGGAAGTAAACTAAACTGTAGTTTGTGCACTGATGAAGCACATAGCGGTTAGATTAAGTAATGAGAAATCGAGTTTCTATAATGCTATACATTATATCATAATCCATATCCATGTTACTTGCTCTTTGTATGTTGTTTTTCTTTTTCATTAAGATGCAAAACCTATACTAAGCAATATAGTAAATGTCATTCAAACAAGAATTCAATTTGGCAAAGTAACCAAAAAGCTTAAAACATTTCATAAAGTGATATTTAGAGTTCACAACTGACATGTGATTTCATACAGCTGTGATTTCTGTAAGCCTGGACTGCACATGTCACTTTCTCACAATCAACCACAAAATGATTGTCTTCTGGACCCAAGTCAAAGTGAGCATCTGGACGGCAGCTCAAGTTAATCTAAGCCGCACGCTCAAAAATAGTCTAAAATAATGAAACGTGAGCTGGACATGACAGAGTGCCATTATTTAAAAAAGAATGATTGAATATCAGGTCCTTTATTTTAATCACTTCCTTTAGAAGTTTACTCCCACCTCCCATGGTCTGACATGTTTGGGTGACTCAAGATGTATGAATGAGTCTTGGCAGAGATTAATTAAAGGACATGATTTGTTCTCCTGTTAAACATAACAAAAATGAAAGGAAAATGAATTGAGCACATGCTGAGACCACAGAACATGTGGTGGGGGGTGGGTGGGGCGGGGCAGGGGGGGGTTCCATGATTGACCATGACTGGAAGTTTGCATAATGCAAACTATGAAATTAGTTATAAGTAATATATAATGACATTTTGAATACATTTAAATATATAACTTTGTATATGAAACAACTAACTGCGCAGCTGTTATATAAAACTAACATTAGTACCTTTTGACTAATCAGAATTCCTCATGCTTGCATATAAACTAAACTAAGAAGTAACGACAGAGGTTTCTCATTTCAGAGTCACAACAATAATTTTGTACAAGTAAAAATGCAATGTCATTGAAATGCCAGATCTCTATATAATTTTTTTTAAATACATAATTTTTATTAAAATTAACATGTAACAAGAAATATGCACATACGTATACATATTTTAATGTAGCATCCATATATTATTATTAATATTATTATTATTATTATTATTATTATTATTATTATTAATACTATACTACTAATAATGTATTAAATAATAATATTAATAATAATTATTGTTACTTTTATTTATTTATTTATTTAACATTTCTGATCTTAATCATGGGGGAACAGGCTACACCTGGCTATGCAGCTGCTTGTCGACCGTTTGTTCCATTATTTATGAGCCTCCTAAATGGGCAAGCGTGTATGAAAACGGCTGCAATTCCAGAATGCTTATTGCTTTTGTCAAACCCCTTGAATTAAAGCTGAAAGTTTTGACTTTGCTAACATCTTGAGTGTTTTATTTCCAAATGAAATGTAGTGGTACACAGAGGCCAAATTGCTTCAATTTTTATGGACCAGACTGATATGAAATCAGTGCCATTAAATAAAATTGATCAGAAAGAAATAAGTAAAAATAAATTGTGAATAAATAAATGGAAAGGAAATTAATTACTGAATAACAAGTATGGGTGCAACATATAGTGCAACATCTCCCCACATACTGCATACTCATCGATAGGAGTCCTGTGATACTGTACGAGGACAGTATATTGACAATACATTACACTGCTTGATAATGTAGTTATGAATGGTTGCAGCTCATTATGCATTGGTTTTCCCGAATGAATTTCACTACTGATGTGCATCTACCTTACTGTTCATGAGTATGTGCATAACTAATACATTCGTGGCATGTTTTCTTCCTTTTAGAGTAAAGAAATTGGCATTCAGATGCATGAAGAGTTGGTGAAAGTGACAAATGAGCTATACACGGTGAGTAATCGGTCTCTCCCACATCTCTATTCTGCTCTTTTTTTTCCCCCTAGAGCTCACACACGGCACATTCTTCACCATGGCAACATGGCCTTTAGCTTTGCTCTATGTCTGTTTGTATTCCCGTCCAGTGTTAGGTGAAGAATGAGAACTTGTTTTCGAGTGACCTGTCTGACACAAGCATGGCAGTCAGTGGCATTATTGCTGATGATATCTGTATGAATGGTGATGATGATGGTGCTCATATTCGTGTGGGCTTCTGACTCTCGCTCACATTAGTGCCGCCCCTCTGCAGTCTCTTTCTTAATGCCCAGTTAGCCGCCTAATAATCACTCAATGTTGTAAGCCTCAGTCAGGATGAAATAAAGGACATCTAAAGCCATCTAATTCCTCCTACCTTTCTCTCTGCGTTTTTCTCGTTATCTCAATCTGGTGGCTTCCTTTTTTTGTTATCTCATCGGTGAGATTACTCTCCAATGAGTCTGTATCAGAGAACAATCTCTTTCCACTTTTCATAATTCCTCTGTGGAGTAGAGCAGTCGGCTGACTAAAATCTGTAACCAGCTGTTCAGGAGTCTTCTCCAAGGTTAAATCGAACAGCTTGCAAACGTTTGCTGAGTATTTACTGTTTTTATGTTTTCTTTTTAAACCTAAGGCACCTTATAAGATCCCTTATGAACTGAGGGCAAATACATATAATGTCTGTTTCTGAAGCATTTCATTAATCTCGAGTCTCTAAAAAGCAAACAAACAAAATATACACAAAAATTAATGAAAAAGAACATTTCTATTGTGCTATATGATGTGTTGTTACACCAGAAAAAAAAAGTGAAAGCCAATCATGGATGTTTACAATTACTTTCCCAGTGGAACAGTGGGAATTGTTTGCTTGTAAAATGAGATGTGCTTGGTTAAAATGTCAAACTCTATCTAAAACATTCTCAGCTTGGTTTATTGCTAAAGGCTGATTTATGCTCCTGTGACACGTCTGCACAGAGCCTTTATTGAGCATTTATATTTGTGCACCCATGTGTTCATGTCATGCTGCAATTACCTGACCTAACCACTAGTTGGCAGTGGGGTTTATACGCCATTTTGCTGAGTCACTTCGCCACTCTCTGCTGAGATTTTTTTTGGGTGTATAGCCGTGGCCAAATGTTTAGAGTATGACTCAAATATTAATTTTCACAAAGTACGTTGCTTTAGTATTTTTACATAATTTTTTCAGATGTTACTGTGGTTTACTGAAGTATAATTACAAACATTGCATAAGCGTCAAAGGCTTTTATTAACAATTACATTGCAAGTTTTTGCAAAGAATCAGTATTTGCAGTGTTGACCCTTCTTTAATTCTTTAAGACCTCTATAATTTGTCCTGGCTTGCTGTCAATCAACTTTTGGGCCACGTCTTGACTAATGGCAGCCCATCCTTGCATAATAAATGCTTGGAGTTTGTTAGAAGTTGGAACTGGAAAGGCATCATTACCATGTGGACTAATTACAGCTGTTGTGTAGTTACGTTTTCTGGGGTGATCCACATGAGGCTACAGGCTTAGGGTTGTACGTTCTCTGTTTTGGCTTTGCATTGCCATCTATGTGTGTTATATGCCATATATGTGTGCTATCAAGCTTAGCTACTTAATTTTTTTGTTTTGCCAAATGAATGCATGAGATACCTGATTATTAACTTGTATTGTACCTTTAATTTATAACCCTTTAATTTTAGACTCTTTTTTAGGCTTTGTTGCTGTCTTATGTTGAGCAACGATATGCTGTATAGGCACTAAGTTTGTCAGGTGTCAATTTGGTGACTCTGGACAAATTTAGAAGCCCACACTTGTAAAATGTCTATTCTGTAGCTTTACAGTTTTACTTGAACTAGGAGACCAAAAACCTGTTCTAAGCTCCATGAAGACATGGTTTGCCCAACATGAGTAAAAGATCTTAAGTTACTTGCAGAGAGCCCTGACTTCAACCCCACTGAACACCTTTGCGATGAACTGGAACACCAAACAACAATTCCCATAGCCGAAATGTAGCTCCAATATCTGGTGGAATACTTTCACACAAGACGGGAGGTTATTATATCAGTGTAAGAAATGAAAGAAGGTGTGGCGAGTAGTGAGGGTGCGCACGTGTGGGTCCAGAGACAGAACTCAGCTGGCAGAGTGGGCCCTTTAGGCAGTGCTTCCTTTGGGCTTTTCCTCGAGGCCCAGCCATCCATTGGCGCAGCATCAGACGTGATCCCTTATGACTTCCAACGTCTGGGCAGCTTACCCTGACTGGGAACGGGAGTAGCCTGTCCACCGCACAACTCAAGATTCTGAACCTTGAACTCTGGACCTCAAGCTGAGCTCCACTGCTCACTTTTATCAAATCACGTACGCCCAAAATCCATTATACTTATCCTGCGCCAGCTGTGCCCAATGTAGTGGCCCCGCCCCTTACACACCTGCAGAAGGGGAGGCTGCCTTCGGTGTCAGCAATTTGGGCGCATACCCGTTGCTGGTGTACATCATGACAATCAGCAAAGGGCAAATAAGAATGAGCCGGGGTGCTCAACAAGCACATATTAATGTGTCCACAAACTTTCGGTCATATGTAATATGGTGTATCATATAATTTGAAATAAAAATATGTGCTCCAGATGCTGGAGTTTTTAGTGTGTATCTAGCCGCCTCGGTTTACAGCAATCCAAGTGTTTTATGTGTTGGAAATTTACACAATTTCTGAAGAGAAACGTCAGCTCCAACATCTGGATATCCAGATTAAATCAATCTACCTGTTACAGTCAAAGAGGTCTTTTGAAATATGGTTCTTTTCTTGTGTTTGGAATGGATGTGTATTAGGATGTCTATTTGCTGTGAAAAAGTATTTGCCCCCTTCCTGATTACATTTTTTTTTTTTTTCATATTTGTCACACTTAAATGATTGAGATCACTTACTCACAGCAATGTGAAAGACTCATTGGCAGTTATCACAAAAGCTTGATTACAGATATTGTAATTTGCAATTACTTGTTTTCACACAGGGCCAGGTAGGTTTGGACAGTTTTTCTTTTCCCTTCATAAATGAAATCATCATTTAAAAACTGCATTTTGTATTTGCTTGGGTTATCTTTGTGTAATACTATTTTTTTATGTGCTCAGTCATTTACATGTGACCATTGTGCAAAAAAAAAAAAAATTAAAAAGGACAAATCCTTTTTCACCGCACTGTGCTTATGGATTATGATTGGTTTCATTAATTCCTATACAGAATAATGCATTATTCATTATTCTATTCTAACATACCCTGTATGTTATTCAGATCATATATCTTCTCTGCTTACTGAAAGCAGTGATTGCTGTTTTTGTTGAACAGTTGGTGCAACACACACAGAGGTCCACAGCTTGATTATCGGTGTGTATTTCAAGGTCACAGCCTGAGAGGATAATGAATTTGGAAAAAAGATGCAGGAGAGTTTAACCCACCATATTTTCTTTCCGGATGTGAATGGGCTGTGTGTGTGTGTGTGTGTGTGTGTGTGTGTGTGTGTGTGTGTGTGTGTGTGTGTGTGTGTGTGTGTGTGTGTGTGTGTGTGAGAGAGAGAGAGAAAGCTTTAACATTTCTCGAATATGGCTCATCTCCAGGGATAGATTAACCTGCAGCTGTGCAGATATATATACGTAGATAGGTATTTTAATCTTGCACATGTAATCTCTAATATAATATTTCAAATGGGCCATTGAGTTATTTTGCGTTTTTCAAGTTATTGACCAGACCTGTTTCTTGATATGGAATGATGTGTAGGGAATCACCAATGAGCCTGCAGTAATGCTTCTGCAGCAGCGCCAGTGGAAAAGCAAAAAAAAAAAAAAAAACACTTCTTCCTAGTGCAATAATGCATGTAGCACCTAAAGCCGTTTGTATATTTCATTCGTTTTACTCGTCCTACTTGGTATATTTATCTTCAACAGATTTCGTACATATTCACTGCGGAATAATGATCAATTAAGCATTTGAGGTTCAGCATTTCTTTGCTAATGATGTTGCAGAGAAGCTAGAGTCACATTCTCTGCTTTCGCTTTGCATTGCCATCTATGAGGTTATTTAGGTGTTTTACGTATTCTGTACACAGACCGAAATGTAGGAACCTGAAAGCTTTGAACTGAAGGCCTGTTGTGTCACTGTACAGCAGTATTTTGACATCCTATCCGGGGTGAATTCCTGCCTAGAGCCCAGTGTTCCCAGTATACGTAGGTTCTGGATTCACCACAACCCTGACCAGGATAATGCTTACTGAAGATGAAGAGTACCTCACATGCACCTCTAAGGTCCCTGGTTGCATTTTGTGTTCAGCTTCCTGCTTGGATGGTGATTCTGCAGATATTTCTCTTGGATGGTGATTCAGGTTCTCAGATATTGCTTCATCTCCCAAAAAATATGCCAGGAGTTGGATTGAGTGTGCTAAATTTCCCCTAGGTATAAACAAATGTGTGTTTGTGTATGGTACATGCTCTGTGATGTACTAGCATCTTATTCTGGGCTTTGGCTCCTGAGACATCGCTACCCAGACCAGGGTAAAGTATTTACTGATAAAGATAAAATAAATAAGAAAAAAATGGTCCATACAAAGGCTCTTCATGTCCAATATATTGGCAATAATATTGGCCCCCTTAGAGAATTTCCTTGTATAAAGAAAGCATACAACAATAAACAACAGGAGAGGTACTGTTTTTAACAAGACACTGTTCGGTAATAAAAGTGTCATTCCTTTATCAATTCATTCATTCTCTGTCCTGGTCAGAGTTGAGATAGATGCAGATATAAGCATTAGCTAGGATTTTATACTGAATAGGACTTCTTTCATACATGTCCACACACTCACTCACTTAAACTGTACAAGGTCAAGGGGGCCTGAAGTCTACCCCAGGGGACTCAGGGCACATCCTGGAGGTAAAACACCCTGGATGGGTCCCAGTCGGTCGCATGGCACAAGCACATACACAAATTATGGGCAATTTGGAAACACCAATTAGCCTACTCCGCTTGTCTTGGGACTATTGGAGGAAACTGGAGTACATGGGGTAAACCCACCAAGCCCAGACGTGGGAACCATTGACCCTGCAGGAGCAAGGCCACAGTGATAACCACCGCTAGTGCGTTTAAGGACTAGCCTTATTGCCATGTTTAAGGGAGGCAGGATTGGGTGGTGAGATTGAGTGAAACATGCATGAAACGACACTACGGCATTAAACCGCACTCAGGAATCAACCAGGAAACCTGAGTCTGTGCCACCTTGCCACCCGTCATATGAAATTATATCATTGTATTGGAATTGACATCATATTCTTAGGCTTCATAGCCTATTGTATGTTGTCTGTGTGACATTTTGTACCATGTTCAGCTAAAAAGATTAATTAAGTGGATCTTAGTATGTTTGATACTGTTGAGGTGCGAATGTTGGCCCACATCACTTTTGAAGGTGTTGTTGTTGGTTTGTAAAAAAAAAAATCAAATAGCTCAAATCTCTGTTCATGTTTTCAGCATGGCTGAAAATGAGATTCTGCTACTTGGGGACTTACACACACATATACTGTATATCCAGCTAGCTTGTAAACACACTTCCCTTTTTTATCCTCGGTAAAAGAATGAGCTGACATCTTCGGTTGTTGTAAAATGGCCTATTTGTTCATGTGCTTCCATGCAGGAGACTATATTTATATAGTATTAAATCTGTTAGTTCTAAACTAGGGGACATTGTGTTATATTTTTCTGCCTTATTAGGTTTATTTATGATTTCTGACTTCCTGCAGATCAAAAGACGAGTGAGCTGATGAATGTTTGGGTTTTGTTAGTGCCGTAAAAGTCGCTTTGCAGAAGACAGCAGCTGTATGTTGCAGGAAGCTGTGCTCCATAAAAGAGCCAGGTGCTGGTATTCATAAAACTGTGCAGCACCGACCATTAAAACCACAGCGTAGAGAGAGAAATTATAGATGCATCAGTTGTACTTTGGGATGCTGAAAGCTCTTGCAGAAGCATCCATAATATTTAATTAGGAATGCCACATTAAAAGGAGATTTTCTTGTTTTCTCATTTTTGCTCTAATGAGAAAGGTCTTTTGAAGGATGATCGTATGCACTTTAACACACCGCTCATGTTGTTTGGTTTTACTAGACTGTGGTGTGAGTTGTCCACAGGCTGAATCTCTGCTCATCCTCTTCCTAATGAGCTGCAGGAAACAGCTTTTTCCAGCAGGAGATGGTGGCCAGGAGCAGTGGACCTGCTTAATGACTGGGTTTGACAAACTTATTTAAAAAAGAAACAACAAAAAACAACAAAAAGTCTCTGAATTAGGAAAGTACTGACCTTTCATGTTTGGTAAATAACATCAACTAATAACTAGCTTCTGTATGACTGCATGTTTGCACGGTCAGAAAATGTTGCCACATCAAAAGGGTCAAATGATGGGCCAACATCAAGCAAAGAAAACAATTAAGGTGATTTTAAATTACTTTATATTGAAGTAAGAACCATCCAGCACATTACTAATATCTGGAACGATATTGCGGAACGTTAGGTTACTTGCGTAACCCCGGTTCTCTGAAAACAGAGCGAGGTATCTCACTATGGGAAACGCCTCAGGCGTGATAGACTATGGAAGCACCAATCATACCGCGTCTGCACGCAGGGAGGACCAATCACAGCTAAGATAGTGGCCCGCCTCCCTCACATATAACAAGCTGTGATGCACTGAAACGGCATTCTTAAGCATGCTCTTCCTCTGTGTAATGCGAGAAGGGAAGCTTGGTGAGATACTTCGCTCTGTTTTCAGAGAACCGGGGTTACGCAAGTAACCTAATGTTCTCTTTCAACAATCGCTCGGTATCTCACTATGGGAAAGATATGGCCCACTCCCGTAGCGCAGGCTTTCCGAAGCCGCTGACAGACCTGGTGAAATGAAACTGAAACCAACCTCTTATTTCCTTCATGAGCCGATCTTGAGCACTGCATGAGCCAATGTCGGCGCAGTGACGTCCAGACGGTAAAATCTGATAAACGTGTGAGGGGAAGCCCAGCTTGCAGCTGCGCAAATGTCTCCTACCGAGATCCCCTTAAGCAAAGCCCATGAAGTGGCCATAAGCCCATCGCGGAATCAAGACCCATAGCTGTATAAGCCAACCCGATTGCCTCCACCATCCAGTGAGAGAGACGTTGCGATGAGATTGGCTTGCCTATGCACTGAGCAGCCCATGAGACGAACAGCTGATCATTCTTCCTGAACGCTTGCGTTCTATTCACATACTGCCGTAACGCCCGCACCGGACATAACGTATGCACAATGCGTTCCTCCTCCGAAGAGAACGGTGGCGGGTAAAAAGCATTCAACTCTAAGGTCGTGCAGTTATAGCCCGAGTCCCAGACCTTAGGAACGAAGGCCGGGTTAGGCAATAGTGCAACCCTTTTGCCATCCGGACTAAATTCCAGACATGCCTCATGCACTGACAACGCATGTAACTCCCCCACTCGCTTAGCCAAAACTAAGGCGAGGAGCAAGACCGTTTTCAGAGATAAGAGTTTTATATCTCCCGTCTCCAAAGGTTCAAAAGGAGCCCGGGTTAAGGCATTCAGGACTTTGATGGGATGCGCTGCTTTAGTACTGGTCGCAGACGCCTCACTCCCTTCATAAAACGGCATATAAGAGGGTGACGACCCACCGAAGCTTTTCCAATGCCAATGTGGCATGCCAAAATAGCAGCCAGATAAACCTTAATGGTGGAAAAGGCTCTGCCGCTGTCCATTAAGTTCTGCAAAAAGCAGAGAACATTGGAAAGGAATAACCCCTCTACGCGCGCACCAGTTCTCGAAAACATGCCATTTGAGATTATGTAATGAGCGCGTTGACGAAGCTCGAGCACACTGGATAGTGTTTATAACTTCCTAGGGAAGCCCGAGCGCATTCAAATTCATCCCTTCACGGCCCAGACCCAAAGGTTGAGTCTCTCCGGGTGGGGGTGAAAAATCTGACCTCCTGCTTGTGACAGCAGGTCTCTGCGTAGCGGAAGTTGCCAGGGCTCTCCCTGAAGGAGCTAGACAATCTTCCCCATAGCCTCCCTGTCCAACAAGAAGCTACTAGGAGGAGAGATAATCATTTTTCTCTTACCATGTCTAGGGTGGGAGTAATTAGGCTTAGCGGTGGGAATGCGTAAAACAGCCCGCTTGGCCACTCGTGCGCCATCGCATCCACACCCAACGGGGCATTCACGTCCTTTAGAGAGAAGTAAAGCGGACACTTTGCGTTTGCCTGCGAGGCGAAGAGATCTATGACAGCTCTGCCGTACTTTTCCCAGATTTGATTCACCACCTGCGGGTGAATTGTCCAATCTCCGTATAACGGATTTCCCCTTGAAAGGAGATCCGCTCCTACTATGAGAATCCCTGGAACGTGCGTCGCGCGCAGTGAGCTGAAATGCGCGCTGCTCCAAACATCAGCTTGCGTGCTTGATTGTGGAGTTGTAGCGAGCACGTTCCCCCTTGACGATTGATATATGCCACCACCGTCATGTTGTCTGTTCTGACTAAGACGTGGCATCCCGTTAAAAATGGTAGGAAATGTCTCAGAGCCAGAAATACCGTCAATAGCTCCAAAAGGTTTATGTGCACCGTGCGGAGCTGGGGCGTCCAACGACCGTTTACCGATCTGCCCTGAAAGACAGCTCCCCATCCTAGGAGGGACGCATCCGTTGTCACAACCTTCCTCATGGACACGCTGCCCAACGGAGCCCCCATCCTGAATAAGGAGGGGTCCCTCCATTGATGAAGAGCCTCCACACACTCCGCGTCCGCTCTCACTCTGCGCACGCGGTGTCGGCGAGGGCACAGGTGTTTCGCTGCCACCCATTGCTGGAAGTCTCTCATTTTGAGCAAACCCAGTGAGATCATTGACAGCGACGAGGCCATCATACCCAGACAGCGAAGGCACAGCCTGAATGACACCAGGTTTCCCCTGCGGAAATGGCTCAGACACTTATAAAACGCATTTATCCTCCTTTCTGAAAGAACAGCGCGATAGGTCACAGAGTCTATTCTCAGACCCAGATACTCTATCTGCTGAGACGGGATCAACCGGCTTTTGGCATAGTTGATTCTGAACCCCGAACTCGTGAGATGGGACGTGAGCAACCTTGTGTCCCGCTCCGCGCGCTCTCGTGATTGCGCGCATACTAGATAATCGTCCAGATAAGCTGATATCCTGAGACAGAGCTGCCTCTATGCACCTGCTGAACACACGTGGTGCTAGGCTCAGCCCGAATGGAAGAGTAACAAATTCGTATGCTTCGTTCTGAAAAGAAAACCTGAGATATTTCCTGTCCGCAGGATAGATGCTTATGTGAAAATATGCATCTTTGAGATCTACCGCGGAAAACCAGTCCAACCTGCGGATGGAGCGAGTCAGAGCTCCGACCATGAGCATCCTGAATTTGTATTTTCTTAAGTAACTGTTCAGAGCACGCAGGTCCAGAATCGGGCGTGACCCCCCTCCTTTCTTTGGGATTAGAAAATAATGGGAGTAATAGCCGTTCTGAGTTTCCCCCACTGGAACTCGTCTTATAGCCCTCTTTTTCAAGAGGGTGGAAATTTCCTCCTCCAAAACCCGAACTGAGTCCCCTTTTGCCATAGATGCTATAACCCCGTTGAAAGGAGGGGGTTTTACAGCAAACTGAAGCCTGTAACACTTGGTTACCGTAGCGCGGACCCATGGAATAGGAGAGCACTCCATCCAAGCTTCCCGCTGTGCTTCCCGGAGTGCTTCGTGAACCTGCTCTTGAGAACTTGTGCTTGAACTCAACAGACCACATTGATCTGGTGGTTGCTTTTGCTCTTGAGGCTTTTTCGTAAGCCCTTCTTGGAACGTTGTGTGTTGAGGAAAAACTGAACTGGCCCAAACAGCCTAACATTCCTTCTTTCGAACTCCACATCCTCCGCTTCTTTGCGGGTGGGGGAAAAGATGTGTTTAACTCGGGAGAGGACATCGCAGAAAACCCTAGGTGCTGCCCGTCTCTCCAATGTAGAGCTTGTGTCCTAGGTCTCCTTCTTCTTTTTGCTAGAAGGGTTAGCAGCGAATGACTGCTTTCCCCATGGCTTAGCGCTTGGAGCTGCGGGGGGGCGAGCCGTCTGCTCTGTGCTCTGGGGTCTTGCAGGTCTGGGCACGTTCACGAACCTCCTGTTCTGTGTCGGAGGGACTGGCCAAGGGGGAACAGGAGGACGCATTGGCCTTTTACCCGGCAAACAGATGTCAGAGGCCTCTCCTTCCTTCTTCTGGAGATCGCACCTCCGTCTCATCGCTTCCACCGCTGGACCGAACAGCCCGCTTGCATTCAAGGGAGCGTTGAGAAAATCAAATTTCTCCCGTTCCCCGATGTTTGAGGGGTTCAGCCATAGCGATCTTTCGCCCGCGACGGCGAGAGCCATAGTGCGGCCACAGCTCTGCACCACACCGCGCGAGGCACGCAGATTGAGATCTGTTACAGATCTCTTCCCAGACAGATGGGCTTGGGTTACCGGCGTCTAGCTGCTTGCCTAGCTCCTCCAATAATTCGGCTTGGTAGGCCATCAACATTGAAGTCGTGTTAAGAGCTCTGACTGTCAACGCCGAAGACTTGTATATTTTTTGGTACATGGATGCAGTGAAGCGATCCATTTTACCCGGAAGCGCCGGACTAGTGGATGAGAGGGTGGTCCGCCTGTTTGGATGCAGATGGTGAGCTACCGACTGTTCAATCGCGGGAGGATTAGAGAGACCGAGCGTCTCCATCTCACTCGCATCCAGAGATGAGTAACCCTTGACAGGCACCCAATGAGAAAAACCCCGGAGTCACCGACCAAGTGATGCCAAGCTTAGCAGCCGCACGCTTGCAGACCTCGATCATATCGCAGTCCACCACCGCCGATGCCGCATTGCCACTCTGCGCGCTCGCGGGCCTGGACGGTTGGGCCAGCGAGAGGATCGCATCCTCCTCCTCATCATTCGGTTCCTCTCGAAGGAGGCGAGCTAACATCTCCCTCCCTCATGTCCCTAAACTTTGTCACCTTCCGCCAGCTGGTCGAAAAGTGTTGTAAACTCTGGGGACTCTGAGTCCATAATATCCCCCCATGAAGTGAGATCATGCGGGGGAGAAGGTTGGGTACCCTTTACTCGAGGGAGAGGCGGTAGCGAGGACCGGATCCTCTTTGGAGGATGCCGCCACTCGAAGCCTCCTCTCCAGGATTCTAGTCGGCATGACCCAACAATGCGCGCAGTTCTCCGCATCCGCCAGCGCGGGCTGGGCATGCTTGACTCCCATGCAGTGATACACATAGGGTGCGTGTTGCGACCCGAGATGAAGGAGCCTACCTCCCTTTCTCCGCGGATGTTTTGGAAGCAGACATGGTGAGTCAGAATGTTCTAGTCTCAGCTCACCTCAACGCGTTAGCTAGGACTAGCGACACTCAGTAACGAGTGGACAGAGAAGATGTAAATGAATACAGTAAAAAACCCACAACAGGTTTTCGTTTGGCTGTACTGTGTTCGGCAACGTTAACCTTGACGGTACGTTTATGAACTGAGGCAGTGCAGCCTGGGTGCTGAGGAAAGTCTTCACGGGGAAGAGAACAAGAATGCCGTTTCAGGGCCTCACAGCTGGTTATATGTGAGGGAGGCGGGCCACTATCTTAGCTGTGATTGGTATGCCCTGGTGCAGACGTGGTGTGATTGGTGCTTCCATAGTCTATCACGCCTGAGGTGTTTCCCATAATGAGATACCGAGCGATTGTTGACAGAGAACTGTTAACTTTGTGGAAGAAATGTTGTCATAAAACAATCATAACTGGAGAGTCCTTAAACACTTAGTGAAGTTGCATTGTAAAAAAAAATTATGGTAGAAATCACAGCTACAGTATGTGGATTGGGACTAAACAGCTTGTGGTAAAAAAATAAAAAAAATCACTTGTTAGTGAGGCAAATCCGGATAAAAAGGGGAAAAAAACGCTTTGATTAACTATAGAGCATTAAGATTTAGAATCATTGGAAAAATGAGTGAGTCCAGATTGGTCTAGTCAGGTCTAGGATCAGCAACATGATGTGGAAATAAAATGAAGAGATGCCATGCCAGATTTAGTTTTGTGTTTAGGATCAACAAGCAGGCAAAAATCAAAGCGAATTCCCCCATAAGAAATAATGGAAATTCTGATGATTCGTTCCACAACCCAGAAATATTCATATAAAAATAATTAATACAAAATATAAAGTAAAAAATAAAAACAAATTAACCTGCACTTTATCTTTTACAAGAATCATTGTCAATGTAGTGATTGAGACCATAGAGAAAAGAGGAGGAAAGTGGGAAGTGGGCTGCTGTGTAGGACGACTTTCACACACAACAGCCATGCACACACACAGCCATGCACACACACACACACACACACACACACACACACACACACACACACACACACACACACACACACACACACTCTCTCACTAACTAATGGAATTGCTGCTCTCTCACAAAGAATAAGAGACTCTGGAAACTGGAATCTTTAACAAGGAACCTCTCTAATAACCTTTTTTTTCCATCCCACTGGTTGTTGTTGCTGTACAGTTACTAAAGAACAGTCACTACACTTTGGATGCAAAATAATAAGAAATGCTTTACACATGCACATACAGTACACACGTTGTCACAATGCTATAGTAAACATTACACGTGTGCAATGATGTTGACTATACGAGTGATGCCCGCGCACTGATACTGAGCATGGGAGGCGATTACCCACAGAGCGAGAGAGCAATTGGCTCAGTTGTGATCACATGACGCTCGCCAGACAAAGCGGATACACACTACAGTACTCATATATATCAAGGACTTGCTCGTTTAAGAAGTTAAAACATATAACATTTTCCTCACCTTGCAAAACGCTCTCAGACCAAGTTACTCGCAATCCAAGGTTCCACTGTACAATACTACACCAGGTTTCTACAAATACAAATCATTAGACTGCACAACATATTAATGCTTTCCTTGCCTCCTGAGCGTGCCAATAGAGTTATAATTTGTCCAGATTTGCTAAATTTTTGATGAGTTGGACATTACCCGACAAATGTCTAACTCTTATCTAGAACTTCCTTATTAATGTTCCTTTGCCTGACCCTGTGATGAGTACAAGAAGTAAGTGAGAGCCTTTTCCCTTGTTTTGGCAGCTGCAGGTCATACATATTCATAGAATTGCCTACTCCTCTAGCTGCAAAGGGAGCACTGATCTTCTTTAACGGGGCTCTGTACAGCACTTGTGGGTGAAGTTGCTCAGAATTTTAAGGCAAACTGAGACTGACTCTACCGCTCCATCTTCCTCTATATAAAAGGGGATGGCCCTTTTTCAACTGAAACAAGGTCTAATTACAGGGATTGGGAGGTCTTATTTATGCTTTGACTTGCACAAAGCGAATATTTGATTAAACTGCGCAATAGTTAAGTCATTGCAGAATATCAGTTGTCTAAATAGAAACATTTCTTGCAACAATATTACAAGAGCAGCTGGGGAATGCGAATGTTAGCTATCTGATTGCCACGGAGACAGTAACTGTCCACTTGCATTGTTCATTCATTATCATCTGCGGTCATAATTGCCTTGTTTGTGTCCTGGAGGTGACAGCTGTGCTACCAAACTGTTCTCTTTACTCACATAAGATTCAGAGGCTACACTGAGGATGTAGGGCCACTTGGGTTGTCTTGTGATTTAAGTGTAGATTATAAATATTTCCACACTGCCCTATGATTTTAAAATCATCTTTGTTTCCTTGCTGCTTCCTTACTGCCCCCTGTAGGTGATGAAGACGTACCACATGTACCACACGGAGAGCATCAGTGCAGAGAGCAAGCTGAAGGACGCAGAGAAGCAGGAGGAGAAACAGTACAGCAAATCCGGAGACCTGAACGTCAATCTCCTACGGCATGAAGAACGCGCCCAGCGCCGCAGCTCTGTCCGGAAGATCGAGAAGATGAAGGAGAAGGTTAGAACAAGCCGTGTGGACCACCATCAGTGTCACTTCATGACAGTTTAATTGGCTCGAGATAATGTTTGTTTTCATGGTGTTCATGGCTGCTTAAGTAGGTGATTTATCTGTGGAGATCTTGCGCTACACTAGAGCTGCCCTTCATGCACCTCTCAGCTTACTCTTGAGCCTCCATCAGACCAGTGAAAGCTTGTGTAAACTTGATAAAGGACCTGTACGATGTAAAGGAGGTAGTTCATAGGGAAAGCAGTGAGGATACAGACTGTCCGAAGGACACTTACACAAACAAACATGCACTATTGTAGCTCAGTGGCCTATGCTCTAATTTCTCCACAAAGTGCTCAGATCAGA
The DNA here is from genome assembly GCA_013621035.1 of Clarias magur. Classification (NCBI taxonomy): domain Eukaryota; kingdom Metazoa; phylum Chordata; class Actinopteri; order Siluriformes; family Clariidae; genus Clarias; species Clarias magur. The sequence goes on along the minus strand of QNUK01000005.1, from coordinate 2,666,530 downwards.
GCTTGAATGTCATGACGGTTCACTTTCATAGTTACAATTTGACGTGAAAGTGTCTATCCTCTGAATTGATATGTCTTCACTTGATACGTCATGAATTCGGGCAAGTATTGCAAGTATATTCTACTGCAAATATATTTGGTTAGAGGTGCTTTACACAGATCGAAACTCTGCTATAGTCTGCACCTAAACATTGAGTTTCAGTGATACAGTATGTTGTCCGAGACCAGATTCACAGTTCAGACTGTAACATATTTTCATATTTTAGTGCAGCAAAAGAAAGCGGAAATCCGAAATGCAGTAATCCAAGTTTACCCCTTTACACTATCATTAATAATTAGCAGATTAGGTTAAGTAAATGTTGGATACTTCTTGTGTTAATTAAAATACTCAAATGTTTACATGTAAAAGGGCATGTGATGAAGATTCATTAGAAAGAACGTGGCTGCAATTCCTACATCATCTAAAGATTTAGTGCAAGCGCTCTGATAGGATTTATGTTCAATGTCATTATAGCTACGGTCAGATATGTGTGCTTGATAAAAATCTCCTCGATAAAAAATTCAGAAGCTCCCAGCTGGAGCTGTTTAACAGATGAGGTTCAGTGCGTATCTAGTTCTGTATAGCGTGCGGCAGATTCCGCACCTCTGGGCTCTTCAGAAGAAACTTGTATTGTGTAGTAGTGAAATGACTGGCAGCTGTTTACTGCCAGAATTTAGAGGGAGATTTAGACAGGAAGGTTTATGTCATATTGAAATATCACATTATGTCATATAATTTTATAACAGGAGAAAGACAGGGTTATTTAAGCAGTATTCAGGAGGTAGCGTTTGCTCTGTCTGCCGCTGATGGCGCTAAATCTACCATAGTAACTGTATACATGGTGAATGCAGATACACACAGTAAGAAGTCCAAGTTACGTTACGGGAAATATAATCACTCTTGGAAAGCTGCATGACCAATCACATGAGTGAACCGGAAATAACTGTTGTATAATGAAATTTACACACAGACTTGCAATGTACTCTCTTTTAAGAAATGAATAAATTCCGCATTGTTTCTGCTTTCTTCCTTTAGAGACAAGCCAAGTATTCAGAAAACAAGCTGAAATGCACAAAAGCTCGCAACGACTATTTATTGAATTTGGCAGCCACCAACGCTGTAGTGGCAAAATACTACATTCACGACGTCTCCGACATGATTGACGTGAGTATGCCACATGAGACATGTGTTTGTGTACATTGGCATGGGTGTGTAATGTTTGTTTGACACAGTTAAACTGCAGGGGACTCCATCTGTTCCCAGTTGCATTGTGGGTACTGGGTCTCGCTAAAACCGATCTATGCTATTTCCTCCAAATGTCTCTCACCGACTTTTTTTCTCTACTTTGCATAATTATACCCTTTCTGGCATTGTAATTCAGGCACACACCACTGCTGCATCAAGATATAATTCCAGTATTATTTATTCTTATGTAGCAGATGTTTACTTTAATTTATTCCCTGTTTTATTGTTTTTAAGCTTATAATCTGCCTGCTAGAGTTAGTTATGCTTCTCAGTGACATTAAATGATTTGCCGCACTGACCACTTGCTGTGGCTGTGTGAGTGTATGTGTGTGTGTGTGTGTGTGTGGTTGTGTGTGTGTGTGTGTGTGTGTGTGAGACAAAACAAATGCTTCCGTCTGGATTTCTGCTGAGAGGCAAATAGGGGTACAATAGTGCATTTACACATGTATCGTACGAGTTGGCAGAGGACAACGCACACACTCACACTCACACACACACACACACACACACACACACACGCACACACACACACACACACACACACACACACACACACACACACACAAATGTGAAGGTATCACATTCAGGATAAGACTTCATTTCTCTTGTGTTTCCTATGAGAGGACAAAATAGTGGGGAGGAAACATATGCCATTTGCACACAAGTTAATAAAAACATTGTGATATGATGTACACGTTTTCTCTGTATGAGTACATAGGTATATGGTGTTCAAAAAATGTTGCCCTTTTTTTTAAGTTTCTCTTTCAGTCATAGAAAGGGAGTGATGGCTCAGGCGGCTAAGGCTCTAGGTTGTTGATTTGGAGATCTGAGGTTCTGGGTTTGACCCCCACTGCCAGTGGTTGTCACTGCATGCAGTGTTGGTCCTAAGCCAGTTACTAAACAAACATTTATACAACCATTCACATGTAGAGACAACTAAGCACAGCCAGTAGCATCATCTTGGCAGAATCAGGGAACCCATGAAGAAACCCACACTTACTGTACACAAGCTGAAGACACATAGAAACTTTATACAGACAGTAACCAGAGGTTTGGATCAAACCAGAAAGCCCAGAACTGTGAGACAGCAACATCATGGAGCTGCCTAAAGGCTATGTATTTTACACAAAAGGATTAATATGCATAAATATTATATCATTTACACTTTTTGTTTAAGCTTCACCCCTCATTAATGCATAACAAGGGAGAAAGAAGAAAGCATTACAATTCTAATGTCAAATTATTACGTCAATAACGTCATATTTCCGTGGCATGTTATTCATTTGATTTTTCCTTCATATTTGCAGTGTGCTGCAGAAGCTACAGTACAGAAATACTATGGAATACAGAAGTACAGAAATTTATTTTATCCTCATAGAACACCATAAGCTTTCAGGCCTTCAAGGTTATTTTTCCCCCTTTGGCTGTGTAAAGTCAGAGCTCTTTACAGCCAGACGAGCAGTGGTGTCTCAGTAAATCATCAAGCTTAAAACTTGGACTGGGCGTTAAAGAATCTGGCAGGATTTCAGTGTTGCACTCCGGAGCACAGCTCATAGTGAACGTTATTTTATCAGTGGTGCAGTCTGGGTACTCCACTGCCCCTGGCTTCAATCACAGCGGATTTTATAATAGAGTCACTCTGCTGGGTATTAAAAAAATCCTAATACTAGGGCAACCCACATGCACACACACACATTCACACAAAGACAGCTGTTTACTGGGACGTCGCCTTACATGACCATAGCCATGGCAAATCAAGGGAATTCAGACAGTTTCATGATTCCCTTGGGTGGCTGAAATTGAGGTGGACGGCTCCCGTGGTGCTTTCTTGATTCGGTTTCTTTAAACGCCGTGTTTAAGTGTGACGGCCAACAGGGTTGCCTTTTATAATGGAGTTCTGTGATTGGCTTCTGTGACAGGTTTCTTTCCTCTATCAGAACATAATGATGTTCTTGATTCTCTTCTCAACTATGATGGGGTATCTATCCATCATCCATAATCCACCAGGAAGCAATGAGAGGAGGAGAAAATAACAGCTTCTTTATTACCACTGGGTTGTAGAGATGTGGTGGAGTTCTGACAGTTAAAACTAAAAAAAGTGAGTTTAACAGAGTGGTATAGCAAAAAGTTGTTCACCATAATGTCTAGGTATCGCATCCCAGTGGATCTACATCTATTGTGGTCAGGAGGCCAAGAGCAAAAAATATTGCATTCTTCATGTCTGCAGAGACACACCCTGTCCCCATGTTAATCAGAGCGACACTTGCTAGAAAAACATTAACACATGTTTGTGGACCAGGGGAGTTAGCATTCTCCTCTAGGTGTGATGAAGCATGATGGTGCAGTGGCTACAGTAGCTTCGTCTGCCTCAGGGGAAACATGCTAGTCGCCATCGTCCCTGATTGTAGCTGTCATGTGACAAAGAAGAATTAGTAGGCGGTGAAAGAATTGAGTAAATTACCAAAAAAATGTTTAAAAAAAAAAAATTAACAAATTGGATGTCATAGCATGGAGGTACATTTACTTGCCACTTGACCTGGGATCAGAGCATATTAACAGTGGATACAGTGGCTTTTGAGCAGATAGAGTTAAGGTTCTTGCTGAAGGGCTCAACAGGGGCACTTTGCTATGGCTTTTACCCCTGACCTTCTGATCTCAGAAATATCCCGGTGACTTGTAATTGTTTGAGCCGCCACTGCCCTTATTAATTAGAGTTACAGCCATTTGGCATGCTGTTTGCTATCCTGATGGATATTCACATCAATGATGGTTAACTAGGTACTATAAACCATTCCCACGATTTATTCTTTTCAATTTGTACAGTTGACACCAGTGCCCGGGCTCTGATTATCAGTGTCCTGTACTGACATCCGGAGAATAACTGAGATGCCTTTCAGCAAGCTTTTGAAATATTACAGGTGTGACACCGTGCTGTTAGACAATCTTTGCCTGTGGTCATATATAGTTGTGTCACAGCATGAAAAACTATAAACATGTGATTTCTTATCCAATACAAATCCAATAACAAAAGATTTCAGGCAGGTACCTTTCAGTATCAGTTTCGGAGACACTTGGCCACGCACTATATCATGTTATATACACAGATCAGTAATAACATTAAACCACTTTCAACTGAAGAGAACTGTTTATCTTGTGACACATTATGCATATATTAACCAGCAAGTGGAAAGTCATTTCTCTAAGTTGATGGATACACAGGGGTTAGTACCTCCCAAAATCAGTCCAAGGAAGGACTAGTGATCAGCTGGAATAGCAAGGCGCCACCTCGCAACTTACAGGAGTTAAGAGATCTGCTGCTGACGTCTTGGTGCCAGATACAAGTACACACCTCATGGAGTCTGTGCTTTGACAGGGCAGAACGGTTTTGATAGCACAAGGGGGAATTACACAATATTAGGCAGGTGTTTTAATGTTATGGCTGACTGGTGTAAATACACAAGAGTAAAGCTCTAAAATATCTTATAATTAGGTTATTCAAATGAGCTCATGTGCCAGTTTAGTCAAACACCTAATTGAGCCCAAATGGATGGATTTATGGCTCAGGAGAGCTCGCTGACTTCTCTTCATTAAAACACCATACAGTGATTTACAGACATGTTTGTTTTCCTTCAGCATATTTAAAATGTGCAAACTGTTCTACTAAATTAGGCTAGTTAAGACAGCTAGTTTTTAACATTGAAATTAATTAGACAGGACATCCCACTGTGCTTGTACTTGAATCTGTGTTAAAGGCCTCATTTTCCCCTCTTTTCCTTCTTCGAGCCATTTTATGTCTGTCGACATGTACTTTTATCCAGAGTTGTGTTTATATATAACAGCGAGTAAAAGTAATTGCAATGTAGAATTTTCTACAAATGTATGTTGATGGCAGAAAATCTTTCAGCTTTTTCCTAATGAAACAGAACTGCAGATGAGTATACTCAGAGCTTGTTATCATAAAGGACACAAACGAGCTGGTGTCCATGGTAATGCTTTGCCACTTCTTTGAAATATTTTTGTCCTTTATTCTTCCCCAGTGCTGCGACCTTGGTTATCATGCTAGCCTGGCACGCACATTTAGGACTTATCTCTCTGCCGAGTACAACCTGGAGACTTCTCGTCATGAAGGCCTGGACCTGATCGAGAGCGCCGTGGACAACCTGGACTCCCGCAGTGACAAGCACAAGATCATGGACATGTACAACCAAGTGTTCTGTCCTCCCATGCGTTTCGAGTATCTGCCTCACATGGGAGATGAGGTGAGGCAGATGGACATGCTATAAATGTGGTGGCTAAATGTTGCATGCAGGGACATTTTTATTACATGTAGTTTTAAAAAAACTATGGAGTCTCAAGAATTGGAGGTACATACAGTAGGTGTGGCATATCTTACCCAAAAGTACAGTTAAGCTAGGTCAGGTTCCTTTCCCTGGCAGAATATACATCTAAAAGTTTACAATTTTATGGAAACACACTGAATATATAAAAATAACAGACATGACCATGAAACCTATGGCTCTATATACAGTACACACACCTTAAATCATACCTAGTTGTGCATCTGTTCTATCTGTTATATTAGTTCTCTTTTTACATAATGTGACTATTGTAGAGATACCTACTCACTCATCATCTATACCACTTAATCCTGTATTCAGGCTCACGGGGGGCCTGGAGCCTATCCCAGGAGACTTAGAGCACATGGCAGGGTACACCCTGTACAGGGTGCCAGTCCATCGCAGGGCACAGACACACACACTCATTCACACACTATGGGCAATTTGGGAATGTCAATTAGCCTAACCTACATGTCTTTGGACCGTGGGAGGAAACCGGAGTACCCGGAGGAAACCCACCAAGCGTTCAAACTCATGCACACAGAGACGAGAATCGAGTCTGGCCGGGGATCGAACCCGGACCCTGGCGGTGCAAGGCGACAGTGCTAACCACTACACCACCGTGCAGCCTGAGAGCCTACTTATGAAAGTAAAAAACATTTTGAGAAATTTTTAGATTTTAAAATTTTGTTCAGACCAGCAAGAGACGGTTTTCATTGTGATTTGTGCATAACATAAATTAAACCTTAAACAAAAGTGAAATGTATACACTAAAAAGTGAGCTGTAAGCTGTACGTTTTCGATTTTTTTTATAAAAGCAGTTCAAGGGATGCTTGTTATCGTCTGAAGTTCAGGTGCCAGAATTTTTTTGTTTGTTTGTTTGTCTGTCTGCCAGAATTTACCTGCTTCATCATTTTACAGCTTTATTCCAGCCTCCCACATATTGACCAAATACTGTGTCATTCTGCAAAAAGAATATTGTTTTCCTAAGGGCTTAGTGTTATTACTAGCTAAAACTTCTTTCAATATGGCATTGAAAGTATAATGGTGCAATTACTAACTGTGCAATTATTTAATCTCAGAAGGCTGAAAATATCAAACCGAACCCTACAATTCCAAGAGGACGACTGAGAGTCCACTGTGTAGTACATGGAGTAGTAAAGTCTAGCATGAAATCAGCACGAAGTAAAATGTAAATGTAAAGATTGCACCATTTTATGGGCACGTGTTTGTGTGTCAGGTGTGCCAGGTGAGTGCTCAGCAGCCAGTCCAGACAGAGCTCCTGATGCGCTACCATCAGCTGCAGTCCCGCCTGGCTACGCTGAAGATTGAGAACGAGGAGGTGAGCCCAGTTTCTGACCCATAGACTTACATAGAAATCTGTACCTTTTACACTGTGACATTACATGCACCATGTACAGCTAAAGCCCACAGTCAGCGTCCTAATTAGGATGTATTAATTAACTAGTGACGGCTGGACTTTGATTTTGCTGCGCTATTAACTGTGGTCTAATTGGTGTCATGCACCATATGGATCAGATCAATTAGAAAAAAACCTGATGCGGATAATTTCAGCTAAACATCAGCTGACCTTTGAGTCAGCAGCCAGGATGCACGGGATAGACCCAAGAAATATGAAATAAATAATCCCGAATCTTGAAGACTTTAAAAAAAATAATTATTATTAAGTATCAAGGCAAGCTGAGATATTTTGGATATTTTAACACTTAAATAAATAAGTGCCTTGATAGTATCCATCTCTATTTTAAACCCCATTTGTAAGCCTTGGTACAAGGCAGGATGGATCATTCTTCCTTGCAAGACTCATCAGAATAGGCAGCGTCTTTCCAATCTTTGGCGTTTTCGTGAGCCCATATTAACTGTAGACTCAGTTTTCTGTTCTTACATGACAGGTGTGGAGATTAGGATTAGGATAGATTAGATTAGATTAAGCCTTTATTTGTCACATATACATTACAGCACAGTGAAACTCTTTATTTGCATACGCCAGCGTAATTGAGGTGAGAGCGCTGGATCAGCCATGATATAGCCCCGGGAGAAGGTGGGGTTAAGGGCCTTGCTCAAGGGCCCAACACTTGTAACCAGCTGGTGATCGAACCGCCGACCTTCGAGTCAGTACCTTAGCCCTAGAGCTACCACTGCTCTTAGACTGTATTGTCATGGTGCAAAGTACATTACATGTACAAAGCCAATGAAGTGCAGTTACCAGAAGTGCATAATTGGCCTATTTGCAATTAATGACTTCTTTAATAAATGAGAGGTATGGGTCTATATGCACAGGGGGTTAAGAGTGATTAATGTACAGAATGTGCGGTAGGCAATAACGTTTTGGTATTTATGGAAAAACCGTAGAACCATGCAAACATTGATTGTGCAGTGGCGAAGACGTGTCAAGAAGATCACATGCTCAACATGGTATATATATTTCATATGTATGTATTATGCAGGATATCCAAAATAAATAGGGTGAAATATACAGTAGTGCAGTGATATACATAAGTTATAGATGGTGCAAACATGCATAGTAGATGAAGCAGTGTAATATATGCGGAAAATGTGCAGTATCAGCCACAGAAAAAAAGAGCTATTTTCAAGTTTGTTTGTGCAGGTGCTGAGGAACCTGTAGCACCTACCCAGAGGGAGAAGGGTGAATAGTCCATGATTGAGCTGAGAGGTATCTTTGATAATGCCTCTCACCCTTGGCAGAAAGCGTTTTTTGTAAACGTCCCCCATGGTGGGGAGTTGAATACCAACGATTTGTTTAACGCGTTTCACCACTGTGAAGGCATGTATGGTGTGAAGCGGTGCAGTTGTCAAACAACAATAAGATGTAGTTTGTGAGGATGCTCTCAGTGGTACAGTGGTAAAAGTTCTTCAGGGGTACAGATCCAGTAGGACTTTTTAAGTTCTTGCCATGTCGTTCCAATCAGAAGAGAGAAGACTAGGGGTGGACCAGGGACCAGGTGCTGTGTTCTCCAAGGAAGTTAAAGCTGGGTACATGCTTAACAACAACTCCGTTGATGTGAATGGGCACATGAGTGTGATTGTCAGTTTGTTTGAAATCCACAGTGACCTCCTTCGTCTACTTGGTGTTGAGTTTCAGGTTGTCATGCAGGATCACCTCCTTCTGACACCTGGTAATAGCTTTGCTTCAAGCATGGGCTGTATGTTCCCCTTTTCAAAACAAGCATAGAGGAGGTTGAGCTCTGCAGATGAACCTTCTGTAATCGACCTCTCGGTTCATCCAGGGCTTCTGATTTGGGAACGTTATGATGTTTCTTTGTGTGATTCCTCGATCCACACACCTGTTAAAGTGTTCTAGAATAGAGTTAGTGTAGATGTTATTGTTGGTGTCTGAGTTAGTGTTGGCCTGAGCAGCAAATTCACTCTAGGTCGTATGTGGGGTCAGCTCCATCCAGCCAGACTTAACTGGCTTGATTGTAGGTTTCACACATTTGATGACTACAGAGTCCTTGGGAAGCAGAGACAATGAGAGATGGTCAGATTGTCTGATGTGGGGGAAGGGCGTGACTCTCTATGCATCAGCCACACTTGTGCATGTGATCCAGGGTTCTTGTCCCCAGAATGTGAAGCAGGACACCTTCGGTTGGAATTTTGGCAGAACAGATCTTAGGTTTCAAATCTCAAGTGACAATAAAAGCTCTGACAGTATGCACGTTGTTAATCACAGCTCTGAGTTCTTTCATGCCTGAGCTAGCCTTAGCATCCAGGGGGACATACAATGGCGCATCTAAACTCACATGGTAAATAAAAAGACCTGCACTTATACATAATCAGGTATTCAAAATAGGCAGAGCAGTTATAAGAAACATCTATCTCTGCTTTTACCCTGAAAATGTTGCACTGCAACAATGCAGATGTTAGTAAAATTTTATTCAGAGAAAACCGTAATATTGCACTATGTATCCAGCCTCTGTGTGAAGGTCCAGATCCTGAGCTCATCCAGTTTATTTACCAGGGACCACACTTTAGCAAGCAAAAATTCTATGAAGTGCTGGTCGATGAGGGTTTAGCCTTAGTTTAGCCAGAAGGTGACCTGGTGAAGAATCACTTTTTTCTTTTTGTTAATGGCCACCATGAGTTCGTCCAACCACTGATTAATTTCAAACAATGCCATCAACGTCGTATGAATTCTGATTCTGCCCATTCCCATTCAAGTCACATGACCACATATCGGAAATATATCTGATTTCAGATTGCATCTGAGTCACCACATACGAAAGTGACTCAGGTCCAATCTGAAAACAACACATTGGGAAAGAAAACTGGAAATGTGTCACATTGGGGGGGGGGGAACTGGAACCCAGTTACTTCAGGCCAGTAATGGTAACGTAGCCTTTGACACATCATCAGTACATCATCAGTACACGTCATCATGGCAACAGTTTTGGGAGCCCTACTTAGTATTAGTTGGGTGGTCAAAATGTTATAGCTGTTCATAAACATCTATAACATTTTGTGTGTATGTGTATGTTGCAGTGAAAGGATAGTAATTCTTTGCGGGTGGGTAGTACAAGGTGACATGCCATGATTTCCTACTAAGTGTACACAGATGCTAATCGACTCCAAAATAGCCCAACCTGTGTGTATTGATGGCTCCATCCAGCTCTTATCACTGTGTGTCTCATAACCAGGCCATAATGGACGATTTGTGTCAGGGAGGCAATATGCCACATTAATCTGAGAGCTTCACAATAGAGTCCTGGGGCGGTTTTACATATCATCTGTGTTATAGTCAGACACTGCTCATTTTCAGCTGTTCATATGAGTGATATTTCACCCCAGGGTCGTTTCGGAGTCTGTCCTTGAGAGCTATGCTTATGGTCATGAAGTGGGAATTTTTTTTTGTCGGATGTAACAAAACTATCCCTGGCAGGATAACATCTCACACATAGAGAGAAATTAAAAGAAGACTGGAAAACATAAGAAATCTTTCTTGCTCTCATGCATAAAAAGACTTTAGCCAGGAAAAAAGTAATTAATCAATCAATCAATCAATCACTTGCTCAAGATGAAGAAGAAATTTTGACAAGGGGAGCCCTGTTCTGGCTGACAGTGTTTATGTTCAGTGTAAGTCTTTTTTCAAATTTCAAATTTGTCACATACACACCTATACACAGTATTACATGCAGTGAAATTCGTTAATAGGAACCTAATAGAAAAATTCCTCCAAAAAAATAGAATTACAATACAAACTGATTAAATTACAAAATAGACAGTCTTGGTGAATAGACTGTCTTCACCATATCCACAGACTGTAGGACCATCCAGAGCCGCAGAGAGTGAGTCACAAATGCAGAAATCACCGAGCGGAATAGATATCAGTATCAGTATGAGTCAGACAGCTCAGGAGGGTGAAAGGGGCCACAGAGGAAGACATGTGCTAGGATCAGGCACCAGAATTACATCCTAGCACCCACAGTATTAATTATGATAATGAAGCATCTGATATTTGCACACATTTACTTGAGTCTGGTCTAATAATCTGAGAAACCTTTAATCAATCAGTCATCACATTTCTAGTGCCAATACAAGCATGACGTTTCCTGTCACCGCGTTATTTATATGAATTACCAAAATAGTGCCATGTGTAAATAGAAAACAACACACAGACATCTGCCAGAATCTGGTACAAGACTGCTTCCTCATCACTGGTTTATAGCTGCAGCTGTTTTAAAGAAGTTACATTAATAACAACCAGAATTATTGAAAATAATTTCAATCCATCCAACTGCTTTAACTGCAAGTTTAGGATTTATATGGCGATTTGCAAACAGACGGCAATAGTAACAAATAATATTACTAATAAATCAAGATATATCGTGTGTGTGTTTTTTTTCCTCAGGTGCGCAAGACCCTGGATGCGACAATGCAGACGCTGCAGGACATGCTGACCGTAGAGGACTTTGACGTGTCTGATGCTTTCCAGCACAGCCGATCCACAGAGTCCATTAAATCCGTGGCATCGGAAGGTTACATGAGCAAACTGAACATTGCAAAGCGGCGCTCCAACCAACAGGAGACCGAGCTCTTCTACTTCACGGTGAGAGAATAAAGTACAAGAACGCATTATTCAATGTCTGTTTTAATGTAAATAAAATCACAGACACTGAGTAATGTTATTTCAGTCCATGGCTAAATATACCTTACGCCAATTTTGATAAATGCTGCTAAGTAAATTAATGCATATCTAAATATTTGAACTTACTATATTGCCTTAGTTCTGAATTTTGTCATCTACAGTGTTTATTGGTGTTTTTAAAAAATTTCCAATTCAATCATATGAATAATCGTTAATCCAGGCATTTATTTATTGACATATTTGAGTTGTTATTTAAAAAACAAATGTATCTAAAACAATAATTCCTTTGTGTGGTGTATTAATGCTACAGTACGTAGCTAATTAATATTAATTGTGATAAATATTTACATTGTAGTTTGAGTATTTGATGGAATTAATGCAAAATATAACAATACAACAACAATATATTTTAAATGCACTTAATTAAAGTAAAGTAAGCTAGACAAATAGCCATATGTCTAAGTTCTTTCTTAATATTAATTCATTCCTACCTTTGCCTTATTTTAGTGTTTTACATTCTGTTGCAATGCCTTAGGTTCCTATTATGTTCACTGCAGCCATTCAATCCTGAAACAGGATAAACTTCTATAGTATACTACACTTTAGTAAACTGGTATAGTATACTAATTTGTAACAGTCTGTGCTCTGATAATAGTCAGATGTGAGTTTCACGACTGTAACCAAAAATAAATAAATCACGGATTTCTGGCAATATTGCACTTGAAACCCCTGAGGTCCTAAACTTATTATGAAGACACAGGATGGATAGCCAAGTCAAGTAAACTTTTATTCTCCTTTCAATCATATGCAGCTCAGTATACAGTGAAATGTATGCAGAACCAAGGTGCTACATACATACAACATATTAACAATTATTAAAAATTAACAACATAAATTAGCTAGCTAACTAAGACACCTTATTAGCTTACTAGCTAAGAAAAAACAAGTGAACATCTTAAATTAACAAAGCTATATAATGCTGACCCCTGTCTACTATTGAAAGATCCTACAATTGACACATTCCCCAGAATCCTAATCTGATCGAGCATCTGTGGGATGTGTTTGACATCAGGGCTCAGTGGTTAAGGCATTGGGCTACGGCCCGGAAGGTCCCAGGTTCAAAACCCTGTCCCTGTTGGACCCTTGAGCAAGGCCTTCAACCCTAAAGTCGCTCTGGATAAGGTGTCATAACCCCCGTGCTAAATATGATCCACAAATGCCCAACCTCGCAACTTACAGTACAAGACTTAAAAGATCTGCAGCACCTTGGTGCCAGATACTACAACATACCTCAGAGGTCTTGTGGAGTCCATGCCTTGATGGTTCACAGTTGTTTTAGTGACACAAGGTGGACCTACAATGTACTAAGCAGGTGATTTTATTGTTATGACTGATCGATGTGTATATAATACAATAGTATTCCACTTAATACTATATATATGTATATGTATATATATATATTACTTGAAAACATTTTGCTAAAAAAAAAAAAGTAAAATTTTCCTTATGAATTAAGAATTTTTGGATTAATACCCTGTAGTATAAATTATACAAAAAACATAAATATTTACGTAAATAGACCATATAAATAACTTGAGTCTTTTATCATTTACCGTATGAGATATTACTATTGTAATCTAATCATGAACCACAGTGTCTTGAACTCACTGAAAATGAGAGTTTACGCTGCGTACTCATATCGTAAATGAAATCATGAAACTCTCAGGATGAGCCACCGTGACTTAGCGACAAAAACGGAAATTAAACTTCTTAGGGAGCAGATTGAATTAATGTCGTGCCGAATACGCAACACAATTCGATCTGCTGTAGCGAGCAACTCTATCCGTTGTGTCACTGTCAGGTTGTGTTATAATCACTAGCTCCCTAACGTCTTTATCTGTGTGTGCAGAAATTCAAAGAGTACCTGAACGGAAGTAACCTCATCATTAAACTGCAGGCCAAGCACGACCTCCTGAAGCAGACGCTGGGGGAAGGTGAGTGCTTGCATAACGAGCGCCAAATGCCAAGTGTCAGACCTTGTGTAAAGGTCTCTCATTGTGACTTTGGTCGCTGCAGGATAACGTCAAATTAAGATCGTATCGTCGAGAGAAAGCCAACGCTTTAATGAAGAGTGTCGGTAAAAGGCTTCCTCTCAATGCTGGTCTTTGAAGACTGTTTGTCGTTTAAATGGGTGATTAAAGGGATACGGTGATCATCTTGTCTTCAGGTGCTTATTCTCATCTGCTTACTTTATTTTCAGGGTAGTTGGGAAAGGGCTAATATGGTGGGTAAGTGCAAAACATGGTGACAAAACAAAAACGTCAGAGCAAATCGGGTATAATACAGCAACAAAACCTAAAACATATCAGTAAGTTTAAATTCTATTGTATTTTATTCCTATAGCACTTTGTACAATGTATTTTGTAATTAATGGATCACCGTAGCATAAAGAAAAGGTGCTCTTTTTTTCATTCGCCATCGAGAGAAACGCTCGCCTTGATTTTTATTATTTTTTTTGGCAGCTCGATTATAGGCAGTTTGCACCCTATCAATCAGCATGAGCATTTGGGCAGCTGCTGGTGCGCTGTGTCTTAATCTAATGGCGACACAGTGTGGGAGAACCCAGCTGAGACCTGCTATGCGTATGGATGTTTCCAGACAAATATGCCCCCCTGCTACCCAGCAGCCCGACACTCAATTACGCCAAATCAAACCAGACGGGGAGGGCTAGACGTCTGGGTCCTGTGTGTGTGTGTGTGTGTGTGTGTGTGTGTGTGTGTGTGTGTGTGTGTGTGTGTGTGTGTGTGTGTGTGTGTGTGTGTGTGTGTGTGTGTGACATATGGAGGCTGCAGGTACAACCCCTGTTTTTAATTATTCACCTAATTGATCGTAGATGCATTAGCTGATCTGGCTTACTAGGTGCACTCAGCTGTACTGATGTTTTCACGGTTGATGAGGTACACGCCAGCTGGTTTCACCACCATGTCCATGGACATAAGCAAAAGTCTAAAAGCTACCTTGGCCATGCTCCAGCAATCTGAAAAATGGATTGATGTTTTAAATTGGCCTCCTTCTCCACCAACAACACCTCAACCACTTTTCCTCCTTGGCTGGCTGCTCAAAAGAGCTTTCTGAGAAAATCACTTCAATACAAATTCACAGCAAACATGCAGATTGTTAGAGGTAGAATTATTTGGAGCAGACCTATCCAAGGCGGTCTCTTAGAGTTTTCTTGGATATGGAATTACATAAAGAGAACATTTAAATAGTGAATGGGGCCGGACACTTTATAAAGGGAGTATTATTGTGGTACGTCGGTCAAACTATTTCTCTGGAAAATAACTGACAGGAAATGCACTCTTTCTTCACATGAATGCTTTATATCACTCCGAAAAAATATGTCTCCGTCCTGCTTCTTTTTTTCCTTCTTTTTTTTTTTTTTAACACTTGGCAAAAGAATAAAGATCCTTTCCATTTCATTTTTATTTCATACAGGGCAATGGTGCTTATACCATGACATAAATATAATGACCTAGACCGTGCTTATTTAAAGCGATTGCTCAACACTTGTTCTTTTTAAATCTTTCATGCATTTTATGGTCATGTATTCATTTCTAGATATTCCCTTGTGTACTATTGTTCAGTCATTGGAAGCACTCTCTTTTTCATTTGCATAATGTTTGTACAGTGATAGCCACTGAGAGAGCATATGTGATAGACTCATTGTGTGTGTGTCTGTCTGTGAGTTCCTTTCACATTACCATATTTTAGACAAATAGCTTAATGCGCCGTCACGTGCAACACAGTTAATTGACCACAGACACCCACGCGCAGACGTTCCCGTTTCTCACCCTCGCGAGTCGTCTAGCACCCCACAGGGATCCGCTAAGGTTTCTACAGCGACCGCGGCACTCCTTTGTCTGAATATCAGGGCTGTGGTTCACCCATTCACTCCTCTCTCAATAGACCGGGTCACTTTCACTAAAGCCCCCACACCCAATCCATCAAAACAATACAGCTGAAAGCACAAGTTTGTACAATAGTTCTGATCCTTTTTTTCCCCTCTTTTGCAGGAGAAAGGGCTGAATGTGGAACGACAAGGTAAGACCTTCAGAAAAATGGGTTTTTTGGAGTGTTTGTCCTGATTGAAGTTTACACTTTATGTGATTATCCAGACATGAAAGTGTTAAGCACTAAATAATCAAGGTTTACAGGCAAAAATGGCTTCTCCGTTGGTTTGCCAATTTTCATTTTATTATGAAAATTAAAGCAGTAATATTGATGTGTACCGCTGTTTAACTGCCATTTAAGCTGCTTACAGTGTGTAGCTTGCACTGTGCTGTGCAGTAATGACAACCCCCTGATGCCTAAACTAAGCTCGGTGCATTACTCACTGCTAAATGATAACAGACCATTAAGTACAAATCATGACTGTAATACAGTACAAAATGATCCTATCTAGGTTAAGAAATAATGAGAGAAAATCTGGTTTCCATTTAATCTTTAAATGTATTAGGCAAAACATTAAGTTCATGATTTCGGTCTAACTCCGGAAGTTATTTGCTCTAAAGAAAGAAAAGGTGTAAGAAAATTGGTTTAAAAAATTCTACTCTTTAAAAGATAAAGATGTGTTCATTCTTTCAATCAGCTGAACAGACAATCCCAAACAAGTCAGCGACAAAGAAAGAAATAGAAGGAAAGGCAAATATTTATTTTCATCAGCGCCTAGACTGACTTAATGCACAGCGGTCGAACAGGACTTGTCCCCAAGCTGTCACGGGCAGGTTCAATGTTCTAGCTGAGTAGAGGTGGAAAAGCTGTGCCAGTCTTTGCGAGAGAGAATAGAGCGTCCTCTGGCAAGCAGATGTCAGCCACCATCTGTGCACTTGCTCATGAAAACCTGCCCAAACTGCTGAGCAAAGGGCCATGTCCAAGCGACGGACATTTACTGGTCAACAGCTACGCCATCAGATCATTAACTATTTCTGAAAGGTTTACCTTAGAGATTGTCTTGTGAGCTTCTTTTTATATGTTGACATTCATGGATGTGTGGGATTCTTTTAATGTTCTGCTTCTGCACTTCTCTAATCTAATATAGGTAATAACTGTTTCTATAGTTACAACTTAACAGCACCTTAAACAGTGTGAAGGC
Organism: Clarias magur; assembly: GCA_013621035.1. Classification (NCBI taxonomy): domain Eukaryota; kingdom Metazoa; phylum Chordata; class Actinopteri; order Siluriformes; family Clariidae; genus Clarias; species Clarias magur. Next base: position 2,649,633 of record QNUK01000005.1, on the reverse strand, counting down.
TGTTCTTCCTACACGTATTGAAAGTGTGTAGAAAAGGTCTCTCTGGGGAGCTTTAACAGTCACAGGGAAAGCTGGAATTTTAAGTTTAAAGACAAAAGTTTTCAGTCTAGACAACTTTTAGACAACTGTGCAGTTTTTTTGGTAACAGTGATTTTTTTTCTGTCTATGAAAAGGGAAAGTTCATGTTTTTTTTTGTTTTGTTTTTTTCAAATCAGTCTTAAATTTAAATTTCAGGTGTATATACAGTAAGTACATTTTATAACGTACAGTATGTTATAAGGTTTCTGATCTGCACATTGACCGTCAAGTTTGTCTCCAAGGCGCAAGTACAGTACAAAGAAATCTAAACCTAAAATTCGAAAGTTCGGATGAGACTCATGTGAAACTTCTGTTCTGCTCACAGAGGTAAATCGAGTTGGTATGTTCCAAAGTTACCGTGCATTACAGCGTACAAATGTAATTCTTTTTTATTTGTCCGGAGCTAGCAGCATGGCTGACTGGAACTAAGATAAAAGTTTGGCTGTTTCTAATGATCAAGGCCTGTTGTCATGCACCTGAATTTTGATTTAAGACAGACGTTAAAAAAAAAAAGGAAAAAAAACTATCCTTTTAACTCTAAAAAGAGAGATGCTTTCTTAATAAATCAATGACTATGATTTTCAATATTACCAAAAATTTTTACATTATTAGTTGTTAATCACCAAAAGGTTGTCAGCAGAAACAAACAGTTTGGGATGTGCACAAATAAATGCGGTCTGAAACTATTTTTTGTAGTTAACATAAGATTTCCTTAGGAAGAAAAAGTCCATATGACTTATAACTTATTATAATGACCTATGTACATTGTAACTCTGCCAATAAACATTAAAGAATCATTTCCAGACCTAAACGTAAAAACACCAGCATGTGCAGTTTTCCCAGCATTTCCAGCTAAGTTCAGCTCAGTGTGCTATTATACTGTACGGTATCAGGTTGTGTGGGCGGTCACAATTCAAAAAACATAATTAAGCCTTCATAGCAAAGAATGTGTTTCTGTAGGTGGATGCTGTAAAAGCCACTTAACTTGTGGAACACAAATCTTTTTTACAGTCAGTATGTGGCTAATTAAGCGTCATTAATGAGATCATAATTATTTTTCACTAAGGTATAAAACACTGTCATTGATTTAAATGTTATAGCCTATTAAACATTTTCTCATATCTTTATGAATTTTGTACATTTAAGGTAGACTTTTGGATTTGCACTGCATGGTGTAAAATGTCATCACGTGGTGTTGTTTGTATGTTTTTTGTTTTGTTCTCCTTGCCATATCCATTTCCCAGACCTCCTACCTTACCCCCGAAACCGCTGAAACTACGGAAACCCCGGCCACGCTCCGTCTATAATCATAAGCTGTTTAACGGAAATATGGAGACCTTCATTAAGGTACCATGTTGTTATCGACAGCACTCTCTACTGGAATGGAGGGCTGACTGTGGCACGCAGGCTGTTCATCCTCTGTCTCTTAGCACTCGCTAGCTCCCTCCCTTTGTGCCTTCGTGTAACTCACATCTCCTTCTTCTCCTGGCAGTTGAGATGCAGATAGTAAGGGTGGCGGTTCACACGTGAAAAACCAGTAGACACACAGAAATGACCATGTTTTTGTTTGTTTGTTTTTTTGTTTGGGTGATGGGATTAGCTGTGTCTATATGATAGCTGTGCCACCCTGTGCTGCATCCTGAGCCGTTCTAGCAACCACTCTAAGACTCGGGACGACAGAGTCGTCTCTATGGCGATCCTGTCGTTCCTTCCTAATCTGTGATTGTCTTGCTTTTCTCACCCCTCTGCTCCTCTCGCCACTGCTTTCTGTCCTAGGGGAAGAAGGAATACCCGTATTCGCCACCAGGTACATTAGCACAGAGCAAAGACAAAAGTGTCATTTTGGTTTCTTATGCTGCAGGTGAACAAATCTAGAGTCTCACTTGTTTAATCCGAAGTGAGTTCAGTAGCGAGTGTACTTTTTGTTCATTTTGTAAGCAATTTTTTTTTTTTTTTACAAACAAAACATAAATGGCTTTTCAATCTAAATCCAGGCAGCAAAAATGAAAAAAGCAATACTTAAAAGCAATTGCCTGTGTGGCTATAAATTATGTCTGTGTTATTCCAATATGGAAATATAAGTAGCTAAAGCTATACGAGGTGAAAACAGGACAATGGAAAACGTAGCTACCTCTGTAGAGACCAAACATCCTCATTATTATTGAAAAGATTGGGATTACTTATTAGCAGACCACAACAAATGCCTGCTGAGAACAAAGTGATGTATCGCGTTGTGTAAAACCTCTCTGTCTCTCACACACACGTCTTTATGGTATATTACTTGTGTAGCCTATTACAGAAAATCAATATCACTAATCTTACCCACAACAACTCTTGTCAGCATTGTTTCTTATAATCACGAGGAAGTTTGGTCTCTTTACACCCACAAACGAGTTTAATAAATAAATTACATTTATGCAGCTACCAGGATTATGATAGCTACATCTACAAGGTCTGAATGCATACCTCTATTATTGCTTCAATTTCACCTTTAATACAAATTGTATTTCAGAAAGGCAATATTCAGCACAACATCTCCTAACAGTCTCTGAGAACACGTCTTTTGTTTTACCTCAATCATGCTACAAAATCTCTGATCATTTCTGTAAAAAGGGAATCATTTTCACACCCTATTAATTCATTTCAGAAAGACATACCTAATCCTGAAAAGTCATAGGTTCACTGGTTGACCTAGACATTTGATTTACGTATAACCCTATCAGTTTTTTTTTTTCATTTTGTATCTGATTTTTTCTGACAATAAATAGAAAAATGAAAAAGCTTGATACTATCCAGTAAAACAGTAAATGTTTTTTAAAAATATATTTCTCTCACTGACTATATAAACAGAATGAACAAAAAGTACACAGACATTTTTTGACCTCAGATATAATTACTTTTGACATACACTTTAATTGGAAGTAAACAGTTGTTGAGAACAGATGTGCCTAATGTGCTGTTCTTCGCTAATATTATTCTGCATGCTTTAAACCCTAAAATTTTAATTGTCATAGCATAGCTTCGCATTCTATACTTCAATATTTAAATGTATTTAAATAAAATGAGAACAACCTGACAGAGCACAAAGCCTCAGTTTATGCATACATACATACATTCAGTACAAACATACATACATACAAACATATGCACATACATACGTACATACATACAATTGTTATAAAAAGTCTATACAATCCTGTTAAAATTGCAGGTTTCTAATAATTATGTAAAAATAAAAGTAAAAAATTTAGTCAGATCATTTTACACTTTTAATGTGATATAGCTTAGCACAAACATCAACTTAAATTTTTTTTTATTAATATTTTTGTATTATTTTTTATTAAATTAATTAATGCCCTGGTTGCTGAGGTGTGCGCACACTTCTAAAATGAGGCATGTGAACCTGCTCTGAAATTATCAATCAAAGTAAAAAGTATTAAAAGTTGTTCCATGGTGAAGCATGGTAGTGGCAGCATCACACAATATAATCTTATGCTTGGACTGGGCCAATATGTCTTAGTACAAAAGCTACAGGCTGCTGTAAGACAGCTGAAGATAAAAAATAAAAAATAAAAAAAAAACACCTACTAGCAAAAAAACAAATCAAAGTTAACAACGGAATGACTTCAGAAGAAAAAGACCATTGGTTTGTTATGGTTCATTCAGATTCCTGAACTAATTCCTAATTAATATTAGTATTAGAACGGCTTGAAGAGGGCTGGAGATTTGGATTATTTTTACATGGAAAATCAAGATGTATTAAGTTGGTAGACTTAAACACTGTTTTAATTAAGTTTTTTAAATTACTTTTCTTTTATCACATTATCAGTGGAAAAATGATTTGATATGACTTATATAAGCTTTATATAGATTTTATACAGTTAACATTGAAAAATGTTACCATTTACTTAGAGTGAATTCAATCATTAAAAATGATTTTTAATGCAAGTTGGTCAGGATATCTACTATATACATGACATAAGTTTTTTTTTTTATACAATTGTTTACATATATATCATTTCATTTATAATTCACTTCATTACAATTCCAGTGGGTCAGAATTTACCATACACTCAAGTAACTACAGTATGCCTTTAAACAACTTGGAAAATTCTAGAAAATTATGTTATGGCTCTAGAAGCTTCTTATCGGCTAATTGATTACATCATTTGAATCAGTTGCAGATGTACCTGTAGATGTAATTTAAGGCCTGTCTTCAAATTCAGTGACTTTTTGTTTTTGAAGGTACAATGTTCATCGGTACAAACAATACTACACTGAGTATAAACACAGACATAAACACAGTATAAACACAGCCATCATATCACTCAGGAAGGAGACACAAAAAGTATAAATCAATCTCAGAACAACAGCAAAGCATCTTGTAAAGAGACCGGTGAAAACAGGTACAGAAGTATCTACACCCACCTAAAGGATTATTAGGAACACCATACTTATACGGTGTTTGATCCCATTTCGCCCTCAAAACTGCCTTAATTCTACGTGGCATTGATTCAACAAGGTGCTAAAAGCATTCTTTAGAAACGTTGGCCCATATGGATAGGATAGCATCTTGCAGTTGATGGAGATTTGTGGGCTGCACATCCAGGGCACGAAGCTCCCGTTCCACCACATCCCAAAGATGCTCTATTGGGTTGAGAGCTGGTGACTATGGGGGCCATTTTAGTACAGTGAACTCATTGTCATGTTCAAGAAACCAATTTGAAATGATTAGAGCTTTGTGACATGGTGCATTATCTTGCTGGAAGTAGCCATCAGAGGATGGGTACATGGTGAACATAAAGGGATGGACATGGTCAGAAACAATGCTCAGGTAGGCCGTGGCATTTAAACGATGCCCAATTGGCACTAAGGGGCCTAAAGTGTGTCGGCCCATTCTCCTCTGACCTCTAGCATCAACAAGGCATTTTCGCCCACAGGACTGCCGCATACTGGATGTTTTTCCCTTTTCATACCATTCTTTGTAAGCCCTAGAAATGGTTGTGAGTGACAATCCCAGTAACTGAGCAGATTTTGAAATACTCAGACCGGCCCGTCTGGCACCAACAACCATGCCACGCTCAAAATTGCTTAAATCACCTTTCTTTCCCATTCATTCAGTTTGAAGTTCAGGAGATTGTCTTGACCAGGACCACACCCCTAAATGCATTGAAGCAACTGCCATGTGATTGGTTGATTAGATAATTGCATTAATGAGAAATTAATTTAATTTAGAAATTAACAGGTGTTCCTAAAATCCTTTAGGTGAGTGTATATCCACAGTAAAATCAGAAAGATATTGATGTAACCTGGAACGCTGGTCAGTAAGGAGGAAACCATTGTTCCAATACAACCAGAAAACTCAGATTACGGGTTATAGCTGCACAAGGGTCAGAGATCTTACAGTTTTGAGGAAATGTGCATCTGTCTGATGAAACAAAAACTAAACTGCTTGGCCATCATTACCATTATTGTCTAAAGGAAAAAGGGGAGGCTTGTAAGGCGAAGAATCCCAGCTGTGTAGCACGGGGGTGGCAGCATCCTATTATGGGGTTCTTTGCTCCAGGATCTACTTCACGAGGAAAGAAGATTATGTGGATATGTTGATGTAACATCTCTAGACATCAGCCATGAATGATGGGTCTTCCAAATGGATACCTCCAAAGTTGTGGAAAAAGTCAGGGTATTGGAGTGGCCCTGATCTCAATCCAAAAGAAATTATATGGCCAGAGTTGGAAAAGCATGTGGGAACAAGGAGATCTACAAACCTACACCAGTTCAGTCAGGTGAAAGTGTCTTACACACCTTTAACATATTTTTTCAGAAGCCCCTGAAAGGCTACTCAAAACAAGTTAAACAATTTAAAGGCAACAGTACCAAAAACTTAATGAGTGTATGTAAACTTCTGACCCACTGAGAATGTGAAAGACATAGAAGCTGAAATAAATCTTTCTTGCTATTATTATTGTGACATTTCACATTCTTGAAATAAAGCAGTGCTCCTAAGGCAGGGAATGTTTATTAGGATTAAATGTCAGGAATTGTAAAAAAAAAAAAACTGAGTTTAATTGTGTTTGGCTACGGTATGTGTAAACTTTATTAGATCACAAATATCTGCAGTTTTGCTAGGGGTGTGAAGACTTTTTGTATCTGCTGTATTTCTTCTATTAAGCAAGTACTTCCATTCAAGTGAAGACTTAACATCATCATGAGTAATATAATAATGTGAATGAATAATTCTGTGTTTTATTTGATTTTTTTTCCTTTTGTATTCAGGATTCAGGTCAGCCCATTCCTCTTGTGGTGGAAAGCTGCATTCGCTACATCAATCTGTACGGTAAGCACTCTACATTGAGGTTCGGTGTGTAGAAGCTCTTATTAGCTGTGCTGTAAGTAAGCTTCATTTGTATTATGAACGCAGCTCCTTATCATTTCTGGAGAGTGCTATGCACACTAAACGGCAGGGTGCAGGACATATAGATTTACTGCAGATGCTAATTCGCATCGCAAAGTTTTGCAATTGCTGGAATCTTTATAGTGAGACAGTTTTCTAAATGTGTGCCATCTGTTGAAGAGTGGGTGAGATAAAGTCAGTGGAGGATGGCATTTCTACTGTAGGTATTTGCAGTGAAAGTGGAGTCAGTTGTGATTGATTTATAAAGACATACATTAGAAAGACATTTCTTGTTGTTTTATGAGACATTGTGTGTAAGGATTTTTTTTTTTTACTTTTCGGGGGTCTTAACATGCTCAAAAACTCATGAAACTTGGCAGACAGGTTGGAATCTGCTGCCATCAGGATGCCTGAGAGTCGCGTGGCCCGGGGCCCCCAGGGGCCCCCCACACGAGATTTTGCTGGACAGTTCATACACACTTTTACGTAGGCACACGAAACTCGGTACACATTTAGAGCTCATTTCGCGCTGCATGTCCTGGGCTAAACTCAACAGGAGGCCGGTTATTTTGGGTCGTTTGCAAAAACGCACTCGGATTTTGATATACTCCTCCTAGTGAAATTATACAATCGCTACCAAACCCGGCCAAAGAGATCTAAAGACATTGAGGATGCAAAATTGCAGAGGGATTTTTGATATCTCAAACAGGTCAGCTGTGATAATGTCTTAAACATACGTCGAAAAATGATTAATAACTTTCTGTGTGGCATTATATTGAGTAACATTATATTCAGTGACACCTTCTGTGACATCACACACAAACACATCTCACTCACACACACACACACACACACACACACACACACACACACACACACACACACACACACAAACGCACTCAACAATTATTTAGGGCCCAAACTGACATTAGCCCTGTACTTTATAGTGTGTCATGTGTGCAGGTTATGCGGTGCAACTGAGTGGCGATGGCTTTTTCGAGGTCTTAACACACTCGAATAACACTGTGCGCCCGGGGTAGCGATGGCACAGGGTGCTTGGGCCCGTCATCGTTGCTTGCAACTATATTTTATTTTTGTTTCTGGAGAAAATGTTTTGTCTACGAACAATAAAAACCAACAATCATGCATTAATATAACACTGTGATTTATGTCATGGTGTATAGACTACTGCATTAAGATGCAGCCAGGACTGTTTAGAGCATTCTGGTCTATGTTTATGATCGTGCCATGATGAGTTTTCAATAGCACTTCCAAGATTTATTGCCACTGCTAATTTCTGATGGTCCTAAATCTGAAATTTTATTTGTTAGTAATCAGTTTCTTTTGGGTAATAAAAAGGCGGGCAGTATTTAATATAAGTAAATTAGATGAAATATTATGGTCTTAACATTAGACAGCAGTAAAGCTGGACAGCTGTCCTGTTTATTTATTTATGTGTGTGTGATAGTTCCTCCCTGGACATGTCCACACATCTTCACACACAACAACATGAGCAGACCAGCACAGTCTCCCTGTTTCATCCCAGACTTATTCACACTCTCTTGTGACATAGGCCTATGAGTCAGATAACCATCTTCATTTCATTTCCTTGATCAGATTACATCGTCCATCCACGCCGCATGGTTCCTCTCTCTGACACATCACGTCTGCGCTGGTCTAGTGGCATTCCATATCTAATGAAATCTTAGAACCTGATCAGATTAGCTTTCATATAAACCACATGAACCTCAAAAGCAAGGGACATCTTCGTCATGGACCAGAAAGACATTTTACAGGCATATTGCAATTTCCTCCTTTGTGTTATGCATTTTTAGAAGGAAAGTGACATGCCTTGACTCTGGCTGATGTCCTTTTTTTTCGCATTCTATTTCAGGTCTGCAGCAGCAAGGAATATTCCGAGTTCCTGGATCTCAGGTGGAAGTCAACGATATTAAAAATTCATTTGAGAGAGGTGGGTATGAAGAGGAGGAACCATAACTGTTTTTAAATTGCTTTTTTTTTCTTTAGTCCTTTAGCCTACGTCAGAAAAGATTAGATTTTCTTATCAAAGATGTATAAAGGGTAAGCAAACTGCATAATTATTATATTGCTTGATACAAGGCTCTGGATTCAATACCTCTGCAAATCAAACAGTACATTGAACAGAATATGAACACACTCATAATAAAGCGTTACTCTCAGTATAATAAAGCTTAATCAAAAATGCATTCTCTTTAAAAAGGGGTAGCTTCCTTGTTATCTCAAATCAGAAGAGGCTGCAGAGGTTAAAAAAAAAATTTCATGTGGTAAAATGCTTATAAGTACAGTATTCTTGCATATTTGTTTGGGTCAGCAGCAGGCTGGAGTAACCTTTAAGGCATCAGAGGGCACTTCTTCATAAGTTCCTACTTAAGTTATGACGCAGACTGCCAGTGTATTGCAGAGCAAAACCATATAATATGCAGAGACTGAGCACTGAGAATTAGGAGCACAGTAGTTTTTGAGTGGCACTATAGAAGCGTGCCGAACCTACTGCTTAAACATTTAAAGTTTAAACCCATAGCCTGCATAAGTCATGTTAATAGGCAATCGTTATAGTAATGGTTATAGTAATGGTTATATTTTGCTGCACTGAATATTTATCATGTCATCATAATTGAATTTAAGGTGTATATATTCTTGCACCTCTACAATAAAGACATTTATGAACCTTCACACATCTTGTTGTTCATTATGCATTTATTTATTCAGTGCACTCTTCCGGTTCACATGTGCACATCATAAATGAATAAACTACAGAAAGCTGCCATTGAGCATCGTCTGTGCTAGTATGGCTACCTGAATTATGAACACGCTCGGTGTTTCCTCTTTTAGGTGAAGACCCACTTATTGACGATCAGAGTGATCATGACATAAACTCTGTGGCTGGGGTTCTGAAGTTGTACTTCAGAGGCTTGGAGAATCCTCTCTTCCCCAAGGAACGCTTCCTGGACTTCATCTCCACTATTAGTGAGTGTGATAGATGCTTGCTTGTCTACAGTGTTCAGTGTCACTTTAATTTAACTGAATGATGAAAGGAAGTTAAATGGATCAAAACATGCTTTGTGGATTAGAACAAGGGGGCTTTTCAAAGATAATCAAAGGGCTTTTGTCGAGAAGTTCATAAGAGTTTACTATGGTGCATCGTGGTGGCGTAAAAAATAAATATTATATAATACATTTTGAGACACTGTAGCAGTTTTAAAGTTATTTGAAAGTGCAGTTTAGGTGGTTTGTGCCTCTTCATAATAGATTGTAAAATCCAAAAATATATTCCCAGTTTTCAACACTGCACAGTAAATTAAGCTCTAATAGATATTACACTGCACATGGTGATGTTTATTTTTGAAATGTCAAGCAGATTTATGGACTCTGTAGTCACAGGTATAGAGGATGGAGATAACTTCATAACAGTTCCTAACAAGTCTCAAGATTAAAAATAATTTGTCACATTTACCTTACAGTACGTCAAATGATTTTTTTTTCTTCACATATTCCGGTTAGGAAGCTGGGGTCAGAGCACAGGGCCAGCCAGGATACAGCACTTCGGGAGCAGATAGGGATAAGTGCCTTGCTTAGCTTGGCATAGCTAGGGCTTGAACCCCCGACCTTCTAGTCAGTGACCCAGAGCCTTAACCGTTTGAGCAACAACTGCCAATTCATTGAGGATTCATAGAAAATTGTTGATAAATAATGCAAGTTCGTAGACAGGTTATGATTTTTCGGGACAAGTTTGTCATGGTAAGAAGCAGAGTAATGGGTGATCACATAACTGTAAGTACCAAGTAATAGACAAGCCAAATCATAGGTGATTTAAGGCATGTCGCGTCACAAGGTATAGCAACCAGGAACCGTCAAGGATTTTAATTCGGGACTGTTTTGCATGCTCAAGCAAAAACTTCGTGAATTTGTGAAAGCCCCCTAACATGTCATTGATTGCTAAAGTGATTCTGTAAGACAGATAAGATGCCTGAAAAATATTTCCTTGTTCATTTCAGAGCTTGAGTCATCTGCTGAAAGAGTCCATCACCTACAGCAGATCATTGTCACTCTTCCACGTACCATCATCATCGTCATGAGATACCTGTTTGCATTCCTCAATCAGTGAGTCTGAGGTTTCCAGTTTCTTGACATAACTGTATAATTGCAATAAGAGACTGTGATTAGCTTCACACACGTCTCTGGGTTGGTATTGTATGTTCAGGGCTGCATAGTAAATCAGAAGGTGTATGAATAACCGCAGTCAAACACACAGGCATTCATTATATTTAGAGCTATTTAACAGCCCCTACTGTTTATGCCCTATTCATTGCTGTGTCTGGCTGTCTGCAGTACTTTAGATGTTATTTATGCCAACGAAAAGCCATTGCTCTCTGCTGCACTATACCTGTCTCGTTTTATTATTCTATTATTAATGCTTCTGCTCACCCTTTTCCCCCGCAGAGCAAAAAATTCTGTTTCACATCCTGAAGTTTTATCTCGACAGCTTCTTTATTTATGTGCTTTTTCGCAGTACTGGGCCTACAGCGTTTCCAGCTTTCGTACAATTAAGTCCCCGTTTTCGGTAGTGTTTGGTTACAACCGTGTCTGGATGCAGTGAAACGTCACTGTGGAATGTGGAGTTGAGGGAAACCTCGAATGTCAGCTAATAGAAAGATTAATGTCAATGTATCTTACCTAATCCAGGCTCTGTTGTTCTTGAATCTTGAAGACTTGCGCCTAACCTTGTTCTCATATCCCCAAAGCAAGAGCTTGTAAATTTCTGCACAGAGACGCACTAAATCCCGACAAAATTATCACCTGGAAATTGGGGCTAAGTGCGGATTGTTAACTTGTCTCTCAGAGGAAATGTAGCAGCACAGACACTGTAATAAGAACATGTCAGACATCGTTGGAACACCAGCTTTGGGATTCAGTATTTCTGCAGATCAGAATGGAAACTGGATAACATACTAAAGACAGGGCTAGGGGTTAAAGGGCAGCTGTAGTGTTTTGCAAACTAGTGAATGGAACAATTTAATGGAAAAAAACTCCAATGTTCCCTTTAAGCAGTGTTGATTTGGTGGAACCATAAAATCTTCCACGTGACACATTGGACGAATCTTATATAAAACTAGAGCTTTTTGCTGAAGGTATTATGTATTATTCACATATTCATTCAGAGAAGCATTTTACCCCAATTTTGCTTTAAACACTTACTGACTGACCGATTCGACAACTGGCTTACAATTTAGTACACAGGCTTTTGAATACGTTACAATATGTGCCAAAATGTACAGTACTGAACCCCGCGCACCTCGGACATGCATTTGCAGACTGTTCAATGGAACTCTTTATTGAGAAGTATATCACTTTACTATAGAAATCCAGACTTTCTACTGTCATCAATTCCCAGGCATTAATTTTTCTATTGGTTGTGCCTGCCTAAAAGCCTGTTTAATTTTCCAACATGCCGTTTTAAGTCTTCTATCTTTTGCTACGACTGGAGCTTTCAAAATGCTTTGTATGCCCGGAAAATCATTTATAGACACATTTCTCTGCATGTATCTGTTCCTTCACCCTACTACCACCAGTCTGTCGCAGTACAGTGATGAGAATATGATGGATCCCTACAACCTGGCCATCTGCTTCGGCCCTACTCTGATGCCCATTCCGGACGGCCAGGACCCTGTGGCCTGTCAGGCCCACGTTAACGAAGTCATCAAGAACATCATCATCCACAGTGAGGTTATCTTTCCAAGCCACCGGGAACTCGAGGGCCCTGTTTATGAGAAATGCATGACTGGAGGAGAGGAGTACTGGTAAGTTGTTGAGTGTGCCTTAGACGTCTTGTATCGGAATGAGTTTGTATCATGATATTGTCACATTTATAGACAGTAATGACTGTATCAGGACAAACAAATCGATAGTGACAAACAGATCATGTGTCTAAGACATTAGTTTTTGTCTTTTTTTTAATTTGTAGTAAGTACTGTTAAATCTTGGATTGCGGACATAATTTGTTGCATGCACACCCCAGTTTTCCGACAGAGACTCTCACTCATACAAGCTCGCATGCACACGCACACAAACACACAATAAAAAATGCTTTACGCATGCTAAATGCAAATGCATATGGTGAATTTTGGAGAATGTTGAATTCAAGAAAAAAGGACAATTACAGACTATTAATTAAAGACTAGAAAGACTATAGATGTGCTAATGATGATTTGCTGTTGGTGAAAGTGCTGACCATGCATTGTGAACTGAAGTTTGTATTGATTAGAATGTTTCTCATGGCATTCAACGTTTGTTAGTAAAAAGTTTTTGTGCACAACAACTTTTTGGTCCAATTTGCCGCCAATATGACTCCCTACAAAAGCACAGTCTGAGCATGAATTTGCTATATATATTATTATTATTAATTTATTTATGTATGTATGTATGTATGTATTTATTTATTTATTTATTTATAGAACTCAACCAACACATTAGTGATAGTATATTGAATATTTACATTGCCGAATCACAAGTGATCGGCTGATTTACCATTGTAACAAAACTAGGTGGATTTAGAGCATTTTGTAAAATAATGCAAAAAGTTTATTGACACGACTGTAGCAATCTTAACATAAAAGACACAAATGGGAAAATTTGAACACCCTGTGACTCAAATAAACCATTAAAAAATGACAGTCAATAATTTAAAGGTTCAGTGTCACAAACTAGTTTACAAGCAGTATAAAAATACCTGCTTTTTAACGTTAATGTGTTTACCCTGTAGGAGCTGAACACGAGGCTAATGGGTACACACCAGCACAAACAGGCTCACAGTCAGAATGCTGAAGTCTATATTATTTCGATTGTTGTGGTGGCAATAGGTGGTTGATTACTGAGCTGTGTTCATGAAAAACATCTAGCCATTTTGTGTTCCCGGGAATCAGACATGCTTAGTGAAGCCAATACATCACATGCTTTCAAAGCTTCGCTCAACCAGAGTAGAAAAGTTATCTGAACATTACTATCTGGGCTTTATTTGTGCCAGAATGCACTCAGCGGTAGTAAATTGACTGAATTTTATCTTCCAAATGAAATGGTGATTTAATTAGGTTGTGTTATAAAAATACTCAAGCAATCCTAATGGTAGCTGAGGTGAAACACGAGCACTTTTCGTAATGCTAGAAAGCAAGGGCTCAGTGTCAGCCAGACAACTGGGCAAATTTCATTTCTTAAATCTGATCTTTAGATTGATGTCTGCATTCCAAAAGACAAATCTGAGTGTCTGCGATCTGTAGCCACATTTACTTGCATATTCACCTGGATTGTTATAGTAGCATGACAAGAGGATTCATGAGCAAGACATTGTTATAAGTGCAAGTGTAACATATACACAAAAAAATTTGAACATTGATTTTTCGCCTTCAATGCACAGATATATGGAAAATTGGAAAATACAAATCAGTTGTATTTGATAGTGGAAAACTCTTTGTATTGACAAATTTGTATTGTGTGTGTGTGTGTGTGTGTGTGTGTGTGTGTGTGTGTGTGTGTGTGTGTGCGCGCGCATTTAGTGATAGCCCACACAGTGAACCAGGCACCATTGATGAGGCGGACAACGGAACTGAGCCACACACAAGTGATGACGGTACAGCAGACACTTTTTATTTACTTATCTTTCTTTTTGTTCCTTTAATTTATGCTTCTGTCCATTTAAACAGTTAGAGTCTATTATGGGTATTTATTCCTTTATCTCAGTATATGTATTCATGTAAATTAAAAATCATCTCACACACACACCCACACACACACACACACACACACACACACACACACACATGCTCCTTTTATATTTTAGTAAAATTTATGATGTATTTCACCTACAAATTAACTTTGCTTTAAATTAAAATGCATGTATTGTAAGTCCATGGAATATTTGTTGTTCTTAGTCGTAGTTAGTTTTTTTTTTATTATTATTATTAGTGTTTATTATAATATTATATTTTCTAAAAACTATTGTCCATAACATTACATATTTTAGACCTAAATGTTAATATAGAACATTATATTATTATTATTATTATTATTATTATTTTTATTTTATTTTTTTATTATTATTATTTTTATCATGAACATTTGTTTCATGAACAAATAGTAAGATGGATATCTATATACTGCAGATGTATTCCATCTTGTGTACTGCTGTTGTTTTTGTATTGCTGCTATCGTGCATATGGTGCTTTGACTGACTCACCTCACAGCCATTAACACTGCTCTTCCATCATCAGGCAGCAAGCGAGGCGTCTCATTGGCTGGCAGGCAGTCAGTCGATATCAAGCCAGACCTTAAATAGCTCTTGACTACTGAGTTTTTGAAAGAGCCTTAGATGAACTGGGCTTGATCGCTCTCATGCTCTCAACCTCCCTCAAGCCTCTGTGTCTGCTTTACACACTCCTCTTTACAAATGCTAATCCGTTGTCAAGATTCTTGCTCAATGATTTTTCCACGGTTTTAATCAATGAACATTGAAGAGAGAAGAACATTCCTTAACCAGCTTTTATTCATCGCATATTCTCGTTCCTCTCTCATAATCTGCGGCTTATTACTCGGCCTCATATCTCTGTGCTCCGGTTTTCCTTCTCTCCCTTCGCTCCCATTGATTAGAGAACAATTCTTGGTAGGGATGCATCACTGCCAGTTTTTCAGGCAAGGAATGAATATAAGTGCATTTTTGGTACTCATCAATGCCAAAACAAATAAACCTAAAGAATTTATTTTTCAGAAATAGTACTTACTCACTCATCATCTATACCGCTTTATCGTGTGCTCAGGGTCGCATCTGGAGCCTTTCCCAGGAGACAAGGCGGGGTACACCCTGGAAAGGGTGGCAATCCATCGCAGGGCACACACACACACACACACACACACACACTCATTTACACACTGCAGGCAATTTGGGAACACCAATTATCCTAGTCTGCATGCCGTTGGACTGTGGGAGGAAACCAGAGTACCCGGAGGAAACCCACCAAGCAGGGGGAGAACATCCAAACTCCATGCACACAGAGACGGGAATCGAACCTGGCCAGGAACTGAACTCGGACCCTGGAGGTGGCAAGGCGACTGTGCTAACCACTACACCACCGTGTGCCTCCAGTCATAGTACTCATAATGATTAAATAATTATTCAATCTAAATATAGATATTAATTTAATGTTAACTAATCAGGGATGTCACAGAATGGTTTCCGACACCAGTATCAGTATCGATGCATCCCTAGTTGTTTGGTCTTCAGTTTCATGCTGTATTTCTTGACAGTCTCTTCAGAAGTGTAAAACACATGTGAACTCCTCAAAACAGCTCATTGTACACATTCTAATCTGTATCTCTTTGTGGATTTAATCCACGATTCCAAAGTCAGCACAGGGAGCAAAGCTCCCTCCACAGCCCAGCCTCCTAATTCACATCTCATTCAGTGATTCAGTGGCTTTGGCTTGCCAGCAGGGATGCTTTCTCTCTCTCTCTCTCTCTCTCTTCTCTTTGTGCCAAAATGTGCTGAGAAACTCCACTTTGAACTCACTATGCAGTATAATATGAATTTTAAAACATACCACTCTGCTGTGGTCAGCACCTCAATATAAAAACCCTTCTCTGCCTTTTTACTTTTCTTAATAGCGCAGGTTTCCAGCACACTTGATCGACAGAGATTACTGTCAGGGTATTACTTCTGCTCAAATGCACAGGGGATAAAGCAGCAGAGCTCGCCACACCTCTATCCCTCCATGCACTGTCTGTAGGTAATTTCACCCCTGGCTGAAGCCCTTAATGAAACTGATTGGCTGGTTGAAGGAATATTCCCTACTGGGAAACTATTTATTTTTATGCATGTATTTAAGCACTCCTGACCCAGCTCTCCATCCGTGAAGAACAACGACACAGAGCTTGCAGAGGTAGAAGGGGCAGCCTGCTGTCTGTTTAGAATAATGACATGCAGACAGCATGAGGTGGCAATTTGCTAGGGTTTGGATAAAGCCTGTTCTCCACTTTGCATTTTGAGCACCTTGGTGAGATTCAAAGAGCTGAGGGTCATTTTTAAGCAGGGAATGAAATCGCATCCCCCGGCGAGTTTATATACACAAGGGCTTTTTTTGAAATTGTAATCTTTCATTAGAATCTCCTTTTCTTTTCTTCTCAAGAATAGGACAAAGATTTTTGTTTTACTTTCTACTTTTTTGTCTATCTATCTATCTAACTTCGACTATGCTTTTTTCCCCTCTTTTCTCAGAGGTGGAGCAGATAGAAGCAATCGCTAAATTCGACTATGTAGGCCGCACACCACGAGAACTCTCCTTTAAGAAGGGGGCGTCGTTGCTGCTCTACCACAGAGCGTCTGAGGACTGGTGGGAAGGCAGACACAACGGGGTGGACGGTCTCATCCCTCATCAGTACATCGTAGTGCAGGACCTGTGAGTACACCGCATCTATCCACACACCAGTTCAGGATAGTGCTGAATTGAAGATAACCATGAAGATTATTTGTCTTATGCTTACTTCATCAAGGACATTCCAGGAAAAATTTTAAATGTGCAATTTTTATGGGATCCCAGAACACTAGCAGGTATATAGGTATATGTATATTCAGTAAAAAGTAGATTTCAAATGTATTTTCTTCTGATCCTGGTTTCTCTTTAGTTTTTTCCTTGTAACCTCCACTTCTAGAGGTGCCAGTGTCTACATTTTACCTGGACATGTTTGACCCCGTGCTACAGTCATACACGAGCCACTTGAAACCGATGCTTTTATAATATTCCAGTTAAAGCAAGGGTCAGACAGGAAGTAAAGTTCAGCTAGTAGAAAAAAACAGGTCACTACAGGGGAGGCAACACAGGACATGATCGTGTGTTGTCTTCTGGCAGTTACTTGCTCTTCACACCATCTTCATTTAGATGAACGACGGCCTTTGAAGTCACAAGTCTCAGTCTTGTGAGCCAGTTGAAACATGTGGGTGGGAACTGTGGTTTCTTTAGTAGACAATATAGAGGAGCGGAGTTAGTGCTGCTATTTTTCCACTTTTTTGTTTTTTTGGTTAAAATGCTCAGTTATCTCGCTGCCTACATGTGAGCTTATGACTAATACATTAAACAGTGACAGTGAAATTTGAAAGCATGGTACAAGTAGACTGTTGACATTACGTATGATGTTTAATGTAATAAAGTCTACAACATGATTGACAGGTTTAGGTTTTTCCCCTCTCAGACCATACTCCAAATTAATGAATATTTCACTTGTCTCTGACATATTTTCCGTGTTACATTTTACAATGAACTGGGTAAACTACTAAATAATGTCAGATCCAGTAGATTGTATTCATTTATAATATTTATAATATTCATTAAGTTTCAGCATTAGTTTAAAGGGTTCAACAAAAGCGTATTTTTTTGTTAAGCATTTAGGAATTACAGCTACCTTCAAACACACTAGATTTGGGAGGGGGAATAAATAATGGACATAAATAATGGAACAAATGGATGACAAGCAGTTGCATGTTTCTGTCTAGTCAAACTCTCAATATGAGGGCCAAAGTGATGTCTATGCAAGTGAGGGAAGCCATCACAAGGCTGAAAATAGATTAAAATAAACATTAGAGAGACAAATAGAACTACAGTTAAAAAAAAAAAAAGGAATCAACAGCAAAAGGTTGAAAAAACTAAAGTGAATGACTGCAAAAGTCTGTACTTGGTGAGGAAGAACCCTTTCACAACATTTAGCCAAGACAAAAACACTCTTGATGAGGTAGGCGTGTCATTGTCAAAGTCTACAGTCAAGAGACGGCATTATGAAGTGAATCATAACTCGGTATAAACGACTGGTAACGTTCAAGTACAGAAAGGCCGGTTTAGAAGTTGCCAGATTGTTTGGATGGATAAAACCAATATTAACTTGCACCAAAATGTTGCAAAGAGAAAGAAAGGAACAACTCGTGATCCAAAGCATACCACACCATCGGTCAAACATGCTGCAGAACTGGTAATATTTATTCTGCAGATGCATAATGACCCAAAACATACAGTGAAAGCTACTAAAGAAATGGGATATACTTCACTGGGAAGTCATGGACTTGATCTCAACCTACTGATGAAGAAGACAGAAAAGACAGAAAGAGCCACAAACAGTTTACAAGCTGTAATTCCTGAATGGTTAATTATATGTTTGTCGATCTGCTCGAGTAATGCAGAAAGTCTTGACTTCACTTATATCTTGAGTGTTTCATTCCAAATTCAATGTGTGATGGTGTGCAAATGCCAAATACCTTATCTTTGTTCCAAACTTCATTGACTGCCCATATGTATTACACTAGGCTCCAATTGATTGTTTACCCCCATGACATGGCTCAGAAATACAGTTTCATTTAATTTGTCAAACTGTTTCAATGTAGTTAAAATAATAGATTCATTAGCTTCAGAACCAATAGTACACTATAAAGGCCAGCCCATTCAGATCGTTGTTATTCAGAGAGTATGTTTACCTAAAGCAGCAATTTCACTACAATGCGGTAGTATAGAATTATTTAGAAATATTTATTTCTGATAATTACAGCATTTTTTTTTCGATAAAACTTTTTTATTTCACTAATAAAAGCATCTGTCGAATCATCTGTTCTTGTATTGTAGGTTAACAGTTCTCTGTCTCATGAGGGCGCCCAGTCACGCCTGCAATTTCTCTAATAACATTTTTGAATCTCTTTCCATTTCTGCTGGCACCGAGCAGCAATTAAAGGCTAGCCGGTTGAAATCAAGATTTGTGCCATGTGTGTGATCTTGGCCTTGTTGCCTGCTTTGTATGGTGTTGAATGGAGCCAATCAAGCCTGGATTCCGAGCCAGGTTAAGAAAAATTATAGGCCCTTACTAAGTGGGAGCTTTTAGTTGCGAGACCTATTAGAATAAATACAGCTTAGCAGTCTGAAATGCTACTATAAATGTCATTTTTTCGGTAAACCAATTGGTTTTAATGAATTACCACAAAACTTTGAGCAGACTTTCAGTATGTGCTCTCACTTATGTTCAACCCATCGCTCTACCTTTGCCCTCTTGTCTCAGGGACGACGCCTTTTCTGATAATCTAAGTCAGAAGGCGGACAGCGAGGCGAGCAGTGGGCCACTGCTAGATGACAAGGCCTCATCCAAAAACGACCTCCATTCACCATGTGAGACAGCACCAGAGTATAACTTCAGTGCAATGATGGGCAGGTGAGGCACAGCACCACATCCTGTAGGCTTGCTGACTTCTGGAGTGTTGCTGATACGATTGATTTAGAGAACAGGATATTAGCACAGTAAATAAAGTCATTATTATATTACAGAAACACAAAGGTTTTTCCCCTGTGCCTGCAGCTTATGTGACTGTTTTTGTGCGCATATTAACGGATGACAAATTAAAGGTTTTAAAAACAACCCAGGCACAAAATTGAACTAGTAACCCTGGAGCTGTAGGAGTATTGATACCCTGTACTCTAACCTGCATAATATTTAAGAGTCATTAGAAACAGTTGAATCGTTTTTTGTGTTTGCGTGAAATTAACTGTGCGTGTGTTCTTGTTTCGAGGGTACGTTTGCGTTCGGACGGTGCTGCTATCCCACGGCGTCGCAGCGGGACAGAGAGCCATAGTCCTCCACGTGGTTCTGACACACCTCCTCGTGCAGCCGCATGTCCCAGCAGCCCCCATAAAGCCATGTTAAGCAGCAGGAGCCGCATGGAAAGTCCTGATAAGAGACGCCTGGGCACATTTGGCAGCGCCGGCACTATAAACTACCCTGAGAGAAAGGTGTATGGAGAGGGCCACCCACTGAGACCGAGCACTGGCACACGCCACAGCAGCCTGGGAGACCATAAGAGCCTGGAGGCTGAGGCCTTAGCTGAGGTCAGGAAGGATCTAAGTTTTTTATATATGTTCTATTATTCAGGGGTTGGACAATGAAACTGAAATGCCTGATTTTAGACTACAATAATTCATTAGTATGGTGTAGGGCCTCCTTCTGCGGCCAATACAGCATCAATTCGTCTTAGGAATGACAGATACAGGTCCTGCACAGTGGCCAGAGGGATTTTGTACTATTCTTTCTGCAGAATAGCGGTCAGGTCACTATGTGATGTTGGTGGAGGAAAACGTTTCCTTACTCACTCCTCCAAAACACCCCAAAGTGGCTCAATAATATTTAGATTTGGTGACTGTGCAGGCAATGAGAAATGTTCAACTTCACTTTCTTGTTCATCAAATCACTCTGTCACCAGTATACACGGCACCACCATTAGGCTACAATGTTAGAACCATTGTGTGCACATGGTCCTCCAGAATGGTTCAGTAGTCCTTGGCAGTGACGCGCCCATCTAGCACAAGTATTAGGCCATAGGGAATGCCATGATATTGCAGCTCAAACAATCATTTATCCACCCCATGCTTCACTCTGGGCATGCAACAGTCTGGGTGGTACGCTTCTTTGGGGCTTCTCCACACCGTAATGTGGATAAGACAGTGAAGGTGGACTCATCAGAGAACAATGTTTCACACTGTCCACAGCCCAAGATCTTCGCTGCTGGCACCATTGAAACCGACGTTTGGCATTGGAATGAGTGACCAAAGGTTTGGCTATAGCAGGCCGGCCATGTACATTGACCCTGTGGAGCTCCCCACGAACAGGTAGGAGGAGGAGAGTTGAGGTGCACATTTAATTCTGCAGTGAGTTGGGCGGCTGTGGTTTTACGTTTTTGGGATACATTCCAGGTTAGTACCCGGACATCCCTTTCAGACAACTTCCTCTTGCGTCCACAGTTACTCCTGTTGGGTCCTTCTTGGTGGTATGCTAAAATTACCCTGGGTACCGTGGCTCTTGATACATCACAAAGACTTGCTGTCTCGGTCACAGATGCGCCAGCTCTGATATGTCACCCATAATGTTGTGTGCATTGCAATATTTTAAGCAAAAGAGTGCTATTACTCTGCTAATTAAACCTTCACACTCTGCACTTACACCACCAGGCCGGTCAAATTTAGCCATGAAACCTCCAACACAAAATTGACCAGTGTTTCAGTTTCATTGTCCAACCCCTGTATTTGCATGCTTTTACCATAAGTGAATTTATAGAACCTCTTAATACAGTATGTGACCATGAAGTGAAGCAATTGAGCAGAAATAGTTTGCCACGGAGTTATCTATTTGGTTCAGCATCAGTTTAA
The DNA here is from genome assembly GCA_013621035.1 of Clarias magur. Classification (NCBI taxonomy): domain Eukaryota; kingdom Metazoa; phylum Chordata; class Actinopteri; order Siluriformes; family Clariidae; genus Clarias; species Clarias magur. The sequence continues at coordinate 2,627,913 of QNUK01000005.1, read as the reverse complement.
TTATGAGCGCTAAGGCACGAGGCACAGCTAATGATCTTTCAGCAGCTAAAGTTTGCACTTTAGTTAACGGGAAACAAATGGTCCATACACTGGCAGAGTTTATGTTTAACACAGAATTGATGCCATTTTTGTGTATTAATTTTCATAAGAATCCTCAGTTCATTAATAGTTTATTATATAGGTGAGAGATGATACATTTAGATGTGTAGTTTATTTATAGCTTAATGTTTGCATTGTTAGTGCCTGAGTGAATGGCTAGTCCCAATTATCTTGACTGTCTTTGTACACAGTATGTGCGCCTGTTTGCTTTAACACCTCTTATCATTACAGCTTTCATACAGCTGTGGAGTCCTAAGCCATTCCCCTTGGTGTGAATGAGGGAAGCTGAGCAGCGTTTTCTAGCATATGAGGCCGGTCTGAGGCACTGTATACATGTCATAGATAAAGCACAGCAGTGACATATGGGACCCCAAGATAAAATTATGGCTGAGCCTAGCTCTGAGCAAAGCCAAAGCTCAAGCCCTGAAAATAAATCTGTTCTGCGACTGCTATTCCACAAAGCAGTGAATATATTAATGAGGAAATTGTTTAACACTTTCTCAAATGTTTAAATAACGCTAAAGACCTGTCAATAAACATAATTAACATTTAACAATTATATCCTCAAGAAAAACAAGGATATTTCTAACGACACTTTAATTATTAGTGGAAGCAACAACAGCAACAAGAAAAAAAACGCTTTTTCTTTCAACCTGTCAGAACTGTGTGGGGTCACGTCAGATTACATAATAATTGACAGAGGAATCTGACTGGCAACGTAAGCAATGGTAGCGCAAGAAAAATGTGAGCTTTGTTGCAGTCCCATGTAATTGGGTATATATTGATAATAAGGGGCTTAACCATTTAGGAAAATGGACCTTGAACAAAGACACCCCAACATGTTCCAGTATGACCGTGTACCCAAAGCGAGCTCTTTGAAGGCATGCTTTAGAAAAAAAATAGATAGAAGAACTTGCAGTAAGTGGCCTACACAGAACCTTGACCTCAACCACACCAAACAGCATTGGAATGAACTGAAACACACAATCATCCTCACCCCACCTCAGTGCCTGATCTCAGTCATGCTTTTCTGGCCGATTGAGCAAAAGTCCCCACAACTATAAATAAATAAACTAAATATAGCCTCAGCAATTGTTGCGCTTGATTGCGACGGTAACTTCGCCATAGCAGTAAAAAGTTAATAATGCAAATAAGTTAGTTAAGAGTAAATAGCTCCAGTTATTATGATACAGTATGCTATTTTTATGAGAATTAATGGCTCTGTGAATGTGCATATCTTACAGGACATAGAGAAGACAATGAGCACTGCCCTGCACGAGCTGCGTGAGCTGGAACGTCAGAACACAGCCAAGCAGGCACCGGACGTGGTGCTGGACACACTGGAGCCACTGAAAAACCCTGTAAGCTCGGAGCCAGCCAGCCCCTCACACACCATCGCTATTCGTGACCCTGAAGCAGCTCTGCGACGTGGAAGCAGCTCCTCCTCCAATACTGCTGAGACCATGATGATGAGCACGTTTAAACCGGCGATGTGTGCCAGACTGCCCAGTGCCCAGCTCCGACCTCCGGCTATAAGGCCTTCGCGCCCCGTGCCCTCTCAGCAGCAGCGCTCTAGCAGCTCTGGCTCTTCTGGAGTGGGCAGCCCTGCCATTACCCCAACTGATAAGAGCTTTCCCAGCAGTCCGTCCTCTAACACAGCTGACAAACACGGAGGAAGCATGTAGCTCCACCAGGAGTCAGGGTCAAGGTTGGCGCTCCGATTTGTAATCCTGCCAGCCTTATGAAGACCAAATTGAATGGGGAAATGTTTTACATTTGTTTATTTTTTAGTGATCAAATGAAAAAAAAAAAAAAAGAGCCTCAGAACACTTCAGAAGTGAGCCGCGGTAACTATGGCAACGAGGCGTACAAAGTCATGAAGTTTACTTTTATAGCATTTAGCATAAAACATGAGGTGTAAAAAAAATACTGGAAAAGAATAACAGCTGTGTACCACAAACAGTAGGGTCTAAAAGAGTGCACTATTTAAAAAGATTATATCTCTCAGTTGCAAAAGTTTTTGCAATTTGTTGAAGCCCTAGCTATGATAATTCTAAATCACTAAAAACGAAATCATTATCAAGATTAACTTTAAAAAAAAATGTGTTTTTGGTATATCGTTGTTACCAGTTAATTAAAATATAATGGCATCATAACCTCTTAAAACTGGATATTTAGCTATATTTCCATTTACTATGACGAACTTCTAAATTCTAAAACAAAATTTTAATTTTGTTATGAATATGTGGAGCAAATACAAACCAATGCAGAGTCTAAACTTTGGACCCTACAGTATATATTAGTATATAGTAAAGATGTGTTTTTGTGAATACACACACACACACACACACACACACACACACACACACACACACACACACACACTCTCTGTCACACACACACACCACTATCTATATGTGTATTTAAAAAAATGATTATGATAATGATAAATGTCACTCTCGTAGGCCAGTCATACACAGTGGAGCAATACCTAACCAGATTGCTGTTTGTTTCTCTCTGCACTACTCGGCCAGAGGTGTTGTTCTAGAGGGGGCGGAGCTCTCTCTCTCTCGCTCTCTCTCTCTCAGGGGAGGTACCATATGGCATCTTCCCTAGGACCTTACTGTCACTCACAGCCTGTGACTCCAAGACCGCCCACATGGGTTGTTGTAAATAGAGATATACTGTACTTGAACTGGTAATGCCTTTTGTTTTGTAGTATAAGGGATGTTCAGTTAAGTAACAACATAGCCAAGTTGTAAACATATATGAGATGCAGAAACTGAAACCAATATCCATTACCAACTAATTGTAAGAAACCTGTGGTAAAGTTGTAGTTTACTTTGTATATAATTTTAAGTAGTTTTTTTTTTTTTTTTTATGTCAAACATGTATATTTGGAGACAGAACAGGCAAGAATGGATGGCATTTCACACACACACACACACACACACACACACACACACACACACACACACACACACACACACACAAAAACAAGAGTCACAACCAGCAAACAAGCACTGCATTCATAAATATGGGTACTTTGTGTTCGCTGTCTGAGCCGTTACTTCTAAATATATTCCATTTTTCCACATTCTGTCTTCATCAGAAAAGCATTTCTAAAACTCATACATATTAAACGCACTTGGACTAGTTATTCCTATTAAACCGATGGCTTCTTTTTATGAGGAGCCTTCAGGTTCCTCGGGTGCACTTTTAGAAAACGGTCACTTAGCAAGATATTTAAGGGTACTTAGCTTCTTAAAACGGTTCTGCATGGAAAATCCTCTGATAAGCAAACCCTTTGTTGTACATACCAGTACGAGAGACTCACTAAAGATGTTTTTTTTTTTTCAAACTACACTTTATTCAAGTATATCCAGAAATATCCAGTATATAAAGAAATAAATACAGAAATGCCTTGCAAGACAAGGTGGAACCACGTTTTCCCAAACATTTGTGATGCTGTAATCTATTGAAAATTGCAACTACTGTAGCACATTGAAAAAAAAAAATATTTTGCACAAAGTACAGTCAATATCATATCAAACTTCTACTCCTGCCACACACATAAAAATCACTTCTAGATACATTTGGACACATATTGTACACATGTACACATGTCCACGACCGCCTAGTCCTCGATAACATCAATCGCTTTTTACTTTTATAAGTAATAATGTAAATCATTGTTTTCCCAAGATCTTAAAGGGCTTGAGTACTGAATACTTCGAACACATGGGGTTATATAGCGATATGGCGAGCCTTGCTAATCCCAGATTGGTAATTCCCACCTCGATGCAAAGCAGATCCTTGCAGGGAATGTCTCGCTTGGCCCCATTCTGTCACATCAACTCCAGTTCATCTTCAGCTGGTTTCCAGTTTCCCCCCTCCTCCTGCTCACTGCACTTGGAAGAGGAATTCTAACTCAGGCATGATGATTGCCCGACTGAACCAATTATCTGCTTCAGTCAGTCTCTAATCTCATCTTTACCGCAGATAATCAAACATGTCCATTTTTTGCCGTCTTATTTGCCAGCTCTTGCCTGTTCTGCTCTAATTGTAAATGCTTGTATAGTTGCAAGAAAAATTCTGCTGGGAAAAAAGTACTGTTACTGCACATTTTGCTTGGTTTGCAATGTGATGATGTGTAGAGAGTGGAGCCCTTGTCTTAATGTACCAACAGCACAGACATCTTTATCTGTCTCGTTATTAAGGCTTTAGGTTCAAACACGCACAAGGTGTATGTGTCTGAGTCTTAGCCCTGATCAGTGTACCATTTTTTTTATGTTGCATTACAATGACTTGGCCCTTTATCTTACTGACAGCATTTTATGCCCGGTTGTGTTAGCAACCAGTAATTAGTGGACAGTCACTAATTACTTCTCAGCTAGCTGGGCCTTACCTTCTGCATGGACCTTCATTGTGCATGTGAGGGTGACACATGTGCATGTGCTTCTCTGAGACAATGCAGTTGTGCCTTTCTCAGATCTGCCACATAGTCCAGAGACTAGGAGAGTTGTTCATCAGTACTAACATTGCATTACTGTGAAACGTATTCACTTATACAGACAATTATCCCTACATATGAAGTATGATGTCAAGCCAGAGAAAGTGAGAAAGGCATTTTTATTACAAATATACAGTGGCAGTGTGGCTGTTTTAAGGTTTTAAGAAACACTAGCCGCTTACCAAAATTGTTGTAAATTTTTATCTTTCCTCAACTCTAAGGTGCTATCTTTAAGAGTGCATCTTTTGTACTTTTAGTTTGTTCCTAATACATACGTATATATATATAATCGACATCTGCCTTATATTGTGTAGGTTCACCTTGTGCCAAAATAACAGAATTTCCCCATTGATTCCTGGGCTGCACAAGTCCTCTAAAGGTGTGCTGTGGTATCTGGCACCAGGACCTTAGCAGCAGATCCTTTATGTTCTGTAAATTGAGAGTTGGGGCCTCCATGGATCAGAGCAGATCATCCCACAATTACTTATTTGGAAGGAGGTCTGGGAAATTTCGGGGCCACTGCCTTTAGAAAATAACGTCACCATGAAGGGGTGTACTTCATCTGCATCAGTGTCTCATTTGGTGAAGCATCCATATGAATGCCAGAACCCAAGGTTTCCCAGCAGAACATTGCCTCCACTGGCTTACCTTTTTCCCACAGTGCCATCTCTTTTTCAGGTAAGTGACATACACAGCTGGCCATATACACAATGTAAAAGACCAAATGTGAGTCATTAGACCAGGCCTCCTTCTCCTATTCCTCCATGATGCTCACCTGCCCTTTATAGATACCCTTTATGTTGGGTGTGGACACAATATGGGCAATCTGATTTGTCTGTGACTATGCAGCTCCATACACAGCAGGTTGAGATGCATTATGTGTTCGTTATCTTTCTTTCATACTCAGCATTGACTTTTTCAGCAATTTGTGTTACAGTTACCAAAGCACGTCAGTGAGCCTTATGCATCCATGTCCTTGTCACCTGTTCAACAGGTCCCACAAGACCTGTCATTTTGGAGACGCTGTGATCCAGTCGACTAGCCATCACAATTTGCCTGCCCATTTTTTGGTGCAGTGTGTATCATCGCCATGGCACAGCTCCAGAGTCTCTGGGCCATGAGATAGGGTAACAGTCTGTGTGAGTTTTGCATGTTTGCCAAAATCTATGTAGATGTCCTCTGGGTTCTGCAGTTTCCCCCAACTCAAGAATTGCTACAGATCATTGCCTTGAAGCATGTGTGTGCATGGGGCCCTGTGAACACTGTCCCTGTGAGCATTCTCAGAATAGCCTCTAAATAATAGTAATAATTCTAATAATGATTCAAGTACAAAAGATGTAGTCTTAAGGGTCCCACTTCAGTGAGAAAAGGTATGGTGTAGTACTTTTATGTTTGTGACTTTTATTAGGTAACATTGTGGCGTTATAATGAGCAGTCATTAATTATATCCATCTTTCATTTTTGTTAGGGAAGCCCAGACACTGTGTCTTTGGTCCTGCAGCAGGTCTTGCACTGCCCTCTGGAGGCCATAAAGAGTTTCCTTTGCGCTCTTCATGTCCCTCCACTGGAGAATGCTGAACTTACGTGCTTATTCAGAGAGCTGTAATAAATAGAATAATGCAATTTGTCTGTGTAGAATATACAGTGGAATTAAAATTAGCATGAACAGTTATGCATCTTTAAAATGAATCAGCTCGAACTAAGAAATTAGATGTGTATATGGATATACTGCCGTCCGCCAAATATGAGCACAAACGACACATTTACAAATTGTCATTAAGTACACATGTTAGGTGACAAAACATTACTTGTTCTTACTTTCTAACAATTTTGTGGCACGTGCAGTTCTGTTGAATTCGATACGCCTGCAAAAATTCTGATAAGGTCCTTCGTCTTTATCTTATTAGAATTTGAACTGAGAGGAAGATTTGCTCGGCTATCAGTAGATGTCTTGTTGCTCTGCACTGGATTCTTCTAAAGTGCTCATGAGTAGTAGGAGCTATTGAATTTTTTGCTAGAGATTAATGACAGATGTACGAAGGCTGCAGTCCATATCATACCATAGTGAGGTTTAAACGATCGCCATCTGTTTCTTGCGTGTGTTATAGAATTCCTATCATTCCTGTCTCCTCTCCGTATGACCTGAGACTGTGCTGCACAAAGGCTTTGACTTTCTGCTCTTCATATAATCCTTCTACCTATCCTTTTAGCTAATGCATTGCAGTATTTAAGGCCTAGTCAAATCTTCTATGGTACTTGCACGGTTACTGAGGCACTTGGTGCACTCCTGTCCATTATAGACTGTATGTGGACCATGAATTCTGGAAGATTTTTTTTTTCTCTCTCTCTGTCAGTTTGAGAACATATGCTCTAATGAGTGTGTATTGTATGTACGCTTGACTGTATGTATGTAAGGTAACAGACTTCCTCCTTCTCTAGACACATCATTCATAAAACCAAACTTGTGTCTGTCTGTACTAGTGGGTTGTGAATATTGACATACTGTTTTTTGCCCTCCTATTAACCCTTTTGTCCAATGATGCTGTTTGTTCATGAGTGTTTGGATGGTTGATTCCTCCCTATAATGTAGGTTAACTGTACACCATGCCACTGTCTGGATGTGATGAATTCTCAAATCCAAAATAAAAAGAAATGATTTTTTTTTTAACTGAATGTTCTAATCCTTTAATTCACATCAATATTTTTTTTATTTATATAGCTCTAAAAGAAAAGTATGGAAATGTGTATGAAATGAGTATAAATTAAAATGATCAGATTGTTCCTGATGAGCAAGCCGAGGAAAAACTCCCTGAGATGTCAATAGAAAGAAACCTTAAGAGGAACCAGACTCAACAGGGAACCCATTCTCATTTGGGTCACAGTCACATGTACAGGTATAAGATGAATGTATATTTAGTGCAGAGTGCAAGTAGGGACTCCAGCAGGACTAAGGAAACACAGACACGAGGGCTCCCTGTGAAGTAAAGCAATAAATAAAATGTTTATACTATTGCTATATAAAATCAGAGATAAGTGATGGATTAAAGGGCGAAATGAATAAATGTGCATATTGATACAGATGTTCTATACGGACAGGTGGGTAGTAACGAGTTACATTTACGTCATCATTTACTTGAGCAACTTTTTTAAAAACGCCCTTTTATGAGTAGTTTTACTGCATCATACTTTTTACTTTTACTTGAGTAGATTTGTGAAGAAACGCTCCTCTTACTCCGCTACATTCAGCCACACTCAACTTTTCTAACCATTTATTCTACACATGCAGCCAGTGGATCTATCACATGACTGTTTGACCAATCAGACACAGCAACAATAATCACATGACTCTCTTTGACCAATCAGATGCAATAGCAATAACCACACGTAGTCACATGACCACACACAAATCTGCAGCATAGCCAGGGGAAAAAAAATCTTCAGCTGGCTTCCCTAATAGAATTTCTAAAAAAAAAAAAAAATTTTTAATCGGACATTATAATTGAAACAGTTACTTGAGTAGCCTTTTCACTGAATATTTTTTTTACTCGAGTAATATTTTGAAAGACTACTTTTTACTTCTACTTGAGGAATATTATTTTGAAGTACAGCTACTCTTACTTGAGTACATTTTTTGGCTCCTCTACCCACCTCTGTATACGGATGTAGTGCATGATACTAATGATAAGGAAATTATGTCATAAAATCTGTCTGCAGTCTGCTGAACAGGCCCACGTGAATCCAATTTTGGAACTAAATCACGTTTTAAATGACAGTGGTAAAGGGGTCATTTTTGGGGCAGGCATAGAAGAGCATAATTGAAAAAAGACTGTGTAAGTGGCTGAGTTTCAACACAAACAGTGTCTGCACCTAGATTTATGACTGTGGTGTTTGTGCAGTAGTGCATTGTGTAAGGAGAAACAGAATGTATTATGTGACCCGACTTTCAGCAAGAGCAGCCTGACAACATCCACATAAAGAGAGATATTGTATTAGGTATAAAAAGTGGTTCGGTAGTGAAAAACCACAGACACCGGTCTACAGAGATGTGGAAAATCTGATACGGTCAGATGAGTCATTGCTCAAGTGTCGGCCTGTCAGATGAGTCAGCCCTCCTTAATGGTGTTAGCCGGCTGCCCTCCCAGATCGATATGGGGTGGACGAGGGAGAGCACGAGGCGGTGTGGCCGTATTCAAACCAGGACAGGAAACAGAACCAATACTCTTAAAATGTACTCTTCTAATGTACTGGCTCGGTTTGACTGTTGTGAACCTCAACAATGAACTCAATTTGGATTTCTAAAATGCCTGATGATTATTCATTTGTTGATGATTAAGATTATTCTAGTGTTCCTAAAGGGGAGCTGTGATAATATCCACTGCTGTCAATGGTCACCACTGACACTGGTGAAGAGACAAAGTAAGGAGCTTTCCAGCCAGCAGGTATATTGAGACCTTGGCGAAACTTGACAAGCATTTGTATACTTGGAAGGAGCAAGGGATATATAGGTCAGTGTATCAGCATTGATACTTTTGGAACCTGGTTAATCATGAATTGAAACAGAAAAAAAAAAGAAAACTCCAACTTTTCTAAAGTTAAACCACTTAACTCAAACTGTTTCGATACCCCAGACTGTAGCGAGAGCATATGCTGCATGTGATCTGCTTCCCCAAAGCAATGATGCCATACCTCCAGAGTTTGATTGCTATTCTCAGTAACATAATTATGTTCAGCTGTCGAGAAATTCCAGCAGAAGGCCACTAGGTAGAGCGCTAGGATTTTTATTCTTTTTTTCGTTGTGAATTGTGTTCACTCCTAGATAAAGCTATAAATCAACCAACTGTCAAAAATGATTAGGAATATCTGAAATTATGTGATGCCTTTAAGGGTTGGCCAGTCAGTGTCCTGTCAAGGCCTTTTTACTGATGGCATGTTTCAGAAAATCTCATTTTCTTGGACTTGGTTCAGAACTTTCTTGACATTTCAAGAAAGAGGGAAATAACATCTCTCTTAAGTGAATGATGGAAAGGGGTATCCAGTCTATGTATACGGCATCATGTGATGCCCATAGTAACCAGATCACTTTTATATTTGTCCCCTTTAATTGTATATTACTGTAAGTTGAAGGCAATACCGACACTGGTGAAAATATTAATAGACATTTCATAGATACTTGAGTGCTCAAGAGTGTTTGGACATTACTGCCATTTTCTCCTGCTTCTGAAATCTCTGCATGGATCGGCACATCACCTGCTTTTGCATGAAGAAGTATCTAGCAGATGCAGGTGAAGTAAATGCTCAGATATACTGTACACCTGCTCGAGGGATTTAGTTATGCACTCAACCATAGCTTTGATCTTAGCAGTGGAAAAACAATAAACTATGGCCTAATGCAAAGCACTGTTGGATAGCAGGTATAACGCACAGTGGGGTTTTCTTACAGGCAAACAGCAGTTTAGTCCAAATCCGCTGAGTTCCCATCACATTGTGTGTGTATAGAAATGCTCCTACTTTGAATATTAAATATAAGTTGTTTTTTTTTATCGTTGATTCTTTACTCTTTAAAAAGCTAATGTTTTTACATTAGCTTCATTTATGATTTTTTCCCCTTCCACAAAGTTGACAGTCTAGCACTGTCCTTCCACATCATGATAATGTGATGAAAGGTTTTTATCCCAGTTCCAAGCATTTCAAATCTCCTTTTTTTCTCGTTTTTTTTTTTTTTTCCACTTGATCGAGCCCCCCCCCCCCCCCCACCCACCCACCAGCAGTGTATGATGTCTATGGTTATGATGTCCACTCATATCTACAATGCTTTTGCCTCATTTATCAGAATGTGAAACTGCAGTAATGCTCCATGTGGTGGCAGTAGTGTGTCAGATTAAGGTTTTATAGGCCGGTTCAAAAAGTTTATTCAGATTTATTTTTGATGTAAACTTTTGGAGTCAGTAAGAACTCTTAATAGATGTCCTGTAACATTGGTGCTCTCAGGAAAGTATTTTATTTTTTAAAAATGCACTAATATTTTATTCATCAGAATACAACTGTGCACTGCTCATAGGTAAACAAAATGTCATTTGACACACCTAAGGGACTTTTTAAATAAGAATTGTAAGCCATGATAACTTGATAAATATGTCCCATTGAGAGCAACCATTTGCCAAATACACAAATTATTCGCAATTTATTTTCTTCTTATTTATTTTAAAGACGTATAATAAAATTAAATGATTTCAGCATTTCTACTTATGACATCTTTCAGCTTTATTAATATTAAATAATAAAAATTATTAAATCTTGATGAGAGCCGCAGTGTCGTAAAGTACTGTATAGATTATGTTAGATAAATTCTCATTAACATTAAACTGTATTATTACAAAAGTCTTAGGCATATGTAATGGAATGAATGAGATTGGTCTGTTACGGTTTGTAACTCTGGCGTTTGGTATGATCTATGGATGTGAGGTTATGTAAAGACCTGTACATTTCTCTAAACTTTAAAGCAGCTCAGAATCAAAGAAGCAAGATCCTCTTTTGAAGTCTAGAGGCGGTCAGGGCTCCCTCAGGTTTGTGATTAAAGGCTGACACTTGAGAAAATGAGTGATATCTCAGTAGGCAGATAAAATAGAGGGGAAGATACATCCCATATCCGAAACACATAAAGAGTAACTCTAAGTAGCTTGTCTGAATTTGCATTGGAGTCCTTAGGGAATATGAACGGGAGGAATTCAGGTAGAAATAACTAGGTATTATTGCTATACAAAAAGATGCTTGTAAGTGGACGGCACAAAGTTATCCTGTCACTAACAAAAAGGAAAAATAAAAGGGATAATGGTCTGTATGTCATTTGTGTGCACACTTTCTCTATAACATAACTATCTATTTTGAACATCCTCAAGGGTGTCATATGACAATGCCAGATGCTTGAAAAGGGAATGTTTGGCAGCAAGTCAGATTTTTTAGTTTAGTGGTTATTGTCAAAAATGAAGGTATGACCTAATAGGTACTAATATTTTGGATTGATTATAATTGATTACTAATTGATTAAAAAAAGATACAGTAATCAATTTATCATTTTTGGCGCATTTATATTGTTTACGGCTCATTTTACATTATGTAGCTCTTGCATGAATGTATCAGTGCATCATTAATTGAAATCATTTAGTGGAGAAAGCCTTCAAACCTCAGACAGGCTGTCTTTCCCGACTTTCATGAATTCCCGAAGTGCAGAGAAATTACACAGTATCGTTCCATTTACTTTTCACTCCTTGCTATAATGTTAAACATAATGTGATAAAAAAGAAAAGGCAGAATTTAAAAATAATAATAATAAAAAGAAATAAAAAGGGAAGCACTTAAGGAAGATGCAGAGAAATTCTCAAGAATAACAAATTGGATGTTGGCAGAGATTCTGTAACACTGTGCTTGGAGTTCGTTCATAACTTGTTAATACTACAGTTTACAAAAACAGTTTCCTTCCAAGTACCCTAATTAAAAGACTTTTCTTTTTCAATCTCTCTTGAGTGCCTTGTAGGATGAAGCTCAAGACTAAAATCTATTTAGTATGAATACGTGTCTGCATCAATTGTCTCCAGTTAACCTTCACCTTAAAAGGCTCACTCAGTCATCGTCTATACCGCTTTATCCTGTATAAAGGATTCGTGGGGTTCGACAGGTTCGTGGGGGGCCTGGCCTATGACATCAGACTAAGGGCACGACGAGGGGTACACTCTGGATGGGGTGCCAATCCATCGCAGGGCACACACACATACACACACTCATTCACACTCTACGGGCAATGTGGCAATTTCAATCAGCCTAATTTGCATGGCATTGTACTAAACCGGAGTACCCAAGCACAGGGAGATCATGCACACTCCATGCACACAAACCAAATGCAGGAATCGAACCTGGAACCCGGAGGTATAAGGCAACAGTGCTAACTAACAAAACCACCGTGCCGCCCATTAAAAGGCTTAGAAATTACATTAAACTTGCCCATCCTGAGTGCATATACAGTACAAAGAAAGCACATGCTGTACACTGGATAAAGTTGGTTGCTCACGGATGTGCATGTTTTGTAAGAAATCTCTGTTGGTCTGATTTGGCATTTCTGCAGGAGCAAAACACAAACTGGTAGTAAATATGCATTCCTCTTAATTAAGTGCAATTGTAATTGTTTATGTCTGAACAGGGATTATTATGATATTTCCCTGCTGTGTTTTATTAGCTTGTCTCATTTATACTTTATTGGAACAAATGAACTGCCAGGCATTTACTTAATGAAAAGCCCTTGTGCAATATAAAGAATATCAGTTTGTAGAAGAAAATATAATGCTTGTCAACGGAAATATAAAAAAACAAATGTTGCAGATCTAAATGACATGTTCGGTGCTGCTCTCAGAAACATGAAAACTTTTAAACTCCTAGAGGCACGCAGTCAAATCCACTCCTAAAGCCACATAGAAAGGGACCTAGCATAGTGGTATTAACAAGAGAAGAAGTTGTTCTTTTTGAGTTACCAGCACCTCATACTAGAGCCTTTACAGAGCATAAGTAGCAGAAACATCTCAATATCAACTGATCAAAAGAGGTTATTCTATATTTTGAATGTCTTTCAGCATTGTTTTATAATAATTGGGCTCTTTAATCATTAGGAGTCGGCGGACCCCCCGGCGGGTCCACTTGCATTTTTTTTCTGGTAACCGTGAAAAGAATTTAAAATGCTCTGTCATTTTTTATCCTACACATAAGTGTATTACATCATTTGAATCTGTAAAGGGTCTACTTTTATTGATGAACACCCACAATATCCACAAAACGTTGTGCTTTTGTAAAATAAAGAAAATAAACAGGGTGCGCTTTCAGCCGTCTCAGTCTCCGCGAAAAAAATAATAAACACGTCGTTAAAATGAACTGAAACTCCGCGAATACTGCACACACAGACATGAGAAATATATCTATAGAAAGCTTAAAGGGTCTACTTTTAAATTAAGTTACATTCTCAACAAACATTCTCATTTTATGTAAGCCGTGTGAAACCAAGGAGAGGCACAGAATTTCCCTCGCGCTTCATTATCCGATAATGAACTGAGGCAGGACACGCCCACACGCTATTCACAGGGAAAACAGTCCGGGTAATCTGCAGGCGAGGCCACGCCCACACACTATTCACAGGGAAAACAGTCCGTGTAATCTACAGGCGAGGCCACGCCCACACGCTATTCACAGGGAAAACAGTCCGTGTAATCTACAGGCGAGGCCACGCCCACATGCTATTCACAGGGAAAACAGTCCGGGTAATCTACAGGCGGGCCACGCCCACACGCTATTCACAGGGAAAACAGTCCGGGTAATCTACAGGCGAGGCCACGCCCACACGCTATTCACAGGGAAAACAGTCCGGGTAATCTACAGGCGGGCCACGCCCACACGCTATTCACAGGGAAAACAGTCCGTGTAATCTACAGGCGGGCCACGCCCACACGCTATTCACAGAAAAAACAGTCCGGGTAATCTACAGGCGAGGCCACGCCCACACGCTATTCACAGGGAAAACAGTCCGGGTAATCTACAGGCGAGACCACGCCCCCCAGACACCGCCTTGAAAAAGCACAGCCCGGCTTGAACACACACAGTTTCCACACAGATTCAGTGAGTTTTCTGCGCGTTTGGAGGATGGCACGCTACACAGCCGACGAAACTCTTCAGATAATTTTAGACAGTGAGGAAAAATTTACCTTTTCCTCAGAAGAAGATTACAACTCTGACGACGAACGGGAGCATTTTGAAGAGAGAATAGATCCAGCAGAGGATTTTCAAACAAGCTGTTATGACAATGGGTAAGTTATTAAGTCTTATATAACTCTTTTTCTGATAATATAAAGCTAATATTATATTTTTCCTCACTTCGGTTAGCTTATGTGAAACTTTGTCTTTCAATGTCACGTACATGGTTTAGGTCAGCATGGTAATCATGCTAACATGCTGCTTTATGTAGCTTAGCACAAACATGTTAGTTCAGGTGGCTAAGCTAATGCCTTATGGAGTTTACAGATGTTTGTAAATGTTCCAATGTATTTAACCTCGATTTGGATAGCTTTATATTATGGTTGCTAGTATATATTTGGCTCAGTTTTGGTTATCTTATGACACTGCTATCGGTAATGTTATTTACCACAATGCCTTATGCAGCTAAGAGATGTTTATGAATATTTTCTGTGGTGTAAATCTTCACAATAGCTTTAGGTTAGCAGATATTTATAATATCTGCTCAGGTGTAAATGTGTTAAATGTGTATGTAAAGCATGCCTGGTGCATGGCATCATGCTAATGTCTCAGGTGTAAATGTTTGAGATGCACTACATGGTCTGTGGCCCATCAACAGATATTTGTCCAGCCTATTGCCCATCAACACATACAGAGGGGCACTAAAGTGTATACACACTGACAGTTATCATCTATGCTCTTTTTAAAACTTGATTGAATTATGTCAGCAGAGTAGTGTTATGTTTCCTCCAAAGATATCAGTATGCATTTTTGGAACCTCTCTGAATTATTTTGTTCATTTACTTGGAACAATACAGGCTAACAACTTTAAAAAATAAACTTTTTTTTTAGGAATGTGTCTGCATCACCCTCGCCTTCACCAGCACCTCGCACCGGGACACATAAGCGACGTTCCGTTTTGAAGGCAATCGAGAATCACACTGAGTAAGTGCACATATATATGTGTATACAATCGTGTACATTAGTTTCTTTTATTGTGTTACCAGCATGCTCATGTATTTTTTTTTTTTTTTTTTTTTTACAAAATAGTTGACAGTGAAAATGATCAGCCACCTGTCCCCAAAAAAAGCAGAGGCAAACAAGCCGGCAAGATGCAGACATCTTGTCTGTCCAAAGCTCCTAAAAGACTTGCTTACCATGAAGTTTGGTGCATGTGGGATTTACAGAGACAACAGGAAGGACTGCCCTCGCATGAAGATAATTCACTGTCTAAAAAGTCTGCCAGGGGATCCATCAGGTGGATTCGAGATGGACTACAAAGACATTTCCATGTCCTGCACCTGTGACTGCGTACAACCAGCACATGAGGGGGGGGGGGCGTTGACCTGTCTGATCAGCTGTTACAGTACTACACCGCACAGCACAAAATAATGAAGTGGTACAGGAAGATTTTTCTACACTTCTTGGACATTGCTGCCACCAATGCTTTCATTGTGCATAAAGAACTATATGGTAACCTGTCCCATAAGGAGTTTATGGAACAACTCATCAAAGAGCTTTGTGGTGTCTCACAGGAAGTAGCACCAAAACGGACAAGTACTGACCATGTACCAGTTCCAGTAGCTGTGCTGACCACAGACGCCAGAGATGCTGCCACTGCAGGTCGCAGGTTGTGTGTGCATTGCAAAGCAGTCCATGGCAAGCGGCAAAACCACCTTGTAGATGCCAGGCATGCAACGTTCCCCTGTGTCTTCAGTTGAACAGGAACTGCTTTCAAAGGTGGCACAGGGATGTGTGAATGTAGACACCATAAATCCATTTTATCTTGCACTGTTCCAGTTTGCACCATTTTGCTTTTTGCTTTGAATGAATGTTTCAGTTATTTTTATTTTTTTTATCTTTGAGCACTTTTCTCACCAAATGTATTTTTTCACTTTATTTTGCTGTGTTCCCGTTGCATTCTTTTACCCTGAATGTTTTTACACATTTTATTTATCTTGAACTGTTCCTGAGATTCTTTATCAAGATCAAGTGAATCTTGATTTATTCTAAATAAACTACAAACAAAGAAATGTTTTTGTCCTCAAATTATTTTCTTGTAGCACTTCCCTCGGTCACATACCTGACTGAAAGGGGTATTTATGCAGCTCGTTATTCGGGTCTTTGTCTTCTCTGATGTGAAGTACATTATTCATGATCATTCACGCCTCCTTGCATACGGCCTTATCAAAACAAAGTGTCTTAGAAAATGTAAATTAATATTGTTTTCTGTGAATGAGTGATCAAGATGATTCTCACATCATTTTAAAGTAAGAACTCTAGACTACAAGATCCAGACAACAAACAAAAATATATAAACAAATGTTATGAATGTGTTTTGTGAACTTATTTCAGTGATATTTTTTTGTTGTTGTTTCCAATAATCATACATAACTGTTCTCCAAAATACAAACTTGTACATGCATACTGCTCACATATTACTGTAGCCCAGTTTGTGCTGAATACAGTGTAGTTAGTCTTTAGACATTTATATGTTTATAGGTAACTGAAAAATATACAAATGTCAGGACATGTCAGAACTTCTTTAGGGCCCCAAAACACCCTCAGACTTTTAAGGGTTTTAATGAAATTTGGGGCTTTCTCTACTGTGAAGATCAGCAAACCTCTTGTAAGTCAATGCGACCTGTTTTATCCAACTGATTCCTGATGACCGTGATCACTGTTGCACCTTGGGTTTGTGATGAAATCAGCTCAGCTCGTACCTGGCACTAAGGTATTTGAGTTGATCAGTATAGAAAGAGTGCATTATACCTTGCTCTGGGCACAGATGGACCATGAGATTTAGTTATGAATGTCTGTATGCTTAGTCATCAGGACTTGACCTTTAGGAGTCAATATGTAATTTCAGTGCCTAGATGTTCTGAGGTAGGTGCACTGTGTGCCCACATAATTAGCCTTCCTTGTAGATCTTGGGGGTGTGAAGCTGCTGAATAGCGAGCATTCAAAGCATATGTGGGTTTCGTGATTTCGTGATCAATATTGTAAGTGAGAGTGCCAACAAGGCTAGATGGTGGCAAATGGTTACTACAATATGTTCCTTGGTCTTTGAGGGGAATTGACAAGATAGTGAATCAGCCTTAGTGTTCTTGGATCCTGTTTGGGAGTAAAGCAAAACAGGATCCATTGTCCCTGAGGGTGATTCAAACTCTTGGCAGTTTTCAGATGGTTTAGGTTTGTGTGTGCAGTGTACATGGTGAATGGATGTGCTACCACCTCTAGTCAATTGCACACCACTCCTCTAGTGGCAGTTTGGCTAGTAATTATAATATGGCTAGTAATTCTCAGTTTCCAGTATCATATCATGTTAAGTTTCTTTGAGAAGAATGCTGCTGGATGAAGGTTGAACCTTTGGAAAAAAATTGCACCATCTCAGGTTTCTGAAGCGTCTACTTCCTTCACAAATGGTTTGGTAGGAATATGAATGCTACTTCACAGCTGAGTTCTAAGACATTTTTTTTCATTCCATTCTTCAAAAGAATATTAGTATGAATACAAATGGATAAAGGCACTTGACTGTGATTTTAATTGAAGCTGTGGAAGTCAATTTAAGGTTGTAGTTTGTCCTTTTTCTTCTCCTCAACGTTAAATCTGAGGCTGGTGAGGTAGAAAGTGCACTTGTTGCCATGAGACCCATACATATTCCTTCATAGCTGTGTTTGGTGAGAGAAAGGGGGTATATATATAAATAATTGGATGTGTGGTACCTGGAAGCAGCTCTAAGGCTGGCTGGGGACTTAAAAAACACTTCATTAAATTATTGATATTCATTGCGGATCTGGATAACATATGAGTTCAAGGTAGAGGCTAGTGTGACATAGGGAAGATCAAGACAGTGCTGACTGCACTGACCACTTTCCATGCCACAGGTTCCATGCATGGAAATCACAAGATTAGAAAGTTAATTTATGACTTGCAGAATCAGGGCTTGTTTGCTCTCTGACAATGCCTGCTCCCATGGGCCCTTCGTTGATGGCATTGATCCACAGAGGGCATTGGAGTGGATGAGTGGGAATGTGGAGTGCAGGAACGGCTCAATGCGTTGCAAGGTCAGTGAAGATGTCTTCAGCTCCGGAGTCAATCAAACCTGTCTCACCTAGGGGATGGGGAGGTTGTTCTCAGTGACCTTACAGAGTGAAATTCAAGACATTCTCTTATCAGTGAGGGGACTGATTGGGTGCTTCCTGAGTGCACTGGACAAGTGCAACCAACACTTAGAAATGTTTGGCCAGCGATGAAGCAGATGATCCATGTCAGTAAGAGAATAGAGTATGGCTGGATCATTGCAACATGCAATTTAACTGAGAAATTTAGACTTCGCTGGAATGCAGCCTTTTGCTCCATGCAATGCGCAAAGCTTAGTGGTGCTTCTTTTCCTCTAGGTCAAAGTGATTTATAAGAGGACAAAATACCATTACCCAGAATGCTGTTGCGGTTGTAAGGAATGTGGTGAAAAGCTTTAATGAGTATATTAAAAGGCAAACAATCCAAAACATTGTTCAATTGTTGTCAGTAAAAGGCAGGAGGTGAGGCGATGCACAAACCAGAATACCAGAAAGCGGGCAAGATCCACAGAGAATACAAATTCCAAAAAAAAAAAAAACAATCACAATACAATCCAAACAATGGCATGGCAAAGTCAAAACATAGTCAAATAAATGCTTAAAAGAACGAAATTTATCTTAAAATAGGCAAGACCGACATTTTTATATTTAGGTTGCTACATATATGTTTAGTAATATGACTATGAGCAATATCAGATACATTCATTGAAAGACTACTATTCAGTATATTATTAAAATAAGATTATATATCATATTAAAATTATGAAAACATTCTCTTTTCAGTGATTTCGATCATCAATCGCCTAACAAAGATGAAAATAGTCTGAAGCATCTCTGAAGGAATCATGAATATCATGCTGTTCTCCTTATTTTTGGCTGTTTTTAACCCCCCATCACTTTTCTCTCTGTAGAGCAGACTGTCCTGGTGGCTTGTTCTATTTGTTCATGAGAAGCAATAGGAGTTTCTTTGTACCTCTTGAAAAAATCCTCCTGAGGAGCAAACTGTTAGAAGAATGTGTTTAATACGCTGCATGCTGTTAAAACAAGGACTGTGGTGAACATTACATCAAGGTGTGTTTATAAATGAGTCCAGCATCTTCACTGACTGAGCAGCTGACAGCGTTGCTCTGTTTCCTGCTGAGGAGCAACCGTGAAATCAGTCATAATTTATAGATGGTTTAAAAATGTGTCTTTAATACAACAGTATGCAACAGTGCAATCGTATTTTTTCTGTATTACCTCTGCAGGATATTTTAGCATGCTTATTTTAATCATATGGTAATTAAGTACAACTGGTAACCTCCCTCAATAGCAAATAGACGAAACAGCATCTACTTTGCTTTCGATAATAAATAAAATCAATAAAGGGAATAATTAAGCATTCTCCTACTAGCGTAAGTACCCACTATTGACGAGAAGAGTTTGTAAAAATAGGCTGATCAGCTTTAATGTAGGCGGCACGGTGGTGTAGTGGTTAGCACTGTCGCCTTGCACCTCAAGGGTCCGGGTTTGATTCCCGGCCAGGTTTGATTCCATTCTCTGTGTGCATGGAGTTTGCATGTTCTCCCCATGCTTGGTTGGTTTCCTCCGGGGAACTGGCATTCCCAAATCTCCTGGGAGAGGCTCCAGGCCCCTGCAACCCTGAATACAGGATTAAGCGGTATAGATGATGAGTGAATGAGTCAGCTTTAATGTAATCAGTGATTATTATTTCAAGTAGAGTAAACAAAGATTAATACAAATAAATAAAATTTTGTAAGGTTGAGTATCGTTCCCTCAACATTTGTATTTCACGTATGGTGCAACTTAAAGTAAACTTCAGGCAGATTCATTAAATTCTGTCCAGCGGTTGATTTTACAGCAACCCACACATGCACAGCACACTTTCAAAGCATGCGATTTATAATCTGTCATAACCTTCTATTCAACATTTCGATTTAATTTATGGTGCAGGTGTAACTTTAGGCAAATACCTAAGGCCTGGCAAAGTTTTGTTAAATTCTGGCTGGACAGACATACAGACAAGACTGGTTTCAGCTCCTCCAATGTATAAAACAAAGATATCATTGAAAGAGCAAGTTCTACCCAATGTACAGACAAAACTTCTCTTTTGTTCATTTATATAGATATGGTTTTTCTATCTATTTTGGCCTTTGGCCCACTATAAAATGCAGAAAAAGTGTGTGAGTGTGCATGGAAAAGAAGGACTCAGACATATCTTTCTGCTGAGATCCAAGTGCTTTTCAGCATATTGTGGATCATCTGAGAATCACCTCAAAATAAAAAAAAGAAGTTCATGTTCAAGTTCAAGGTAAAATTTTCTTTGTTGTTCCTGCCAGCTCCACATGTTCTGTCTCTTTTAAAACAATCTAGATGTGAACCTGGAAAAGTTTCAAAGTTTCATCAAATCTTAGATAGGCTTCTGGGCTGCATCTTGGATGAGCTGAGTCTGCATATATGGATAAACAAAAGTGGAAGCACTTACCTCCTGGCCGCACCACATCGACTGTGCTTTTAAGCTCTGCAGCGAGCCCTCTGATGGAACTTCTATAGGGGAGACCCAAAACACGTAATTTGTCAGAGAAAGACAGCTAAGCTGTCCAGACACTATACGATTACTTTACAAATGTTACCATACTTCTTCATCCATATTCTTTACTTACAGACGTATGTATTGTAGTACAGGTTAATGCATCCAGAAATGGAGCAGGACTGAGATAATTTCAATATCACACATTCCTCATCTGCACAGATAATCAGAACTTTATGTTAGCAAAATGATGACAGCCATAGCCTTGTTTTTTGTCCTGCAATTTTACTTCACCTTGACAATTCAGTGTACAGATCCTAAAATATGAAACTAGAAGCTTTGTCACATACTGTATGTATTGTATGAAAACCCTCAAGTAGAGAATTTCGCAGAAACCATCGTGCCTCGGTCATGAATGCACTGCAGCTTCTGTCTACTGGAAATGTATGGATAATATTCAGAAAGGACTGGAAGTTGATCTGACCCCACCCAGAGTTCCCCAGAGCATGAGTGAAATTGTCATCCAATGGGTACAAACCTCGCTCAGTTCTCAACATACTAACTTTAAATAGAAAATGGTTCAAGATGATTGAGAAAATTATTCAAGATGATTGAGACTGAGGCAATGATTCAGCCTCAGACGGGACAATGTTGGTAAACATGGTGCCAATTCTACATTGGAGTGGTTCAAAATTCAATTTGCCAAGGAAAACTGAATAAATAAATAAATCATCAGGCTCCAGATGTGCAAAGCTGATAAAGGTCCCAGATGACTTGAAGCTGATGGCAGGTATGCCAAGTATCGACTGGCGTATGTGTTAGACACTCCCTGTGCAGATAAGTTTGGATTTATTTTTTTACATCCTAGAACAATGCTGGATTTTTTGGAAACTATGAAATAACACATATGGCATTAGGTAATTAAGTAACAACAACAACCACCCTCAGCAACCACAACTGTACTGTCGAGTACTTTTGCAAAACGCTTTAAGCACCATGATGAAACTGGCTTTCATGAAGAACATCAAAGACCAAAACATAACGCTACTGCAGAGGAGAAGTTCATTTGGAGTTACCAGCCTTTAAAAATCACCGATCAACAGCACCACAGATTAGACCCGTTATGAAGTCTTTACCGAGAATAAGGGAATAGACACTTCTTAATATCAACATATCATGAAAGACCATACTGTGGAATTACCAAACCATTGATTGTTACTGTACTGTATCAAATACTAAAAACTTAATCTAAGTAAATAAAATGAAGCATGCTCATATTGCTGATAAATGACACATGCTGCTCTCTTGTTCACCTGCTAAAAGTTCTGCTGATGTCATGATAATGCTGCTATGACAACCATTCTTCCATGCGAAGCTGCTCTTTGAGGCACTGATGCTGCTGTAATCGGTCTGAATTAGAGGTGTTTGGCAGATGCGTTGCTGCCTTGAATTCAGGATTCATTTAACAGATCAATAAGTGTAGCTAATTCTAACACACATGAAAAAAAGAACACATACAAAATGAAACCAGGAAAAGTGGAATTAACAAAACTGTGTGAAGATGTATGTATGAACATATGTGTGCAAAGGAATAAATGTAGAGTTTAAAAAAGGCAAGTGATGGGATTGATGCTTTTATTAGTTTGAACATGAGTTGAATATGGTTAGCAGGTAAAATGTTTGGATGGGACTATATGTTTCCACTGTATAAGAATTCACAATGCTCTGCTGTATTGGTGCATCTGCTTTGGATGAGCCGTCATGAAGCATGTACCTCTGGCACAAATCCGTTCACGATGTATCGTTTAAATTCCACATCCAATTAGTTAATTGCAGACAAAATCCTTACAGCCTCCATAATAAATCAATCCAAGCGTTTCGACTCCATACAAATTGCTCTTGGAGACCACACGGCATACAATAGTTGTTTACTTGTGAAAAGAACATGGTCTGTGGTTGTAAGTGAGGTTTATAGGGAGAATGTGTTTCCTCTTGGAAGGAGGGCCAGGTAATTGCATGCAACTCTGCGGCACAAAAAAGCAGCACTGTGACTATCTTTGCCATCTTGAAAGGCATCAGGGAGCGGGATGTGCTCCAGGACCACACACAGCAGGCACAAAAAAGTGAAAAACATAAAAGGTAATTTCTGTCTGTCTTTTGGTTACTGGGAACAGCGAAGATGGTTTGTGAGGTAAACTGAATGTCACAAATTTTATGTGAAATTATTATTGGATACAGAATGAAAAGATGAAGTGCTTAAGTAACATGATCCGGAAATTAACCTGATACAAATTGTATGATCTGTTGGACACAGCAAGGTGATTGCACTCTGGCAAATAGTAGATCACATTGTGTGGTAAACACTGGACCATCTGTCCCATCTGTCAGTCTGTGTCACTGTTGGGCCAGCTGTTTAATCGCTTGTTAATTTATTTCAATTACATTCTCATGAGTTTCTCATGCATCAGGCGTCTGATCCTATGCCCAATGCCTATGAGCGAAAGGCGTCAGAAACGAATGTCATCATCGTTGGGCAGCCGCACAATTGGCTGTCCGTTAGGTGGCAGACTGTGTGGTCCTGATCCCATCTGGCTTCATCAGTTTCGCTTGGGGATAGTCGAATTGCAATGTTGATGGTGTCAGAAGTGTGTCGTCAATAAAGTTTAATTGGATGACCTTGCTTAGGGACTGTGAGTCTTTCTAAGGGGTCATACAGCACATACTTTCTAATTGGTTCATACGGGTCTTCACGTAACAAGTGTCTGAGTGTGTGCATGTATACATGTGTGCTGTACAATGGAGTGGTATGTGGCCCAGGGTTTCCCCTGCCTTAGGACATGAGGCAGGGTGTACTCTGTTTCAAACTTTGGTATCATTAAGAGTTTTAGCAACCATTGTTCCTAGGTATTTAAATCCATGGAGCCACCATGTCGCCTTGAAGAACTTTTGTTCAGAATGTTTGTAGAGGGATTTTTTTTGCTTGGATGAGTGTTAGAGGAATTCCAGTGCCATAGAATTGCGAACATAACATCTCTCTTAATTGAGTCGAATGCCTATTTGAAGTCTATGAATGTTATTTGTAGAGGTATGTATGCCCTGATTGCTCCTTCAAATACCCGCAGCTAAATCTCAATTTGTTGGATGTAAATTCTACCTTTTTTCAAGCCTGCTTGATTTGTCCTGAGTAACTTGTCAACCACTGAATAGATGCAATTTAGAAGCATAATGTATGATTTTGCTGCAATTGCAATCATGCCGCTATTATTCACCCTCAGTTAGCTGTCTTGTGTACAGGTACTATGATGTTCATTGCCCACTGTGTTGGTGCCTCGTGAGTCTCAAACACATCTTGTCACGTTTTTAGGATTCGTGCTCAAAGACTAGTAACTGTGCTAGTAACTTGATTAGAAATGCCTGGTGATTTGCTATCATGGAGTTGTGTTATTGCTCTGTCCAGCAAGTTTTCTCTGTCGACTGCAAGGTCACGGATAGCTGGTGAAAGTAAGAACTTCAGTTTGCCATTCAGCAGCTTATTGAAGAGGCACGTCTATTCTTCGAGTAGTTCTTTTGGTGTCTGGAATTCTGTCATCGAGCACCTTAAATGCTGTCTGTTTTGTCTCTTTCTTTCCACTTAGTTCAGATTTTTCATGTTCTGCCTAGATCATGAGCTCTAGTAACAAATTTGTATTCTTGCAAATGTTTTTTTCTTCTCCCTGGTATGAAGCTGTGACTTGTGTGACTAAATCTATCCATCATTTGTTGGTGATTCTTCTCAAATGGAGGATTTTCTTTGCTTTATCGTGTACCACTAAAAAGTTGCTTGACTTTTTGCTTACCCATTTGGGTGCATTTTGTGTTTAATGCATATGTGGCGAGGTGAAGGGGGCTGGCTCGAACGCCGCCGATTTAACAACTGTAGCCAATTACGCCACCTTGGGAATTGCACCCAAGGAAATAGACAACCCTAGTTATTAAATTAACTAAGGCACCCAGGTTCGTTCACTAAACAGACAAGAGGCGTGGATTTCGTACACAAACGTTTATTCACTCAGACAATCATACACCATCGTAATTCAAAATGTATTCATAAAAATAGTAAAAATAGTTGCAACATCAAGGAGATACTACACCAAGGATGATTCCCATTAAAATATACAATCAACAACTTGGAGCTGGAGCTTACCAGTGGCTAAGCAGACTGAAAGAGAAAGGGATGAATACCCCAGCAAGAGTCACCCCAAACACACGTGAAACACACCCCCACACATAATTCACTGTGAGAATCGGCACAAGCGGGTGACCAACACGCACACGGAAAAGGGAAACAAACCTCCAACACGTCACACTGCCACTAACTTTAGCTCACAGCTCTACAAGAGTTAGAAATGTAATTAAAAATACATACAACCAGAAAAATGGAAAGAAGAGAGAGAGAGAGAGAGAGAGAGAGAGAGAGAGAGAGAGAGAGAGACAATTTGCAATTTGGAAAACAAGCTCAGCCAGAAATGCATGCACAGCAGCAATATGGCAAAGCAACCCACCAACAAAGCAGCAGTCATGCAACATAGCAGTGAGGCATAATGCATATATTTACCCACTAACAATAGAGAAGAAAACAAACCAATAAAACAAAAGTAGCAGTACTCATGCAAAGCATTATTCATACAAAGCAAAAGCAAACAAAGCAGCAAAGCAAAATGAAGCAATGCATTCAGGCAAAGCAACACAAAGTGAAGCAAAATAAAACAAAGCAGCAAAGCAAAATGAAGCAATGCATTCAGGCAAAGCAACACAAAGTGAAGCAAAGCAGTAAAACAAAGCAGTAAAACAAAGCAGCAGCGTTCATGCACACATCTGCAGCACCCACAGTTTCTGTCGCAAAACGTTAGATGAACAACCACTATCACTCCCGGTTACCACCAGGAAGTACAGGAAACGAGCCACTTACCGACACCAGTAGGGCAATGTCGTTCAAATGGGAACCCAAAATGCTAAGTGCAAACTGAAACGAAACCGGAAGTTCGGCGTGCAGCAAAAAGGCATGCGCTCTGAGACGGAAGCGGAAGTCAGATGTGCAACGAAGCGATGTTGAATTGAATTGAAATTTAATTGATGTGCACTCCACTCAAAGGAGAATTAGCAGTAAGGCAAAATCACTGAGACGAAAGTGAAAGTCAGGCGCACTAAACAGCGCGCGTGCACTCTACAAAGGAGGATTAGTAGGAGAGGACCTCACCATTAATGAGTCCAGAGGAAACCTGTGGCAAACCGGAAGTCAGGTACACAACACAAAAAGGGGCGGGCGCTCTACGTGAGAGAAAGCACTCTTCCACCACCTTTATAGCAACCCACAAGCGAGCTGATTGGCTAGTGCTAAAATGATCGGAGACACTAACCAGGTGACCCGGAAGTCCTTCAACTGAGGTTACGGCACTATATATAAAGCAGTGCAGCCTGTTGTGAATAAGGCATCCCTCTAACCAAGATAATCCACATGATGAAGCCACAGCTCATTCTGCTACAATCTACCCCCCACTTTTGAATCGTCGACCCGACGATGCTCATTCCTACAAAGGGACGCTCAGTTCCAGGGCCTGAATACAGCAGAAGCTGCATGGCACACAGAACCACGGTCCCCCTGGGCAACTACCCCCACAAATCTCGGCAAGTGATGGACATTGGTGTGCTGCCCGGCTGTGGTTCGTGCTGTTCAACGCACCATTCCTGTACCACTGTCTCGGTTACTCAAAGCAGAAACCACCGGGACTACAGGTGCTGAATGTGTCACCACTGGTGAAATCACTACAGGATGGGGCACACCAAGAGGCCGATTTGACTCTGAAGCCGACGGCTGAAGGGTGGCTGAAGCGCCTGTGTCTGGGCAGGCAACCGGCAGAAGACAAGAGCTTGGAGGAGGTTCATGAGCCAGAATCAAAAGATCATCCTCACCATAAGACTCATTCTCAAGAGAGGGGTCATGAGGCAAGGAAAGGTCATTACGTACAGTGTTATCAGGAGAAGCAGGACGAGGAGCATTCTGATGTACCACTAATTTTAACAAAGAACGGTGTACCTGCCTAGTCCTGCCGACCTCCCCAACTGGTATAATCGTATAGACTGACCCTCCCTCTCTAGGTGCCCTCAAAACTTGGTGAACCACGGAGCTCCACAGGTCTTGGATTTTATGACGACCCTGTGCACTAAAATCACACACGTACACCAACTGACCCTCCCTCAATGGCTCACCTTGCACCTTCTGGTCATGAAGCTCCTTTCTGCGAGTTGCAGCAAGCCTTAACCGTTCTTTGGCCCCCTCAAATGCTGTTCGCAACCAAGTCTGGTGCTCCAGAATCCACTCATGAACAGGACCCGCAACTGGCTCCTGAATTCTCCCCAACAGAAAGTCCACTGGCAGCCGAGCCTCTCGACCAAACATTAAATAAAATGGAGACTCACCGGTAGACTGATTGGGTGTGGTATTATAGCAGAACAAGACTTGAGGCAAACAAGAAGCCCAGTCTCTCTTCCTAGATACTGGTAAGGCAAGCAACAAATTGTGAAGGGTCCGATTAAAACGTTCACATTGGCCGTTACCAGCGGGATGATGTGGCGTAGTGCGGGACTTCTGAATCCCATAGATCCCACAAGCTGCTTGATAAGCAGACTCTCAAAATTGCGGCCCCGATCAGAATGGATCCGTGCAGGGACCCCAAACTTACTGAACCATTCCACTACTAGCACTTGAGCAACTGTAGTGGCACGTTGGTCACGAGTTGGAATGGCCAATGTATATTTACTGAAGACATCAGTCATCACTAGGACATTTTCCAGGCCATTCCTATTTGGCTCCAAAACCGTAAAATCAATAGCAAGAATTTCATTAGGCTGTGATGCCAAAAGGTGCCCCATAAAACTATGGACGGTGGGATAACAGTCCTTGGACACTTGGCAACGCTCACATGCCTTACACCATTCAGCTACATCCGCCAACATACCTGGCCAGTAGCACCGCTGTCGTAGGAGCGCCAGTGTCCGCTCAACTCCCTGATGGCCATGCTCCTGATGTAACCCTGTCAGCACCTCCTGTTTTAATACCTTAATACCAGATTCACCACCACTAGGATGGAATACCTGGCGATAGACAATACCACCTTTCTCTACCAAACGATCCCACTGTCGTAGGAGTACCAGGGCAGGGCGCGATAACTGCTTACGCTCCTCAACATTGGGCCGCCGAAGGACCTCTTTGAGCACTGGATCAGACTCCTGGAGAACTCCCAAATCAGCTGTCTGACAAGGCAGCGCCTTCAGAACTGTTACGGATGCAGTAGACACCTCTGGCTGTGGAAGATGCTGGAAAGACACAGGGAGGGGCGTCCCAGGAACCATAGCCTCCACGGATGAACCCACATGAAGCTGCCGTGA
This sequence comes from Clarias magur, assembly GCA_013621035.1. Taxonomy (NCBI): domain Eukaryota; kingdom Metazoa; phylum Chordata; class Actinopteri; order Siluriformes; family Clariidae; genus Clarias; species Clarias magur. The sequence goes on along the minus strand of QNUK01000005.1, from coordinate 2,599,499 downwards.
CAGAGCATCTGCATTGCGATTGCTCCTACCTGACCGATATCGAATCTCAAAATTAAAAGAGGCAAGCTGAGCTGCCCAACGTTGTTCAGTGGCACCAAGTTTAGCAGAATTCAAATGACTCAGTGGATTATTGTCCGTATAGACAATGCATCGTTGGCCCAGGAGATAATCTCTGAATTTCTCCGTCATGGCCCATTTTAGTGCCAAAAATTCCAACTTCATAGAACTGTAATTTTTCATATTACGTTCATTTGGCTTGAGACCCCGACTGGCATAAGCTATTGGCCTTAACTTTCCACCTTGCTCTTGGGAAAGAACAGCTCCCAGCCCAGAATGACTTGCATCTACCTCCAAAACAAAAGGTAATGCAAAGTCAGCATATGCCAACACGGGTGCAGTAGTGAGTTTGGTCTTTAGTGCCTCAAAACTGGCACTACACTCCTCTGTCCATGCCTCAATTGCACAGGATCTCCTCTTGTTCTTAGATCCAACACCACCCTGGTCTGCCACCAGCCTATGTAAAGGGGCTGCCAACTTTGCAAAACCATCTATAAAACGTCTGTAATAGCTAGCAAACCCAAGAAATGAGCGTAGCTCTGAGACAGTGGAAGGAGGTCGCCAGTCAGCTACCACCTGGATTTTACCCGGGTCAGTCGATACACCCTGGTCAGAAATGACATGACCCAAGTACCGTACCGCCCGTTGAAAGAACGCACATTTGGAAAGTTTGACCTTCAGGCCCTCATGCTGCAGCCAACCCAGCACCACCTCAAGTCTCTGCAGATGCTGTTCTACAGTGGAAGAAAACACAATGATGTCGTCAAGATACAGCAGCAAAGACTGACACTGCTGGTCACCAAATATCCGCTGCATTAATCTCTGAAAGGTGCTGGGAGCATTACAGAGGCCAAAAGGCATACGATTCCATTCAAACAATCCGAATGGCGTACAAAATGCAGTCTTGGGACGATCTTTTTCAGTAACGGGGACCTGGTTGTACCCACTAGCCAAATCCATGGTGGAAAACCAACACGCTCCAGTCATGGCGTCCAAGGATTCCTCGATACGGGGCAGAGGAAATGCAGCTTTCCTTGTCTTGGCGTTCAACTGACGATAATCGACACACATACGTAAAGTACCGTCTTTCTTTCGGGCAAGGACTATAGGAGAGGCATAAGAGCTACTGCTCTCTTGAATGACCTGCACCGCCAACAACTGATTAATATGTTGTTTCACTACTTCATACTCTGATGGAGGAATACGCCTATAGCGTTGCCTAACAGGAATGTCGTCCAAGACCGGGATGTCATGCGCCACCAGCGTGGTACAGCCAAGGTCCATCTCATGAACAGAGAAAACAGAGCTGTACTGATGAAGGAGAGCTCTCACCTGCTTCTGGGCTACTGCTGGCAAAAGGGACAAATCCAAGGCCTCTATCTGACTCCAAACCGTAGGAGCAGCAGACTGTGAATTGACAGTCACGGTACAGGAAGGAACTTCTGTGATACCAGCAGGCAAGCTAACAATATGAACTGGATGGAGGGTACCTACCATCACACGAGGATACAGCACCACCTCAGTAGAACTCACATTAACAACCGGTACCGAAACCGTACCTCTTGTCACCTGTACTATGGCAGGAGATGCCAAAAGTCCAGCCAGCAAACCAGAATCCAGTGGCTCAAATAGCACAGTACAACCCGAGTACCGGTCGGAGCAGGTGGCTGCTACCAACTTCATAGCTCCTGCTGGGATCCAACAAGTTCTGCTACCTTGAACCCTTACCCTACCAGAAAGCTCATAGGTAGACGAAACACAGGACTCATGACACTGCTGCAGCGCCTGTATAACAGATTCTGGGGCCTCTGACACAGAGGGCAAATCAAACAAAGCCAAACCATGCTCCCCAAAAAGCTCTTTATAGCACCGGCGGATGATGTTCATCCCCAGAACACCGGGCACTTGAGCTTGGCTACCACCAGGAGGATTTTTAACTACCAGCACCCCACATTGCTGCAGTACCTTACCACACAGCTCCGCGTCCAATTCCAAATAACCAATATATGGAATAGCTAACTCATTAGCAGCCCTAAGCTGCAGCCAATGGCATGACTGAAGACGCTCCTGACCCCAAGGCTGGATATTTTCATAAAAGAAGCTCTCCGTAATTGTGGACACCATCGAACCTGTGTCTAGCAAGCATGATACTTTAACTCCACCCAAGATTATATCAAGGTGTGGACAGGATGACACCAAGGCGGAAGTACCGCCTAAACTTCTAGGGGCGGCCTGTGAGCCAATTAAATACCCCTCCGAACTGTGGCTCTGCAGCGCGGTGGGTGATAGTTTTCCGACGCCGGCGTTGGAAGGGACTGTCTCTCAGCTGCGGTAGGAACATCGGATGAATAAGACCGAGGGGGAGCACGCACTCCATCACACTCTCTTGCAAAGTGGCCAGGTTGTTGACAACGTCTGCACACAAGGCCTCTGCGTGGAGAACGGCCACGCTGATGAGAAGGCTGTAACCGAGCAATGCTATGGGCAAGCTGCTGCAGCTGCTCTTGCTGACTTCAATTGCTCCTGCTGACATTTCAACAACTCCTTTAACTCATCCAGCTCTGCTGGAGGAGCAGGCGACACCCTACTATTCTGAATCCCATACTGAAGACCCAACACTGATGGAACGGAATGACTGCGACCTCGCGCACCGCTAGGGTGGCCCTCCTGTTCCCACCTAATTGCTTCACCTCTAACCTCCAGTAGAGTAGCACCAGGCTGTCGGCGCACCATCTGCTTCAACTCACGACGCAAAGCACCATCCAGAACATGTTCCACAAATTGATCCCTCAACAGGACATCAGCATTAGACATGGTAGTCGGGGCACACTGCTTTACCCTCGCCATAAGGCTCATTAATGCTAGTGAAAACTCCTGTAAGGTTTCCCCTTCTAGCTGTCTTCTAGAAAAGAAGGACTCCTGCAGAGCTACGCAAGACTGAGAACACCCATACAGCTCTTGCAGTATTGAAATAACCTTCTGAGGGTCCTCTCTATCAACAGTGGGACGATACTTTATCTCGTCGCGGGCTTCCCCCTCTAAGTGATCAAATAAGAAAAATGCTTGATCTCTAACGGACAAATGGCGAACCCTCATACAAGCTCGTACCTCCTCAAGCCATTCATCTAACCCAACACCGCATTTCCCCCTAAACATCGGACACCGTCTATCCCGAGGTATGAAAACCAATCGCTCTGTTATAGGGACGCTAGGGAGTGAAGAAACATTACCTGTTTGAGGAAGAGATTGTGAAGTAGAAGGCACAACATTGGACTCTGGAGTGGCAGAAGCTCGTTCCTGGCGGAGCTGTTCATTGTCAGCCCTCAACTGGGCAACCAAACTCCTCAGCTCCTGTAGTTCGTCCTCCATGGCTGGAATCCAATCAAAATTTAAGCCTCTAACCACACACTCAAAAGAGAAGATCTCACCCCACTAATTAGAGGTCCCCTGCTGAACACTGCTGCTTTGCCTCACAATAGAATAAATTTCACAAAAAGAATTTAATAAGGACAAGAGAAAATAAACGAACATGAACGAACCACGCCTTTGCTCAAAAACAGTGATCCTGCCGATCACGCCAGATTGTGGCGAGGTGAAGGGGGCTGGCTCGAACGCCGCCGATCCCCTGATTTAACAACTGTAGCCAATTACGCCACCTTGGGAATTGCACCCAAGGAAATAGACAACCCTAGTTATTAAATTAACTAAGGCACCCAGGTTCGTTCACTAAACAGACAAGAGGTGTGGATTTCGTACACAAACGTTTATTCACTCAGACAATCATACACCATCGTAATTCAAAATGTATTTATAAAAATAGTAAAAATAGTTGCAACATCAAGGAGATACTACACCAAGGATGATTCCCATTAAAATATACAATCAACAACTTGGAGCTGGAGCTTACCAGTGGCTAAGCAGACTGAAAGAGAAAGGGATGAATACCCCAGCAAGAGTCACCCCAAACACACGTGAAACACACCCCCACACATAATTCACTGTGAGAATCGGCACAAGCGGGTGACCAACACGCACACGGAAAAGGGAAACAAACCAACACGTCACACTGCCACTAACTTTAGCTCACAGCTCTACAAGAGTTAGAAATGTAATTAAAAATACATACAACCAGAAAAATGGAAAGAAGAGAGAGAGAGAGAGAGAGAGAGAGAGAGAGAGAGAGACAATTTGCAATTTGGAAAACAAGCTCAGCCAGAAATGCATGCACAGCAGCAATATGGCAAAGCAACCCACCAACAAAGCAGCAGTCATGCAACATAGCAGTGAGGCATAATGCATATATTTACCCACTAACAATAGAGAAGAAAACAAACCAATAAAACAAAAGTAGCAGTACTCATGCAAAGCATTATTCATACAAAGCAAAAGCAAACAAAGCAGCAAAGCAAAATGAAGCAATGCATTCAGGCAAAGCAACACAAAGTGAAGCAAAATAAAACAAAGCAGCAAAGCAAAATGAAGCAATGCATTCAGGCAAAGCAACACAAAGTGAAGCAAAGCAGTAAAACAAAGCAGTAAAACAAAGCAGCAGCGTTCATGCACACATCTGCAGCACCCACAGTTTCTGTCGCAAAACGTTAGATGAACAACCACTATCACTCCCGGTTACCACCAGGAAGTACAGGAAACGAGCCACTTACCGACACCAGTAGGGCAATGTTGTTCAAATGGGAACCCAAAATGCTAAGTGCAAACTGAAACGAAACCGGAAGTTTGGCGTGCAGCAAAAAGGCATGCACTCTGAGACGGAAGCGGAAGTCAGATGTGCAACGAAGCGATGTTGAATTGAATTGAAATTGAATTGATGTGCACTCCACTCGAAGGAGAATCAGCAGTAAGGCAAAATCACTGAGACGAAAGTGAAAGTCAGGCGCACTAAACAGCGCGCGTGCACTCTACAAAGGAGGATTAGTAGGAGAGGACCTCACCATTAATGAGTCCAGAGGAAACCTGTGGCAAACCGGAAGTCAGGTACACAACACAAAAAGGGGCAGGCGCTCTACGTGAGAGAAAGCGCTCTTCCACCACCTTTATAGCAACCCACAAGCGAGCTGATTGGCTAGTGCTAAAATGATCGGAGACACTAACCAGGTGACCCGGAAGTCCTTCAACTGAGGTTACGGCACTATATATAAAGCAGTGCAGCCTGTTGTGAATAAGGCATCCCTCTAACCAAGATAATCCACATGATGAAGCCACAGCTCATCCTGCTACACATAGGTCAATGCTTCAAGTCCCTTCTGTTGCTATCTTCAATGTGCTATATGGCTCTTCTGCATTCTTTTGGTTTGCTTGTCAATCTCTCTCCATCATTCGCTCTGCTCACCCTCTACATCTCCCGTCCTTTGCTACAACAGACAAACACATTAATTAGACATTCCCATCAGGTGTACCTTCCCACTTACCTGACCAATGCTCCCTTCACAGGCAGGTGTCGACCACGCCCCCATCGCCAAACACATTTTCTACGGTCTACATTGATTTCTATTTGCCTTAATTTCAGGCACAGACCTGTATGATGAAATATGCATGTAAATAAAGTGCATAATTTCTCTAAAAATCCCATTTACATGAATTTAGAATTACAAACGCACATAATCTCATGTACCTTTCAAAACCAGAACCTTTGAAAGCTATAGAGAAAAGAACTCCTTCCTTTGTTCCAGACTGGCTGTGCTGTTACCCTGCTCTTTAAAAGAACTCCTTGCTGAAGAGTTTAGTATTGCATTTTAAGAGAAGAGGTCTTTGCATGGAAGCTGGCTCAGAAGCATAACTCAAAAGAATAATGAGGAGCAGGATGGCATTCATCGGAGTTATTTCCAAATGCAATGAAAACATTTATTGTTCCATTTGGAACAATGATACTGTTCATTATCACAAAATAATAAATAGTAAAGTATTCTTTTGTTTATCGTTCCACAGTTATACAGCATTTTAATGTTTCCTCACTTAATGAATGAATCTATTCTTAAGTAAATGAGAAAAAGTTAGGAAATATCAGTATCAACGGAAAAATGGAGAAGAATACCCTGAATGCCATGAAAACTCTAATTCAGCAAAAAGTAAGCTATTCTTGCAAGCCAGGCATTTATCATGAAGGCGCACACTGGGAAAAATGCATTTAAAATGTAGATGATGTAAATGTGAACAATCTGGAGTGCATATTTGTGTGAATGTATTGTACTGTATATACTATAATACTATACTATATACTATAAATATGGATTTTTTAAATTGTAATTTAAAACTGTAAATAAACAGAATTTTTAAATAAATAAATAAATAAATAAATAAAGTTAATACTCCCTCATTTAATTCTGTGCTTTTGTGGTGCAACATGAAAACAATCATCTGGTCATAGTTCATGATCACGATTTCAGTATTCGCCAAATTCAACCTCAGACAAACAAGAATATATTGCTTTTTTTACCGTGCCATTATTTATTTAACAAAAAGAAAAAACACATGGACAATACCGCATGATTCGATATATCACCTTCAGCAGCAAGAACGTGAAGGAATTGTTTCCTGTATGACTTTATCAGTCTCTCACAGCATGTAGGATTCTTGGACCATTCTTCTTTACAAAACTGCTTCATTTCAGTGAGATTTTGAGGCATCGCTTATACACAGCTCATTTAAGATCCTGCTATAGCATTTCATCTCCGTCATCGTCTCTCATGTCCTGTCGCACGACCCAATTTTGACCAAGCTTTAGCTCACATTTGCCTCTAGAATACTCAGGTATACCGAGGAGCTCAGGGTCGACGCAATGGTGCCCAGGTCCTGTGGCTACAAAACAAGCCCAAATCACCACTCCCTCACCATGCTTGACAGTGGATATGTGGTGTTTCTCTTGAAATGCTGTTTGGTTTTCCCCAAATAAGCCTGCAGATTTTCTGAGAAGTAATTCTTGCAATTATTATTATTATTTTTTTTTTTTTTTGGTATTTCTCTGAGTACTGTATGGTGTGTTCTTGCAGTTGATAGAGTATGCTGCAACTTCCACTCCTGGGAATATTGCGATTAGTTTTGAGATATGAGATACCGTGGAACCTTGAATTACAAGCATAATTCGTTCCGGAAGTGGACTTGTGTTCCAAAACACTCATAAACCAAGAAAATCAGCATTTTCCCATAAGAAATAATTATTTATAAATAATTATTTGTTCCACAGCCCCAAAAAGTAAAATACATAAAAATAATTAATACAATCTATAAAATGAAAATAAAACAAATTAATCTGCACTTTACCTTTAAAAAAAAGTACAAATAAATCCCGACAGATAAGTGTTTCCATTGGTGTGTGTGTGTGTGTGTGTGTGTGTGTGGTATTAGCCCCTTCCCTCGCCTCGTTTTACACAGTAACACTCCTCCTCCCTCTCCCCACCTCGCTTTCACAAAAAACACACACACACACACACACACAACGGAAACACTGTTTTAACAGCGAATACTAAAGGAATCACTTTTTAAGCTGTACAACAAACAGACACACACAAACACAAAGGAAACACCGTTTTAACAGGAAAAAAAAGAAATCTCTCTGACACTGGCGTGAGCGCATACTAAGTGGATCACTACGATAAAGTAAAAAAAACAAAAACAAAACAAATGAACCAGCACCTTACCTTTGAAAAGAGCAGAGTTTCTGTGTGTTTATGAAGCCGGATAGGGGGTGAAAAGGCGAAAGAGCGTCTCTGCATGTGTCAGGGTGTTTGCGTGTTTGCGTGTGTGTGTCGTGTCAAATTACGCGCAGGCACACACATAAGAGATGCTGAAAGAATTCTGCAGCGCAAGAGTGACGCTCGGTGTCAAAATAAGAGTCGCATGCGTGATACATGATACTTTGCGCTCGTAAACTAATACTTGCTCGGTTTCCGATTAAAAATTAATAAAAAATCTTTGTTCAGTTTGCGGAACACTCGTAAACCACGTTACTCGCAATCCGAGGTTCCACTGTATGTCTTGAATGCTTGCCACGCCCACTGCAGCACATCAAGGTAATACACAGCTGAATGCTCCAGACCAACAAACTGCCAGAACCTCTGCTTTTATAGAAGTCTGCACACCTGATGGTGATCAATTAATCATGGGCTGATGATAGCCCATGATTAATTGATTAATTGATTGCAGCACCTGGTTGCAACTTATCTTCTTAAGTCCTGTGTAAGCTGTAAGGGGAACTTAGTATTGCGTGCCCTTTAAGTTTCATTTTTGTTAAATAAATAATGGCATGGTGAAAAAGTAAGTTATATGTTTTTTTTTTTTCTTCTGAGGCTGAGTTTGCCTAATACTAAGACCCACTATGATCAAGTTATTTAAATTATGCTTTTACACAGAAATGCATAGAATTAAAAGAGGGGGTACTAACTTTTGAAAATGGCTTTAAACAATCTAAAAAAGAAAATGTGTAATATTGTTACTACTCAGGATTTTGTAGATGTTGTCAAGAGATTTGTACCATTTACCATTTAACTACTTTGGAAAAAAGGTCAGATTTTCAGTGAGTTACCGACCTTGTCAAAGCATACATGGGTATTTTTCAAAAACAAGGGTTTTTCTGTGAGTTTTGGCCTTTAGTTCACAGGCAAAAGGTCACTGAAAATGGATGTTTTTTGGGGAACTCTTTCCAAAGTAAAGATATTCAGATATTCAAATATTCTCTGTTTTCAGTGTTGTTGTGTGAGCAGGAAAAATATTGTTTCTGACTTGTATGAGTGTGCACCATGTGCTGCGGTTCCTGTGTTTCACGTCAAAATGTGATGTACTCGGTAAGACCTTTTTCAGGCTTCTCCCAGGACACTGTGGCTTTGTGGTTAGGGTTATATTGCTGCCTCTTGGTTTAGCATGCTTAGACAGTGTTTTTTTTTTTTTCATGTTGAATTTTCAAGTTTTATTTTTATTTTACTTTTTTAATGAAGGAGGAAATTTTTTTTTTAAATGCCCATGTGGACTAGACCTCTTTCCATTCATAAAAGCATGTGTTCTGATGACGCTCTAATGGATTTTCTAAAGTTCAAGTTGTTGTTATTTTCTGGTCTCCCTCAGGACTGATCATGGTGTTACATAAAATGAAACAGATCTACTGGAGATGACACATAACTATAATTGAGCAAACAAAACACAGGAAGCCTCACGTTAACAACACTGACCTCAGTAACCTCACCTTTACAACCCTGTGCAAACAGTGCAGTATGATGGCTTGGGGAAAGGGCTTTCTACAATCTGGCTGTGAGGGCCTGAAGACCAGGATGATCCTCTCAGCTGTCCTCACTGTCTGCTGCAGGGACTTATGAGATGGTGCAATTTCCAAAGCAGGCAATGATTCGGCTGCTCAGCTGTTCCCTGGGGGTTCTCTGCCTTTGCTGCTGGACTTTCTTGGCTATGGCGCTGATGTTGAGGAAACTATTCTGGACCTGCTGAACACCAGGTGCTCTTGACCATCTTCATGGCGGAGCCAGTGATGTGTAGTGGATAATGACTGATCTTCGCTCGTTTAAAGTCAACAACCATCTCATTTGGTTTTGTCCACATCTCTGCTGGAGATGCTGCTTCTGATCTCAGGTAGTCAGGAAGGCTAGGTTCCAGTTGCAGAGGGAGGTGTTCAGGCTCATCTTTCCAGTTAGGTCCTAAGGAATGATTATGTTAAATGTAAACTGAAGTCTATGAACAGCATTCAAACATTCATGTCATTTGGTGAGTACTTGTTTAGTGGTTAGTGGTGATGGCATTATCTGTTGAGCGGTTGGGATGAAGGAGGTCTAATAAGAGTGGGAGCCGGGTCTTATGTGCCTTATGGGCACCTTATGTGCACCCTGTCAATAAAGCAAAGAGGGAAGCCAGAAGCCTTTCACTTGTGGTGTCAGACCCTATAGATGTATATACAAATCTGTTCAAATGAAGAAAGACTTATGTAATTTGAAAACTATCGCTCATTAAATGTTCCCATAACCCACTTATTTAAATACAAGTTTTATACGTACAAATGTGGACAATAAAAAGCTTTATAATCATTTGCTAAATAAAATGACACCCAATGCGAGTGATTGGCTATGACATTTACAATTTTCCTTCAGAGAAACAGAGAGAGAATGACATACATATTCATCCAGTTCAAAACGGTGTGAGAACATGTTATTTTAATCATCTGAGTAAATACATGATTACTTGTAGACGTAGGCTTGGTATATTTTACGCCACCTTGTTCATCTTGATCTTGTGCTGGTATCGTTCTCTATATTTTTCTCAGAAATGTCTGGCTCATGATTAATATTGTTGAGGGTGTAAATTTCCTTGATACCAGCTACTGTAGAGATTAATCATTTTAATAGCTTTGCATATAGTACATATAAACTACGTTTACTACCTGTTCCTGACAAGTGATATCTGGTCAAACTAAGAATTAGAGACAAATAGCTTTATGGTCACCCTATATAGCTATACTGTACCCAATCAATAATGATCAAATGTTTTCATTGTTCCTTATTGATAAAGGTGCAAATAAACACTTTTAGATGTTAGGATAGTATTGTTTATTAAAGGTATTTGCTAAAATATATTACAGAAATACATAACAGTAAAAAGTGTCATGCTAACCAGATCATGTGATTTTAATAAATATAGGATCTATCCCAGGAGACTTGGGGCATGAGGTGGGGTTCACCCTGGACAGGGTGCCAATCCATCATAGGGTACACACACACTTGCATGCTCATTCACACACTTAGGGCAATTTAGGAACACCATTTAGCCTAATCTACCTTTCCTTGGGCTGTAGAAACCCACTATGCACAGGGAGAACATGCAAACTCCATGCACACAGACCCCGAGGCGGGAATTGAACCCTTGGCCCTCGAGATGCAAGGTGACCGTGCAAACCACTAAGCCACCGTTCCAGCTTCTTACAAAATCAGATTTCTGAAAACAATCCAGCAGCAAACACAAAAAGGGGTAACTTGACAAACTGTGCAAGAAAACATGTTAAAAGAGATCTAGACTGTTGAGACAGTAGCATATAGAAAAACTTCAGCCCGTTTATGGTTTTGCCCTCCATCACAAGCAGCAATACATATGGTTCATAAGATTTACTATATACTTCTAGCTATAGTATAGAGTATGCCAGATGTTTTATAGATTGAGGAATGAGAAGTAGGGTGAGATGATTGTTTTGACTGTAAAACCTAGCTGTCACAGATCCAATATGATGTACTGTATATATACCCATACGTACTGTAGCTGTACATTAAATATTGTTGTCTGATTGATTAATTCGTTCGGGCTTGTTTTTTTTTTTTTTTTCATGTGCCAGGCAGTGGTTTCACTCAGCTTCATTCACTCTCCTCTGCTTTTACAAAGCCCTGCCAGAGAAGTTCAATTGCTCCCCAGACAGAAATGGATTACAGTATGTATTATGAGATTCTTGGCCAACTCCTCCAGATTGCATTTAAAATGACAAAGCACTGGAAGTTTCTCTTACCACCTGTTAACCGATCAGCATAGTCACAGGTCAGACACAGAGATCTTCAACAGTCCTACATCAGGTAAAGACCCTGGTTGGATGGGTTGGCAGGGTTTGGCGTTGGCTGCCAACAGTGATTGAAATCCCACATTAGTGTCATTTCAAGCAGACCTACAGTGAAAGGACAACTAACTCACCCAGTTCCAATATAGCCAATTGGTCATTAAGATTGACAATGCTATCTTCTTTGAGCACAAAATCCAACCGATTTTTCCCAGCGTAAGGCCTCACATTCAGTAAACTAAAATAAATTTTAGAGGTTCATGGAGGAAGGATTGACTAAAATTTCACTGGTGAGGAAACAAAATGGCTAGAAAAAAGGTCATTGCTTGCAGTGTGCATTGAACAAATTTTTCTTGCTTACAAGGAAAAGGTCAAAGCTATGACAGAATGATCAACTTTTATTGCCAGAAGTGGAACAGAGGAGGGGAGAAATGGCACTCAATGACAAGTTCATCAGTGCACCATGGTAAAGGTTTCCTCACAGTTATTCTTTCTATTGTCTAAAGCTACTTTGCGACATTAACGAACATTGTTAAAAGCAATATATCAATTTTATAAAATTGAATTGAAGGAAAATGCAGACTCCACCTACAGTTTGTAGTTGATGTCTGTACATCATGGCAGCTTAGATAAACATTTACCTGAGCCTTTTAACGTGTCAAACAGCTGAAAGTCTTAATCCTTATCCATACATATGCCACATGTTTTGAGTGATTACTACACTGAATGCTACAGCACTGTACTGCCAGAGGTGGGATGAGTAATAAACTTTTGTACTCCAGTACAAGTACAGTGAAATTTTACTAAAGTACAAGTAAAGTTACCATTATAAAAATCTACTTAAGTGAAAGTAAAAAGTAGCAAGTTGGTATTAACGCAGTGAATTTAACGGGTGTTTGATTGCAAGGAAGAAAACCAGTGTTTAATGTGATTGATTTTAATGCAAATGCAAAATTTTCAGATGATTGTATTTTACTAAATCTGACAAATTATTTTCAAGCACACAAATTCGTCTAAAGACAATCTACTGGTTTGTCAATGAAAAGAAATACTGTAATCTTGTTTTAATAGCTGTATACTTTGAATGGCAAAAAAAGGTAATGGTTACTTAAGGTCATGTGATCAATACAGTGACCTTACAATCTGTCATTATAGTAGCTGTCATGGATGAAGTAAAAAGAAAAATGATGAGAAATGAAAAAGGGCTTTTACAGTTGAGTGCCATTGCAGTTTCCCCAGCAGTCATGGATAGATGACTAGATAGATGATAGAAGATAGATGGGCAAAGGGGCAGTGGGGGTGAGGGAATATCCAGCAGATGGTAACATTACATGTTGAGCTTTAGTCCCACATACTGTAAAGATTAAAAATCGCAAAGAAGACAACATTGGAAGATTTAAAAAGGAAGATTATTAGATACAAGAAATTAACCTTGTGTTTTTAAAAGTGGTGTGTGTGTGTGTGTGTGTGTGTGTGTGTGTGTGTGCCCCCTTGTTTGCGTGACATTAATTTAATGTCTCTTTATCCTGTAATGCTGTTTGCTTCCATTATGAGAAAGCTTCTTCCGCAGAAGACGACAAGGATTTATGTGCTGAAGTCAACTGTGACAGGATAGCCTGAAGTTGAGGACCACAACATTCATTAGAGGACTCAGCTGCACTAGTGAAAGATGCTCTTTTCCTACAGCCTTGGTCACTCTCATTTAATACATTGCTCTCCACAACATGTTCTGTCATAATCATTGCTACCTTTTTGCCCTGGACAATTCCTGCCTCAGTAATTGTTTTAGCAATTCCTCCTGCAGGCTGGGCACTGGTCTGGCAGCGCTGCCATGCAGATTAGCTGTTCCACACACACTCTCTCTGCTTGTGGCTGTTTCTTTCATCTTTAGTATTTTTTACCAGTTGATTACAGCATTTTCAACTGGCAGGATCTAAAATCCTTTTCTGTAATCTCACACACACACTTTCCTCAATTCAATTCAATTTAATTTGTATAGCACTTTTAACAATGGTCAGTGTCGCAAAGCAGCTTTACAGAATAAAACATACTGTATGGAAATTAGTATGAAATGTGATCTATTTTTAGTACGAAAATATGATCAGATTGTCCCTGATGAGTAAGACCAGGACGACGATGGCAAGCAAAAACTCCCTGAGATTGCAATAGGAGGAAACCTTGAGAGGAATCAGACTGATAGCTGGAATTGAGTCATAGTGTGTGGTAGGCAGCTGGAAGTTTAGTATAACCAGAGATGTGTTTAAGTTAATATGAAGTCCAGTTCATTATTGGAGGCTCAGGTACTAAACTGTAGGAATTTCCAATCCTGAACTATTAAGCAATTGCAGTCACAAGTCCTCAAAGAACAGGACCGTCTTTATGGTTAAATGGGACTGTCCCCAATCTAATCTATTCACAAAATGCTTGGCTAAATAAAATGGTTTATAGCTTAGACTTAAACACAGAGACTGTGTCTGAGTCCCGAACATTAACCGGAAATAATTGGAAATAAATTTGGGGCTTTGTAAGAAACAGCTCTGCCCCCTGCTGTAGTTTTCTCAATACGCGATACTGACATGCACCATATTTTTATATATACTGTATATTTTTATATATAAATAAATGTATATATATATATATATATATATATATATATATATACACACTGTATATATACACTAGATCTGCCCATGATGTAATTCATGTGGAATTTAATTGCTCACTCATAAGCGTGTTTTAGAAAATGTGAACAAAAGTCTTTACGCGTTACCATGAAGTGCACGTAATGAAAGTATGCATTTATTAAGTAAATTTCAATTGCACATTCACAAGCATGTATTAAAAAATTCAGTAGTGCCATCTGTTGAATTTTTAGATGAACTAAAACATTTTTTTAGATCTTTTTTTTCTATACATATAATAAAACTGTGAAGTTGACGGGTCTGTACATCGAGATATTTGCAGAAAAAATATTTCGGATGTAAGAGGTGTAATAGAACACATGTGCTGTATCAGATAAAAACTACTGAACAAATATTAATGGGGTTTTCACCTGTGTATTTGGTCAAGCTTAAGAACATAAACAGTAGACTTATACAGTAGATAATATCCAGCAACGGTAACATTCGCAATCGGAAAGATTTGATACAGACTTAGCAGTTTTATTATACTGTATATAGATATATATTTGACAAAAGGTCAAAACAAACTGAAAAATCCTTGTTTTTTTGTTTGTTTGTTTGTTTGTTTTAAACATGTATGTTTGGACAAGGCCAATGACTCACAGAAAATCTAACTTCTTTCCAAATTCCAAAGGAGTTAAAATGGTGAATACTGAAAATCTACTGAAAACCAAATTTTTTTATATAATAAATATTGCAATTTTTTTGTTTAAGTTTATTTACAATCATGTTCAAAAGTGAGTACCCCCCCTCTTTTTGTTCAATGTGTTTTTGTAGTATTATGCATATACAATCTTAGATAAATAACAACATGTAACTTTCTTGCCTCATCATGCCTTAACAAAAATTAAGCAATGAAAAATGTGGGCAATGCTAAATACTTCCGTGATTCAATAGCTGGTAGCTCCACCTTTAGCAGCAATAACTTGAAGTAATCGTGTCCTGTATGACTTTAGGTCACATCATTGTGAGATGGAACATTTGTGGAAAACTTTGTGACGTTGCTTTAGTTTGTTGAGATTTTTGGGCATTCACTTATACACCGCTCTCTTAAGGTTCTGCCACAGCATTTCAATTGGATTGAGGTCTGGACTTTAACTAGCCCATTTCTAAAACTTTCCTTTTTTCAGCCAATCTGGAGCTTTAGCTATTGGACAAGAAGTTGGCTTCTGGGGTTGTATTGTCCCCACCTCACACACACACACACACACACACACACACACACACACACACGCACAAACTCAATGAGCACTTCATTAAGAACACCTGCACACTTACCCATTTGTGGTATTATCTAATCAGCCAATCAGCCAATCATGTGCCAGCAGTGCAATGCATAATAAAATGCATGTATGGACCAACAGCTTCAGGTAATGTTCCATCACAATGCAGAAAAAAAATTATCTCAGTTATTTTGCCAGACAGGCTGGTTTAAGTATTTCTATAAATGCTGATCTCCTGGGATTTTCACACACAGCAATGTATAAAGTTTATTCAGAATAGAGCAAGGGAAAGAACATTCAGTGAATGGCAGTTCTGTGGCTGGAAATGCCTTGCTGATGAGAGAGGCCAAGGGAGAATGGTCAGAATGTTTAGAGCCAACAGAAAGGCTAGAGATACTTTGAGGCAGATAGGCTACAACAGCAGAAGCCGATATCAGATTCCACTTCTGTCAGCCAAGGAGAGAGAGCTGAGGCTGCAGTGGCCACAGGCTCACCAGAACTGGACAAGTGGAAAAACTGGAATAATGTAGCCTTGACTGATGAATCTTGATTTCTGCTGAGGCCAACAGATGATAGGGTCAGGATGTGGTGCCAACAGCATGAATCCACAGACCCGACCTGCTTTGTGTCGCAGTCTCCCATCTTCTAATGGTTACATAATTCATCGTGACACAAAGCAAAAGTGTCTCATGATGGCCTTCCCAGTCAATAAATCTGAATCCACTAGAACACCTTTGGGATGTGGTTGAATGGCAGCTTCATAAAATTGATTCATGAAAAATCTCCAGGAACTGTGTGAACATGCCAACATGCCAACATGGACTGGAATCATAATGGGATTTTTGAGGAATCCATAGCACAAAGAGCCAAGGTTGTTTTGAAAGCAAAGGACCGATGCTAAGCAGTGTTTTTTTTTAACACTCTACTAATAACAAGAGCTATTTTTATTTGTAAATAATAAGTTCAGTAAAAGGAGAAGAACATACTGTAAGCAGGAGCAAATTTGCAGCATTAATCATTGCTGTTTCATTAAACAGATGGAGAACTCTCCACTGGCTTCTTGCCCTGCCAGAGGTGGGACCTGTGCGCTAAATTACCCAAGCCTGGCCACAACATCTGTAACTTCAAGTTGTATATTTGTGACAGAGCGAAAACAACAGTCGCAAACAATGCTGACAACAGTAATCATATATACTGTAAACTCACTGGTCAAACAAATCACAATTTTAGAATTTTATTCTAGTAATGATGTAAAAATGCCAAAAAAAATGATAAAAACATTGAAAACATTCAAATTGGTTAAGCTGTCAACGTACTGTATTACTTACATCTGGAAGAATAGTACTGAACTTCGAAGAAGAAATGTGATTAGGAAAAAAAAAATCATGAACAAAAATGATTGCAGATCACTTAAACACTTGGTGAAGTTGCATTGTAAAAAAAATTAACAGTAGAAATCCCACCTATGTTTAAGAGTGAAAGTAAGGGCATTTCCACACACAGAACCTGACAAGAACTCACAGGATTGGACTTAACGTCTTTGTTAATATCCATAATGGTAGTGCGACTAATCACAATAACAGGCTTTAGTTGGCTAGGGAGCAGAAGGTCCGATGAGTCCAGATTGACCATATTCCCAAGCGATGGGTGGTTGGGGTATGAAGGGGAGCACATGCTGCGATGCACCTACCATGCACTGTACTGTACAAACCTCTGTTAGATTTACTTACTGTTATAAAAAATAAAATAAAAAACTCAGCTGATACCCTGGTCATTCACTATATTCAGGTTACCGTTTTTTTGCTGATGGCATAAGCATATTCCAGGAATTTTGAAAGAGAGAAATGAGAGTGAATGAAAAGAGAATGAATTTTCACACACGAGAGTATGCAACTTTTCACTTTTCCAGACAGCATGTAAGAAGAGTATCTTTTTTTTCATTATCATTTTTATTAATTTTAATAAATTTAATAACAAAAGACAAAAAAGTTTAAACGTTACAATAACACAGTACATAAAATAAAAAATTGGGGAAAGAATAGACAGATATATATATATATTCAGTGTATATACTGTATAGTTAGTTGTACTGTATGCGTATATATAAGGGAAATGCCACAGTTCCAGGGGATTACACTAAATGTACAACACAGCATGCATCACTAGGTTGTGAACAGTTAAATATGAACACTTTTTCTGTCTTTGAGATTGGAGATTGCCCAGATAGGAGAGAAATGGACCCCAAATATGTAAACATTTTCCCAAGGATTTGGATATGGAAAATAGACAACATTTCCAAAATCCACCTTTAAAAAGAGATTGAGATTTCCAGTCTTTTAAAATGAGTCTCTTGGCTGCGTTCATGCAAGGCTTTAGATAGATGCACGCTAGAGTCTGAACTTTTTGTCCAGTTGACGGTGTATCTTGACAACTTACCAAATTAAATAATCAACTTCAACTAATTTTCCTTGCCACTGTTAGGACTTCAAAATCAGGGTAGGCTCTGATTTTAAAAGCAAGCGGGTACAGTGTACAGAGCAGGAGAAAGAGGGCAGCCTTGTTGGATGGAACAATGTAGTGGGAATAAAATTGAAATATCGCTGCAATGACTCAAGCATGTATGGTCATTCTATCTGATCAAAAGTCTTCTGTGCATCTAAGAATATAATTGTTATTCGGTTAATCTTGCCATGATCTGCATATATTGTATTGAGAGGTCGCCTAACCTTCTTGAGATGAACCCAGTCTAATCAGGGTGAATAATAGAAGTCAGGTGTTTGCTTAGTCTGTTTGCCAGGACCTCATAATAGCTTCATAATATCCTTTCTGTCAACATTTTAAAGAGCAATTGGCCTGTAGCTGGCAGGGTCACTATCTCTTCCTTCCCTTTTTTCATTATGAGACAGATGTTGGCCTCGTGCTGAGTTTTATGTAATGTCTTCTTTTCTCTTCTGCGGAATGAGAGGCCATTCTAAGTAGTAGTGGAATTAATATATCTGAAAATGCTTTATAGTTTTCACTGGAAAATCCATCAGGTCCAGCGGCCTTGCCGGAAGGAAATGATTTAATGACTGAGACTAGTTCTTCAGTGGTCCAGTTCTTCCCTGGCTGAATCACTGAGCTTTGGATTATCCAGAGAGTCAAAGACGATGTGCAGGACAGATTGAATGACATTACCTTTAAAAGAGTAGAGATCCACATAAAACTCTTTAAACCTGGTGTTAATGCCTTAAGTTTTTGTTATCAGAGTACCTGAAGTAGCTTAAAATCTTTTAGGTTTCTGTGCTACCAGCTTCTCTGGCTTATCTCCTGATTCAAACTGCCTTTGTTTCCGTTTCAGAAGTGAATTATTAACCAGACATCCTAGAATAGGCATTTTGAAATTTGGTATGCTGATTCAAACATGGGAAGGATGCTTTCCATTTCTATCAGATTTTCCCTTTCCTTCTTAACAGAAGATTCGTAGGAGATGATATGAGCATGCAAAACCACCTTAAGAGATTTCCAAAGGATCTGAGACCACACCTGTCATTTATTTTGACGAGCTTCCTTATCCATACAAAACTTTTTGTCGGCTAATAATAAGGGATTAAAACGCAATGGATAATGCAGTTTGGGGCAAAGGGCAAAGTCAATGGTCATTAATATTAAACAAGGGAGAAAAATATACTGTGATATTACTATAGGTCTACTGTGGGTCCGATGGACATGAGAATAATAGTAGTCTATAATAATAGTAGTTATAATGTTCCAATTACAATGTTTCTTTTCTTGTCATCAAGTAGCAGATTAAACCCCCTTTTTTCCAAAATAATGGGTCATGAAAATTTAGACCGTATATGTTGATAAAAGTAACAGGGATTGAGCTGCAACTGCCAGAAATAATGATACCCAGTATCTCCCATTTGGATCTGCCCAAATGCTGGTTAGGAAACATTTTTCTTCCTGAAAGAGAATGGCAATGCCACAGGCTTTGAACTGTAAAACCAGTGAAAAAAAGTCTTCACT
The DNA here is from genome assembly GCA_013621035.1 of Clarias magur. Lineage (NCBI taxonomy): Eukaryota > Metazoa > Chordata > Actinopteri > Siluriformes > Clariidae > Clarias > Clarias magur. The sequence goes on along the minus strand of QNUK01000005.1, from coordinate 2,579,985 downwards.
GTTCTGTGTTTCTGTGTAAAAAATAAATAAATAAATAAAGTATACAGATGCTGCCAGGGGGTGGCTACAGAACGACTTCAGAACAAAAAAAAAAACCTTAAACTCAGAAACCTGTCCATGAAAGTGAATAAGGGAAATTACAAACATACTGTATCAGTATAAAGTTATTTGGAATAATAGCAGTGTGGTATAAATTCTAAGCTGGAAGAAAATTCTTAGCATATCAATATAAAACAATGTGTTTTTAGTGGTGTATACAAATGAATGTTATGAACCATCATTGGACAGCCTATACATGTTATAATTTTTTACTCATACTGTCATGCACACTCGTAACACGACCGGCACTAGGACCCGGGAGTAATACGGTCGGGTTTTCAGGAAGCATAAAAGGAGACAAAATGGCGCTTCACATTGCTCAGTCATTGAGTTCGCCCATGCCTTGTCTGACGCTTCGCCGACTATTCTGTGAGTACTCACCAATTCTGGTTGCTTCTTTGATTGAGTGTGTGTTGCTAGAACGCGGGTTTATTTGTGTAGATCCTTGCTCTTTGTGTAAGAGAGTTCTGAAACTAATCGCGTGGTTATCCTGCCTACTCGCGCTGCTTCCGCGTTTGGGTTTACCATCCACGCTACACGGGCTAACTGCTAAGGCTTTTCTGTTCATCCCTCGGTTGCTCGTGACAGAATGACTGAGCCCCAAGCAGTAAACCCAGCGGAGTTTGCTCGCCTCTGTGATGTGGTTGACCAGCATGCCGAACTGATCAATAAGCTCCGTGGTGAAGTCGTGTCTCTCCAAAAGGACCTCCAAGACGTTGCGGCCTTGCGCCGCGAGGTGGCGGAGCTACGGCAGGAGAACGCGATCCTCCGTGGGGTGGCTGCTCAGTCGGCTGTTGCCACGCCCGTCGCAGCGGCTGCGGCGCCGCCCCCCCCCCCCTTCTGATGTGTTTATAGCTCTACCGGATAAGTGGGATGGCACAGATGGGAAATGCAGTGTTTTTCTAACCGCGTTGGATCTTGTGTTTTAGTTCAATTCCACCAGATACTCCACAGACCGACTGCGTGTTGCGCTTCTCGTCTCGTTGCTATCCGGGCAGGCAGCTGAGTGGGCCACGGCGGTTCTCCGATCAGATTCAGATACTGCTTATTCATATGGAGAATTCACCCGTCAACTAAAGCTCACATTCGAACATCCTGCTGCTGAGGTGGAGACCGACATGAAATTGTATCATCTGCGGCAGGGAGGGTCGTCCGTGAGCCGATACACAGCGGATTTTCGCACTCTCGCCGTACAGACCACCTGGGGAGACGCCGCCCTCCGGATGGCCTACTACGAGGGACTGGCTTCACGTATTAAAGATGAACTCGCCGTACGGGAGTTCCGACCACGCTGGAGGGACTAATCCAACTCGCCCTCCGGATTGACCAGCGCCTGCTCTCCCGTCCGAGGCCAGCCCCCCGGACCCTGCCACCCATCACGCCATATTTCTCTCACTCCACGCCCCGACCACCAGCTTTCAACACCACCGCCATGGCACCCGTCGGATCTCCACCTCCCGCCGTGGTTGACACAGGAGCCAGGGAACCCATGCAATTAGGACGCACCTCCTTGAACGCTGCAGAGCGAGAACGACGCTTCAGGGAGGGACTCCGCGCCTATTGTGGGTCGGCGGCGCATCATAGAGCCATATGCCCTATTCGCCCGGGAAACGGCCAGGCCCGGTGAACCCTGGGAACAGTTCACCGGGCTCCCTCCATCTCTCTGCCACCACACCCAGCGTCTCTCGCCTCATGGTTCAGGTACACCTCCAGTTTGGCCACACACGGGTCAGAAGTACCGCGTTCATCGATTCTGGTGCTGCAGGTAACTTCATTGACTCTTCTTACGCCAAGGAACTGGGGGTGGAAATCGAGGCATTATCCCAGCCGGTTCGAATCACCTCTGTACATGGTCGGCCCCTCTCCTCCAGTCCCACCACCTCCCAGACCCAACCGATCACCGTCACAATCAACAAACATCAGGAGCAGATCCGATTCTACCTCACCTCCATTTCCTCCCCTCCCATCATCCTTGGACATCCTTGGCTCCTTCAGCACGACCCGCTCATCTCCTGGACACAGAATCGGATCCTTCAATGGGGGCCGGCTTGTATCGAGCTTTGCCTACAGGCTCCGGCTGGGACGTGTTCTAGGGAGTCCGAGGCCCCCGATGTCGACACCAACGCCATCCCGGCCACCTATCGGGACCTGGCTGAAGTATTCTGTAAGCGACGCGCCACCCACCTGCCTCCTCATCGCCCTGACGACCTGGCGATCGACCTTCAGCCTGGTTCCATCCCTCCTCGCGGCCATCTCTACTCACTCTCCACCACCGAGATGCAGACGATGGAGGAATATGTTTCCAATGCCCTCCGCCAAGGTACCATCCGGCCCTCCTCTTCGCCTGCCGCCGCGGGGTTCTTTTTTGTGAAGAAGGGGGATGGTGATTTACGCCCCTGTGTTGACTATCGGGGCTTAACAACATCACAGTCAAGAATCGTCATCCTCTGCCTCTTACCAACTCTGCCCTGGACGCCCTCTCTGGTGCCACCATTTTCACAAAGTTGGACCTCCGGAGCGCCTACAACTTGGTGCGCATCAGAGAGGGTGATGAGTGGAAGACGGCCTTCATCACACCTACAGGACATTATGAGAGCCTGGTCATTCCATTTGGACTTTGCAATGCACCTGCAGTTTTTCAACAGTTCATTAACGACGTCCTGAGAGACATGCTAGGTAGATGGGTTTTCGTCTACCTGGACGATATTCTCATCTACTCCCGCTCCGTCAACGAACACATCCAGCATGTCAGAGCGGTACTTAAGAGATTGCTCGCCCATCAATTGTACTGTAAGTTGGAAAAGTGCGCTTTTCACAAGCGCTCCACCACGTTCCTGGGTTTTGTCATCTCGCCCCAGGGTGTGGCCATGGACCCGCAGAAGCTGGAAGTTGTGCGTCATTGGCCCCTACCCAAGACACTTAAGCAACTTCAAAGGTTTCTCGGGTTTGCGAATTTCTATCGTCGCTTTATCCGGGACTACAGTACAGTTGCAGCTCCCTTAACCGCCCTGACCCGACCATCTTCACATCACTTTCACCTTAACTCGGCTGCCATCTCTGCATTTCATGAACTCTGCCACCGATTCACCACTGTGAGGCGCACCCAAACATTTATACAGCGTGCCTTTTGGTGGCCCACAATGACAAAGGACATCAAAGAGTTCGTCCAGGCGTGCCCAGTGTGCGCCAGGGCAAAGAACACCAACCAACCAACAGCCGGGGAGCTCCAACCACTCCCCGTCCCCCGTCGGCCCTGGACGCACATTGCCCTCGACTTCATCACGGGCCTGCCGGCCGCCGAGGGAAAAAACACCATTCTGACCATCGTAGATCGGTTCTCCAAAGCTGTGCATCTGGTAGCCCTCCCCGGACTCCCGTCAGCTAAAAGGACAGCCGAGCTGATTTTAGAACACGTAGTCCGTCTGCATGGGTTCCCCAAGGACATCGTCTCGGACAGGGGGCCTCAGTTCACGGCACGGTTCTGGAAGGCCTTCTGCCGTCTGATCAATTCCACCTGCAGTTTGTCATCTGGATACCATCCTCAAACCAATGGTCAGACGGAACGGCCCAACCAACAACTGGAGCGCTACCTGAGGTGCTTCGTCGCCGATCGTCAGCGCTCCTGGGCCCGCTATCTCATTTGGGCGGAACTTTCACATATTCTCCACATCTCCTCTGCTACCAACCTAAGCCCTTTTGAGATATGCCACGGTTTCCAGCCTCCAATGTTCGAACACCAAGAACCGGAGGTTGATGTACCGTCGGCCCAACAGTTGGTCCGAAGGTGTCGACGGCTATGGAGTCAAGCCAACACTGCCATTCACCGTGCCAACCACCGCTACAACACGCAACATCGCCGTCGACACCCTCCGGGACGGGTTGTACAATGTAGGTGACAAAGTATGGCTTGTCTACGGAAAAACCTGACCTCCACAGACTCGCAGAAGGTAATTCACCCAGGTTATTGGTCTACGCATCACCCTCGTATCATCCTGTCACCTACCGGCTCAGCTGCCTGCGGCGCTCCGGATCCATGCGGTCTATATCCACACCTCCCAGCTCAAACCTTTCATCACTTCACCAATGGTTCCCCCCCCCCACCCTGCTCCTCCTCCCCGTATCATTGAGGGTGGTCCCGCCTACACCGTTTGCCGGATCCTTGACTCGCGTCCTCGGGGCAGAGGGCTCCAGTACCTGGTGGATTGGGAAGGTTACGGTCCCGAGGAGCGATCTTGGATTCCGGCTCGGTTTGTCCTAGACCCCGAACTCATCCGGGACTACCGTTGTCGGGTATCCTCCACCCCAGGACCGTCGAGAGTCGGTCCTGGACAAGGGGGTACTGTCATGCACACTCGTAACACGACCGGCACTAGGACCCCGAAGTAATACGGTCGCATTTCAGGAAGCATAAAAAGAAACAAGATGGCGCTTCACATTGCTCAGTCATTGAGTTCGCCCATGCCTTGTCTGACGCTTCGCCGACTATTCTGTGAGTACTCACCAATTCTGGTTGCTTCTTTGATTGAGTGTGTGTTGCTAGAACGCGGGTTTATTTGTGTAGATCCTTGCTTTTTGTGTAAGAGAGTTCTGAAACTAATCGCGTGGTTATCCTGCCTACTCGCGCTGCTTCCGCGTTTGGGTTTACCATCCACGCTACACGGGCTAACTGCTAAGGCTTTTCTGTTCATCCCTCGGTTGCTCGTGACACATCTGTGAATTTCCCTCTTTTTGGACCAAAGCTATTTACTTGGCACAACTAATTCTTACTTGCCGTGAACGAGAAAAATATTTGTCATGTCTGTACAAGAATCATTTGTTTCCACATACCATGTTGCCTCATTTGGATATGAAAAGATGATGGGTGTACCATTTGGATGATGAATGTGAAGCTTGTCTGGATAGCGAAGGTTGTGTTTGACACCGGCGTCTTGAAGGAACCTCAACATATAACGAAAAGCATTCTGGGAAGTCTAGGAAAATTCTCTTCCCTTTGTATTCCAGAACATGTTGTCTGCTAAGGTGAAGGATCAGATACTTCTCATGACAGTGGGTAGACTTGCGCCTGGAGCCGGCTTTGGTTGGAGTAAGTGATGAGTATGGTCAATGTACACAGACTTTAGGAAGTCTTCTATTGACAACAATTTAGAATTGTCATCTTCATCTTCTCCTTCAGGAATGTCCACAGTCTTGGTGTTATTTCTACAGGAGCAATAAGGTTTTATGTTGTAAACCTTAGCCTGCAGGTGGTTAATAGCTTGGGTCAGGTCAGAACATTTATTTTCCAAAAATTGAATCGGCGCTTTGTGATCACTGCTAACTGGCTTTTGGGTAACTATCCGAGTCAGCTTGTGAGGTCAAAAGGAATTAACATTTTACCTCGAAGGCATCGAAGCATTCATTAATGCTGAGATGAAGGGCCTCTGACATCGCTTTACAAAGTTCTTTGCACATAGCCAGTGACTAGCCACAGAGGGAGAGTTAGCGTCTTGGTTTGATGGCTAGCATTAAGTTCAGACTGGATTACCTTCGGCATGACTGACCTTACAGCTTGTTTAAATCAATTCGAATTTCACAAAGATAAAAATGGTCGGCTGGTGCAAAAAAAAAAAAGAGAGAGAATATCCAGTATATAATCTTAAATATTAAAGTGTTGGAGAAGTGTTGGTACAGTATGTGTCTTCTCTATATATTCGTGATTACTTTCAGTTATGGTGTTCATTTTTGACATCAGAGTTCTTCATTTCCTGCATGACTGTATTATTATTATGCTTTTGATTGGACTAGTAAACATTTCTGTAAGTTGCTTTGGAGAAGCGGGGGTGACCAAATGTTTAAAAGTATATTTACTTTGTTACTTGCATGGCATCATTATAATATGCCAATGCATATTCATACTAACTGACATGTGGAAGACTTAAAGAGTGTGTGTGCGTGTGTTTTGGGGGAGTGATGTCTTTCTAAACTCTAAGTTGGACAGACACTCATGACCAATGCCCTCTGCTCCTGCTGATTTTTGTTTGGACCCGCTTGCTTCATTTTCTCATTAACTTAGTGAACTTTATATTTACCCAAAGTATAAAAAAATACACAGTTTAGATTCCAGGTAGCATAATCATGAGAAAGCAATAATGAGGAATGTAATTAGCACAGTAAACACATCACATCATGCCCAGTGAGCACTGCTATTTCTGATCTTTTTCCATGTTAATCTGTGTAGACGGTATTTGTGCTTCAGGCTTTATATCTGACAACCTGCTTTTATCCACATGAGAATTGAAACCATCTGTTCCCAGACTTTAATATCAATATCAACATAACTGTTTATGAGTGGAAAGTCTTACTGTCAGCTCGCTCATATTTTTTCCAGTGGGATGTGCTGCTTGCAGGATTACATTATTTCCTTCCATTCCATTCCTTAGCATTCCTTCTCATTTTTATTCCTTCGCTTCTTTTTTTTGAGTATGTGAGGATGAGATGCAAAAATCCATCAGAACATTTATTTTCCAAAAGTTGAATCTGTCATCTAAACGTCGTCCAAAGACGACAGACTATTCAGTGAAAAATGACTGTGCCAACTGAAACGTCCTCGCTCACTACAGCGTCACATAAAAGGACAGTGTAGTGAATATTTTGCCGTGTCGTATCACTTGCCAGAGGGCCTAACATATTCGCAAATACACTATAAGGTATAACACTAAACCAGATGTTTAAAGGGTGAAGTTAACATATTTTACTGTAGAATCAACTAAGAGAAAAAGATATATTGTGATGCACTAACACATCATCACTAAGATATTATGTAACCTGGGATCATTTTGCATTTTGGGTTTTTCAACAACAGACACCCTCACCCAGGTGACCCTTGTGTCTGAAGGCTACAGATTACACTTGTTATCTTTCCACTCTTATGCAACCTGAGCCATACAAGCCTTTCCAATGACTATGGCTGTAGCAAGACCATTATTGCATGCTCATTGCAAATGGTTCTGTATGTAATCCTCACATTATCCTACAACCATACAGATACTGTATGTTTGCCTAACATGCATGCTCATTGCCACTGGTTTCATACTGTATGGATTTCTCCATACAAATAAGGCTACCTAACACAACCTGAACCATAGATTCATTATCACCATCACAAACCACTCAACCTGACCTAAGCAGCATGCACCCAAAGATCCTAAGAATTGTTCCTTTTGATACACAGCCATCTACCGTCCTTGTTTGCTGCCTTTGTGGTGGTTATGATGTCCTTTGTCTTGGGCATGCCCAAGATATCTATACTGTAGACTTACATCAGAGTTACAAAGTCTCTGAAAGCGCCCTCAAAGCATTGATATATCTGAAACAAATCGTTTACTGACTCAAAGCCTGTCCAACCTGAGATGAAGGAAGTCTTTTTTTTCTCTCTTTGAGACATCAAGAACAATAAGATAAGGCAGTTGATCTATGAAGTCTAACATTGATCAAGGCATATTTGATTTAGAGCCCCATCACTATCAGGAGGACAAAAACATACAGAAATGAACATGACAAACAAAGATTAAGGAAATTACAAAAAGGGAAATTCGGGAAACAAAGATAAAATATGGATAAATAAAGATTTTTTTAAATTATAAAAATGGGGGGGGGGGTGTCAAATTAATTATATACATTAGATTTATCTGTTATGTCGATATCTCTTTGAGAATCCCACAAGAGGAGGTGCCATTCCTTTAGCACTTGTGAAAAAAAAATGGCCATAGAAGAACAGATTTATGGATAAGCTGATGGCCAAGGACATGGCTAAATGGCTTTGTTTGCTTTTTGTTACCTCTGCTTCTAATGAGGCAACCTCATTGATTCAACTCTTATGGAGAGACTAAGAGATAATAGCTCCTAGATTGATAGCAGCCTCATTAACATACCATTACACCTGCTTTTACTTTCAAATAGAGCAAATTAACAACACCAGTGCTTTTGTAGAGATGAAAATGTGGTCATGAAATTATATATGCTTGCAGCTTGAGAAACCCACTGATAACTATCTGTTCGATATTACTATGCAAGAAGCAGAGAGAGAGAGAGAGAGAGAGAGAGAGAGAGAGAGAGAGAGAGAATGTTGTGATGTGATCCGTATTGTAATAAGCCAGTCATTGGGGTGATGGTTGTTTACACTTGTTTAAACTCGAGAAATATTTTAAACCCACCCAAGATGGTTGCATGCTTCACCATGGCGCTAAACATTACCTGCCCAATGGCAGGAATGCACAAGCTGGCACTGTCTGTAGTCTGACTGCATTGCTCTTTCTTTTCTCTTTCTAATTTTAACTTTGAACTGTAGCATGCTTGATTATTCAAGCAAATTAAATTAATAAAGCAGTCTCGCATACAACACTACACAGACAAAATACACAAGAAAAATGTGCCATGTTATATTGTCAATGCAGCTTAGAATCAGACACAGCTGAGAAATCCTCGATATTCAGTATACTGAGTGTCATGTCTACCTGGTTCGAGTGAGACGCAGATGCAGAATCCATTTGTATAAGCAGTGTCTTTATTGAATATTCTCTTTTCTCAAAACAAAAACACAAAGAGAAACAAAACCAAATAAAGTCCCGTGACGCTCACGGCGATTCCGAGCGCGGCTTCCCAGGCAGGGTCTGCAGGTGGGCGAACAGGAACCGTTTCGGCTTCTGGAGAATATGCGGAAAATAAAGGAAACTCTTGTAATGTCCTTGTGACTCTTGAGGGTCTTTCCTTCCTCCCAGAGTCCCACACCTGCAGACACTGCTCAATCCTGGGAGCGAGACGGGCAGAAGAGAATCATTAACGTTCTTTACATATAACAAGGAGAGGGACAAGTGAGGACAGACATAAGGTGCACAACAGTGAACCGACGAAGCCCTACGGGTTCGACTGGAATAAATAGTAGACACACAAGGGAATCACAGGTGTTCGTGTTTAGTGCTTAAGTGCTTAAGTGCTGGTAGTGAATACATAGACACACTAGGTGGGGACAAAGAGTCAACTCAGTAATCCGGGGAACTTGATCTTATTCCCCTGATCCGTGGAGGTACGGGTGTTACAGTACCCCCCCCCCCAGGACCGGCTCCCGAGAGGGGATGTGAGGGCTGTCTCCGTGTAACCGGAGGGAGTCGAGGCTCACCAACCTGATGGGATGGCCGGTGAGGGGGACGACCCGGACGTCGCGGCGCCGGGCGTTCCGGTCTTTCCAGATGGAAATCCCTAATGAGCCCTCTATGCAAGATGTCCTTAGCCGGCACCCAGCTCCGTTCCTCCGGGCCGTACCCCTCCCATTCCACCAGATATTGAAGGGAACCCCCTCTCCTCCGGGAGTCTAGTAGTTTTCTGACTCGAAACGCCGGAGCGCCCTCAATCTCCACGGCTGCTGGGGTTGCTGGTTCCGCCACACCTTCGTCCAGCGGTCCCCGGGTCACTGGTTTAAGAAGAGAGATATGGAAGACAGGGTGGATACGTAAGTGGGTTGGTAGTTGTAGTTTAAAAGAAACAGGGTTTATTTGGGCTAAAATAGGAAAGGGACCTATATAGCGGGGTGTGAGCTTACGGCAGGGAAGATTCAAGTGAAGGTCCCTTGTGGAGAGCCATACTCTATCGCCTACCTGGAGCGGAGGACTTTCCCTTCGTCGTCTATCGGCAAATTTCTTAAAGCGACGAACTGCCTGGGAGATCTTAGTGTGGGCCTCTTCCCATACCTTTTCCGCTCTTTTAAACCAATCGTCCACCCGAGGGACTTCGGTGGGTGTGGCATCCCAGGGACAGAGCGGGGGTTGATGCCCAAGTATACATTGGAAGGGCGTTAGGCCGGTAGCGGAGTGACGTAGCGAATTTTGCGCGTATTCCGCCCAGATTAAGCATTCTGCCCATTCGTGTTGACGGCTACTACAATATGCTCGAAGATATTTTCCGAGCTCCTGGACAGTCCGCTCGGCCTGACCATTAGACTCGGGGTGATAGCCCGACGTTAGGCTAACAGTGGTGCCCAATTTCTGAAAGAAAGCTTTCCAGACTCGTGCGATAAATTGGGGCCCACGATCGGATACGATATCTTCGAGGATACCATAGCAGCGAAACACGGTTGAAAATAAGGCTTCTGCTACCTGGAAGGCTGACGGGAGGGAGCCGAAAGGGATAAATCTACACCCCTTGGAAAACCGATCGATCACTACTAGAATAGTGGTGTAGCCCTTAGATACAGGCAGATCCGTGACAAAGTCCACTGAGATATGGGACCACGGTCTGTGAGGAGTATCTAACGGCATTAATTTACCAACCGGCAGGTGTCTAGGATTTTTTGAGATAGCACAAACTGCACAAGACGAAACCACTGTTTCTACTGACTTCCGCATATTTGGCCACCAGTACTTTGGCTCTAGCAGTCTACAAGTCCGAATGATCCCGGGGTGTCCGGCCGCTGCACTCGTGTGTGCGTGAATGATTACCTGTTCTCGTAGGGACACCGGTACGTAGGTTCTCCCCGGAGGACATTGTCGCGGCGCGGCGTGGGACCGTGCCGCTTCTGCAATCTCCGAGTCGAGGTCCCACATGATCGGTGCCACCACGAGAGACGAGGGCAGGATTGGCTCGGGCTCTATGGGTTCCCCAGGGGCTGTGTAGTACCGGGATAAAGCATCCGCTTTTTTATTTTTTGACCCGGGACGGTAAGTAATAGTGAAGCGGAAGCGAGTAAAGAACAGAGCCCATCGGGCTTGGCGAGGGTTTAATCGTTTTGCTTGTTGGATATATTCTAAGTTGCGATGATCGGTCAGCACTACGAATGGGTGATCGGCTCCCTCTAGCCAGTGCCGCCACTCCTCTAACGCCGCTTTTACTGCTAACAGTTCGCGATTGCCGATATCATAGTTGCGCTCGGCAGGGGTTAGTTTACGCGAAAAGAAAGCGCAAGGGTGGAGTTTTTCTGGGTTGCCATGACGCTGTGACAGCACCGCCCCAATCCCCACTTCAGAGGCATCAACTTCAACCAAAAAAGGCTTGGTTGGGTCGGGGATTTTTAGTATGGGTGCCGTAGTGAATGCGGTCTTAAGATATTGAAACGCTCTGCGTGCCTCCGGCGGAAACTCACGCAGACGCTTAGGCTTCCCCTTTAGTAGGGTTGTTAGCGGCGCTGCCAGCATACTGAAACCCCGGATAAAGCGTCTATAAAAGTTAGCGAAACCCAGAAAGCTCTGTAGCGCCTTTACCGATTGGGGTTCCGGCCATTGTTGCACCGCCTTCACCTTGGACGTCTCCATTTCGACCCCCAGTGGCCCTATGCGGTAGCCGAGGAATGCGATCTCCTTTTTATGGAACTCGCACTTCTCCGCCTTCGCATAGAGCCCGTGTTTGCGCAATCGATGAAGGACGGCAGTTACATGTTGGACGTGCTCGGAGTATGACCGAGAGTAAACCAAGATATCATCCAAGTAAACTATCACATATCGGTTTAACATATCCCTAAACACGTCGTTCATGAACCCCTGAAACACCGCAGGTGCGTTTACCAATCCATAAGCCATCACGTTGTATTGGTAATGGCCAGATGTAGTGCTAAACGCCGTCTTCCACTCATCGCCCTTGCGCACACGAACAAGATTATAGGCGCTGCGGAGGTCGAGTTTAGAAAAAACAGAGGCGCCTTGGAGTTGGTCGATGGCGGTCGGTACCAACGGTAGTGGGTGCTTGTATTTTACTGTTACTGCATTGAGACCTCTATAATCAATACAGGGACGTAAACCCCCCCCTTTCTTATCGATAAAGAAGAACCCTGCCGAGGCGGGTGACGTGGACCTACTGATGAGACCCTGCTGGAGAGCTTCACTCACGTATTCCTCCATAGCCCGTGTCTCCTCCACGGACAATGGGTAAACACGCGAGCTCGGCGGTGTTTTCCCCGGCAAAATCTCAATCGCGCAGTCCCACGGCCGATGAGGGGGAAGTCGTGCGGCTGCCCTAATGCTAAACACGTCTTGAAACTGTGCATACTCAGATGGTACTTCTATTGATACTAGGGCTAGCGGGCTTTCAATGGATGTGGTTTGGACCGTCAATGTAGGCGGTATACATTTTTTAGCACATCTAGGGGCCCATGATAGGATGCGAGATTTTTCCCAATCAAAATTAGGATTATGAGAGCTGAGCCATGGGAGACCCAACACGACGGAATGATCTGACCGAGGGAGTACAAAGAATTTTAGTTCCTCGGAATGACCGGGAAAAGTTAATCGGAGGGGCGCAGAGATTTGTTTAATAGGAGAATGCCGGAGGTTATGACCATCCAAAGCTTTGATTGCGATAGGGGCTGGTAGCTTCGACAAGGGAGCCTGTAGCGAGGAAAGAAGAGAAGATGTTATAAAATTTCCAGCCGACCCAGAATCTACAAGGGGAAAGACACACATAGACTGGTTAGCATACGACAATTGTGCTTTAACACAGAAGGAGGGATGTGTGCGTGGAGGTGTGATGTGTATTACTTTTTGGAGTAAGGGGCAGTGATTTATGGTGTGTTTTTCCCCCCCACAGTACAAGCACAGCCCCTCTTGTATGCGTCGTTTCCTCTCCTGGGCCGTGAGTCGAGATGTGCCGAGGTCCATGGGTTCTCCCGGAGTTCCTTCCCGAGGCTCCGTCGCGGGGGTGCTGAGGCTGGGACGATGGCGGAACTCCGACCGTTTGGGCGGGGTTTTCGGGGAGATGTGTCGTCGCTGGCTGCGGAGGTGCTGGTCTAGTTTTATGGCCAGCGTGATGCACTCGTCCAGGGACATGCCCGTATCCCGACAGGCCAATTCCAACTGGACCTCGGGTTGTAGTCCATCCCTGAATCTAGCTAGGAGACTGCGGTCACACCAGCCACTCTCCGCGGCCAGTACCCGAAAACGGATCGCATAATCCGCCACTGTGGCAGTCCCTTGTCTCAGCCTCAGCAGCTGTTGTTCCCCCGTTCTGCCCTGATCGGGGTGGTCGAACACAGTGCGGAACTCCGAAAGAAATTGCGGGTAGTTGGATGCCGCGATTCTGCCAGCGCTCCAAACCGCCGCGGCCCAATCCATAGCGGTTCCTGTGAGCTGCTGCGTGACGAAGCTGATCTTCTGTAGATCCGCCATGTTCGGGAAATCCAGGAGCCACAGCTCACAGGCCAGGAGAAACCGCTTGCACCCCTCCGGATTCCCGTCATACCTTTCCGGGGGGTTCGGGCGAGGTGGTAGCGGTGTGGAGCGCGGACCTGGCGCGCAGAGCGAAGGCAAGCGGTGCATAAGTTGTTCCATCCCGCGCGCCAGGTCATTCACGGCTCTGGCCAACCCGTCAATCTCATTCTGTTGGCCTCGGATGTACTCGAGGACGGGGGCTTCGTCCTCAGGAAGAGGGGTTCCTGCTGCGTCTGGTATGGTCGGTTCATCTGTCATGTCTTCCTGGTTCGAGTGAGACGCAGATGCAGAATCCATTTGTATAAGCAGTGTCTTTATTGAATATTCTTTTTTCTCAAAACAAAAAAACACAAAGAGAAACAAAACCAAATAAAGTCCCGTGACGCTCACGGCGATTCCGAGCGAGGCTTCCCAGGCAGGGTCTGCAGGTGGGCGGACATGAACCGTTTCGGCTTCTGGAGAATATGCGGAAAATAAAGGAAACTCTTGTAATGTCCTTGTGACTCTTGAGGGTCTTTCCTTCCTCCCAGAGTCCCACACCTGCAGACACTGCTCAATCCTGGGAGCGAGACGGGCAGAAGAGAATCATTAACGTTTTTTACATATAACAAGGAGAGGGACAAGTGAGGACAGACATAAGGTGCACAACAGTGAACCGACGAAGCCCTACGGGTTCGACTGGAATAAATAGTAGACACACAAGGGAATCACAGGTGTTCGTGTTTAGTGCTTAAGTGCTTAAGTGCTGGTAGTGAATACATAGACACACTAGGTGGGGACAAAGAGTCAACTCAGTAATCCGGGGAACTTGATCTTATTCCCCTGATCCGTGGAGGTACGGGTGTTACACTGAGACAAGTATTGGATTCAGACACGCAATCTAATTTAAACTGCGAGTACAAGCCTCTATATTGGACCGCACAAGATTGCTTCTTAAAATACTGCTATTTTTGTATCTTGCTATTGTTGACGTTTGACTAATAAGCTAGCTAATTAGTGTGTTATCGCACCAGGCCGAGATATTAGAATGACAAGCAAATGTTAGCTTCATAATGGCCATCATAACTATCGGATAATTAAGTAAGCAGCAGCTGGTCATCGATTTTGGTCGGGCAAGATGACATTAATAACAAAATAACCTCAAACTAATGCAAGTAGACAGGCTATCACTTATGATTTATGCTTAGGCTATGTAGTCAATTTTTAGAGTAGTGCTGTTACAGGAAGGTGAGAGGACGCAATGTAGAAGGCTTGTAAATTGTGGCAGTGGGATGTTGCTGGACTGGTCAAATAAAAAAATGATTATTCAAAACATGGTTTAACCAACATATAATGTACTTCAGGAAATGTTTGATATCAGGTTATTCTGTATTACATGGTGGACAGTGTGATGACATCATAAAGTTTAAGAAATAACATTCTCATCATAGGGCTTTAGACTTTGCAATGTGTGCAAAAGTCTAACTCCATCACAAAATACATTGGGTGTACCCGACTATTTATTAATCTGGTCATCATACATTTTATAGAAGGTCAGAGAACATCTATTATACAATAGAAGAGGCCTTTCCACCATCCCTTAGAAAATCTGCTCTATCTGCATTCTGAGCAGTTTTATTAATTTGAGCTTCAAGGTTTTTGCACTCTAGATAGCAAAACTGTGCTATTTTTTAAACAAAAAGCCCAAAAACATAAAAAAAAATTAAAAAAAACACCACACATTATGTTTATACATCGTCACAGAATAACAAAAATGATAATAATTTAATGTTGACAAAAAAGGTCACATACTGTACAGTAGAACCTTATATATTCCAAGTGGATCATATTCTGAGCATACTTTATGCTCTTACCATCAGAGCGAGGCCATTTTTACCCACATAGGCTCACAAAAAAAACTTTTACTGTCTAGCTAACTATGTCCACAATATTGATTCTGTACATTTTTACATTCTGTATCTTTTGCATTCATTGCTTTTATATAATAAATCATTGTCATAAGTTGTACCAAAATTCTCACTATTCCATCTATAAGAAAGTAAGGTCATTAAAAGTATGTATGGTTTGTCTTCTAGTATAAGTTTGACAAGTGATCTCTTGTGATATTTTGGCAAAGTGATGACTTTGCCAAAATAAGCAGCTAATACTTAAATAAAACCTCTGACAGGTAACTAGAAACCCTAGGCTTGCTTGTCGACTGAAACCTCTGAGCTAACTGAACTGTTAAAAGGCTATAAAATCCTCTGACATAGAAGTTATCATTTTCAAGGTTAAAGCATAAAGCTACTTTAGTTAAATTGAATGCTGAGGTAATATATTTCTAGACATAATTAAAATATTATAAATTGGAGTCAGATTATTATTTAAATGTCTTGTAGTAAGATATTTAAATTATTAAGTTAAACTAGGCAGTTAACCTCCACTGCCACTGTATTCCATTAGCAGTTAAGATCTAAATGTTTCTATTTGATATAATGATTTTTCTGGTGTGGACTGGAGTCCCATTCATATTCCCATTGTTCCTGGGAATGCACTCTGTCTGCTTTTCAGCACTGTCTTAATCATAAAAAAGCAATAAATCATTTAAATTATTTTAATGCTTACAAACTACATGTATGTGTGTATGACAATAAACTTCATTTTTTAATTAGTTTTTATTAATGTAAACACTGGCATTGAACCTTATTTCTGCAGTTATTCCCTTAAGCAATTTCTCACAGTACGTATATCCATATGCGGTACCTAAGATGCAGGTGCATGTAAATAGAATTTCATGGGAAGAAATGAGAATGTTTTGTTCTGTAATAGCTTTCCTTGGTGCAAAAATAACAAGACAGCACATTTTAACATCCCGTACTTTATTTAAGTGTGATTATACAGTATATGAACAAACCAGACATTGCATAGCGGAGATCAATTCATTAATCATAGCCTGCCCACAGTGCGATAAATGCTTTTTTTTTTTTTTTACTGAAAGTGATTTTGTGGGTCCCACTTTATTTATTTATTTATTTATTTAAGTGCTGAACGAAAATATGACTTGGTCTTATCATGGGAAATATTTCACTATCATAATCTAACAGTTGAACTCTTTCCGTTACAAATCCAGAATATTTCACTGTGCAGTTCAATCCAGTTCTGATTTGTACTAACCACTAGACAGAGGTTAGCTGGAAAACGATGATGTAATCCTTCGAATATTTCATAAATATCTCTGGATAACTAATGCAAAAAACGTTCCTGTTTCCTACCAGAAATCCTGTGACACTGTGACTATCACTGACGACCAGTAATAACAATCCCTAAATTACAATGTATTACTAGAAGGTCACCATCAAAGTGCCTTGTTTTTATTTATTTACTGAAATGATTGTACAAATCATAAAAGATGTAAGTCAAACATGTACAGTTACATGTAGACAGATCTACAAGGGATTTTGGTGTCAGACCTTTTCTAGAAGACTAGGTAGCCTTCAAGCATAGCCACTATGGACTATAACACCCAAGTATTATAGACTCTCACACATTGAAGTTCACATCTATCACACACTCTTAGTCACAGTACTTGTGTGCAGTACCTGAATATTTGTTATAATAAAGCAAATTTAACTTCCACATGTGTCTATATATTTGTGTATGACAACTGTCAGTGGTTATTATATATAATTATAACTATACTGTTATAGTGTACAGTGTATATGTATATATATATATATATATATATATATATATATATATATATATATATATATATATATATATATATAAAAAACCACTGACAGATAATAGATTCTTAATAGAATGTGTTTAGCCCTGCATACAGAAAGCATGTAGACTTAATTCACATCAACTTGCACAATAAATAAAATGCATGAAGTCTGCATTTTCATGGAAAATAATATTTGCAATTTTACCTATCATTTCACTTTTTTTTCTAATCAGTATGGGAGATTAAACTTGTAAATTACTTACACTTTCACTATTGTACAGTATTACACCCCATGCCTCTGTAGCATCGTGGCACAGTATCATCTTCATTGTGATCATGCTAATGCTGCTCAGGCTACATAGTGGTTTAAGGCTGTGGTGTACTTTTCATGTGTGGTTTTCTCATTTTCCAGTTCCTCAAGTGCTGATTCAAGTTTGGAGAAGCAGTCCAGTCTTTTTAATGGGTTACACATGCTTGTGACCCAGGCACATTTTGTGAGTATTGTAAATTGCAATCGTATAGTGCAAGGACAAAATGGAAAATGGTTTGTCTGTGCTGTCTACAGCTGCAACTGATAAAAAAAAAAAAAAGCAGTGAAACACCAAGAAATAGAATCAACATTACAACACTAGGTTTATGAATGCGTGCTAACTACAAAACAGCTTGATTATATTCTTCAGCGGTATGAGCAATAGTTTTTCTACTGAGGTCTTGAGCGTCCTGCGGTCAGCTGCACGAACGGCATACAGTCCACTCTTATTGAATAAGGCAAACAGATATTGGATGTGCATTTTTAAAAAATGCACTCTGATGTATTCAGCCATGAAGAGATGTAAACATGAATAAATGACTCTATATTCAATACATATCCAGACCCAGTGATGGAGGGGTGTAATGGTCCCTTAAGCATTCTTGAAGTTGTCTGAAATTAAAATCTAGTGTTGGTCCTCCATCGCAAATTTAAAGCTAAATTGGGGTAAACCAGAGAACTCCTATGGGTGGTAGATAAAATTCTTCTTTTCTAAGAGTGTAGAGAATAGTGTTATGGCATAATACAGACACAAAGTCACATTCAAAACAATAAAATACACCCATCCCTAATATTGGCAGCAATAATGCAGCTCTTAATTTTCTTTCCTTAATTCCTCAAGGACTAAATGAACTACTTTTGCAGCAGTGGTCAAGTCTACAGCACCACAAAAAAAAATAATAATAAAATCCTGCCAGAATTTGATTGAGAGAGGTAATATCTGCCACACGTTGAGGTGATAAGGTTTGCTAGCATTCTCAGTCAATCTAGCTTTGTGACAATAAATTGTGTAGCCTACTAGGGAAGTTCAGAGTGAGGCCAAGTACTGTAATGCATGTGAGGAGGGTGAATGTGTTCTGTGTTCTGGATGACCTTCCCCATGCTGAAGGCACATAAAAGGCAGTCAGCAAAGTGCTGCAAAATCTTATGCCAGGTGAGAGCAGTCTGCATTCATATGGAGCACATGCATGATGCTAGTTGAAAATTAGCACTTGAGTATTTGACAATACCTTTCATGCACAACCACTGAGATGAACCAGTTACCTGCGTGGATAGAACTGTTACTGTTACAGAAAGAATTCTGCTCCTTCCACTTGCGTGAGCTCACAGACGCTCCTGATTGGCTGTAGAGCCGTGATTAATGTGGGGAGCACAAAATACCCTTCATCCCTCCCCTCTGAGAGAGCTCGGCCAATCAGCTCCTGCTGCGTGAGGTTACAGCATCACCCGGGAATCGAACTAACGATCTCTGGATGATAGGGCAGGCACACACACACACACACACACACACACACACACACACACATATATATATATACACACACACACACACACACACACACATATATATACACACACACGTCTGAAACGTGTGTACAAAATCTCTCATTCAGAGATCAAGATTTACGAAGAAATATTTGATGAATGTCAGTACATTAGATTTCCTTACAAGGTGAGTAAAGAAGCTGCATCAAGAAGAGCATTATGCAGCAATGTCTGGTTCCCCAGATGTAATCAGAGCAATTGACTGCACTCATGTTCTTCTGAAAGCACATAGTCATAATGAAGCTGCTTTTTTCAATAAAAAGCCTAACCCACATATCACAGAGGAGAGATACTACAGTACAATGATGAGCACTCCTCTGCTCTATTTATTTGTAGAGCACACAGCTGACCTGCTTAAAGGGCATTGGTGTTGCCTGGATGCATCAGATGAGACACTGCTACACCATTGAAGGGGCTGCCCTTCCTCATACACCATAACCAACAACCCAATGATTCAATTCGCATCTCTAACCAAAAGTCAAAGCGTAATCTCTAACATGTCAGACCATTATGAATAAATCATGAATAACTGAGATCACTGCAAAGGTATTTGTAACTTTATAGTGTTGTTGGTACTTTTGGGTTCTCATTGTTAATTATCCCCATTATTTTGAATTTTTTGTTCCAATAACATTAACTGTCGCTTTTATTTATATTACATAGAAATCTTCATACTATATCTGTCCCTTTTTTCTTTGCCATGGGCATTACTACCTCACTCAACTGTGCATGGGACACCCAATACTTTAATAAGCATGCAGTATATTTCATTTACCATTCATGATTATGGCAGGCAGAAGATAAGGCTTGCTCAGCTGCTCATGTTTTCAAGAACATTGTGATTTATAAAGTGAAGACGTGCAGGTACACGTATTCAATGCTTTATAAATCAGTTTTTGTGCACATAACATTTTCTTGTTTTTTGCATACACACACACACACACACACACAGCATTTCACTTTAAACAGAGATCAAAACTTACAAGTTTTACAAAGCACTCCCTAGAGCTTTTTTGGCGGCAGTCCCAAAGCGTGCTTCTGTCAGACTCCGTGTAGAGTCCAGCAGCGCACACCGTGCCAACCACATTTTGGAGATATCCATAAACCAGATTGGTTGATGGCTGCATTGCATCCTGCTCTAGGTGCATGTTTTTGATCAGCAACATTATATAGCTGCAGATTGAAATGATTTCGTTGAATTAAATCAGCAAAACGGCTCATAAGTGCACCTGCAGCTGTGTACTAAAATCAGCACTATATTATTATAAAAATAAAAAAAAACTTTCTTGAATTTAATACTGTAAATTCACTGTGTATACGTGAGTCTGTCAAACACTGTAAATATAAATGTAGTGGCGATAATTTCGATACATTTGCAGAGTTAAACATCACTGTCTTGCTGAAAATGCCTCCTACAAGCAGATTCGACTCAGGGCATAAATCCAAATCAGCTGAGTGTCAGCATTGGCATTGCTGATCCATCAGCACAAGGGATGTCCAAACCTTTCTAAGAAGATTAATGCCATGGCAGTGGAGGACAGAGCACATTTTGTCCTTGGCTTCCATAGAGCTTGCTGAACAAATGGCTGACACAGGCTTTACAAATATGAATCCTGTAGCATGGCTCATAAGTCATACCATAACTATTTATACACAGGCTTTTTTAAGCAACTTGCCTCATACACCTGACTGATGATGTCATTAAACTCCATGGATATTTAAAATCCCTTGAATAAACCTAAAATAACCACATTGTTCCTGTACGTCTGCCTGAAACAGGAGAAGATAATTGAACAATGAACTGAAAGAATTCTAGCAAATTAAGCATTTTTAAATACTTAAGATTCCATGTGTGTAAGAGATCCATAGAGTGATGCTGTAAGTATGCAACACCAACCTCAACCAGTAATGCATTAGTAGGGATGATGACACCAAACAGGAGAAAAATATTGCCACCAGTCTTTCTAGTGCATTTATTATTGTGCAAATGATGCCCTTAAAATGTCATTACAAGTAAATGAGCAATTGCAAATAAAATATAACTAAAAATTCGCAATAAATTAATAAATATCTGAAGCTGGGAGGTGATTATTGTTGTCTCTATTGACAATAACACAATAATAATTCTCCTGATGAAAAGCATTGCTCCATTTAACAGACTTTCTTGTCTCATTCAGCCTGAAGCAACAAGTGTGTATTTCTTGTTGATTTATTTGAAGTTTGACACTCAGTGAGTTCTCCAGGAAGCCATGGTTTGTCGATGCTGGATCGGAAGAGCGTGAGTGGTCTGTACAGAGAAATATGGCTCAAATCATACTTTTTATTGTCACATTTTTCTAGCTTCTCCTATAACTCCCCATAGGTTATATGTCTATTTAGAGACAGTTGTGGGAATCTAAGCATATCCTGCAAAATAGTAGGCATGTCTTCTCATGACAGTGTTAAAACAATTCTTTATTTATCTCAACTGTTCCCAAGGCAAAGAATTTTCATAGAAGATTTTCACTGTTTTGGAATTTAATTCTACTGTTAATTAATTAACTCTTTATGAGCTCTTTATTAACTAGCAGATAGCTCTTCATTTTATCCTGTAATTTATTAAATATTGACAGAACCAAGATTGGAAAGATGTGTCACCTGTATAAAATATGTTTTATATTTTAACTTTTTTTTTTGGTGAATTTTGGGAATAATTGTACAAAAAGTCAAGAAACCTGGAAACAAACAGACTTTGTCTAAAGACAAACTTTGTATATCATCAATTGGTCAAAATTGCTGCCAATATTAGCCTATGTGTTATGCAATGGGAGATATATGCAAGTTCAGGGCAACCAAACTTTACTGAAGCTTTTACTCCTGCAAACAAAACCAGAATCACAAGGCAAACTTAGAATCGAGAAACAGGCAAAGCACCAGTAAAGCATAATTTTTTAATAAATACAAATATATGACCCCTGACCCCTTCCATAATATTGATGATTAAATAATAGTGCTTCAGATATTATCAGAAATTACTGACTTCATTCTTTACATTTCCACATCCATGTAATGACCACAAAAAAGGACAGAGCGAAAGCGAGAGAGAGAGAGAGAGAGAGAGAGAGAGAGAGAGAGAGCGATGGGGGTAAATGTAAGGCTTTCATTTGTTCCATTAGATATCCTGGTTTTGCCATAACTGGATTCTAGCATAGCATATGGTAACACCACTGGAACATTTACCTATATCACTCTGTGTCCCAGGTGTTCTAATAACCATTAATTAAATTAACATGGGTAAAAATAGGTCAGTACAAACCACCATCCTGAGAAGAGAGCAGCTGCCGGCCAAAAGCCACATCTGAAACCAGAAGAAAACACATCTGATAACATTGTCATTCAAAAATAATTAATTTTAAGTTAAAAAAAAATTGCCATCTGTGTTCTTTTATTTACAGCTACAGTTACCAAATAGTTCCTAATACATGGCTAAATTCCAAATCTCTCTCCAACCTCTGATCAATGGCATTACTTGGTGTGTGTGACAACGGATTGTACACCCTAAGACAATGACTTTCTGTTTAATACTATTTGGGAAATTTACGAAGCTCATATTCCAAAGAGAATAAGTGGAAATATAAAGGGAAATTTACAAGATTTACAAGACTGCCCACCATGTTTTGGGTTATGCATACAGTGATGTTTCTTTTTCTGTCTCTCTTTTATCTTATAAGAAAATAGAAAACGAGAATCCGGGACAATCTCAATTGTTCCTGCACATGAGACAGGGAGGGAGGAATGTGGGGAAAAAAGCAACAAGATGACAACAATTAAAAAGCTGTGAAATATTAAAAACAATGTGTTACAGTGTTCTTGAAATTACACAGTTTTCAGACTGATGTCTTCTGCCTTTCGTATCAGTCGTGTTCCAGGAAAGTTCTCAAAGTATGACGTGAGACAAGTACAACAGCTAAGCTATTAAACACAAGAAAAAAAACACATTCTAACTGATCTGGAACATTAAGCCTTAATTTTGTACCTTTCACAATCAATACCCACAAAAGACAGCAGTGACAAGGTGCCCCTTGAGCTGCTGCTTAATGTGTTCTGTCCCCGTAAGGGTATTTAAGTTGTCTGCTTTTAAGCACTTTAACAATTTAATGTCTAATTTAAAAAAATTTGTAACCATATGGCAAGAAATCAAAGGAAGAGGTAAGGAGGTCAAAGACTACTGTAGCTTTGCTGCTTGCATCTCAGCAGTTTAATGTGAATCTCCTCTACACCATCAGCAATTCCAACTTGATATTTCAGAAGTCACATCAGCCAATATGTGATAAACACAGTTCATTATTTCTTTCTCCTGTAGGACTTAGAGGTAATCTAAATTAATATCTCTCACTTGTAATGAGGCTGTAGTGGACTAATTGATTGTGGGCAGCTTGTTGGCCCTGCTTTTAAGACCCTTTAATGTCCCCATAGAAAGGCTTAAGAGCTATGAATTGATTTCATATGTTGACGAATTTCCATCTAAAACAGGAGGTCAAAGTGTCAATTTGATGAAGTGCTTGACTGGGTTATCCTACAGCAAACAGCACTGAAGATCAGCATGACAAAGAGTTCAAGGTGTTGACTTTGGTGGCACAAGAGAGACCTACACAATATCAGGTGGTGTTAACGTTATGGCTGATTGCATATACATACAAGAGTGAGTCAAAAATTATCCTCATTCTGGCTGTAGAATCTATTTTAATTAAATTAAACACATTTTCTCAACATAAGTTACAAAACTGTCAACAGGATTTTATATTCCCTCATTAAAAATGTTTTAGGCTGATCTGTGGGGCCAGTCTGTAGATCCACCTTTAGCAGCAATAACTTGAACTATTCATGTCTCTTACATCATTGTGGAGGAATTTTAGTCCATTCTTCTTTTCAGTTCATTGAGGTTTTGGGGCATTCGCTTATGCATAGGTCTCTTAAGGTCCCACCAAAGCATTTCATTTGGGTTGAGGGCTGGACTTTTACTTGGTCACCTTGATTATTTTTTCCCAGCTGTTCTGATGTAGATTTACTGGGGTGCTTCAGATCATTGTCCTGTTGCTGTTAAAAGCTGACTCCACATTTACCTCTAGAATACTCTAGAAGATTCATGGTCAACTCAGTGACTGCAAGGTGCCCATGTCCTGTGGCTGCAAAACGACCACAAATCATTATGTTGAGATAACAAGTTATTTATCTTGGGCACACAAGTTACATTTTTTTTTAACAAATATATTTTCAGCAAATGTCAAATTAACTCTCGTGCTGATATGGTTACTATGGGTCTGTGCATGTGATTTGTTTTGGTTTTTTTCCGAGGAAGGAAGGAAATATAAACGGAAATGACGTAACTGCAGGACGCGAAAAAGTGCGCGGGGAATTTCTTTATTCGTTGCAGTAACGGCGTTAGTTGGTTTTCACGTACTGTTTTAAAAATAAAGCTCGGTTAACCAGTTGCTGGGTAAAATGTCTCATTCAGTCGAAGCGGATTTTCCACCGAACTTGTCATGCATGAAAGTAAGTTCAGGTTACAGTATTACGTCCCGACTCCAGCTAAGTAGCTAGCTGTGTAGCGAGCTAAGTAGCTAGCTGCTAGTGTCAGCTGTGTAAGAGTTAAACACAAAAATGAACACAAACGAAATAACAGCTAAAATAAACAAGCTGTTTATTGTTCACTCGTTACCTCAAAGCTAGGTTTATAATTTATTCAACAGGAAAGCTCCGTAGTAAGGAGTGAGTAAGTGACCGATCTAGGTCAATAAACTTCCCGTGCACAACTTCGGCATTTTTCGTCTTTCAGGTGAATTTACGGAAAACTAACGATTTATTAGAAACTATATTCTTTTGTGTTTAGTAAAATGCTTGTGTATAGTTTGTTATAGAAGGTTTAAAAGCTTAAAAGGTTCATGTCTCAGCAGTCTACTGCAACTAGCACAGGGCTAAGTGGCTTTAAGATTAAATTGATTTGATAGCCATAATAATACATAATTAAATTACCACTATGCTGTGTTGTCTCATTTTAAAGATGTGATATTTATTATTAATAAATAATTGTCTGGCCAAGCCTTATGAAATAGACATGTAAATATTCCCAACCAAATTACAATTTTAAGTGGGGGAAAAAATCCCTTCAGCTGGACAAAAAACAAACAAAAAAAAACATCCTTTTGCTATTAGATGTTAGAATGGATTTTTAAAAAATATAAATTTAGAACATTATGGTATTGATTAGGAAAAAATAAAAAGCACAATGATCTGTAAAATGAAATGCATTTTACCATCTCTGGTAAAAAAAAATCAAACTTTTCATTACTCATTGTTACAACTGGTATAAACTGGTTAATATGTGGGAGAATTTTATGCCAAGGTAACCTTACCATGGGGGGAAAAAGTACACTGATCAGCTGTAACATTATGACCACTGAGTAGGTCTCAGTTCCGCCACCAAAACAGATCTGACCGGTCAATGAACTCCTCTAGACCTCTGAAGGTGTGCTGTGGTATGTGGCACCAAGCCGTCATGGATTAGACTTGTTTTTCTAGCACATCTCATGGATGCGCGATTGGATTGAGATGTGAAGAATTTGTAGGTCAAGTAAACACCTTGAACTTGGTGTGTTCCTCAAACCCTTCTTGAACTTTTTCTTCGTGTGGCTGGGAATATTGTCCTGCTGAAAGAGGTCTCTGCCATTAGGTAATAGTGTTTGAATGAAATGGTGTACAGTGTTTAGTTAGAGGGTATCGGTCAAATTTCTGGTCCACATGAATGAATTTGTTCATTCCTGGTGACTCATCCCCAGGTCAAGATCTTGTGATATCCCTGGACAACAATCAAATCACTCCTTCAGCCACTGCCCGCAATCTTGGCGTAACCATGGACAATCATCTGTCATTTTCCCCACACATCGCTAACCTTACTCGCTCTTGTAGATTTCTTCTTTACAATATCAGAAGAATCCGCCCATTTCTTTCTTCACAGGCTACTCAGGTGCTTGTTCAGTCCCTTGTTATTTCAAGACTGGACTACTGCAACTCACTCCTGGCTGGCCTGCCTCTGTCCACAACTCGTCCTCTGCAACTGATCCAGAATGCAGCAGCACGTCTCGTTTTCAACCATCCCAAGTTCTCCCACACCACCCCACTCCTCCGCTCCTTGCACTGGCTTCCTGTAAAATTCAAAACACTGATGCTTGCCTACAAAGCTAAAAATGGCCCAGCACCCACTTACCTCTCTGCTCTAATCACACCACGCACTGCGCCACGTTCCCTCCGGTCCTCCAGCACTGCTCGCCTCGTCCCACCATCTCTCAGGGATAGAGGGCGGCATTCATCCAGACTCTTTTCTGTTCTTGCACCTAGGTGGTGGAACGAACTTCCTCTAGATGTTCGTACAGCAGAGACTTTGACTATCTTTAAACGGCGACTCAAAACTTATCTATTTCTCCAGTACTTACAGGACTACCCCCCCCCCCCAAAAAAAAAAACATCTTCCCAGTTGTGTTAGACTAATAGCACTTAGGTATTTACCTAGTTAACCCAGTGTAAGTATCTATCCAGTAATGTAAACTTTAAAGCACTTTTTGTAAGTCGCTCTGGATAAGAGCGTCTGCCAAATGCCTAAATGTTTAAACTTCCAACTGAAACTTTTCCAAAGCACCACCCTGCCTTCTTCCCATTGTGCATCCTGGTGCCATTTCTTCCCCAGGTAAACAATGCACACACCAGGCCATCCACATTATATAAGAGATATCATGATTAATCCGTTGCTCCATAGTCCAGTTCTGATGCCCACATACCTATTGTAGGTGCTTTTATCAGCGCGTCAGCATTTTATGCTGGCACCAGTTTATGGCTATGCAGCCCCGTACGCAAACAAACTGCGTTGCTCTGTGTGTTCTAACACTTTTCACTTAGAAGCATTATTAAGTTTTTCAGCTGTTTGAGTTACAGCAGGTCTTCTACTCGACATGTCTACACCAGCCAGCTTTTGTTCTCCACATGCAACAATGATGGTTGCCGGTGCACCAATTTTCCATCTTTGGACCACTTTTGGTGGAAATTCGCACAAGTGCTGCAGTTTTGAAGTTGCTCTGACTCGGTCACCTAGCCAACACATCAACTTCAAGTATGCAATATGCATGATGGAAATCTGTGATTTATAGGATTACACCTGTAAAGTAAAAAAAAAAAAAAAAAGTGCCTCAAGTCTCAAAATCCCAACTGTGGGCATGTTAATCAGTTGCATTCACTTGAGTGCAAGCAGCTTTTAATGCAGGCATGGACAGCTTCTAATGCAGTAATTTGCGCACTCAAAGTTTTGGGACTGGTGCAAGTGTGTGTGATGAATAGGATTTGGGCCTATTTCACTTGCAGAGTTTGGAGAGAGGTTTTATAGCATACCACTATGCTGTGTTCTCTCTCACTTTAGGGCTGTGATATTTATTATTAATAAATAATTGTCTGGCCAAGCCATGAAATAGACATGTTAATATTCCCAACTGTGACCAAATTATAAGTAAAAAAAAATATAATAAAAATATATATATAATATATAATGACCCTTGGACAAAAAAAAAGATTTCAGAATAGAAACTATGTATCCATAGTTAATTTTTTTTATTATTATAAAGTTAGAACATTATGGTATTGATTAGAGAAATGGAGTTGATCATCAATCATAGATCAGCCATGGCTGATCAAGCTGGACAGCAGCCATTTCTGGTCACTGGCTGATCATGTGCATCTGTATTATAAATGCTTTAAAAAATGTAGCCTATGTGGTGATACGAATTGCTACACGAAATAATTTGGAATCGACTGCCTTAAAATCAAAATCTCTAATTAATGTTATTCATGTTACCTGCCGGTAGACGTAATGTTATGGCTGATCAGTGTCATTTATAGAGCTACTACCAAACCTTCCTGATGCAAACATTACCACATCTGCTTATACTGACTAAAGTAAATTAAACAGTAAAAGCCCAATGAGCATCAAAATGCAGGAAGAGACAAATAATTATGAAACTAAAAGAGGAATGTGAGAGTGAGAGAGGGAGACGAAGTGAGGACCAGAAAAAACATATTAGCAATAATGTCCTAGTTAGTAATTAAGTTTTCAATTGTGTCGTGTTAAAATCGACTATTTAAACATGTTCTTTATAAAGGTTTGTTAAGGACCTTTTTCCAGACACCCATATCCATAACATGAAAATTACATCCATCACTTTAGTTTATCCTAAATCATTTATTCCAGAAATAACTTTCAAAACTAAACTTTTGTGTGTTATTCATGGTGCAAGTGTAGTGCTTTCTGCAGTTGTCTTTGAAATTCAGAGTTTGTCATAAGCTTGTACTTTCTCATAAAAGTTTGTTCATTTCCGTCTATAATGCTGATAAAATGCTGTATATTTTTTAGTTGTAGATGGTTATCAATTTTGAGGATTTATTTTAGCTGTAGAGATTACGTAAAATTTTATGTGAATTAGTTCACTGATGCTGAGCTTGTCTATGCTCTGAAGCTGTTGTTCATCACTATGAGGTGAAATCTACAATGCTGGAATCACCCAGCTTGGAGTTGTAGCCATATGGCAACCAATCATAGAAACAGATAACTGAAATATTATTAAATTATACTTATACATTGAGTCTACAAATAAACATATGTTCATCAAATAAGTACTTTGTGGAATTGTGGTTGCAGTTAATTTTAGACTCCCTGGCAGAAAGTTTGAGAACTCTGTTGTAAATGTTTCATACAGCTCCTCAGATTCGAGTTCATGAGAAAAGTGAGCTGACAAGTGCTTAATCAGGCAAGGCGAAAAAGTTTTTTCAGTGATTGTCTCTGGTGCTAGTCATGACCTCTCAAACAGTATTAATGAAAACATAAACAAATATAATATTAGTGCTTGTTTGTTTAATACAAGAATATCAAGTGCATTTTAATAGTTAATAAGAAAGAACATATGGATCACTGAATAGTGTATACCATAATGCTCTCTCTAGTTTTCTTATAATTTATTGCTTTCGTTTTAGAAGAACATTTCTGACCAGTTTAACATTGCCTCTGAATGAATAATTGCCGTTTATGATTTTATCACTTCATCACATGTCATTTTAAATGTCTTTTTTTTTTCAATTAGAATATCGACACTTTGCTGCGATGCCCCATTTGCTTTGACTTCTTGAATATATCCATGATGACGCAGTGTTCTCATAACTGTAAGTATGTATTCAAGCTGTTGGTCAAATTGGTCAAAAAAGTCTGTGTATTAGAGATGGGGGATTGATTGAGTTGTGTATTGTGATATCTTTGCGTATTGTGATAATTTATGTATCACCACACTTCAAAATATATATTTTTTATTTTTAAATTTTCTTCTTGTCAGAAGACATTTCTTTTGTTTGTGGCAAAGATGTTACTCTTTCAGAAGTGTCAAATTATTGGCCTGTATCAAGAAAAGGAACCAAGGTTAAGAACTGTCCAATGCATGAATGTGGGAAACACATAATTTTTGACCTGATTGATTGTTTTTTTTTTCCCGACCCCTCAGTTTGCTCCCTGTGTATACGGAAATTTCTTTCCTACAAGTTGCAGTGTCCTCTTTGCAATACGGTGGGTATTAAACATCTCTGTGCTTGTACCCTAAGTTTGAGCCTTTCACAGGTTACTCCATTGTTCTGGATTATATTTTTAATTCAAGTTATTCATATGTTAGTCTTGTAGATTTCTGGAACCAAAATCAGGGTCTGATCAATTATGATTATTTTTCTGTATATACATTACAAACTTAAATGCGTATCAACTTTCAATTTCAGCCACTAACTGAACAAGAGCTAAGAAACAACAGACTGCTAGATGACATCGTTCAAAGTTTCCAAGTTGTGAGGTAACTTTCATGATTTTAACTGTAATATGTAGAATTTGTTACTGGTAATTGTCTGCCATACAGTTGTGGAGAAGACTTGGGTACTCTGTAGGTTACATACTGTAAGTCATGGTCAAAGGAGGTTTTGCTTGACCAGCACATCCTTTTAGTTGTTTACTTTAGAAAAGAAATGTGTGAAATCAGACAATTATCAAATTATTACTCTTAAGGAATCTCTAATTTAAAAATTGTAATCAATTACATGAAAGTTGATTAAAATTTTTATTTATTCTGCTAATTTGTTCATCTCATTTGGTACATAGCCTTACCTACTGTAGCTGAAGTGCAGAACTAAAGAACAGGTCCGCATCGCACAGATTTTTTAAAAGTCTTAAAATGTCTTCCATTGAGTTTTAGATATTCAGTGACTAAAATATGAAATGGAACTGTATTAGGGAAGGTAATAAATTTGATCTGAGGCAGAATGAATGGGTGTGTAGAATTTTTTATTCAGGGTTTAAAATACAGTTTACCAGTATTTTATGTTCCAACAATTTTTCACAAAGTCCAAAACATATTTATTTGTACATTAAACGGGTAGCATACACTCCACTTAGTAGGTGGCAAGTCTGCCTTATATGGATGTGAGCTGCCTTTTAAACCTAGAAAAACATGTTTATCTAGTTTCCAATTTGAAGGCTGTGACAGGAAAAAAAAAAGAACAATATTGCACGCAGAGTTCCACATTTATTCCACAAATACCTCAAATCAGCTGAAGCCTTCAATCGCAGCTATCAGACATCTTACAGCAGGGGTGTCCAAATCCAGTCCTGGAGGGCCAGTGACCAGCACGGTTTGTAAACACACCCACTGAACCTAGTAATTAACAGATTAGTTAAATCAGCTGTGTTTGAGAAGAAGAAGCACCAAACTGTGTTGGACACTGGCACTCCAGGACTGGATTTGGACACCCCTGTCTTTCAGCATTTTTTCTCTAATGTCTGCACTGAATGCAGATGTATTGGTTTTGCTTACATTAAGACAAAAGATGTTTAATGGCAAATGCATTGGACTGGGTCTGTAACCATTGTTTTATTTTTTTTAATGAGAAGGCAGTTATGTTAGCTAATTTGTAATGAATATTCTGTTGTTCACATTCTATATCAGCTCTGGTCATTAAATGTATACACAAAAATACAGATACCCTGAAGAAGCAATGTAAAACCTCTCAACTACATCTCAACATGATAGAATAGGATATATTTCAATGTTGTTACTATATGAAGTGTTATCAAATTATTATTGTTTGTTCTATATTGCTATTTATATAACAGTTACTTTCGATTAAGTCATTTAATTGGGCATGAGGCATACCATGAGTGCTGATATAGAGTATAACGGCACTGGGGCATTTAATTTCATGTATCATTTCACTTCACTTATATTCTGATAATTGGTAATATGACTTTGTGATTTTGTTAGAAAAAAAACAATAACAAAAAAGTATTACTATTTAAATTGCAATATGTAACAAATAAATGTACCATTTTATATTAAAATGTATTTATCTAGGCTAACAGTAAGTAATGGCAAAATTATATAATTATGAGGATGTTTGCTAATATTAATTTCTAATAGTAAAATTATTTAAATTACAGACAAACTATATAAATTTGTGACTGTATATGACCTGTAGTAAACTGCAGCCTCATGCAATAAAAAAATTGGACAGGTCTATATTGCGATTTAGATTTTTATGCGACTGCATGTGCAGCACTAATCATTAATTAGTCTAACCAAGTTAATACTGCTTTGTTATGGAGTACGCCGAAAATATAGACATTTGTGGATGTGTTTGTGTTATGTGGAGCCAAATAACTGATTAAGCAAACAAACCAATAATTCTGTTGTTGTTAAATCTTGTTTGTAGAACTGTTGTACAAAAGCAATATCACATTCAAGGTCACGCTGTTCTACTGACTATGAGCATGACTGTTATACAGTGGAACCTCGGATTGCGAGTAATGTGCAAGGATTTTTAATATGTTTTCATTCGGAAACCGAGCAAGTATTAGTTTATGAGTGCCGAGTATCATGTATCACACATGCGACTCTTATTTTGACACCGAGCGTCACCCTCTCACCTTTTGGAATACGAGCCCACTTCCAGAACGAATTAACGAAAAGGTTCCACTGTACTTTTGACGGCTGCGTCACTCTTGTGCTAATATTCATTACAACGGCACTCCCTCTTGATATTGTACCTGTCTTTCATACACCATTGGTTCATAAAATCTCTGCACATTCACTATTAGTTTAAAAAAGTATGATGAGAATGTAAAAGTGTAGGTGATGTATTATGTATGTATTATGAGGAAATAAATTTTTCAAGCGTGCCATCTGTTCCCATAACACACGCCTTCAATCCTTTTCCTACTGACCATTAGTGATTGCCACACACACCGAGCGAGAGGGTGACTAAAGACTGGCCAATTATATATCTTGCCTAAATTACTTGACCTTTTTTTTTTTTTTCTTTCCCAAATCTTGAGTCTTGTGGTCATACTCAGAATAGGTCTTTATTATCAGTCCACAATAGTAAAAAAATTTTCAAAGTTCGTTAAGTTTTAAAATTTAGCACCCATGATGTTTACGGTTTGAAATTAAATTTGGATGGTTCACTTGGAAAAAGTGTCTAACAAACATCTAGTGTTTTCCATTCACATTTTATTGGATACTCATTACTACTGTAATGGGTTGGGCGTTAAAATCTCCATGCGGGTGGAGCTGCGGCTCTGGTATAGTTTAGAGCATAATCTTCGTTTATTAAATGCTATTTTCTATACAGCTGTCATAAAGGTATATTAGGAAAACATTAACATTGAAACATTTTTTCCATGTGACTCCACTAGCAGCATCAAACATTAAGTCTATAAATGCAGCACAATACATCGTTAATCCACAGAAGTGGGTTTTTGTGTTGATGTTGGTTGCATCTGTGGTTTGAATTAAGGACTAAATTATCTAAGTGAAATTACAAATGAATTTTGTTTTTCATGATCAGATGATGGCTGAAGTTACAAAGCACCATCTTCAATAACATCTGGGTTATCTTCATAACAATCTAGTTTAGATTCAGTGCGGGGCGAGTTGCTCGGCTTAGACGCGAACAGAATGTTTTCAGGCTGTGTTTGGGTAGTCTATAAACCTGGGAGCAGGAGATGCATTTTAGAAACTTGGAGATGTTGGTGTGTTAATATGAATGCGTTTGTGTTGTTATTTTTGTAATTCAGTCCCTGTATTCTGATATTTAGTTTAAGTTTTTGTGCATCACTACATGCAAATGTTGTTTGTTGCAATGCCACCTTTGATGGTCACACAAATAGCAGTATGTTTTAATGTTGCAAAACGTACAGTCTTCAGATGAGCTGTTTTTTTTATTTTATTTTATTTTTTATAGACTGGCTTGGATTTAAGGGTTTGATTCTGCAGTTCAATGCGGGTTTCATCTTTATGAGCCTGATCTGTTTTTGATGGTACTGCTTAATCGGGGGTTTTCTGTGTGTTGACGTTTATAAGGTCAAGCGACTAAAAATACCTTCTTTTTTTTAAAAATAAAATGTATTCTTTTAGGTATTTGTAGAAATTATATGATTCTCTAGAGAGATCAGTAGTTACCTTTTATAGTCATTATTTATTTGTTCATTATTGTTTTTTATAAACGTCATACAGAATTCAACCCAAACATGTAGTTGTTAAAGGGAGCTTCCAATGACGATACTGAGGGACACTAGCTCCATTCAGAACATCTCAGTCAAATGTGTGACGTACACACACAACCACACACCGATTAATAAGGCCACTTGTGGACGATTGTGACCACACTGCATCTGTATATTGTCTAATCCTCATTGTTGCCAGATTTGCAGTTTCTGCAGAATCAAGCTACTTTTTAAATTACCCTGTCACCGTTAAGCTGTATAACCTGTTGATTTTGGCTTCGGTGATTCTTCATGCTATATCTCTATTTAAACATGCACACTGATGCCATGTTTTTTTTTTGTTGTTGTTACTATAATAAATCAGGTTGTTTGTATCAATTAATTTAAATTGCTTTTTTTTCTTAAATACTGCCTCTTTAAGAAATAATACAAGCTATGGCATAGTAGAATATTACAAAACATTATGAATTATAAAAACATTATGAATTTGAACAAATTTATAGCATTAAAGCCGTTGAGCACACTGAATGGTCCGAAAGCATTACAGCTACATCCCTGTCATGTATTGGCATAAACTTAATACTCTGTGATTAAGTAAGAGAACATTGCTGTATCTGAGTTTAATGTATATAGCCCTGTGGTCTATTACCAAGTTTGTTTATGCTGTGGGTCTGAGGACCTTTTTAAAAAAATTTTAAAGTAATAATAATCCTCAAACACTGACATTGTATGCCTTCTGTTCTACTACACTTTGCCTAAATGTAACCAACTCACATTTAATTTTGTTTATTTTTCATTGTGTGTTAAACACACATGGAGGGCGATTAGCACAAAATAGGAGCAGCGTACTGATCAGCCAGATGTCGGTGTCAGTGTGCCAGTCTGAACGCCTGAGCTTTCAATTAGGAAAAACTGTCCAGTGGCTGAACATAAAATACTTCCTTTGAGTTTTAGTGATGGCTAGTATTGGAGATGCATTTAAAATGACAGGGGGTTGCTTTTGGCACATTTGACACACTGCTACCGATAAAACAAAATCACATGTGGTCAGTGGACATGGACTCGAGACACACATGAAAATATCAGCTTAGAGCCGTCATCTGCCTCGGCTGTCTACTTCTGATAGGATCATCCAAAAAGGAAATTAACACCATGTCTAAACAGGGATAAATTTTCTACCTGAAACAAATGTGAGGCAATTATAAGATCAGAAAGTCATAATGAAACGCACTCACACTCATGAGCGCTACAAACCGTATTGTGCATAGTCCTGAAAATTTTGGAAGAATCCTGGAATCAACAAATCATGTTTTCCAGATCTGTATAAGCCATGGAAAAAGTTTAAGGAAAAGTAATGAGTGTTTTTTGAAAACGGTGAGTTTATTATACACTTAGTGGTAACCAAACGGAGTGTGAGCATCTGTGAGCTCCTACACCAACATAACAACTTAATGTTTTACACAATAATAATATATTTTTTTAAGTGTAAAATAATAAATAAGAATAAGGAATAAAAATGTTGTTAATCTATTTAGTGAACTCTTTGTAGAAAGTGACGTTGCTAAGCAGATGTAAGAGACCAAATGAACACACATCAATTCACAGTATTTGGGTACAAAGACTAGACTTTTAATAGTAATTCTTTACATTTAAAAATGGCCAACATTAAGCTTAAATAGACAATATAAAATGTTATTATAATAAAAATAAATAAATATAATTTAACAAATTGTTCTTCCCCTTCTTTCTCTTCTTATTATACTGTAACTCCTAATATTTTAACAGGTATGAAATGGTTAATTCCAATACATTCAAACCTTGGATTGCGGGCATAATTTGGTTCCGGTAGCGTGCTTGTATATTAAGACACTCGTATATCAAAGTGAATGTCCCCCATAAGAAATCAGCTCCGATGATTTGTTCCATAACCCAAAAATATTCATATAAAATAATTAATAGAAAATATAAAGTCAAAATAAAATAAATGAACCTGGACTTTACCTTTTAAGACAAATTGTGAGTGGTGTTAGGCAGGAGCAGGGGGCTACTGTGTTGGACGACTTTCACACACTCGCGCGTGTATACACACGCATGCGCTCACTCACTCACGTAATCACTCCTCTAAACAAACTGATCTGCACTGCTATAGCCTTTTTAACAGTCACTGAACTTGCACACCAAAGGACAAAACATGCTTTACGCAAACATGGTCACAATGTTACAGTAAACAGTATGCACGTGCACAGATGTTGACTATTTGAGTGGCGCACTGAGACTGAGCATGGGAGATGATTACTCACAATCTCGCAGTTCAAGAGAGAAAATAACTATTGGCTCTGCTTTAATCACGTGACGCTCGGAGGACAAAGCGCATGCATACTACTCGTATAGCAAGATCTCACTCTTTTAACAAGTTAACATTACAATTTAATCTTGCAAAATGCTCGCAATCTTGTCAAGTTACTCGCAATCCAAGGTTTCACTGTATTTAACTTTATTATTCAAAATGTTCATTGCAGTGACCAATTTCATATTCATAATATTTATTTACTGTATAATTCAGCTTTTAATTGCATTTAAAGTTATAAATAAATGAATCAGCATCTATCTGTTTACAACTAGATGATGTATATAATCTAGTGTGGTGAATAGTGTGTGCAGCTTGCCATTATTACACCAGCTTCTTTCAAATAATTAAATAGCATGAATAATATGATTTAACTATTTATTTTAAGTAAATTTTGTGTCAACATAAAGATCTATACAGTTCTTTGCTATGAATGGCAAATCCATATCTAAAAGGTGACTAACAGTTGGTTCCTCTACACAAGATACATGCTTGTAATAATGTCATGCACAGGACACCTTAGTTCACTTTTCCTAAAAAGATTAAACTTTTGAATACTGATTACATAAAACCAGCTTTAATGTGAACCCTCTTCTCTCACAGCATAATTTTCAAACACATCCAATATATGTGATCTCAAAGATTACCTCTATTATGAGACTCATGTACTGGAAGTCTTTTGGACTGATGGAGAGCATGAGGCAACAGTGATTGGCTGGAAATCAATATCTTTCCATATAAATTTGATTACTACTGAAATGCTTAACCAGCTTAACCAAACGTTGTTGGTTGACATTGACATTCATGTTCCTTGTGTTATCTAGTATGTGAGAAGATACTGTACTATGTGCAGGAAGAAGAGAGGGCCATCCGTCTGCAGAGAGAATTGCCTTAGATATGTGTTGCTCTCAGTTTCTTAATTTCCTCTTTTTTTCACATATCCATGCAAAAGGCAAAGGTTATCAAAGACCTCAGTGGCAGTATATATACTGCTCTTTTCATCTGGTTGTGTGTTCAGAGTAATGATTTGCCTCATAGTGTGGGATGTTCTCACCGACCACTTTATTACTAGGAGTTGTAGCCCATCTGCTACACTTAATTTGATATGTTGTGCATTCTGTGATGCTTTTCTGGTTACCACAGTTGTAAAGAGTGGTTGTACTTTGCTGTAGCCTTCCAGTCAGTCTGTCACAAATGAGTGAGGCATTTCCACCATCAGAACTGCTGCTCACTGGATCACTGCTCTCTATGGGTCAGGGGTTACTGTACTACGGGTCGGAAGGTCCCAAATTCAAACCCCATGACCACCAAGTTACCACTGTTGGTCCCTTGAGCAAGGCCCTTAACCCTCAAATGCTCAGATGTATAATGAGACAATGTAAGTTGCTCTGGATAAAGGCGTCTGCAAAATGCAGAAATGTAACTGCTCAAAGTTCCAGTGATCACATCGAACATTAACTGAAGCACTTGACCCTAATCTGTTATCTGCACGATTTTTTAAAAAATTATTTATTTATTTTTGTGCTGCTACATGTTGTACATGTGTTCCTTTTAAGCTGGCCATTGTATGTATATAAATGAAATTGTAAATGCAACACCTTTTTAGGTACTTCATGCTAACCAACGTTATGAGATTATGCATATTCATTTAATTGACCTATTTTTAAAGTGATCTCATGAGTATACCAGTACTCAGTACGAGTATAAAGTATAAATCTAAGTCTCCATTCATCCTGACATGGTGGGGCTATCCCTGGATGTGGTGCCAACCCATCATAAGGCACAAGCATGTGCACGCACCCACACACAAACGCACACACACTCTCACTAAAGGGGCTTTTTGGCAAACACCCAGCATGCTGTCATGTGCCTTTTAGTGAGGAATGGCTCCTGTCTGGCCAATCTACTATATAGGTCTGTTGGTGGAGTGCTTCTGTAAGTCTCTCTCGTCTTCATAGGGGATCTCATTTATAGTGATCCTAGGGTTGTTGGTTACCTTTCTGCTCTAGGCTCAGTTCTGGGAAGACTGTTAGTTGTTCCAAATTTCTTTTATTTGA
Organism: Clarias magur; assembly: GCA_013621035.1. Classification (NCBI taxonomy): domain Eukaryota; kingdom Metazoa; phylum Chordata; class Actinopteri; order Siluriformes; family Clariidae; genus Clarias; species Clarias magur. The sequence goes on along the minus strand of QNUK01000005.1, from coordinate 2,542,150 downwards.
GAAGTATGGAGGCTACCATGGTCTTGGGCACTTTTAATGCTGCAGAAATTTTCTTGTCCTTCCCCAGATCTGAGTCTTGACATAATCCTGTCTTGCAGGTCTAGAGATACTTCTCTCAACCTCATGGCTTTGTTTTCGCTCTGACACACACCATTTACAGTGATGCCTTATGTAGACAAATGCGTGCCTTTCCTAATTAGGTTAATTCAATGAAGTACAGGTGAACTCCAATCCAATTCTGCAGATGTCCCAATAAAGGGCCTGAATACTGTTATATTCTGTCTTTTATAGAATATAAATGATGAGAATGATGATGAGCACGAAAAGGATTTGAATCTATTAAAAAATGTGGAAAACCTATTGAATAGTGTCTGAAAACATTGTCTGTACTGTATGTAATAGAATGCTAATATTTCCATGGTGCACATTTTCACATTTTAGCATTGCAATACATCATATCACCATGTATCATTACTCCCCTGTTATTAAGGTCAGGAAACCACTGACATAAGTAAGACAGCTTAACCACAAACTGTAACTGATGGAGATTCTCTCTGTCCAGCCTTTGAACATACACTATTTATTAAATCTTTGTGTGGAAAGTGGCAATAATGTTACAACTATCTCATGTCGCCTTGGTTTGGGTTAAATGGGATTAGCCTAATCTGTTGTCATACATTAATCTGAGCAATCGTGATAAACTGTCAGTTTAGCGCTATAATTCGGGGAGTTATTAAACTGAAAAATGTAACAAATGTTATTTAGCCAAAGTAAATTAATCCTTCCAAGTGATGCAACATGTGGCTTCTCCTCTAGCAGTAATGAGTTAGTAGAGTTGCCTGCGAGATTTCTTTCCACTCTTCTTTTGAAAACTCTGAAAGCTCTTCTGAAGCTGCAGGATAAACTATCACTTGGATGAACAGCTCTCCAGGGCATTTTCGCATCAACAGCTTCAAAGCTTTTCTGCTAGGCATTTTTAGTAAACTGACTTGTTTATGATTGTTGTCCGGTTGATGCATTTGTAATGATGCAGTCATTCCCGTAGTCTTACATTGGCATAACGTAAGAGGCGAACTGCATTATATTACATTACAACACAAGTTTTCTGTTTTTGTTTGTTTTAAGGGTTATTTTAAGGTGTTTTCCCATTTTTACTCTTTTAGTTTAACGTTCAGTGTTGGCTAATTGACGTGCAAAGTATGCACTGCAGGAAAGTTTTAAACCCATATGACAAGGAAACATATGAACAATTGGCATCGTCTGTTAAGAAGAGGATCTGTGCTGAATTTGAGACCTTCCTTTTAGTGAAAACCTTATTGGTGAGGAAGTTGGATAATGCTTAGCCTAAGCTTAGCATAACCCTGTTGTGTAATGGGGTCTATCTGAAGTTATAGCCTTTAAACTCAACAAAATTTCACTATTTTCCTTCAGTAGGTACATGTACTTGGACCCTAATATTCCATGGATAACTGAAATAATAGCTCAATTAGGGTACAGTCTGTCCCGATCCGGGTCAATTGGAAATAGTTTTTAATCAGAATGGTAAATATTAACGTCAGCACCTGATCTAATTGTTTCTTTCTTGTTCGAATAAATGCATTCCATTTTGCGCATGTTTGCCCAGTGTTAGTATAACATTAGGTGACAAGTTTAAGGTAAGATTTAGCTTTCATTCCTGATGGAAATGGAATATTTATAAAATCTTTACTTTTGATTCTTATCCACTCGGTTTTTGACAAAGGAAGTGGGTCTTGGTGGCTCGGATTTCACATGTGGTAACGCACATGACCAATTATAGATGAGACTGAATTCCTGGACCAATCACAATGCAGATGGTGGGGCTTGGGAAGCCTGACCTTACCTCAAAGGTGGAGAAGAAACAGCTACTAATGCTGGTTATGTTTCCATCAAATTAAAAGCTTCACAGTGGGCAGAACCACATTATGGTGACTGGCTCCAAGAAGTTCCATTCTGATTAAATACTTTAAGCATGTAGACAGGCGCCATCAGATTAGTGTCCATGTACAGTAAATTTGAAAACTTTAATCTGAATGAGGTTAGAAATATTGTCCATGTTAATATAGCTTCTCTCTTATGTTTCAATTAACCAATAACTAAAACACAGTTTGCCCACCACAAATCTGATTTTGCCTTTAGTGTGGGCAATATTTGGTTGTGCAAACGGGGGAGAAATGCAGGCTGTGCACATACTGCCAAATTACTACCAAACACAAGCAATCTGTTTGCAAATTGAAATATTTAGCAGGTAAATGAATACTTCAGACTTCAGTCACCGGTGCCTCGTCAAAAGCCGGTCAATAACATAGGTATTTTTATTCGAGTTGCCTTGGGCTGAAAAAAAGTCAAATTCTGGCCAATTTCTTTAAGCTTGTTTGTGTTATTTACATTAGGGCATATTGGATCAAATTTGTCATGGAATGGAATGTAGTAGCTAGATTAAGAGACCTGTTTAAGATGGAGTAAATGCAATATTTTATTGCTGGAGCCATCTGACCTTGCGACGACATGATGTCTCAGTTTTTATATAAACCTATTGTATGATGGCAGTCTTGGCAGCAAAAAGCTTTCAGGTATTTTTTTTTCTCACATTATTTCTCTAAGAGTCTCGGGGGATTTTTGGCTTCTGGTTGATTAAATGATTCATCTGGATTTCATTTAAAAGACATAAATTGCAAGCAGAATGAAAAATCAATATCTCTCAAGCATAGTTAAAGCCCAAACTTTGTGCTCAGTTTAACTTTTCTAAATAATGGACTGGTATTCTTAAAAATATTTCTCAGAATTCTTCTGATGATGAAGTCACACCTGCAGGCAACTTGTATATAATTATTGTTGTTATAATTATGACAGAGTGGCTTGGTTATGGAGTGTAGTTTCCATTCATCGTTCTTATTGTTGGTACGCACTGGTGCTGCAGAAGCATACAGGGAGTTTAGAGATCTGTTATTGATTCTCATTGTGGCTTCAGGTGGGCCTACATTCAGGGGATGTAAGGAGTAAGTTGACCTATTGGGAAAGTTAAGATTGTTTTTAAATGTTTTATAATATTCTTTTTTTCCAGTTATCCTTAAATAATAATTTTTTTTCACCATAAAGTAACCATGCAGCGCGTGCACAAACTTTCCTTCATGAGTCTAGGTGCTGCATGCTTAAATTTCTCCCCGTCACTGAGTTGAATCCTGCCCAAGGGGACCCAGGGAATGCAGTTAGGCTCCTGGCCTGTGTATCGACTTTCTCTCTGATCTGCTGCTGCTCTTGAGCCGTCTGCTCTGTCCTCTTTCTTCTGCAGCTTGTGACAGAAACTGAGCTCCTAAACACAGCAGTCTGTTCTTGAAATAAAAGTCTAGGTTGTTTATTAATGAAGGATGCGCCTGCCTTAAAATGTTGGTAAAACATGCATTTAAAATGTGTTCAGGAGCTAATCACATTCATGTTCACTAACTTTTACAGCCCTTGTGTTTTAAAGCACTTGCCTTGTCTGGCATTAAAATTCATTCAGGATTTATGCCTATCCTGGCCCTTGAGGAAAATTTCTTCTCTAGAGTTTAGAAGGATTTTAGCTTGGATCTTTTACGCTAATGATTACTTTAATATTGGCATTGCATGAAGGTTATTCATACAACAGCAGAAAATAAAAAAGCAAAGGTTATTTCTGCATCAGCAGTTTTTAATTTTATAACGCACGTTTATTGTGCTAGCTAAAAATCTCTATACTTCTGAGAATATGGCTGTTCTGTTTGTTTTTTTTTCTCCTTTTCTCCAGCACCAGTATAGAAATAAATTATTATTGTATTATACAAAAGAAGATTTAACCACAGAGGCTATTTTTTAATTATTAGTAAGAGCAGAGTTAGTATTTTTGTTGGATGACCTACTGTTTCCTGCATGAGAAACCAAAGGTCAAGGTCACGGTTTTTCCAGATTTAAAAGGAAATCTAAAAAGAAAACTACAGTGTAATTCAAAATTGTTCCATTTTACTCAGTACTGATACAGTAGGAACTGAGCAGTGTTCGCTTTGTGAATATCGCTATTCTGGTCAGATATTGCTTATACAGCCACTTCTGGTAGCAACTACTTCATAACGATAGTCATCATGTATCAGTTATAATTTTAGTAGATAGGGAAAATGATGCGTAATAGTTGCATTTGATCTTTTTGTCAGCCTGATATTGCCAGAGACAAAGTGCAATAGAGAATGTTTTAATGCACCAGATAAGCTTCTGTATTGATTTCTTCACCCAGACTAGCGTGCCTCTAGTATCTCTGAACATAGTGACGTAAATAGTCCTGCTGAAAAGTGGCTTTTTTCATTGTTGGCGATATTGGTGATATGGGAAAACGTCAACAACTAATATGCAAGTGTCTTACAGTGTGTATTGCCATAACCCTTGCTCAGACTGAACACCACAAAGCCCACTTGTTTTACCCGAATATGAGGGTGTACTTTGCTAGCCTCCCCCATATCTATGATTAGGTTCGGCATTTTCTTGGCTTTCTTGTGCTTGCTTGTCAGAGAAGCTTAACTAAGATAAAATAACAGTACATTGTGATGTTTGAACATGGTGTTAAGACATGTAGGCCATATCGAAATTAAATTAAGTTTCCATACCATTCAGACTGACGCTGCCATAAGCCAAGATGTGCTGTTAGGTGCACTTATTGATACTGATGTTTTCTTTATATAGGTACCTATGAAAGAGTATAATAAAAGTGCGAAGGGAGCAGAGTGCTGCTTCTGTCCGTGGCTCTACTTTTAGCACAAAAATGGTCTTGCAGTATGCTTAATCTGATTGATTTGTGCTCTGTCTGTAAAGATTAATGAAAGAGCAAAAGCACTAAATTACTGTAGTCAGTCCATTGCAATCAAATCCCTGCACACCGACAAACCAGTTTCATAAATGTATATAGATGTTTTCTGCATACAAGTTTTTTCTTATGTAATTATGATTTTTTTTGACAGCGCACATTTTTGTGATTTGCGTTTTGAAAGGTGTCAGCTTTTCCTGCTTAACATATCTATCTCTCTGTTGTGTCTCCAGGCAAGAGCTGTCACAGACGAGTTTTGAGTCACCTCCAATCTCTCCCAAAACCCCGACAATGCCCATCGGAGGGAAAGCAGCCAGGCAGAAATGCCTGAAGAAAGAGGGCACTACTCTGATGCAGTTTTTCCAGAAACGAGCCCCAATCAACTCTCAGTCAGGCTTGAAGGGTCTGCATTGCGTGAAACAGGAGCCCATGGAGGTGTGTGTGCAGGGAGGCCTTCTGCCAGAGAGCGCACTGACTGTGTCCACAGCATTGAAAGAAGAGAAGCGGGACGTGCCTACGTTTCCCTCCACATCACAGGATATTAAACCCGTGGTCAAAGGTGCCGCACACTCCTATTCCGGCTGTTTTGGATTCCTCATGTTGATAAATATTACACAACTTTATTTGGTAGATGGCTGGGAACAACAGACAAAGCAAACTATTTCTGACATTTGCTTGATTGCAAAATGAATCCCCTAAAGTAAAATTTACAATTTGACATTTAATAAATCTCAGTAGGAACATGATCATAGTTTGTAAGGAGCCAGAAAGATACTTGGCGGTAGTGGTGTTAATGTTTGATATTTCCACAGCATGATAACTAAAACAATAGCAATCCACTATTTACAGGGGTATGATCAATTTTTTAATTTTTTTTAAACTATAGTAGAACCAAAGACCTTACACTGCTAGAGCTTTTAGAAATTTAGCTTTTATATTTTTATATGATCATCCATTGTGCTATTTTGATTCTTCCAGACATGGTAAAAGTAATGTTCCCTTACCAGTTTTACAGAAATAGTTAGTGTTTATATTTATGCACCATATCATCAAAATGAAGGAGAATATGCTTCCCATACGCTTTGGCCATATAGTGTATATACTATTTTAGAAGTGTATCTGACTCTCAGGGGTGAAGCAGCTTCCTTAAACAATGGCAACATCTTCTAATTGGAGAGGCTGCACATTCAGTATGTTCAGAATAGCCAACAGATTTCCAGTGCATGTTGCATGCAATGCAGTCATTATTTGGCCAGTACACAGCTGGGTGTAGTGCATCATCGTGAAAGATCGGCGTCAGAGTAAACTGTGGGAGTCCTGGTCAAAATGGCATAGCAAACCCTGTCACTGCTGGTACTATGCATAAGAGTGCAAATGACATGGCTTCTTAATAAAAGTCATAGCCATCTTCATGGTGATTGGCACAGCAAGCTTGGAGTGTACCATGGGTGCAGGCAAGTGGCGAGAAGGTTGAAGCACCATTGAGCCGCAAGGACTGCTCTGCTAAGAAACACACGTCTGCCCCTGATTGATTTCCTAGAGCTGTCTGCTGCCAAATTGGTGCCTTATCTAAAGAGAAACTATTTCCTATAGAAAAAGTACCATCCTTTAAACAAAAAAATTATACAGTGACAAGTTCTTTTGGAATGGAAAGCACAAGTAATATAGCAAAGATTGTTGAAAATGTGTGTTCCTTAAAATGCATACCCTTCTTTGATTTTGTAAAATCCTTAGCAACTTTAAGAAAAAGTACCGCCCACCCCAATTCATGAAATGTTGTGAGGTGGTTTATGTAGTTTTCGCTAAAGACATTATATTGGTTGAGGTCATTCAGAAACCTTCTTCCATTACCTTCTTCGTGTAGGCCACATGCAGCTCTAACAGCTCATTATGCAAATATATACTTCTACATCTAATTACCCTGTGCTGAGATGAACAAGTTCTGAGAAAAGAAAATTTCTCAGTGGCCTTAACCGGTAGTATTGTGCTGATGGGTTTTGAATTTGAATGATGTTTTTTTTTACCTGATGCCACCTTTTGACAATTTGCTTTAGTTTACTTCTTCATTTACATTATGAAGTGCCATTCATATCTGCGGGATATTAACTGAACCGTGACCACTTCACCACCACTACCATGGCTCAGAATTGCCGGGTTTTGGGGCAAGGGATCCTCTGAATTTTTTACTGGATTCAAATAATTAAATGGATTAAATGGATATAAATAATTATCTACAAACTGTAGATCAGAGAAGTATATGAAAATTGAAAACTTGCAATGGTGTCAGTCAAAACCAATGCCTCTAACGCAGATTCTAGGTGATCGTTAATCAGCTTAAGGAGTTTAGGCACAAATTTTACACTCAGTTAGTATCTGATGTCAGAATGTGCCTTTTCAACCTCTTCCATTTAGGTGTGAATTGCACGTGCTGACACATTTCCCTTTATAAATTTTCCTATTGCACTCCTTATTGTAAACTCTTACAATGACATTCGCTTGGAACAGTTGACTGTTTAACCAATGTCTGACATCACTATTTCTGTTAAAAGTTTTTAATCATTTTGTACACTGCACACACCATTAGGTCAAGTTTAGCTAGTGGGAGACTCTCCCATTCTGCCGTTCCTGTGGCACGGTGGTACAGTTTCTTCGTTGCGATATTTTGCAACTTCATTATGCGCTACACATTCTCAGTTGGCGGAAACAGGCCAGTCTAGCACCCGTACTCTGTGTTTAGCTTTCATGCATGTGTAATTCGAGCAGAATGCGGTTTGGCGTTGTCCTGCTGGAAAATAAAGGGATGTCTCCCGGTTTGGATGGCGTCATATGTTGCTCCAAGAAGAACATATTTTTCTGCACTGATGGTGACCTCACAGCTATGCAATTTACCCATGCCACGGTCACTGGCACATCCCCATACCATGACTGATGCTGGCTTTTTGGACTTGATGTTGATAACAGCTTGAATGGTCCTTTTGCTCTCTGGCCCAGTGAACATGGGTCAAAACTATTTGAAATACTGACTATTCAGACCACAAAAAAATATATATATATACTGTTTCACTGTTCAGCTCAGAAGAGACTAACCCCAGAGAAGTCTTTGATATCTCTGGACATTATTGATTTATGACTCCCTTAAGCCTTAAGTTAAATTTGTAAATGCAGTGACAAATGGTGTTAATGGACAAATATTTATCAAAGTGTTCCCAAGCCAACATCATAATATCCACTATAGAAGCATGACAGTTTTAAAGACACTAATGTCTGAGGAATCAGAGTTCATGCCTGCCTTCACATGCCAAAGAATTTGAGTAACATCCAATTCTCAATCCATAGGGTTTAATATGATGATGATTCCCCCTTTGCAGCAATAACAGCTTCAACTCTTCTGTGAAGGCTTTCCACAAAGTCAAGAGTGTTTATATGGGAATTTTTGACTATTCTTCCAGAAAAGCATTTGGGAGGTCAGACGATGATGTTGGATGAGAAGCCCTGGCTCGAAGTCTCTGCTCTAATTCATCCCAAAGGTGTTCTATTGGGTTGAGGACAGAAGTCTGCACAGGCCAGTCAAACTCTTGCATTCCAAACTCGCTCATCCATGTCTTTATGGCCCTTGTTTTGTGCATTGGTGTGCAGTCATGTTGGAACAGGTTGGGGCCATTCCCAAACTGTTCCAACAAACTGTTTCATCGGAATTAAGGGGCCAAGCAAGGTCCATAAAGACAGGGATTAGTGAGTCTGGTGTGGAAGAACTTGACTGGCCTGGAACACTGGTTCTGACCTCATAAACGCACTAAACCTTGTGGAAAGCCTTCACAGAAGAGTTAAAGCTGTTATAGCTGCAAAATGTAGGCCAACATCATATTACACCCTATGGATTAAAATTTGAATGTTATTCAATTTCATATGAATGTGAAGGGTACAAGCGAAGACTTTTGGCAATATAGTCTATTTTCGACAAACAAATTCACATGGTAAATCATCAAATATTGAGATATTGTAGAGTTTTCAATATAGTACAAGGTGAAGTGACTTTACAGATGTCTCGTTTCTGTTTTAAATGCCAATTTCCATACTGTGCCCACTTTTTTTGGAATTGTGGTTATATTTACAAAATTGTTACTGTTTTGATTTTGTGTTACAGTGGAGTGTCCTGTGTGTGGAGTAGAAGTGTCACAGCAAAACATTAATAAACATCTGGATACGTGTCTGACCAGAGAAGAGAAGAAGGATAGTCTTAGAAGGTTTGTTATTATTGATTACTGTAAGCTGAAAGTACTAAAACTTGCATGTAACTTATCTCTTAGCAGTGTGTGAAAGGGAAACTGTGTCTTTAATTACTGTTATTACTGTTTTATGGTCATGTAATCTTTATGTACTGCACAGTTCCTGTGTCTTGTAGACAGAAGAGTAAAATATAGCATACCAGTTTGCAGAAAGAGACATATTTAAAAATGAAGTTTGTGTTTGTGAATATGCTTGCAGTAGAAACTTCAGCATTCAGTGGCAGTGTACTGGTGACAGGGACAGCTAAATTTGCATATGCCTACATAATGCGTTTTGTAGCATTGCATAAGCAGAGTTATATAGTGTCTTAAAGAATATATTATTACTATTTCCTCCTTAGGTCTGACCATCTAGCATTTCCCTGCTCTGCATGTATAGAGCCAAAGTGAGTGCCCACGGTTGTCCTAAAGCTTATACAATCAGAAGCTGCTTTTTATACCATCTAACATATTGGCAGTTAATGTAAAAAAAAAAATTGCTTGGCTTTTGTATGTCTGAAGATGTGATAAGCGCACCCTGCTGCTTCGTCATGTGTAGATTAGTCCCTGCTGTAGGGAAAAGCACCATGTTGATGTCAGCTTTTTTTTTTTTTTTTTTTGCACTAGCACAAAGTTTTTTTTTTTTAAATTATTGTTATTATTTGCAGTGTTTGTAAAGTGGGAGTCTACATTGATGGGAGCAGTGTTTACGGTCACACATTGCTGCATACGGTGCTCAGATTATAAAGTGTGTGCTTACTGTGTAATAAGGAAGAAAACTGTTTTTTGTTGCCTGTTTAGTGGAGCCTCTCGATAATGAAAAATGTTTATTTCTGATTGCAGAACAGTTAGAACTGACCAATTAATCTGATTGGACAAGAGGCTTTTTACGACTGTTGTTAATGGTTATTAACAGCACTGGGCCATTTAACTATATGTATCACTCCATGTCCCAGGAGTCCTACACTTGTTAATTACATTATCTTCTGGTCGCAGCCTGGGGAAAGGTAGGTTTACAAGCTTTGTCAGTCATGGTTAGTTAGTTTTGCCAGGCGTGGAAGGATATGAGTTAGCGGAGCAAAATAATTGAATACTAAATAAAGAAACGGATCATAATATTGGGATAATAAATGGTGTTAGTGGGACTGTTGTTTAAAAGCAATATCACACAGTGCCGTTGTGCTGGATATCAGAATGGATGCGATCCCTTCAGTCTACACCCTTCTTACTATGATCACATCACAGCCATGCTGATATCCAGCACAACATCTTTCATTCGCTTGTGTTTTTCAAGTGTGTTTCAACAGCTTTCTATCGGTACGAGTGATTTCTGTCAGTTAGATTCCAGAGAGCCCATGTATTCGTTTAGAGTGGATCCAAAAGTGTAGAAAGCAAGCTGCTAATTATCCATTAGATAACAACGTGGCCACAGAGTGTACTGAAGTTGCTAATCATGTCTCTGTGGATGCATACACATTAGTTTTTAGTCTACAACCACTGATGTTGCATTAACACCAAAAAATACATTCATAAACATGAACAAAATTTGTGCTAAAGAAGGATCGAGAAGCTGGTGTTCCAAAAAAAAAAAAAGTAACCTGCAATTTCACCACTCTGATAAATGAGAAGAAAGCAATCCTTTTGTAACTGGCCACATCTACCGACCAAGATTAATCCATGAGGAACGTTTTTCTTTTTTTTCAATAATTATTATTATAATAATAAAAAAAATAACCGTCAGGTTTTACCCTACATGGGTGAGTTCTGAGTCAGCTGTGAGTTTGTGAGCTGTGTTGATGAGCGAGGAAGGGTATGCATCAGATTGTAGCGCAAACTCGGGTTTCCTGTCCAAGTGCTTTAGAAATGATGAATCGCTGTGAGGTCAGAAATAGATATTGCTTGGTATGTGGTTTATAATAAAGTGACACCTTGGATTTATTTAAGGTCAATGCTGCTGTGGCTAAATGGAAGAATTCCCATTTTAATAAATTTTTAAGTAAGTAAATTTAGTGTAAGCTTAGTATCTTAATCACTTGGGGCCACTTGTTGCAGTGTTCTCTGAGCCTCATACTCACATCTGCCTATTTTTGAAAGTAAATGGTCGAGTTTAAACTGTGGATTTGTTATTGTGGACGGGTAAGGTGTGTGTGTACTGCTCTAATGAAATTGGGTGCATCAGTCCCACTCGGGTATCCTTATGAATCTAAAGATTTTTTCCCCCCTGCAAATCCAGGTGTCTGTCATCATTGAATGCCGCTACTTTTTTCTATAGTAGAAAAATTATTCCCTGGATTTTTTTTTTCTTCCATCAGCATTATGGAATATATATAATTCTGGAAAATATATAATGTATAGAATTCGCAACTTTAAACCAATTATTTGTTTCTTTGCCTCATGCCAATGCACATAATTTGCCCATGAATTAAAAAAGACGATGGCTGTGGCTCTGGGTTTTTGTTTATGTTAACATGTTTTTGTGCAGCTGAATAATTCTCCATCCTGGCAGCTGAGGTCAGCCTGATTGGCTTTGCGGCAGAATTTCATGGAAGGACTGATGAATGTGGTTGTGCTTTAGCGTTCTGATGGTCTTAAGTTCGTTCCAACAGTCCACAAACGCACAGCGTGAGCAATTGATGAAGTATGGAGTGAAACATGATGCATGGCTCTTCTATGTTAATGCGTGGTGTTGCCTAAAAGGGTTTTGATGAGTGACTTAATGGATTTAGCCTTGTCACATCGTTATTTTGGGAAGCTCAGCTTTGCCTTACACAATAGATGTCCTATTGGTTTAGTGTGCTGTTTAACCTTATGAATATTTTATTAATAGGTTGGAAATGTTAATCAAGCTTATTTTACTGTTCAATCCCACAACTTATTCCATTATAAAATTGACACTTTTTTGGGCTGTTGTACACATTGTCAGGTCTCAAAAGCGTAGGTCGATGCCTAAGCTGGTGTACACCTTACTGACAACGGTGGAGCTCAAGAGAAGATTGAAGGACTGCCATCTGTCCACACAGGGACCCAGAGAGCAGCTCATCCGACGGCACCAGGAGTTCACGCAGATCTACAACGCACAGTGTGATGCACTCAACCCCAGATCCAGTACGTCTTCATCATTCAGTAGGGGCTGACTAAGCGCATCAGCTGGAACACAAGATGACACTTTTAAAAGGCTCAAGTAGACCAGAAAGTTTGTACACATTGAGAAGTACACATAAGATTTTTTTTTATTTTTTAGAAGTTTGTTTAATGAGATGAACCTGTATAGATATGGATTTAGTTCTTTTTTAAAATGAGCATGCTGTATGACATGGAGGTTTGTACATGAAGTAAGCTGTGTGATTTTTGCATTGAAGTAAAGAACAGGTTAAACGTTTGCTGATTGAAAATGTATAGCTGCACAGTTAGGCACTCCATGGGTGCCAATGAAGCTAGTAAAAATCCTCATCAGCAGTGTTGCACCCCTGCCCAGTTTGTTTTGACTTGCTGTCTTTAAGTCAAATGGATCCTTTTTTTTCCACTAGAAAAGTAAAAAAAAAAAATGCTACTATTTCCTCTGGTGATTTTCAGTAGAAACTGTTAGTAAGATTTAGGTTTAAGGGTTTAGCACCTTTAACACCTGCTATCTTGATATTTTTAGATATTAACCTGTTTTTACTAGCACAAGGATATGTTTTGTCTGACAAAGCACATCTGTTATGTCTAGACTGAGAAACGGGGCTTTCCCACATTTCCTTCACTTTTGCATTGAGCCGTCCTGAATCAAAATTCTTAATGGTTCTTGGCTCTGAGATGCCACATGCCTTAAGTTACCTAAGAATTGTACATACAGCTTAATCAATGATATGATGTACTGTATGTATGCCCCGGAGGACTCCACTATGAAGTTTGGCTGGGTTCATAGTGGAGTCCTGGGCATACAACTTGGTACTAATTTCACCTACCATCTTTTAGAAAGTACCTGCTACACTTCACAGTTTTCTATGAATTGTGACGACTTGTTCGAACTGCTAGGAGTTCTCACCTGTTATCAGTGACTTGAATACCAGGCTGTTGGATGCATTTGACTACAGACACTACGAACCTGCCATGCATTTCTGTAATAAACATCACCATACAAAGTGTAGTGTTTTTATTAGAGCTTACATATAGTAATTTAGCTGCTTGTGCTTGGAGGGTTTCCTCTGGGTACTCCGGTTTCCTCCCACAGTTCACAATCATTCACATTTGGCTAATTTGCATTCAAATTGCCTGTAGTGTGTCAATGAGTGTCTGTATGTATGTATGCATGCATGCAATGCCCTGCGATGGATTGGCACCCCATCCAGATTGTACCCCGCCTCATGCTCCAAGTCTCCTGGGATAGGCTCCAAGCCCCCACGACCCTGAAAAGCAGTATAGACGATAAGTGAGTGATTAAAGAGGCCAGAACCACTCCCTTGCTTTTTAGGATATAAAACAAGCCATGCCCAGCTCTGAGCGATCAGTATTTTTAAGCATGTTTTAGTTGAGAAGAATATAACAAATCACCAGGTGTGCTTTGACAAGGATCTCTCCATGTGTCACACTATCTCTCCATAGTGTGACCATTCATATAGTGTGCACACCTTTACAATTGCAGACAACTGATTGCAAGCAAATATACGTGTTTGCGTGTGCAAAATATAAAATGGAGAGAAAACTTGTTAAATAATATCAATATACATTTATTTCTAATTTGAAAAATGAAGACATCAGAAGAGATCATATTTTTGAAAATTCACAGGCTCAGTAAAGTGTAATTTTTGCATACTTTTGCTTTTTTACTCTTATAGGTGAGGACATTGCTAGAGAGGTTGACAACAATGAGAAAATGAGGAGTCAGCTGGAGAAGCAAATTAAACCTGTATGTGCATCATCATCTCACAGTAAAGTGTGTCAGCTATGCATGTCAGTAAAATTAAATCTGTTCTAAACTACAAGCTAATGTTTTTGTTTTTGTAAACCCCTAGGCAATAGTCATCACAAAAAAACACACAGTTGAGGAAATTGAACAATTGCACTCAGATTACCGTAAGTTCATTTTCTATTTTTATTTGCACACATTTATTTTGTTTATATTGGAAACAAATCAATAGACTAATTAAATTGAAAAAAATGAGTAAACATTCAGGTGTTGAAGAAAAACACTGGAAAAACACAGCAAAATGTCTACAATCCAAGGCACTGGCCACTTCAGCAAGCATTTCATTTTATTTAATTCCTGACTAGTCTGAGCAAGCTGCAGTGATGACTTTTCAGACTCGGGTAAAGTCATGGATGTGTTAATACTGACGAAATACTGACCTAGTGTTTATATGCCTCTGCTGACATCACTGATGAGGAAATAAGACTAACAGACAAACTATGTGATTTCTGATTTTGTCTTTTGAACATGCTAAAGTGTTAGCTCTTGAGTCACAGGAACATTTACACTACTGTTTTAATTTGACCTGTTGCAATTTTAAGAAAATAAAAGGGACATGGGACACTGTTAAGATATTTTGTGCATATTTATCTACTTGCTTCCTGTGATTCTTTTGGATCATATACTGTTTCGTTTAGTTTACTTTCCCACTCCATGTAATTACTGGAACCAAAAAAGCTTTGCTGGAGAGCTGAAAAATCCCTCATAGGGCTTGTTATTCATTGATCAGAAGTAAATTGGAACGTGTGGGCATAAAGTCATAATCACTTGAGTAAGGATAACTCGGAGTCAACATTCAGTAAATGATTAGATAATGACGATGGGAAAAAATATCAGTAAAAGAGTACAATACACTTGTACTAATATTCATCCAATATTTCTTGAGTGGAAAAAAGTTTTATTACACGAGATTAAATTGTATTTTTCTCTCTTTTATGTATGCGTGCAAACACTCTTAACATTGCAGGCCAGTACTCTCTCTGATTAGTACAGCGTGGCACATGTGACTCAAAACCAGCCAGACAGACGGAAGACGTTAATTATGATTGGATGTTTCAGACCATATGTAATGCAGCCATGGATGTGTGGACATCTACACACACGCACACAATGAGCATAATGCTGCACTCAGACAGCATTTCCTCACTTGTCCATGCTAAAAAAACTCACCACAACAATGGGAAACACATTGTTGTCCCAGGGCCTTTAAGTGTATCATATCGAGATTGTAATATAAACAACATGTCTATTAAATCATATCATGGGGAAAAAACATAACCTCCTATACCTGCTAGATAATAATAGAAATATGTGTGTCCCGTCCATTGTTTTTCTCTTTTTGTTTTGTCCGGACAACTCTCCAGAACATATTGCATTTCTGCAGCTCTTTTGTTTCAAGAGATTATTTTATCAGCCCACTTTCTTATAAAATGTCTCCTACAACTTAAATACACCACATTTAGTTCAGTTGTTGCGCTTTTTTTCACTGCATTCAAAACCACAATAGAGATTGAGCGAGGTTTTCCACAGTTGAGTATGATGGACCAGGGTTCAAAAACACTTAACACGGCATACTTCAAAGGTCAAAGCACTCTTAGAAGTATAATACTGTGCATAAAAAAGTTCTTATTCCACTTATTTCTTCACATTAAATCAAATGATATAGATTTTAAAACAAATGTTTTACTGTGATTGGCTGCAAAGTGCCTAAAGATACGATTTAAAAATTGTTTATGTAGCCTCAGCAGCAACCTTATTTCTGTACCGCCAGTATATTAATCACTGACCTGATCATCTGTCGTCATCTGCACCTGTTTCTGACTGATTCATGCCTTAAATTAGGTGTTTTTTCACTGTGTGGCTTAACAAACAAAAACATTCCTCTGAAACTGGCCAGGATTGAAAAGGAGGGAGAAAAAAGTCCTTCAGGAAGTGTGGAGATCTATTCTTCAAGACTACATTAAATACAAGAAAGTCTGGCACGTTGGAAGTAAAATATGAAGAAATGAGTGGTGGCTCAAGACTTTTACACAATATTGTACATTTTGTTATTTATATATTTTGTGGCCAGGACAGATCTCTGTGACGTAGATGAAAAACGTGTCCTCCCCCCACCAATGTTAACGTAAAAAAAATATATATATACAGATTAAATGCATTGCATCATCTATTCCTATCTTGCTCACCACATTGCGGAAATCTCAAAATGCAATATTTTGAACAGCTTGCATTTTCTTCAAGGATGCAATACACTTGGGTACTTTTAACAGGGTGCATAAATAAATATATAAATCTCATTCTAGATTCTATAAATCGTCTAAGAGCGTATGTGATTTACTGTATTTAATCCCAGATCTTCTAGGTGTACTATATAGTGTGCGTGTGTGTGTATGTACACAACCTTGAAATGAGCTTCATATCAAACTCCACTCTTGACGGGGCTGTCAGTATAAAGCACGGCTCACGGTTTAAAAAAAAAAAAAGAAATCTTTTTTTTTTTTTTAGATGAAGCCTGATCTCTGTGCAGCTTGCCTGGCTTTCTGAGCTAAATAAAAGAAATTCACTTGGTTCAGATCCGTTCAGTGTGTGATTATTTATTTGCAAGAACCTGGTTAGGATTTGCTATGTGTAATCGAGCTTGCAGGACGAGAATTACGCTAAGAAGGAAGCTGAAATATTGATGGGCAGCATGAGGGGGTCTCTATAAATAGCAGACCTGCCGAGATTACTCCTTGAATAATCAGTGAAAGGCATGATGAGTCACTCACTGGCCTGGTGGAAGAGATGATGAATGAGAACACGAGTTAGAGATAGAATGAGGAGGGAGTGAACACAAACACACCGACATTGTGAAGGCTATTGATGAGTCATAGTTCATCTTTCCTGGTTGAAATTGAGACATTTCTTTTATCTGAAATTGTGTTATGGTGTTTTGTGTTGCTATATAGGTAGAAACACAATAGACAAATTGTTTAGTCAAATAGGTATTCATGGGTCATGAGCAGATGCAATCTTATGTTTTTTTTTGTTTTGTTTTTTCTCACTGAATTAACCTTCAGAGTTCATGGTCTTCCCTTAGGCTGGATATGGCTTTAATCACTATTCTTTCTTTTTCGAAATGTGTGTTTTGTATCGAAAAAAAAAACTTTCTCTTGCCAGCTCCAGAGCAGCTGAACCTTTTAGACATGACAAGGAAGGACAAAATCCACAAAAAATCATGTGCTTTGTGTAACAAATGCTGTCCTGGCTTGTTACACTGGAGATTAAACACCATCTTTCAGCAGGGAACTTTCACTGCTGTTTGGGGGTTTGAGTACACACATGCCTAAATTCATGATTGCTTTTTCTTGTAGATTATTGTAAAAACCACTACTCGACAGCTCTCTGTCTTTTTTTTCAAAAGCAGATCAGTAAGAATGGTTTGCCTCATCCCACACAAGGTCAGGTCATGTGTGAGTGGTTTCCCTCATCACTCATCAAAACCTTTCAGAAATTATACTGAAGTAGTGCACATAAAAAAACAATCATAATATATGTAATATAGAAGTTAGATTTTTTCCTTGAATACGTTTTTTAATTTTCGATTATGATCTACAAATAAGGCCGTAATTTTTTTTACTTTGTAAAACTTTAGGTGAACAATTGTAACAATCTTATTCTGCTTTGCATTAGCCTGTGTTAGAGGCATCTGGTGTCTTCAGTATACTGGAATCAGTGGCGTCAAACATAATGAGCAGATGTGCTGGACTGGAGGTCACACACGCAAAGTAGTGCGAAGAGAAACTGCAGAAAACTGACACAGGCATTTCTAATAGACTTTATGCTGACAACAAGTTTCCACATGGTCAAAAATATTGTCTTACAGAACAGTCAAGTTCAAGCTGTGAGGATTTTCATCCACTCATATGAAAACAGGGTTGCACATAGCATTGTTATAAATCTTGTTCAGTTGCTCGAACAGTAGCTCTTAACAGAGCTACAAAGTTTTCACATGCAGAACAGGAACCACTGCACTACAATAAGGCTACAGCATAGTAAAGATTAAACATGATGAGGGGGCTGGGATAGGAAAATAGTCACTCTCTGGGCATATTCTTTCATTTGAAGTGAAAGAATTCCCAAAGGCAATTATTTTCTTGGGACAGCAGATGCGAAAAAGTTTTATTCCTAAGCCAGTTGATTTGTTATTGAATGACATTTGCAGATTTGTAACTATTTATTTTTTATGTGGAACATTCACAGCACTTGTTAGTTCTTAACACTTCCCCAATAGCAGTAGTCACAAACCTCCATTTTTTTAATTTATTTTTTTACAATAAAGAAAAACTTCAATATGAATCTTCTTATCGTAGCCTTAGTATGTAGAGTGCTTGGCATACATGTGCCTTTGAGTATGTTGTTACTACAGAAATTCTAACATTTATAACAAGATGATGTTAAGCATTTTGTGAGCTGTATTACAAATTTTGCTTTTGTGATTTCTGTGTATTAATCATTCTTTTAGAGAAAATTACTGCATTCCTTCTGACCAATCAGATTTGATAATTAAAAATTTTTTAAACATTAACACTTCTCTTTAGCAATATTAAAAGAAAACAAATCTTAGTGTATAACTGTATAACTCTTGCAAGCAAGAAAAAAAGTTATGAAGCTGACATCAGGAGATTTGGCACTTATTCAGTGCAGCCAGATGGCATTTGCACACGACTTTACACCGTCTTTCAGCTCCTGTCAGGCACCAGATCCTTCTATATATGACAACACTTTTGATTGGCCTGGCATTTGATTTTATGAGGAGAAAGATAGGAACTGAGATGTTATGTAACTGTAAGTTTTCTCAGCTGGAACAGTTGGGGGTTCAAGGGTATTTTTGGGAGATGTCTGATAGTCCTTGTGGCCAAGCTAGAGCTCTGATGAGCAGCAACACTAAGAGAAAAAGAGGGGGAAAAGTGTGTAAATAAAGGTACAGTCTACAGGGTAGTTGTAGTGCATTTTATTAATTTGCCTATTTGTTTAAAGTAGCATTTTGCACTACATTCTAAGCTGCAATTCCCTGATAGGAATTACACTATTTCCGACTTAACGCAAGGCAGCTAAATTGAATGAGGGAAGTATCTGTTCTTTCTCAAACAGTGACCTGTATAATCAGTGTTATTACAAACAAATATATCTGTATGTTATTTAATCCGAAGCTAATACCCGTATGCACAGCATCACTTTTATGAAGGTAAGAAATAAGAGTTGGCGTCTGTTACGGTGACATTTTGTGTCATAAAATACATGCACCCCGTTCATTGTTGAGAGAGAAGGGTTTGTTGCAAGTTAGATTCATAGTATGACTTCAAAACTGAGCTGAATTTACTGTTTACTTCTGCGAGTATGCGCATGTAAATTACAAAATTTAATCATCGTAGTGCACACTGCAGTTTTGTGCCTTTTTTTTTGTAAAAATTTCTGTAAAAAAAAACCCTACCTACACAGTGTAACTCTGCCCACTGCAATAACAGCCCAAATAATTGACTCAAATTCTTATGTAGTTGAATAATGTACACAATATTCACTCTTCCTTTGAATAGCTGTGACCAAAATACGTTTTTCAAAAAAGAACGAAAAAAGCTTTTTAAAAAAAAATCATTCTTATGTAGTGCTTTAAAAATTAGGTATTGAATATTTAAAGAGTTTATTTACACATTAGATGACTTCACTGGTTTTTAAGACTGTGTACAGTTTTTTTGCTTTAATTGTCCTATAAATTTCTAATAAAAAGTTGGAAGCAAAATTTTATTATAATCGTGTCTGTCCTCCGTTGTATCCTTGGGATTCTGTATTAGTGTAAATATTGCACTAAATCTGTAAATGTGTGGTGTAATGTTAACATTCTCAGATTTCCTCTTTATTGTATTACTGTCACAGTCCTGGCAAGACTCTATTCAGTACAATAAACAGCCCAGAAAAGGCATTTTAGACATTGTTTGGATATGCATGGTTATTTTACATATTTAATAACATTCAGCTTTTTGTGAATAGTGTCATTGTTTATGCAATTTTACCACAATATCGGTTTTATTTTTGCTTTTTCCAACACAGTGCCAAGAATTCCATATGCAGAACATTACTTATTATATCACACTTGCACACCTCCATGTGTTAAGGAAATGGAAGATCAGATACATCATGATCACTAGTCAAGATCTGCTCAGAATTTCAACCTTTGCCTCATGAAGTTTTTGGATATTTGTTCAACACATGTGGTCTTTATTTTGTCAATGATTTATGTGTTTCTGGCTCAGTTATTGTTAACTTAGGTTTTAAATCTAACATCGACCAATAGTTTTGTTCTGCTATTGTGTAAAATCTCTTTCTTCTATATTTCAGTTTAAATGGAGAAAACACACCGTTGGGAACCATGTTAAAATCTTACTGTCTTTCATAGGTAAACAACACAGCGGTGAGTTTTCCCGTTTAATTGCTCAGGTCAGAGGTCATTTGGAAAATTCCAGGAAAACACAAAAGAAGCAGGAAGGAGGGGAATCGGCAGAGACTTGCAATGGTAAGGGCTGCATTAGTTCTGTTAGAGATTGGCCTTGTATCAAAAAAAAAATAAAAATCCACAACAAAAAGGAAAAAACAGGTGAACTATAATCAATGAGAGGATTATGGCTTTTTGTATTTTACATTCAGTAAGTTAGAACTGTTGTAATGAATCAATAAAAACATTATATTTTCCCTCATTTATTTAATGTTTTAAAGCAATCCTCATGAAATTATGCCACTTAGTGATGTCACTGTGTAACGTAATGTAGGGAACCAATTCATAGTAATGAACATGTGAGGTAATTTAAAATACAGGGCATGACTCCTTTGGCAACAGAATACGACTAAAAATATGTAAAAAAAAAAAAAAGAAAGAAAAAAGCATGTTGCACTATACATTATTATGCATTTTAAAAGCTTGACCTTTTTCTTTCAGATAATGACACAGTACTACAAAACACAGTCCAGCCTCCAGTTTCTTTGACGGTGGAAATTGGCAATAATGAGCCAACTTCTGTTATAGAACTTGGGTCAAGGTCACAAAGCCCTACTCTCAGTGATGTGTCTGTCAGCAGGTAAATTCATATTTCAGGTTTGCTTTTTTGGCACCAAGAGTAACTCAGCACACTAAAATACAGTTTAAGCATCCCTTACTACGGGATTCATGTTACACATTACTGCAAGAAAATAACTGGAAACTTCTGAATTTCTGTTTTTTTTTTTTTTTTTTTTTTTAAGATCTTGGCCTTACCCCCCCCTTTTTTTTTTAGGTGCGTGGGATAACTATAACCATTTGAGTTAAACAAAAATCAATCTTTGTTTTCTAGAAATTTTATTAGTTTCCAAAACAATATTATTTATATAATGAAATAAAAAATGAGATGATCTAATTGTGTAGTTACCTTTTTATTTTAAAGCATATTTACATTCTTTTTTTAGAGCAGTCTTTAATTCATTGGTGAGATCAGCATTAGGGTAATCTCTAGTCTTGTGCATTACAGTGGCAGCTATGTGTCATTCATACATTAATTTAGTTTTTGTTTTCTTTTTCTTTGGCTACTTGCATCATCTGCATTGTTTTAAGCACAGGTCAAACAAACTGATTGTTTTAAGTGCATTTGCCACTATTGGGGAAATAGTGGCAAATGACACCTGGCCTGAAGCCCTTAAAGGCAATTCCGCCCTGAACTAGGTGCGTATAAATGTTTAAAATTAACATGAAACCCAATGTTAGGGGGAATGCCATTACAATTGCGGATGATCAAATGAGGGAAAAGCCTCCAAAGATTAGACTGCATCACCCAGAATGATGAGGGCTTGTCCAGAAATCACTTTCTAAAGCATTGTTTTGTACAGTCTCTATACTATAGAAAATGTCCTGTGATGGCAAGCTGGCTATAACGACTATAGACCAGCAGTGCTGCTACGTTATGTTTTGAAACATGTACATATTTCAAATGTATATGTATATATTACATATTTTAACAGTCATTACAATTCTCATTAATCTGTAGTTGGTCATGATACCAGTTCAGGTTTTTATGAATAAACTGATGACTTTGGCACACTTGGAAATCTATTGCACAACCTTTTTTGGAGAAGGTTGAGGGTCTTTGCCCTTTTTGGGTCTTCAGGATTATTTTAATAAGTTATCTATAGATCATTTCATCTCTCAAGTTCTATGCTAATCTCATCTTTTTCTGAAAGCATCTTAGGTTGGGTTAGGAAACAATTAGGTTGAGGTGGTCTAAGGGTCATTATATTGGAAGATAAAATTCTTTGTCTTTCATTCTTCTTACATTTGGAGCTCGTCATTATTCCTTCTATTTCTACTATAGCTCCTGTCACAGTTAAAGATAAGCAATGCTCTAAAGCTACTAGTTGCTAATAATAATTTTTGGATGATGAGTGTTGTTTTTGCATTTAGTGATCATGACCAAAACATTTTGTCAGACCAGCAACACTTTTCCCTACATGGTTTAGGGTGATTTAATGTGCTTTTGTTACTCTTTGATTGAGTAGGATATACTGCATGTGTGTACTTTCTTTGATTCAGAATTTACTTAAGATATTATGCGCCCACTATGCAAGGTCATTAAACTTAATTTCTAACTGTCTCTGTAAGCCCTTGGATCACAGACTGCTTGTCCAGCAGACCATGATTTGAAATGGTATGTGAGACTTTTCTGAACAGGCAATGAGCTGCACAGATCCTGACATACCGAGTCACCTATAGACCCTCTCATTATTCTGCTGTTAAGTATGTGGCATGTGGAGAAAAGACAGATTATATAGCTTTAATCAAAGGACTTGATGTGGTTACCCACATTTACAAAGTTGCTGGTAGTAGACTATAGACCAACAAGCACCCACTGAGACTGAGTCAAAAATTATCTGCACTTTGGCGGTAGAATTTATTTAAATGAACTTTTATAAAAGATGAATACATAATTTTTCAACATAATCTCGCATTTCCATACACTCCATCTGTTAACAAGCTTTCGATTGCCCCATTAAAAATGTTGAGAGCCACGAGTGCACCACTGTCTTTATCTTTTGTATCAGAAGTTGATCATCTTCCTCATGGTGCTTCTTTCAGGGGATTAAAAAGGTGAACGTTCAATAGAGCAAGATCAGGACTATAGGGAGGCTGCTCTAAAAAAAATAAAGTTTTTGCAGAGTGTTGAAAGTGTGGGCAGGAGTGTGCAGATGTACATCATCAGGCAAGATTACAATGTTCTTGGATAGCCGTCCTTTGCGTTTAATCTGAAGTTTAGGCTTCAGCTCTCCATTAAGCTTCTCACTGTAAGGTTCCAGTACTTGTCTTTAAGAATCTCAGAAAACTGTAAGCATTAATTTTCCACTTGATGGTTCACTTTTAACTTTTTCTTGGACGGTGATTGATGGTTCCATTCCTTGCTCTGCCGTTGACTCTCAGGCTTGTAGGGCTAAAGTTGATTGGGCAACATCAAGCTGCCATTGCTGGGCTGCTCAGCAAGGCCCATAAATTCCTTGAAAAATAATTAAGAAATCAAACATCAAGACCTTTATGTTCAGCTTAAGGGTGATATTATTATTAGCTTAGCTTGGGGCATATAGTATTGTACTATAACTGTATAGTTTGTCCATATTTTTAGGGAGAACTTGACAGTCAAGCCACAGAAACTTGGTAGTGGGCCAAGGGTTTCTCGGACAGTGCCCGGTCTCATCTGATCAGAGTGTATTCAAATCCATTTGCCCACATACAGGACATTGTATTGTGCAACTACCAAGTCCTACCACAGACTGTCCAGGAGCTCACTGATGCCCTTATCCAGTTCTGAGAGATAAATCAAATTAAAATTGTATGCGACACATACAGTACACAGGCAAATGCATATTAGCACATTGCAAGATACACTCCTGGGATTCAAACTCAGGATCTCCTTTCCAGGAGACGTGTGCTCCCCCCCCTAGGACACTATCTGCCGACTCATCAGGATCATGTCACATATTTGGAAGTGCATACAGGAATTCAGGGGCCATATACACTTCTGAGTTGTAATGATGAGATTCAGTTTGAAGAAGCTTGTGATTTTTAAATTTTTTCATTTTGAGTTTTAATATGCTAATGGGTCAGGGGTAGCTCGGTGGTTAAGGCATTGGACTACGGTTTGGAAGGTCCCAGGTTCAAATCCCGCTACCACTATGTTGTCCCTGTTGGGCCATTGAGCAAGGCCCTTAACCCTCAACTGCTCAGATGTAAGTCGCTCTGGATAAGGGCATCAGCCAAAATGTCTAAATGTAAATTTTGAATATAGCCCTCCGTGGGTTGATGAGTTTTGTTTTCATTGACTGTTGCGTAATTTTGTTCTGAACAAATTATACAATGCACATTAGTAAAGATTTTCAAGTTGAATAATTCATCCATCAAGGTTCAATGTGTTAATTAAGCATTTACTTTTTTTAAGCAGTGTATTTAAATGTTTAATAGCAGTACCATAAACTAGAAGCCATGTACTTTATTCTTCAATAGTGAACATAGCTACTCAGAAGTCTTAAAATATCTCTAATATAATTTTTGTTAATAAGAAAAGTTTGTATCATCTCTATAGCTCACATGACAGATTGGTTCACCCTCAACGGTATGCACATGTATGACAGATGCAAGCACCTTAAGCTTCCATAGAAAGGTAATCAGCAGCTTGTCTCTGTTATGAAATTTAAAACTTTTTATTTAGCCTTGAGACTGTGTTTATAGTATACATTCACTTTGTATTAATTTCCTGGTCTTTTTCTTTTTTTTTCACGTGCACTGCATTGCTTTCCGTTTCTCCGCCTGCAGTGAAAATTAACAGCTTTTGAATTGCTTGGTCGAAAATTCGTTCAATTAAGGGAGCAAGCTGATTAATTATGTTTCTAACATTCTGTGCTGTGCCAGTTGTTATGCTGATAAGACCTTTTCCCTAAAATGAGTGAAAAGATGTGTACTGTCTGTTTCCTCAACAGTCAGTCACATTCTCACACTAATTTGGACCCGCATACAGTCTGAAAAAAAGAAGCAGGGAACCTTTCATTAAAATGTATATTTTGCCCCAAAATTATCAATTCAGTATAAAGTTGTTGTAGCATTGTTTGGATTCGATCTTGCGTTTGATGGAGTGAATACGTTTCTGTTGTGCGACCTGTGAGCACAAAGCTTATCCCCTCCATTAGAGCATGTGCTCAGGCGAAACTCTGATGGATTTGATCCATCAGGGATTATCAGGTTTTACACAAACTTTTGGAGTACATGTAAGCTCGAGTGCACTGTCATTAAAGCAAAAGGGGATATAACTAATGCTACGAAATTTCTGTGAATATTACTAAGGATTTGCTTTTTATTTGTGCAAATGCTAATACTGTTATTTGTAATATAAAAACGTGCAAAATAATATAGAAACATTTTTAATAATGGTCACAGGATACTGGCCTCCACTGTGTGTCCACAATTTGTTTTAAATGGCAGGCTCTTGATGAATGGTTTTGGCTCAAGAACACAAAGTATTGAGGATTTACCTTGTTCAGAAGCCTGCTGTGTTATTTCAGTATTCTTTCTTATAAATAGCTCTAAATGCGCAATAATGGTTATCAAAGTAGTACATACAAAATAGACTTTACATTCATATATAAAATATGTAGTATACATTATTGTTGCTCATAATATTGTCTTGTCCCATTTGTGGCTTATATGGCCACAATAAATGTCATAATTTTGATAACCTAATTATGGTTTCAGAAACCATGCCCTTCTCATCAATGGATGTGTGTCCTGCAGCACTCTTAATAGAAGTAAACCTCTGACACAGTTCCTCTTGCTCTGGGAATTATTGATCTGTTTACCCGCATAATTGCCTGTGGGTCCCCCCCCCCTTCTTTTTTTGCATAATCGATCAAACATGTTTAGCCAAGATGGATTGCATCCTTTAAGAGTAGTGTATAACTTTGTACCAATATTGTGTATATTGATATTTGTTCGGCAAGTCTGTTCTGTGTTTTCATTCATTATACTTACAGCGACAGTAGCTGAGGACTAAAAACCTTCCATAGTGGTAGAATGGTTCAGTGTACATGTAGAATTGATCTCCAATGTTCTATTGTTGCCTTGTATAAAATTAGGTGGAGCAGTTTGTGAGTAGCCATTATACACCTGACTGAAGACGCTTGGGCAGAATGCTATAAGAAAAACAGACAATAAACCTATTTTTATGCAACATTTACTATTTAGTCCAATAGTTCATGAGAGCAAAATTGGATGTGCTCTTGGAAAAGGATGTCTGACTTTGTCAATCACTGGAACTCTAGGCAATAATAGTGTGTGAGCTCACACAGGCGGAAGTGGGCAGATAGCGATTTGCTACCCCGGAATGTGATGCACTCAAAAAATATTTAAACTCTTAAATATTTAATATTATCATGTCTGTTAGCAAGCTGGAAGTATAGAAGTAATTAAAATTGTCTAAAGATATCTAAAATGTTGCCTGGTACTTTAAGTGTGCTATTCTGACAGTTTCATGGTGTTTTTGGAAAGGTACATTGTAAAAAAAAAAAAAATTAGCACAAGACAAATTAAATTTCTAATCTGATAGTTGTAATGTAGTGTAATGTATAAAAATGTTTTTTTTTTTAATTTTTTTTTTTTTAACTGACACTGGTGTGAATGGTGCTAAAATTAAGTGAGATCAGATTTTCTGTAATTCTTTCAATTAGGCACTTATTCTTTTTTATTTTGACAAGTAGAAAGTAGAGCTAAATTGTTGTTGCAGTTGTATTAAAACGAAATCTTTGCATGCAGTTATGTAAAAAAAATCTTTTGGTTGATTTCAGTTAATAGAGGAAAGAGGCTTGATTCCTGTCTCTCTCTGTGTATGGAATCTGCATGTTCTTCCTGTGCTTGGTGGGTTTGTGAACTAGTGTGCCCGTAGTGTGTGAATGAGTGTGTGTACAGTATGAGTGTACCCTGAAATGGATTAGCACCCTGTCCAGGGTGTACCCTACCTCGCCCCCCAAGTCTCTTCCCCTGTGACCCGGAATACAGGATAAAGCGGTACAGATGATGAGTGAGTAAAGAGTGTAGCTTTTAGATTTGGTAATATTTGTGAAGGTGAAAGAGTATCAAAGGCGCTCTCGAAAAGGATAGGTGATGAGTTAAAACAGTAAAGACTTGTCATTGATATGGTTGCTTTGTTTCTCTTAAAACATTGATTGATGTGTCTTGTGTTAAAGGTTCAGACTGTGTAATTCTGAATGTGTATTTACTCTCTCCCCCTTCACTTTTTGTTAAAAATAGTCGTTATTCTCAACCTTAAGTTGTGCTGTTTACCCAATAATAACTGTTTCCCAGCAGGACTTCTAAAGAAAAGAAAAGGTCGAGTTTGTTTTTATTTTTATTCTACAGGGAGGAAATGGTGGAAATGGAATTAGAGTGGACTAAGTGTACATTTTGTATTGATCAATTTGGCATCCTTTAATGCCGTTTGCATTTGAGTCCTGTGAGGCACTTGAGTACTTAATTTATTTTTTTTGTTACCAGTTCAGTCATAAGAAGTAAACTAATTAAGCCAAGATGAAAGAATTAAAAAAAAAAAAAAGCTTTTGTTTGTCAGACACTCAGCAGCCTTCTTTGAATATGTCTAAATCTGTTTTTTTAATGTTTTGTTTATTTATTATTATTTGTTTACAGAGCCTGTGAGAGCCCTCCAGAAAAAAAGGAAAATATTATCTCTTCGTCTCATTGCGGATTTGACTCAGTTTGACAGGGATGAGGATGAATTGAAAGCATGCAGTATGTCACCAGAAGTGCAATATGCAATGAAAGGACATGGGAGAGCAGTCAGTAACAATAGAATTTAAAGATGTAGAGTGTATACAGAGGAGTATATTCCAGTCTCTTTCTCTCCCTCACACTGTCTCTCTTTCCCTCCCTTGTATGACTGCAGAATACTTGTGCTTTATTTCTCTTTCCTGCCATTGGATTGATTTCTGTATGTAAAGAACAACCATATGTGCAACAGAGTACAAATAGTATGTTTTAAACAAGACATTATATTATATATAAGGAAAAAATCTTTGTTTAATTTTTTCCGTTTTCGTCCTCCTGTGGACAGGTTTTGTTTAAGTCACGCTGTGCTAATCAGAGCAAGCACAGGAATGCTCTGTTAATGCAGTAAGCACACAAGAAAAACTATTCAAGCTCATTGATTTTTATATTATAATTATTATTACTTTTTTTGGCTTAAAAAATAATGAATATAACTGCATATATTAGCTATATTTTTGCACTATTTGCACCAATGTGTATTGTACACACTTTTGGTGACCTGTGCAAAATTTTATGTTTCAGGTCCACTGTCTTTTTATCTTCGTAAAAGATTTTTTTGTTTGTTTACATTTAAGAATGCATATCTGTGTATGTGGTGCACACACAAACTGATCATTAAAAACACTGATGGGTGAAGTGAATAAAGCTGATTATCTTGTTACAGTGGCACCTGTGAAGGGATATGATATATTAGGCAGCAAGTGAATTACTTTCAGTTCTCTGAGTTGATTTTGTTTGAAGCAGGAAAAACACGGAGGTGAAAGGATATATAAGTGACACCTTGACTTTTGATTGCTAGTTGACTGGGTCAGACCATCTTCAGAAAGGCAAGTCTTGGGTTGTTCCTGATATGCACAGGGGAAGGACAAACAGTGAAATGGCCATAGTGACCCATGGATCACTAAGGTGTGGGGTGTGAAGAGTAGCCTGTCTAGTCTGATCCCACAAAAGAGGTTTTGTCGTACAAATTGCTGAACGAATGAATGCTAGCTTTGATAGAATGGTTTCAACAGTGTGTCATTGTCTGGTGCATATGGGGTTGCGTAGCTGCAGATCAGTCAGAGTGCCCATGCTAACCCTTGTCCACCACTGAAAGCATGCACGAGGGACACATGAGCAGAAGACCTGGACCAAGCAAGGGCGGTCATCTGGTCAAATAAACATTGTGGGGTGGATGTGTACACTCCCCTCACCGGTACCTGGTGAAGAGATAGACGATGATGCCGTAAGGAAAGATGGCAAGCAGAAGCAGTGTGATACTTTGGGAAATGTTCTGCTGGAAAAATCTGGGTTCTGCCATGCATGTAGTTGTTACTTTAACATCTACCTAAAAGTTGTTGCTGACTAAGTACACCTCATTCTGGAAACCATATTCCCTGATGACTGTGATCTCTTTTAGCAGGATAAAGCTTTTTTGCAGAAATTGTTTAGCAGTGGTTTAAAAAACATGACAATTAAGTTTAAGGTGCTAACTTGACACCTTGCAGCTTACAGGATCTGATGTCTTAGTTCCAGAGATCTTGTGTTGTTCAGGATGGTTTGATGGCACAAGGGAGACCAACACAATATTAGACAAGTGTTCTCTGGAGTAGGGATAAATTATTTGCAAAATTTCTTAAGAATTGTAACAAACAAACAATCGTAATACAAATCAAATCGGGTGATCAATATCAATATCCTGTTATTGTCTCGGGTTGTCCCTGGTGATTCCCATCCCAAATGTAAAAGTCCCACCACTGTTGGCATGGGCTCACAGGTGCTTTGCCCTTAAAACAATATAATGGTTTTATGCAATGCTGTTTTAGGCCATCATATTAGATTAGTTGATGCGGTTTGATTGAAATCAGGTTTAGGAATAGCTGTACAGTCCTAAGGCAAGGATTTGTCCAGGATTTGCTATTTTATCTCATGTTCTGCATTTTTATTTTTGATCCCTAATGTTGTTTTTCTGCACCTGACCACCAGTGCTTATTTTTTTATTACAGTAGTGGTTCTTACACCATTTTAATTAGTTTCTTTAGTATTGTTAAATTGCATTTTACAGAACTATAACAAACCAAGAATTTATTTAATGCTATGTTTTTGTTGTCTAATTGCATTTTAAAATTTTACACTGTATGATCGGTTTATGGCTTCAAAATCACATAACCATGAAGTTCATTTCTTCATTTAATCATACTTGTTAGCATTGAACATAATTACATTGGATTTAATCCGGATTATGCAGTGGGATTTGTCCAATTACACCAACTGATGAAAAGTATTCTTCTGTTCTAGAGCCAAATAAACTTTTTTATACTTAATCATAAAGTTTTTCTACTGTAGTGAAGAATGCTGACCTCAGGCGCTTTGAATAGTGTTACAGCTTTTTGTCTGCTTTAGGTTGTGGAACATAAATGTAAAATATTTTCTTTGGTTATGTTTTTAAATGTTACATTATTAGTTTTCTTGCCCAGACAGTGTGTTTAATAGTGGAATTAGTTTAAATGTATGTACAGAACCTATAGTTCAGTTTCCTGAAAGTAAAGATTGGAGGTTAGATCTGTTTCTAAAGCCACAGAAAATAAATACACTATCAAGCCAATAATATTCCTAATGTCAAGCTAATTATTACTTTTTGATACTTTGTATAGATTTTTTTCTTTTGTAACAAGAACAGTCAGGGTTGAAGTGTTTGTTCCAGATTGTTGATTGAAGCTCCAATAAAAGTAGTGTAAGACTGTGCAGACTGTTGTAATTTTGAATATAAACTGCTCAAGCAAAAAGAAAAGAAAAAAGAAAGAAATGTACTCCGTAACATTTAGCTTTGACTGCACATGTCCTCCTTGTAATTGTTTCAACAATTTTGTGCAATTGTGTTAGGGGTTAAGGTCTGGACTCTGTGATGGCCAATTAATATAAAAATGATTCCTCATGTTCCCAGAATCACTCTTGCAAATTTAGAGTCCTGAAATATGGCCATGCTATCAGGGAAAGAAAAAATCCATTAAGACGACACCCTGGTCATTCAGGTCATCAGCTAACTTCATTTTATTGCCACATGACGTTGCTGAGCCTAGACCTAAGCAGCCCCAGATCATAACACTGCCTCCAGAGGCTTGATAGTTGGCACTATGCATGCTGTGTACGTCGATTAATACAATTGTTTTCTTACCCCGACACGCCCATCACTTTGGAATAGAGTCAATATGGAATCCTGAGTCCACATGACCTTTTTCTATTGCTTTAAAGCATTGGATACGTCTTCTGATGTGGTTCTTTATGACAAGCTACTTGATGAAGCTACTCACTGCATCAGTTAGGTTTAAAAGATATAGAAATTCAAATGATCACATTTTTTGGCCAAATAATCCCCTTAAAATCAACAATGACTTTACTCTCGTTAAACTTATAGGATATTTTTGTTTTTATAAATATAAGACGCTAATTGTTTTTCTCATTTAGCTTTTTTTTGCTTGTCTTTGTAACACATTCACAAGAAATCCTCAAACTGTATCAGAAGACATTGTCTAGTCTGTTTAACAGGATTTAACAGTCTGTTTAATATGATTGGAGAACTAGCACTTTATTGCTACCACTGACACTACTGTCACTTTCCATCCACTATAACTGAACATAAAATACAAGTCTTTCCTTCCTGTCTCACCTGGATGTGACTGAATGTAACTGCCAGCAGTCTTGGAAATGCATATCCAGAAGACACGGTCATTATTTTCTGAGGCCAGTCCAATTGTTACTGCTGAGCTGCCCCTGTTGCCCATCTTTTAAGCATGAAATTCATATGCTGGTTTGTTGTTTCTCTATCAGTCTTTTGTTAGTTGTTCATCAGTCACAGCACCAGCTAGTAACTGCAGGTCCTAGCTCAGTAACCAGGATATTTTGTTATTCATGTTTATACACTGTCTGGCCAAAAAAGAAATCACAGTCAAATTATTGGCCTGCATCAAGCAATGAAAACATTAAAATTACTGGAACTGGGTTAAGAATTGCTCAACGCATTATTAACATCTGTTAGGATAGTGGTGAAAGCCTTAACTCGTGGAAAAAATATGGAAAGAATAATGAATAGAGATCAAGTTGCATTGTAAAAAAAAAAAACAGAAAATGGAGCCATGTTTGTTTATTAGTTAAGGTAAGAGCATTTCCACTCAATCCAAAAAGAAGTCACAGGATTAAACAACGGTGTGACCGTCAATAAGAAATTCACTTGTTAATGTGACTAATCAGGGGGAAAAGGATTCAGTTTGCTAGGGAGCATAAGGATTGAACTTTGGAGGAACAGAAAAAGGAAATCTGTTCTCATGAGTCCAGACTGATGCTATTCCAGAGTAAACGGTGCATCAGTGTAAAAGGGGAAACACCTTGAAGCGGTACAGACATCATGCATAGAGTCCACTGTGCAAGCCTGTGGAGGCAGTGTTATGATCTGGAGTTCAACTGGTCAGATGTAGGCTCCGCAATGTTATGTGGCAATAAAATTAACTCAGCTGATGACCTGCATGTTCCAGGTTATCAGGTTATCACATCAATGGAGTTTTTCTTCCCTGATGGATCAGGCATACTCCAGGGCTCAAACTATGAAACTGTGGTTCTGGGAGCATGAGGATTTATTTTCACACTTGAATTAGGCACCGCATTGCACAGCTTAATCAAAGCTATAGGGTGTCAAATGAAATGTGATTTTTCTTTACTGTGTTATGCTCAGTGTTTGTTTCAGATTTTTAAAAAATTATTTTATTCCATTATACTGTAAGATTTAGAAAAGCTTTTTTCTGCATAGTTACACTTTACAAACTTTATGACTTTGACACTGCTTAACTGTTATGCTTTTAATAAGACATGGAGACCTTCCTCCCACTTCTTTCCTGGATACACTCCTGAGCTCAGGGCCTTAAACCACACTATCAAACACACATACTGTACAGTACACAAACATGCCTGCAAATAATAACTTGTTCAGAGCACATAACTGCTGTCTTCTCCTTTTGTTTACATGTATCTTTCATAATCAACAGCATGTAACTCAGAACCAGACCCCTTTTCTCTTTTGTAAATAAATGGATGCAGCTTTTTGCCCCTACCTCCTCTTTCTCTACTGCACTATATGAATTATTTTGCTTTCACACTTTTCAGAACTAAACTATATGAATTATAAACTAAAGCATAAAATTCTTTTAACAACTCAAATCTAATGTTTCAGCAGAATTTCTTTTCGTCTGTGTTTTCTGCTCACTTAATCACAGTCATTAGTTGCAGGAACTGTCTCACTAACTGCAAAAAAACATGTATATTATTTAGATTAATTTTTAAAGGTAATATTACAACCTTAAAATGCAATTAAATTCCTGACCATCTGGGATAGATTTGATGATCTACAGTAGATGAATATTGATAGACCTTGGACCCACCTGTTGTTGCTAATGTTTAAAGTCAATGTGTCTCCATCATCAAATGGATTTCCATCATCCACTCAGCACTGAGACTGATCATTTACAGGTCATTAGCACATTCTTCCTTGTTGCATTTAACACTTGGGCTCTTCTTTTTGGCCTTGGCTCTACAGTTCATGGTCTCCTTTCAGCTTTTTGCATTATTGCTTCCACCCTTACCAGACCCAACAACACTTCAGCAAATCCCCCACTCTTCCAGGAATTTGCGATAGTCCACTGAGATCTCTTCTAGGACCGCTTATAATTTGTGTACTAATCTCAAAATTCTAGAAAACTATGAGGCTTAAACTGTCATATTTAAAATTACTAATATATTTTTTTGTGTGTGGTCTGTTGCAATTTCATAAATGTTCCAAACGAAATAGTGCTCTGACCCCGTGCGTGCAGAAATTCAAGTTTCCCTCAACTGCAGGAGATGATGCTACTTCTATGTCCTGGCCTCTGTTAAAATAGAATTTAAAGATGTTGAGCTCCTCTTGTATAAGTCACTGTTTTGTTCTTCTGAATAGTGAAGCTCTGTATATTTGTAGCTTTTTGAATTTTAACTGATATTGTTCCTAAATGTTTGTAGAAAGCTTTTAAAGAATAATAATAAATATTGACTTTTTTTTTTTTTGGTGTGTAATTAACCTTGTGAATGGTAAAATGTGATCAGCAAGACGTGTTATCCTTGCAGA
The DNA here is from genome assembly GCA_013621035.1 of Clarias magur. Lineage (NCBI taxonomy): Eukaryota > Metazoa > Chordata > Actinopteri > Siluriformes > Clariidae > Clarias > Clarias magur. The sequence continues at coordinate 2,508,109 of QNUK01000005.1, read as the reverse complement.
ACAAGTAGCCTTATGAAATGATGCAAACATGTAGTGAGTTTACATGCAGCAAGCACTTTATTAGAAATGCTCATTCTAATCCTGAGGAGGGCTTCCTGTCTTTCAATTTCACAAGCTGCCTGAAACATTACTTTGAAGATCTGGTTCATTTTGACATCCTTACATCATGCGATTCCTTCACATCTTTCAGGTGAATTTTTTAGGTGGCGAATCTCCCATTTTGCAAAATCCCAAATGTCTGGTCTGGGATGACTTTCCTGACTGCCAAGGCCACTGTAGAATATTGAATTTATCTTCATTGAAACCAGTCTGAAATGGCTATTGCTTTGTGACAAGATGCATTATCATGCTGTAAGTAACCATTAACAGATTGGCAAATTGAGGCCTTGAAGGGATGATCCATGGTCGGCACCAACACTCAAATAGCCTCTGGCCTTCAAACGATGATTGATTAGTTAATGGGAGCTAAATGTGCCAAGTAAACATTTCCCACACACCATTACACACCTCCATCAGTATGGACTGAGGGTACAAGGCAGATCATGTCCATGGACTTCATATTTTAACCCCATCACCACTATGCCTTATCAGAAATCTGGATTTTTCAGACCCGGCCATATTTCCAGGCTTCAACCTTCCAGTTTTGGAGAGTCTATTCCCACTACAACCACTGCTGTGTCCCCATGGCTGACAGAATTGGAACTTGTCAGCCAAGGGGAACACAGTGTTCTGCTGTTTGTAGCACATTCTCCTCAAGGTTTACCGTATTATGCATTCTAAGATGCTATTCTGCTGACCACCACAAGGCTTTCCATCCGCGCATTGGATGCATTTTATTATTGCATAATTTTGAGTAAATACTAGAAATACTTGCACCATCCTGTCTAGTACCAACACGCATACCATAGTTAAAAAATCACCGAACCCCCATGCTCTGCCCATTGTGATGGTTGATACGAAGATTAACTGAAACTGCCAGCCATGCAGGGCGCATGTTGTACTGAATTCATCATATAGAAAGGTGTTCTTCAGGATGATGTGAAACTGAGCGCCAGTATTTACTGTGTCAGTATTTTGTTGATCCACTTTTTGCTTTAATTACAGCCTTTACTCTGTTGGTGTATGTTGGTATTACCTTTGCACATCTAGCAATATTTGTCCACTCTTCTTCGCAGAACTGCTCAAATTTATTTAAATTTGATGGTGACCATTTGTGAACTGCAGTCTTTAAGTCATTCCACAGATTTTCAGTGGGGTTTAAGTAGGCCACGCAAGGACAGTCACCATATTTCCTTCAACCACTGGATCTTCAAATTTGCTGTAGATCATTATCATGTAGGAATGATTAACAACCGTCTGGCAGAGGGCAGGACATTTTCAAGAATTTGACAGTATTTAGCCCCATCCATTTCCTCCTATCCAGACAGGTGCTCCAGTCCCTGCTGCAGAGAAACACCCCAATAACAGGAAATTACCACTTCTATGCTTTGCTGTAGGAATGATGATGTTTAGATGGTGCATGGTATTGGATTTCTGAATGGGCATATCATTTGGTGGTGTAGCGAAAATACTTAAATTTTTAGTCTTATGTGGCCTTAGATTCTTCAAGCAGCATTTTTGCAAAGCTTTTTTTTTTTTTTTTTGCATCCCTCCCATACAAGCTACATTTGTGTATCGTTGCTGTATGCACACAATGATAATCATAAATTTTGGAAACTGCTTCAGAGTGGCTGTAGGCCTATTGATAGCCTCTCTGAACAGGTTCGGCCGGCTACTTCATCCAGTTTGGGGTGACGTCCTGATTCAGGGTCTGTGTTGTACTAAATACCTTAAACTTCTTAATAATAGACTTCACTGTGCTTCTAGGTAGTAGTAAAGCATTTTACTACTTTTTTTTTTTTTTTTTTGTACCAATCTCCTGACTTGTGACTGTGCAGAAATCTTTTGACAGTGCCTTGCCATCCATAGTTTCATAGATTGTTTGCTTTAAATAAAAATGAAAAAAAAAAAAAAAACTGTCATGTTGCCACTCAGATGTTAAAAGTTGCACTGAGTAAATATAGCTGGGTAAAAAAACTTCTTCACTTCAGCCTGCAAAATAACAGTGTGAGAATAATTTTAAAGGGTGATTCTTTTCTCTACACTCTTTAAAACCTGGAGCATTAATACATAATTGTATTATTGTGCTTCAGCAACAGGTACAGTGATTTTATGGCTTTGAACATGGCACAGCTGATCACTGTATGTTTCATAAATGTTAAATCAGGTTTCAGCACCTGGATAGATGAGCGTACAGTTTATTCTACAGTATAGTTAACTGAATGGGAGATATTCGGTTATAGTTTATTATTTTATCAATAAAAAATATATATATTTGTGTCTATTCCCTATAAGACAAAGTTTAACAGTACAGTACAGACTGTCTTGATTCACAAGAGAAAAAAAGGGTGGGGGAAACGAGAGTTTATGCAGTTTTATTCTTTTGTTGTCTTCAGAAGTATGTTTTTGTTATCTTAAGAAAAAAAACATACTTTTGTTTACTCTCTCATTACCCATACAGTGCACACAAAATCACATGGGATAGACATTCGTTGTGGCTGTCTTTAAATGATTGTGGAGTCTTTGCTCTGTCCAACTAAAATGAGGAGGTAATTGCAGGAGTGAACTTGGAACTACTTGGAGCTTTGTAATCTGTTTGCTGAGACTAGTTTGGTATTACATTATGAATGGACTCCTGATTGAATATAACCTTGCAGACTTGCACCACCTGCACCTGCCCCAGTCCTGATTAGTTATTCCTTCCCGCTCGGTGTTATTTTGATGTTTTTCTGAAATGTTCCTGAGAGACAGGCAACAATTCATTGGTATTCATCTGCGAAGGCATTCCCCAGGGGTCTGTTCTTGGGCTTCTCTTCTTTACAAGGCACGCAATTTGCTGTTTTTGCCCTCATTTTTAACTGTTTGGCTGATTGAATTCATGGTATTGCAGTGCTCAGGGCATGACACATTTCACATGACTTTTGTAGCATAGCTGTGAAGCATCTTACATTGCCTTATGTGTACATTTGATTTATTTTCAAGTGTTTTCCTGCTGTCGAGTTAGCTTCACTCATTTTCATGATAGTCCAACTTTATTTTGATAATTCTCCATGGTTGTATTGTAATCTTTTTTTAATGTATTACATATTAATTTACTGTGAAATTTGTTCCCTGAATACAGAGGTGTACAAGTAATGAAAATGCTGAAAGTAAACTGATCACAGATCTGGTTACAACAGATTTATTTAATCTTCTCATGGCCATGGTGATGCAGTCCTGATGTTCTTGTACTCTGCATGGTCATGACATTAGTATTATTATTTGTTATTGTTGTTTCTAAAGTTATATAAATGTGTTTTACTAGATATAAGGATAAGAACAAGAAATGTAAATAGAGAAAGAATAAAAAATTGATAAGCTCATACTGTACATTACAGAGGAAGAAATAACAGTAGACTGAGAACATTATATATTATGCATTTAACCAAATAATGCATTCAAGGTGACTGCATGAAATTACCATCAATCTTTTTTATCTTTATAGGAAACCAAAGATTTTTTTTTTCTTCCCCATTGTAATTATGTTTGCCCTGCCTCTTCATTACATCGGTGGTGAAGCTTCTCCGCTCACCACCGACCTCCAGCTTTTCAATTTCCTCACTGTGTCCTGACCTGAACATGTGCTTTGTTCTATTTGTATGCTTTTCATTAGTGCAATGCAACACTGTAATTACCACATAGGTAGACCTGGATTTAGATCCGCTCTTCCCTTTCCCTGCTGAGGATAGAGAACCTGTTGAGAACCTGTGTACCTGTATGTATAACTCTTGACTTATAAGGGTTTTATTACCTGTACTAAGTGCTTACTATATTTTTCCTCATCTGCAGTGTTTAAGTTGAATTAAGTGTGGAAGATGAGCACTTCTCTGGAACACTTGAAAAATGATGAAACTGCTAACGGAAAATTGTCACATGTGCAGATCATCATTGGCTAATTTAGTCTGCTCCGGCAGCTCCTTAATCTGTCTTCATCTCAAAGGATTGCTCTGCCTGCATCCTTTTTGTCAATATACTGTAGAGAAGCATTTGAAAAACCAGCGTATGTCTAAATGAACTAACCAAACAATGTCTTTCCAAATACAATTGACATCTCTTACTGTATAATTGTTTGCTTAGCCCATGGTGGCATTCTTGTCCTATAGTCAAATAAGATTTCTCCTGTTGCAGTGATCCCCAGATCTGGTACTGCAGAGATCACTTCCAGCCCTTATTCCACCTACCTGCTCCAGAAAATCCGTCTACATGATTAGTTAGAACAGTTTACCTGGATTAGTGATGGAAAGTGAACTCTGGGCTTATAGCAAGACACAAGGCTGGTGATCACTGCTCGGATGTTCTCGTACATCAAAATGCCTTGTCTCACTTTGATTCTCAACATGTATAAATGCCAAGTAAATATTTCTTTGGTTTTGTGTTGTAGCTCCGTGTCTGATGTTTTCAATTGAAGACCATAAAGAAGCTACTTGTGTAAGTCATTCTTCTAATATACATTTATTTTTTAAAAAGGACATCATTTTAATCACTTTACCATTATTGATTTTAACAGTATCCAGGTAGATGGTTAATGATGGCGATTTTAATTTAGCCAGAAGACCAAAAAAGTGAAGTCCAAAATCATCATAAATAACAGAATTGAACTTAAATGTTTGAGAGAGTTAATAGTGATTTTATTATTTTGTATATCCATGGTTATTCTCTTCTCCTAATAAGGTTTATAAGAAATCTCGGAAAGTCTAAATGATGTTTCAATTTACCATTTCCATGTCAAATTTAGCACAATCCAGGCTAAAGCATCATGACCCTTCAGCTAGTACACATGCAATCACACTCCACTTAATTATGGGAGAAAGTAAAGACCTGATCAACATCTTGAACAAATGATGAGGCAGCTGTTTTTCTACTTCAATCTACTTAACCCAGGCTTTGTGAAGTTCTCACAAAGCGTTCAGTGTGATAGTGAATGAGACACCGAATTAACATACCGTATATTAATACATTTATTTAAAATGGACCATTGAGGGAGCACCTTGGATTTGTTGAAACAAAAAGTAAGAAAGTTGTTTCTGAATGTTTCGGCTCAGAGCTACAGTGTTCTCATGTCATATGTTAAAAATGCGATTCAGGCCCACATTTGCTCCCATAATTAAGTGGAACTTGACTCCATGTGTTCTAGCCAGAATGTTTTGATGATTTAGGCCGCATTTCGCCGCATTTGACACAGAAGTGGGAAATTAAAAATAATGAATTAAGTCATTTTGACCTCCAGGCTTTTAGCTAAAAATTAAAAAAAAGTGTGTGTGGAGGGAGGGACAGATGTTTCCCTTGAAAGCTTGTGTTTTTTAAAACGAAGAGTGAAAATGATTGGAAGTTTAAAAAAAAAAAAAAAAGACAAATCTGATGGTTTATCCACTACTGTTTTGAATGTTGAGTAATTTGAAGCAAATGGCATTCTATTATTTAAGTGAGAGGAGTCAAGCAGTGCTATGTTGCTGATATGAAGTTATGCTTTGAGCTCAAGTTTGAGGATTCGTTGATGTTCCAGGTAGGAATTCCAAGCTAAGGAGGTGTTTTATTTATAGCGTTACAGTGAATACTGAAGTATGAACATTTTCTATGGCCTAGACAAATGCTCTGCCTGCTTGATTTTAGAGAGCTGGTGGAGGGAGATGAAGAGCAGGAGACAGCAGGCAGAAAATGATTAAGAATGGAGCAGAATGTGGGTATAAATCTATAAGCCTATACTTTACAGAAGAACAACTAACAATAGACTAAGGACTATTTGGAGTGATTGCAGGCTTCACATAATTTTTAAGTTTACAGAAGTATAATGAAGGGTAATTTTGCTTGCACTGCCTCTGATTTCCTTGCGGTGCATCGTCAGAATTGATCTCTGAAAATATACATGATAGATGTTAACCGTGACAGTTATTCATACTTTACTGTAGTTTGCTAATGGTATTTCAAGAGCTCTTGTTCTTTACTTCATAACTGACTTCTTAGCTTATTACCTATTCTAGAGTTATTGAATTAAGAGTTTAGCCAGTGCTTAGGCAAGATAGAGAGCAATACTGGTCTACAGAACTGACCCCAGATTCCAGATCTTGATCAATATCTCTCTTGTGGAGACATGGCACATTCATCCACCATTTATCCAGTGTTGCTTGTAATGTTATAAGGCTGTAAAATTATCAGGCCAACCTGCTCTGAAATCCCTAGGAATTTTATCAAGAAGAACTGATTTCTGAGGGATACATAATATAATATAAAAGAAAGCATAAGAAAAACAATGTTAACCTAACAGTGTGTAACTCTTGAAGTGAATTACAGTGCTGACGAATTGCAGTTGTTAGACCAAGTTAAACAATACCATTAGTGAACATGAAGACCGGAGATATGATTTCATGAAATAGCACATTTACAACCATGACTATCAGACATCTTTTAACTTAAGGTTAGCTAGTTTGTTTATGTAGAAAACTAACTGTAAAAGTATGAATGGTGTGGAGGCCACTAAAAGTCTGTTTTTAAATTATTGTATTAATAGATGTTAAATTATTAATATTAGTCAGTGTCTCATTCACTATCACATTGAACACTTGATGAGACCTTCACAAGGCCTGGGTTAAGTAGACTGAAGAAGAAAAGCAGCTGCCTCATCATATGTTAAAGATGCTATTCAGGTCTTCATTTTCTCCTCCATAATTAAGTGGAGTGTGATTGCATGTGTACTAGCGGGAGAGTTATGATGCTTTAGCCCGGATTTTGCTGAATGTGACATGGAAATGGTCAATTAAAACATCATTTGGACTTCCAGGCTTTCTAGCTGCAGAAATTGAGGGAAACGGATAGCTCAGTATATTATCTGATGTATATTATCAGTCTGCTTGTTTTAAAGATATGTTCTTTAAAACTGATTGTTTTAAAACAAGTGGTCTATAGTAAAATAAGATCTGGCAACCTCAAGGTATACATTCATGTCATTTTAATAATGTGAATAGGGCCCCCCCAAAATAATAAGTTAAATAATAAATGCTTACTTGCATAGCTTTGGAACTGCCGTCAAGCAGTTCAACTCTGAATATGGCACTATTAACATTTGAGACCTGTGCAGAAATCAAGTTCACCTATTTCCTGAAGCCTGACCACTAATTGATGCTAATTAATGTTAATTATAATTTTTCAACATATGATTGGTTTAGGTTTTTCTGAAAGCTGTCATCATGTGACACCAGGCCACATTATAGCGGCGTAAATGGTCTCCCTGCTTATAATAGAATGAAAGGGGAATTTGTAAAAAACTGTACATTCATAATTTACCTTCACACTCCCAGTGCACACAGATTAAGCTTACTGCAACATTCTGGGTAAGATTTTACCTAGGCCAGTTTTTCTTCACTGAGAAACCTTATCTGCAACCTTCAGCTTGTCATAAACCTTCTTACACAACTGGTAATTGAAATGCTGTCAGTTTGGTGAGAAGTGAACAAAGTGTGTAAGGTGCGTGATCCTTTTGCATATATGAATGTAAGTATGTGTGTATGTTTGCATACATGCATACTGTACATGCAAGCACATGTTCGTGTACACACAGTCAGAAGTATTGATAGAAGTTTGGATTTATTTTCTACATTCTAGAACAGCACTGCATTTTCGAATACTGTTGAATAACACGTATAACATTAGGGTAATTAAGTAGCAATAACAACAATCAGTTGTTATTTTAAGACACAGAGGACAGCCTTTATGAAATAGTTCTTTCAAGAACAATATTGCCAAGTGCATTTGCAAAAACTTTTAAGAACCATGATGAAACATCTCTCTCATGAAGAACATCTCAGTAAAGCAAGACCAAATCACTTCTCCTGCATAGAGTTAATTTAAAGTTACTAGCCACAAGCGTCACCAATTAACAGCACCTCAGATTAGAGAAATTATGAAGGCTTTACAGAGCATGAGTAGCAGAAATATATGTTAATATCAACTGTTCAAATGTGATTGTTGCATATTTTGAATGAATTTAGCATTGGTTTACAGTGTAGTGAGAAATATTAAATTAGGAAAGACCATGTAGGTGTTTGTGTGTGTGTGTGTGTGTGTACAGTATATAGATGGATAAAGTAGTACAAATATAAAATGTGTAATCCCATAGTACTATTCAATTGAGAAATCAAAGCAGCTAAGATGTTGCTCTGTTGCTTTTAATATTGCATATAATATTGCTCTTAATATTGGTAGGCTTATACTATTTAACTATAAATATAAATTAAAAACTCATTAAAATGTATTGTACATTAGTTTGTTGAATAACTCTTTTTGCCGTTGTGAATAAGTAAATATGAAGTAATGTGTGTTGTGCAAGTAGTTTCTAACATTCACTGCCACTACTTGTTATTGTTTACTTCTCAAATGGCTCCGTGGTGGACCTGAAGCATCTGGCAGAAGGCAGAAGGTCAAGCAGTTGGTGTCCAGGGTGGGTTGGGTTTTTTAGTATGTTGTATGAACTGAGAGCTGAATAGTTTCTTCAGGGAGGGTAGTCAGCAGCCAATCCATCACCATTTTGTTTAGATATCAAATTACATAAAACCTGGATAATTTAAACCAGAATGAGTGTTAGATTAAAGCTAATGTTATCTAGTTGCTACAGTTGAGCTTACAAAGATACAGTACACATTTTGGTTGGGAGAAATTCTTCTGTAGAAGAAAAACAGTGCTATTTCAGTTCATTTTCTAAAAATGATTTCCCCCAATTTTTTCTCTATTCTCCAGTTCACTACCCGATTTCTCAGCTGTCCAGCACTTTTTCACTATTATGTTTGTTTCTATTTTGATAAAAAGGTACTTCATTTCTGCATGTCACATTGGATTTTCAGTTTCCTTAGCTTTGCCCCTCGAAGCCAAGTAGAAAAGTCCTTGGCACGCGAGCTCTTGCTGTTCAAAGAAGCCTATTTCAGCTGGCCCAAATTGATTAGTTCCACTCGTTGGGAACTGATCTGAAAAATATTTTACTTGGCTAATTTGTTGAAAATTCTTCACCAATAATTGTTCAGAGAGTGCAAAGTGGTTTATAATGGTGTTTCAAATGGTCACATTGTCCTCCATGGGTGCTGAGACCGGTTCCCCTGAGGAGCAGCTTTGAGGAGCTTTAGCCATTCTTGGACTAATGAAAGTATATCTGAGGGGCCCCTCTTGCTTCCCTACAATAAAGCTGTTTTAAGCAAAGTGTCATAACTATGATGGAGGGTACCATGTAGAGGAGATATTTAATGGCCTTTATCGTTCAGCTTGTCGACCAGGAACTCGACTGCTGCCACGTCTCGCCCTGTGACCAACATCCCATTTTTACATTTACATTTGTCTGCTTACTGAAGAGTTTGCCAGGTTTGTGATTTGTAGTGTGAACCTGGCTGGCACAAAGTGAAGCTGTCAAGGTTTATTTTCTCCCCCTTTTTTCATTCATATGCTATAAGGCACGTCTTTCCATGTATATCAAAACATTATGGTTTCCTTGCATACATTTTGTGTAATCATATATCAGAAATAAATGTTCTCTTTTCTTTTTTGTTTCCTTTTTTTTTTTTTGCTTAATTTTACAGCCTGGTTATTCTTCTACCCTTGTAATATACTATAATTTTATTATTAAAATCAAATAGATTATTATCAAATAGATGGATATTCATTGGGTTAGAATCAAATGTGCAGATATTCTTCAGATGTACTAATTCAGTTATACACCTAGACACATGCTTTGAATAATTATTACTATTAATTATTTAGCTATAATACTATTGATTATTTTGCACTCACTCTGTTTCACAGCTAAAGATAATTTATTTGCAGTTAAACAATACGTAATGATACACTCCGGTCATGTTTCAGTTCATTTCATGATACTGGCTTTACAATTCAATTCATTTTGATTTTGTCGTGAACAGTGCAAAACTATGTGCATGTTTGTCCATATAAAATGAAATAGGATAAATGTAATCTTTGTAACAAAATGTACAAAGGATATAGCTCAACCTATCTTTGTATACATTCTCCCCTAAATTTGATTGAATAAGTAAATGTCTCTGACCTGGGGGAAATTGTCAATTGAAACACAATGAACTCTACAGCATGCATCATTTTAAACAGAAACAGAGCTTCAGTACTGGCTGAAATGCACAAATTTCTTATCCAATTTCTCAGCCATTGGAGGTTTTAGTAATATGAAGCTGGTGTCATTCTGACATCTACTCAGGAGCTTTTAAATGTTATGTTATGTTATTGCAGTATATATTTGTCAGCCCTTGAGATCCAGAGGCATACAGGTCACTTCCCAAGTGCAAGCTTTTAATGAAATAATGTGAGAATGTGTCTGTCCTCTTTGCTCTTTATATGTTTTAAATCGGTTTAGAGTGGGACCTTTTGATGTTCTAATAGTGCAATTGCATAAGATGCACGAGTTAAATTATGCTGATTTCCACCTCGTGACTCGAACATTTCCGCAAAGCATAGTCACATTTTGGCATCGCAGTGCATCATTTCACCCCATGTCACACTGATGGAGACCAGGAAGTCCCACTGCGTCCAAAAAAGGATTGTGGGAACAGGGTCAAAATAGAAAAATTTGCATTTATCAAGTTCATCATACTTCCTAAAAATTTCACGTTGTTACAAGTTTCCTATCACATACATGATCACTTGCTCACCATGTGCTATGAGATCGAACCGATTTATTTCCATGTCTGATCAGATCACACCTACCAGCTGCTTCTCACACGCTTACTACAGTATGTTGTCATTGCGTCTGGCAGGGTGGTAAAAAAAAAACAAAAAAAAAAACATAATACGCACAGTGCTTTTCATCACAAAATTATTGTTTGGAATCGGATCTAGTACTTATACTAAATTCTCTGAACGTGACCTAGACATGCTGATAACCTCCTGCATGCCCACCATAAACTAGTAAGCACTAGAAAAACACAATATATAACTTGATGCAGTCTTCTACAATATATCATAGGCCTACCATGATCTTAGCCCAAGCATGATGTTCTCGTGAGAACTCCATTGACGGCAACAATGACATGATGTCCCAATGGGAACTCCTCTTCCTGCATCTTGCATTGACCTCGTCTTTGTCAGGGTTTTCTTTAAACATGAAAAAATGTCCAAGGGAGACAGTAATACAGTGGAACCTCTGCATATGAATTTAATTTGTGCTGGAGGCGAAGGCAATACAGATTTTCCCATAAGAAATAATGTAAATGCAGATAATCGGTTCCAGCTACCAAAAAATATTACCCAAAATAATGTGAGAAAAATCACGTAGCTTTTGAGCGCATGCCATAGGCAACGATGGTTCGAAACCGCTTTTGTTGACTGAAAAAAAAATTTGTAAACTCCGTTTGCTTGGCTTTCCACTAATGTAAATGTACACGCAACATCTCGGTTCGTTCGTTCATTCATTCATATGCCAAAAATGCTTTGTATGCTGATGCTAATTTTCTATTCTTAAGGCAAAAACACATGCCAAGGTTCCACTGTACATCCTTACTGGTTTCTACTGAATTCTTGCCAGGTTGTACAACCATCCAATAGAAATCATTCAGTCACAATACAACATACAGTATTTTATGTTTTAAGTTATTTGTACAAGATATAAGAAAAAAAAAATTGCACCTTTAAATAATCCAGAATTATTTTTAGTCCATTTGAAGGTGAATTGTCTTTTTTTTTTTTTGTCCTTGTATCTCTCTCTGCTGATTGAACGTGAATTGAATTTTAAAAACAGCTGTGAAGAAGAGTCGCTGCTCAAGGTTACACAGTGTATTTAACATCAGAGTTGAAATGGATGAGTTCATGAAATTAGGTTTAAACGTGTCAGACGTAATTAGTCAAGCATCAGAAACAAGACAAGGAGACATAACCCAGAGTTGGCTTGAGCCTCCCAGATTATTAGACACTCAAAGTCTCACTTCAAACACGTCAATGCTGAGGCTGTGGCGGCCATGGCAAGTCCTACATCTCATCATAAAAAATAAGAGTTTTGAAGTGTCACACAATCGCTTGATTGGATTTCACTGGTTAATTCCGCTCCGAATCATACATCGATACCTCGCACATCCTCACAGGTTTTGCTCTCCCACAGATGCTGTGTACTGTTTACTGAAATTGTCTTCTTCCAGGTTTTCTTCACTTCACTGCCTCCTTCTTGCTTGCTATCCGACTTCCCTTCTGATCATGCCTCGTTGAGTTGTCTTGCGTGAGATGATTGCAGGAAATGATGTAGGTGGATTATCGACCTCGAAGCTGCTTAGTTGTAGTGTTAATTAATTGTGAAAACTTTTCTAAAGCGAGCCATGTGATTGGGCTCAATGTTTCAATAAGCTCTCTAAGAAGAATTTGAGCAGAGAGAAGATTGTAGGGGAAAAAAGGTGAACGGGCTGCAGCTGAACTTCCAAATTACTTAAAGCTATCCAAGTTAGCCTCATATTAAGCTGTAATCAAATTTGAATATCCTCTATGGATCACTGCGTTATTGTCTCTGTTGATACAGCCTTTGCTTGTTTTTTCACATAATTTTGTTTAAGAATTTTGTGTGTAACAGAAACGATGTGTTCTGCAAATGGAATTAGACCTGAATAAAAATTTGTTCATTCATTTTCAATACGTCCTATATCCTAGTCAGGGTCACAATGGATGCAGCACCTACCCCAGAAACACCCTAGAGAAAAGCCAGGTCATCACATGGCACCTTGCCCACACAAGTTCACACCCACAATGGCCCAATAAGAATAGCTTGAGGAAACAAGAGATCCCAGAGGAAACACGCATACAGAAAGATCATGCTCAGACTGTAACCCGAGCTCGGGAGACCCTGGAGCTGTGAGGCAGCAATGATGCCAACTACCCTACTGTGCCTTACTTAAATTAAGAAAGGAGTACAAGAGGGGGAAAAAATCTGTTCCTCTCATCCGATACTGTCGTTTACTTTGTGTGGAGAGCCTGCGATTGATGGGCACTCGCAGAGAAAATGATACAGATTGAGCACGGCAGTGAAATGAAACCACTCAAGGGAACACTCGCTTATTTCGATATGCAGTCTAGTCTTGGTGTAGGCTTGTCAAGTCTAGACGTTTGATGTTACTTGGATTTTTCAGATTTTTTATTTTTTTAACGTTTACTTCTCTTAAATTATATCCTCTGCTCAGTAGAACTGTGTGTTACTGCGGGACAGACAAGTTAACACTCTGATTTTCTTTCCGCAGTGTCTGAGAGGCTAACACAGTGATGAAGACTCCCGGGAGTTAGCTGGGAGTAAGAGAATCCTCTTGTTGTGGGGGGAAACATGCACTTAAAACTAGACAGACCCCATGACACCTGGACTCAATTTAAAATTAACACTGAAATATACTTTTTTTTTTATACCTTTACACATGCTTTCCTGTTTTGGGAACAGAATTTGTACATAGATTTTGAACGATAAAATCTATTTTTAAAGTTCTCTGTTGTGTCCCAGTAAATTATGATTTTTTTTTTTTTTTTGTAATACATGTAACTATTATTGTATATCTTTACATTGTACAGTACATTTACATGAGGTATTGATTTTGTGTGTATTTGACCATAAAACTAAATCAGGATCAACATGCTCTTTAGAACAATAAAAAGTACTTGATATACTCATGTGATGGGCTCTTCTTTATAGTTTAATTGTGCTTTAGCATAATTGTGCAAATTAAGAGAGACAAAGAATATACAGATATTAGCCAGCTATCTGAATCTAGCATTTCTTTCTGCTTGCACACTATAACAATCCTAAAAAGGCATAACCCGGAGAATGTTTTTCTCCATCTGAATCTTAGCACGCAAAGCTCTTTGCCTGTTTTATTTATTAATTTATTTTTTTACTTTTTGTATTGTAAGACCATTGGCCTTTTCCACTACATGCACTTATGTTCCCTCTGTGCAGAAAGGATTAACAGACTTTATATTCACCCTGTATGATACACAAGATATAACCGTATTACTTCATATTCTAAGTAAAGAACAAAAAGAAATATGGTTTTGAGCCAGCTGAAGATTCAGAACTTTGAGTATAAGAAAAGTATTTGGATTCTCCCTGAATGTTTTTGAGTTCTTCGTCTGTTGATCCTGTATGATGAAGAATCATATTTTTTGCTTGATAGATCACATCTGTAAAAGGTTAAAGGCAAAACATGGCTTTGGACATGCATTTAGGTAAGCATCTAAAAACAACAAGCAAGCGTAAGGAATCTAACATAAAACTTGACGTGTTTGCTTTGGGGCACATGGTACAGTGCTGACTGTAGACCCTGAAAAGCTTGACCTGTGCTTTTAATTTCGATGTCTTATTAAAGCCAGATGGCAGGCCTTGAAATACAGATGGAAATAAGGAGAGAAAACTACTTAAGTTAGCTCATCTCTTTAAATTCTTTACTATTTAAATAGCTGTAGTCTTTTAACTTTGTAACAACAACATTGTGTAAGTATTGGTCATGGTTCTTTTTTTTTTGCATTTAGGGGTGAGAATGATTTCGAGCTGCATTGCATTGCAGGGTTATTACACCTACCTCGGATCTTTACACTCTAGCCATTGTATCCATATGCAGTATATTTTTCCATATATCCATATATATTTCCTGACTGACGGCCATCATGTACAATGTGCTATATCCTCTACGCCATCCATCCATCATCTGTACCGCTTATCCTGAACTTGGGGCACACGACAACGTACACCCTGGATAAGGTGCCAACCTATCATACAGTACAGTAAGTCTTTGGACTCTATGAGGAAACCGGAGAATCCAGAGGAAACCTACTATCCATAGGGAGAAAATGCAGACTCCAGGCGCGCACACAGACTCAAGGCAAGAGTGAACCCTGGACTTTAGAGTTGTGAGGTGACCGTGAAAATCACTAAGCCACAGTCCATCAATGAAGCAAGCAAAGTTGAGCAGAGCTTATTCCTAACACAGCAGCAAGATGCAGTAATGGGTGTTGCCTTTAGAATGTGTCACACCAACAGCAGTTTTTGCTGAGGAATTTAAACATTATGTACGTTTGCAGTCCACATTTATATTTTATAATTGTTCCAGCAAACAATAAGTCACTCATGTCACTTGTAGTTTTCCTCATGTACAGTAGTTGAAACGTGTTTTTTGTTTTGCATTGCAGGGTTTTGCATTATTTTGCATTGCAAGGTTATTATATGAGAGTATTAGTATGTATTTTGATCCTGTATTAACCTAAATATATAGCTTAAAGCTATATTGTATGATTTAGAATTTGGTTTAGCTTCATTGGTGCATGCTAACAACTAAACTGACCAGAAAAAAAAAGAAGAAGAAAAACTCTAGTAGTTAATTATATTGCTTTAGTATAGGTGTAATGTATTGTATGTATTATATACAATGTCGTGTATATTAAATGTATGTATAATCTAGGTATAGTTTAGGTATAATATACAGTATGTACCTGGTAGCTATAGACTGTGGCTTCACACCTCTGGGGTCAAGTGTTTGATTCCCACTGCATGTCTATTTTCTGGTTTCCTCCCACATTCCAAAGATTAAGATTTAATTGGCATTACCCTGTACATGATAAGTGGTATAGAGAGTAAGGGAGAGTATGTGATTAATGTAGCTATGGTGCAGATTTTGTGTGTAAATAATGCAGCTATAGAGCAGGTTTAATGTATGTATAATGTAACAGTTTCCAGTATTTAAAAATATAGACATTGGGTAGGTTATATATAGTAACCTGTCTAGAAATGTACAATAGGTATAATATAGCCTGGACTGTGAGGGGAACTGAAGCACCTGAAAAAAACCCACCAAGCACAGGGAGAAAATGCACACAGACTGTGAGACTCGATTTAAACCCCCAGCCCTAGTGATGCAAGGCAACAGTGCTTACCACTATTCAATACTATTCGGTTTAATTTATATGCCATTTTTAACAATGGTCATTGATGCAAAGCAGCTTTAAAGAAACTAAACTTCCGTACCATCAGTATAATGGTGGTTTAAACGTAAATGTATGGTTATGTAGGGAAAGTGTAAGAGTGCAAACCCCCAAGGAGGGTAAGTCCTGAAGGTAATTGCTGAAATGGCTGGCTGTTCACAAAGTGCCATATTTGAAGCATATTCATGGAAAGTTACCTGGATTGGAAAAGTGTGGCATGAAAAGTGCACAAACAACAGGAATGACTGTAGCCTTAAGAAGATTCAAGAACTTGGGAGATCTTTACAAAGAGGCTGGAGTCAGTGTATCAAGAGCCACCACGCACGGACATCTTCAGGAAATCGGCCACAACTTTTTTTAACGTCAAAGAAAGATGAAAGAAATATGAGAAAATATGTAAGAGTTGAGGTTGAAACTAGTAATGTAAAATGGCCAAGCAGGTCAGAGGCTTCCTCAGTTTGCAAATCTTTCACATTATAGAGTACTCTTAATTTCCCTTCTACTTTCGATGCTTGTACCATTTCAATTTCCTTTCATTTTTTTCAGACACTTTTCTCTCCTCCTGCTTCAAGATGTGCTTTACTTTGACTACTGCCTGCATTTCAGCTTCGCTTTTTTTAATTACCAAACCTACTGTTTTACTATGCATCTGTCTTGCTTACCCTTTTGTCTACTGACAATGTCCTGTACTAGTCATCCACAGCAGGGACAGAAATGACAGAGTTGAGCTCATGGTTTGCCAGGTACCTTAGACAGATAAGAGATTAGGCTAAAATCAAAATCATTTGGGTGCACACATGAACACAGAGAGAAAGAACTCACTTTTAACATGTCATGCCAACACAACATACCTCCGTCTCATCCTTAATGTAATCTGTTTCGCACAGCAGGAGTGGGGCTGTCGCGCAGCATTGAGACAGGGCTTACATAATGACCAAGTTCACTGTATAGTGTCAGGTTGGATTATGGATTTGTTTGAATTCCTTTTTGTTAGTTAGATCTATGCTTTTTTAACCAGGGTTTCGCTTAGGCAAACCACTTATTACATGTTTATGGGAGGTGAGAGAAAATGGACAAAGACAGTAACCCACAATCAAACTGGAGACCATTTAGAAAATGACATTTTTACATATCCTATGGAGAAACTAAGTACAAATGCATTTTATATACAGGGTGGGCCATTTATATGGATACACCTTAATAAAATGGGAATGGTTGGTGATATTAACGTCCTATTTGTGGCACATTAGTATATGTGAGGGGACAAACTTTTCAAGATGGATGGTGACCATGGTAGCCATTTGGAAGTCGGCCATCTTGGATCCAACTTTTGTTTTTTCAATAGGAAGAGGGTCATGTGACACATCAAACGTATTGGGAATTTCACAAGAAAAACAATGGTGTGCTTGGTTTTAACGTAACTTTATTCTTTTCATATAAAATGTGTTCAATGTGCTGCCCATTGTGATGGATTGTCAATGCAACCCTCTTCTCCCACTCTTCATACACTGATACACCATACACCGCAGGAGAAATGCCAGCACAGGCTTCCAGTATCTTCACACCATAGACCCCAAAGATAAAATAAAATATCACCAACCATTCCCATTTTATTAAGGTGTATCCATATAAATGGTCCACCCTGTATAAAACGCACAGACATGGGGTGCAATATTTTTTTAAGCTTGTACACAGGTTCCCAGTGCATCTAGTTGACATCAAGTGGTTTGCATCAAAACAGGGATCTCACAGGATTCACTAAAACAATGCATAATTGGGCTATTTGTACTCAGTAAGCATTAAGTTATGAAGCATGCAGGATAAAAAAAAATTCTTGGATATTGCATTTGCAGATTTTATTTCTGATATGTCTATTTTTAGTTCACCCTGGGGCATATTTAATTATTAAATATTCATTATATTTGAATAAACTTGATAAATTCTCCAAACTGTTTTGTATGATGTTGGGACAAAAACTGGGTGGACAGTAATGCCCTTGTATGGTCCTTCAATGCATGAAACCTAAAGATATAATTAAAAGAGCAAGTTCAATCAAGCATTTTCGATAACTTGCAATGAGTCTGTTAGAGAGCTGTGGAGGAATTTTGGCCCACTCATCTTTGCAGAATTGTTGTAATTCAGCCACTTTGGAGGGTTTTCGAGCATGAGCCGCCTTTTTAAGGTCTTGCCACAGCATCAGAATTGGATTCAGGTCAGGACTTTGACTAGGCCACTCAAGTCTTCATTTTTTTTTTCTTCAGCCATTCAGAAGTGGACTTGCTGGTGTGCTTTGGATCATTGTCCTGCTGCAGAACCCAAGTTCGCTTCAGCTTGAGGTCACAAACAGATGGCCAGACATTCTCCTTCAGTATATTTTGGTGCACGGCAGAATTGATGGTTCCATTTATCACAGTAAGTCTTCCAGGTCCTGAAGCAGCAAAACAACCGCAGACCATCACACTACCACCACCATATTTTACTGGTGGTATGATGTTCTTTTTCTGTAATGCGGTGTTACTTTTACGCAACACATAATGGGACACACACCTTCCAAAAAGTTTAACTTTTGTCTTGTCAATCCAGAGTACTTTCCCAGAAGTCTTGGGGATCATCAAGATGTTTTCTGGCAAAATTGAGACAAGCCTTTATGTTCTTTTTAGTCAGCAGTGTTTTTGTCTTGGATCTCTGCCATGTAAACCATTTTTGCCTCTTTGTCTCTTTCTTATGGTGGAGTCATGAACACTCACCCTAACTGAGGCAAGTGAGGCCTGCAGTTCTTTGGATGGTGTTGTGGGGTCTTTTCTGATCTCTTGGATGAGTTGTCGCTGCTCTCTTGGGGTAATTTTGGTCGGCCAGCCAATCCTGGGAAGGTTCTTCATTGCTCCGTGTTTTTGCCATTTATAGATAATGGCTCTCACTGTGGTTCACTGCAGTCCCAAAGCTTTAGAAATGGCTTTATAACTTTTCCAGACTGATAGATCTCTTTCTCATTAGTTTTTGAATTTCTTTGGATCTCGGCATGATGCCTATCTTTTGAAGATCTCAAACACTTTTTCACACTGGGATATGTAGTTTCGGATTTTGTTTTCCCTTGATGATAAGAACCTTTTTTTAAAAAACTTGCATGATGTGTTTACTTGTGTTACCTTTACTAATAGTTAAATTAGTTTGATGATCTGATGCAAAAAAAAAAAAAGAAATCAGTAAGGGGACAAACACTTTTTCATACAGTATATATACAAACATGATTTTTTAATCATGGCTGTGTTGGTGGTATGTGCTATGCTTAAATATAACTTATTTACCATTCTTTACCTTTAGCATAAAATGAGCCGCCAACCTTAACCATGAAACGTTTATAGAGTACTGTACACTCATTTACCAACCAGATTTTTCCCCAGTTGTGGGAATTTGTAAACCAATAGCTAATGCGGGTATTATCATGAAAAGAACAACTGGTCCATGAGGAACCCTGACAGGCTATGAAGGGTTTATTCTATTTTAAACAGATCACAGAGGGCAAGGAAGTATATTTTTGTATTCCTCTGTGGTTGTCACCATGGTTACAGGCAGTATAAGCTAGCAGGAGATGAGTGCTGACTCAGGCCCTGTTCCAAAGCGTGCCCTAAACACCCTGGTACTCCTCTAGGTTTGAACTTTTGGTGATATAGGTAAGTAAAGATGTCACTTGTGTAGGTCCCCGAAGGTGCATTAATAATAATAATATAATAATAATAATAATAATAATAATATATGATTTAAAACAAAAATATGTGTTTTTCCATTAGAAAGTTCCACTACAGCCAGCATATTGCATCAGTTTCACTCACTCTCATGACTTAATACGTCTATGAATCCTAATCACGGACTGAATGAGAATTTATGAGCCTGTCTTAGATGAGGTAGACTAAATTAGCTATCTATGTTTGATATTGACAATGAGCAGCTAGACTGTGGCTGACAGTTTGCATCAGCCCAAAGCTCATAGAGTCTACACTCTCACATGTACTCAGCTTACTTCAATTTTAGTAAAAGTCACAAACGGCCACTATGGAAATGAATCGGCACGTTATTACACCACAGTGGAGGTGGCTGCCTGTAGGCTATTTTCCATTCGTCCTTTCAAACATGAGAATGAAGAAGATGTGATGGAAACTACAGCAGGAGTTGACGGATTATAAATTCATTGGCTAGGCCATTGGGCAAACTAAATTTCCAATGTGCTCTGCAGAGTCATGATTTACCTTCCTTGAAACATACTTGACAAGGATTAAAACCTACTGGTAGTTAATGTAATGTAGCTAAAAGAGCATGGAGTTTTAGTTTAGTGTATTAATACAGACTGAGAGAATGAGTTCTTCTCACTGAACTGAATGACACTTCCAGTGTCAAATGTGTGCAAGCCATTGGCCACCAGTTATCTACATTTGTGTTTTGTATGTAAAGTTAAAAAAAAAAATCATGAAAGGAAGAAGAATTGCTTGATGTGTCTGCCATGTTCGATACCCTTACTGGCCGGATCAACATGCTTGCCGAACCAGGAGACAGGGACACACACACACACACACACACACACACACACACACAGGCATGATGTGTCTGAATATACTCTCTATTTATTATCAGCAAAATACTTAACATTTTAAATGCTTGGCCAAACAAGTGTTGCCATGTATATTGATTAGATCAAAGAACATGAGCCATTTTAACATGTCACGGTGAAATCTGAAGAACAAAGAGAGTAAGTCGTTTGGAGACCTGGAGACAGACAGACGATAGGAAGCACATTAGCATATTCCGGTTAGACAAAAGGGTTCCATTGAGCTGTATGTACGGTAGTTGTGTGAATATTCGTCCAGAAATGTGCTACTGTATATGAAGTATTACCACAACAAAGGGGTTGTTTAATGGGCTTATGACGTTTAGCAAAGAGAGATGGAAGAGAAAGAGATACAGGAAAGTTCACACAGTGTAAGAAAACCTTTCATTGAGACAGCATGTAAAAATATAATAATTAAAATCTGTCTTTATTCTGAGTTATTTAACAGCTTTGTGCCGGGTTCGATTACCGTCTCAGGTCTGTGTCCAGGAAGTTTGCATGTTCTCCCTGTGCATGGTGGGTTTCCTCTGGGTACTCCTGTTTCCTCCCACAGTCCAGAGACATGCCGGTTAGGCCAATTGGTGTTCCCAGATTGCCCATAGTGTTTGTGTGTGTGTGTGTGTGTGTGTGTGTGCCCTGTGATGGATTGATGTTCTTCTAGGATAGGCTCCAGGCCCCTGTTACTGTTTGGTTTTTGCCAGCAATTCACTCCCCTTCCACACAGAACACTTACACCTATCAACCACCTACTGTTGTTAACCTCAATGAATAATCATTATTCTTTGATCATATACCTGGAAGGTGGTCTCTATTTTTAAAGCACATAACTCAGCTGAATACTGCACAAGCGTTACATGACATTACAGTTCAGAGTGTTGGATTTTCCAGCTAAAATTGCTGGATAATAAGCTCCCCGTAGCTTAGCTACATGTCACCAGTGCTGAAACCCTCTTTCTTTCAAACATGACTCTGTCTCCCTCTGCTTTGATCAGGAATTAATAACTGTATACTGAAGGTCAGGCATTAGAGATGGCCGACTTTGACAATGTCTGTGCTTTGTAAATGTGAAATATGCTGGAGATGTTGATGATAATTATAGTGGATGTTCCATATGAAGTAAGCTTCCATATTTTCAATCTTTGATAATTCTGCCGCATTGGTTCTTATGTCTGTCTGCTCTGGGAAAGGTTAGTTATTAGAGGAGGCTTTAGACTCCTGTGTGTCTTTGTGTCGCACAGTTTGTAGGTTAGTCTAAGTACGCAGCAGTAAAGCACCCTGGATGTATGCCAGTCCCTCACAGTGCACGCACACGCACGCACGCACGCGCACACACACACACACACACACACACACACACACACACACACACACACACACACACACACACACACACACACACACACACACACACACACACTATTAGAGACAATTTAGAGGAACCAAAATCTTTGCAGCATGTCTACAGAGATGGAAAAAAACAAACCCTGGATCCACTGCACAACTGTTTCTATTATATTATTATTATTATTATTATTATTATTATTATTATTATTATTATTATTATTTCTTTTTTTTTCTTTCATTTATTCTCTATACCACCTATCGAGGTACATCCTGTGGGGTGTCAATCCTTTGCATTAATATTATTATTATTATTATTATATTATTGTTATTATTATTATTATTATGCTCTGTCAGTTTCCTATTTTGTGCTGTATGTGCATGTAGTCTATTTAAAAAGTACTTACAAGGACACTCGTAGTGAGGACACTGTGTCCCTTTATTTCATTGTTTATGCTCTAATGTGTACACAGCAGATAGTATGATAACTGTGATGGTGTATTGATCATCTGTGTGTATTGATCACTCAATAAAGGTCACCCACTAAATCAGGATATCAGGATTCAGGCATGTTTCCAAGCTTATCTGTTGCTGCAGTTTCTCATCCGACCTGTCTGGATGGTTACTCGTTTTTTTCCATGAACTTCTAAGAAACCTGAATCTGTAATCCCTTGCCTATGTCTCTGTCTTAATTCCCAGAGAGCAAGCCAAGGATGAGAACAGCAAGGAAGAAAGCTTCCTAAGATGGAAGGGACAAGTAACTCTCTGCAGATAAACTCTACTGTCATTTGGTCGGCACTGCATTATATCGATTATATATGTATTTGGAATATACTGTACATTAACAAGAATACATTAGAATTAGAATTACATTAACGAGAAGTTTTCAGGCAGAAAGTTTTCCACATTTTACACTGATCTTAAAATGGATTTAAATCCTATTTGCTTATAGTTCCACACACAATTCTTCACAATGACAAAGTAAAAACAGGTGTTTGGAGTGTTTCTTTATCATATAAAAAAATACAAATAACAACTGAAAAATTCCATTTAATTAGGAATCAGACTCTGTTCTGACACTTGCAAATGAAATTCGGTGCATCATTTTCCTCCTATCAGTTCACCTGTGCCTAGCTGAGTTCACTGGATATAATTAGGAAATGCACACACGTCTATATAATGTGTCAACATAAATTATATATGTCAGAGTTAAAACAAAGCCAAGAGACTGATCTATAGACCTGTGAGAGAGAAAATTTGTGTCAAGACACAGATCTAGGAAAGGATACAATTTCTTCATCATTTAAAGTTCCCATGATTAAGGTAGCCTCAATCATTCTGAAATGGAAAAGATTAGGAACTAACAAAAGTCTTCCCAGATCTGATCTCCCAACCATACTGAGGAATCAGAGATGAAGGGCCTTGATCAGACAGTTATCCAAGAACCCAAGGGTCACTAAATGAGATCCAGAGTTCCTTTCTGGAGTTGGGTGAGACTTACAAAAGACAACAATCACGGCAGCACTCCACCAATCAGGCCTATATGGTACAGTGGCCAGGCCATTCCTCATTAAAGACATATGACAGCCAGTTGGGAGTTTTCCAAAAAAAAAAAAAAAAAAGCCCCTGAAGGACTCTCAGAGCATGAGAAACAAAATCCTCTGATCAGATGGCACAAAGATTGAAATGTGTGGAATCAGGAAATTGGGCAATGACCTTTGCCTAATTAATACCATCACTACAGGCAAACATGGTGGTGGTAGCATCAGTGCACAGAATCTCAGGCTGGGGTAATGGATATTTCAACCAGAGCTTACTGCCAAGAAAAACATAGCAGTGGTGTCATAACAACTCTGTGAAAGTTCTGGAGTGGCTCGTTTAGAGTCTGGACCCAAACCCTTTAGAGCATCTCTGGAGATCCTCCTATTCCATCTGGTTGTGCTTGAACAATTCTGTCAAGAAGAATGGGAAAAAAGATCTGAAAGAATGGTGTGCCATGCTCGTGATATCATTCCCAAGCAGAAATGAGATTGTTGTTGCTGCCAAGGTGCTTTAACTAAGTACTAAGTGACGGGTCTGAATACTTATGTAGATTACATATATATATATATATATATATATATATATATATATATATATATATATATATATATATATACAGTATATATATATTTTATATACTATATACAAAACACTCCAAAAACCTGTTTTTACTGTCAGTGTAGAATATCATGTTTAGAATAGATTAGTGTGAAACATAACAAAATGTGGAAAACTTGCAAAACTGAAACATTTCCATTGCCATTGTAAATATGTTTAGTCAGCAATGGCTGGTTATGATATTGAATAAGAGGGATAAGTAATATTACTTCCAGTTAGTCACATGCTACAGTCTTCCCATAGGAGCCCACACAGTATTGCTGTTTTGTAACTACCAACTACCATATTCTACCATTTGCCTCTAAATTAAATGTGTATGCTGTTTTGATTAAATATTAAACAATATTACTTTGTGTTGTTGTAAGTAGTCAAAGGTGTCCTGTATACAGTGGGTATACTCTAAATCACAGTCCATGAGAAGGAGCACAGTCACGTGATGAGATCAGGAGCTTTTGACCAGCATGAGTTTCGGTGGTCAAAACGGTGTGGCAACATTCAGACTTTCAACACAGACTTTGGGACACTGTTAATATTAGATGAGTAAGATTATATGTTTTTGAAACTTACTTTTGAATTACTATAGGAACATGACAATAGACCAACACTGACTACTTTTGCAATATAACAATATTGCTAATATGACTTTGAAACAGTTATTGATAGATTTATTTAGCTCTCTTCTGAAATACATCCTTGAAATGTTCATACTGCTAATAGTATGTTTTTTTCTAGTCTTTTCTTTTGCAGTAAAGCCAATTCCCTGAGTGGGACTCAAATCCTGGTCTTGACAGCGAGTGCTGAATGTTAACCACGGGTCCACAAGGGTATCTGCTGCCGATTTTAATAAATGCACATATATTCCTCTTTGTCAAACAATAAGCACCACAAAATAACTTCTCCATGTCATGAAAATACTAGACTAGCACAATTTACTAAACCATTAATTCTGCAGCCAAAAATGAAAAAAAAAAAAAAAAAAACCTGCTTAATTTCTGAGATCTATTTTGTGAAGTTAGATGTTTTCCAGTTTGGATTCAAAACTATATGATATTTTAGTTTACTATACCTGCAACATACGGTATGGGTTCGACGTCCTTAAATCAAGAGCAGTATACCTTTGTGTTGTCTAACGAACTTTAGTTTTACTTTGAAATCAATACTTCTCCTGTGCCTCTTGTTGCTGCTGTCACTAACACTGGTTTTGCTGAATTTGTGAACCATATTGCACTTAACTGTAACATTTCAGAAAGGAAATGAAACAGAAAGATAGCAACACAACAACGGACACACAACGAGTTTGTGTAGAAGAGGCACGAGATACAGTATGGCTTGTATGTTTGTTTTGTTCTCCAGTTGAAATTTCTGAACTTTAGGCTTCAAGGATGTATATGTATTTGGTTGGTATATATATAAATGTTAAGTGGCATAAATACTGTAAATTAATGTTGGTATTATATTGTTTTGAGGTTGTATTTGCAATATTGTCTTGGGGTCATTCATTTAACTTTATCCCAATGTCTTTTTTAAAATTTTTTATAAAAATCAAAACATGCTGCTGTCATGATATGTTTTTACAACAATAATATATATGTAATATAATAATTTATACTATATATAAATATTTATAATTACAACAATATGACAATGTTATACAACGTCAGGGTTCCCTCTGGATGGAGCAGGTGCTAACATGCTTCAGGTTCGCATTAATGGGTAGTAGAAGAAATTTTTTAGACCTTATCCACAGAGTGCATAATGGTTACATTAATTAACTGTAACCCATAGATGGATAGCATGATCCTTCAATTATCTGATAAGTGATGCTCACTAATGCCTTTAGATTTGCAATTCAAATACCTAAATTCTTTGTAATTGTTGTTATTACAGGAATTAAATTTGCATTACAGGGGTCTAGAATTTGAGGCCCAAAATGGCAGAATACAGTGCAGTATGCTAACGCCCCTGCTTGAACATCCTTCCTGAACCTCTTGAAATAAACAACTTGTCAATAAACAGATACATCACTTAACTATACTCTACTCCAGTCCTGTGAAGTGGAATCTGTGTACAAATGCCAGGAGAGAGTCTTTGGTGGGATGTTCGCACATAGTGTATTTGTGTTAAATTGAGATAAATTACTTGGCATGTCAGAGTGTTTTCCATGAGTGAAGGCAAATAATGCAAAATTGCTTTCACTCTATTATATGTGATTGCTCAGCATGTACTTTTAAAACAATTTCTTCCAGGAGTCCTGGCCCAAGGCTAAAAGAAGATCATCTGAAAACAGACTAGTTACATCATACTTCTGCCCTTTATTTTAATATTTCTTTCAATAGTTGTCAACAATCATATTTCAGCAATAAGCGAATAGTGATATCTATTGCGTGTTTTTGGGGAGATTTACCTTTAGGAGAGAAAACAAACACAGCATTTATTACATTGACTTTATTTTACTGTCTTTAGAGTCTATTGGTGAGATCTTGCTTAATGCAAATAAAAAGACTGAGCAACCGGTAATGAAAACAAGTGCGAATCTGGTTAGCTAGTACTCTCATAAACGGATAAAACATCATAATAAAAACCTGTGATACATATTAGAAAAGCATCTGTAAGTCACAAGTAAACCACTTGCTTTTATTAGTATGCATGACATTTCCTGTGACTCCTGGCGCTCAAGGGCATTCAGATCATCCTTGAGATATGTTCACAATTTGATCGAAATTCAGATGTGTGTATAGATGTATATCTTGTGAAGAATATTAAAACATTTATGAAGAACGCGTTGACTTTCACCATATTTAAACAGAATATATTTAAAGCCATTGTGACACTGAAGCAAACAATGAACAAGGGCTTTAATTGTGCTGACCGAGAGCCTGATGGATTTATTACTATTTTTTTTTTTTTAATGGAACACTGGATGTCAGGTCATGAGATATGAGAATTTCCCAAAAGGACAGCCATGTCTGTAGCACTCCACGAATCAGAGACCTTTATTGCAGAATGGCCAGTTGGAAGCCACTACTCAGTAAATGAATCATGATAGCCTGCTTAAAATATGCTAAAAGGCAATAACTTATCCTCAGTGACCTAGCCGTAGATGTATTGCATTCAGGATCCTTTGTGAAACTCTGCTAATATTACATCTAATTCTATTTTTAAATATTTATTTATTTATTTATTTATTATTGAAATTGCTATTCATTGTCACATTGTCCACTGTCATGAATCCTTTGTTTCCATAGTCTGTCTGAAATCATCAACAAAACCAAAGCCATATTGTGAATTCTTGTGTATGCTTTTACAATTAGGCCTAATTTGATAAAATAATTCACTTCTGCTTGTTGGAGACTCTAGAGGCATGGATCCTATGATTAAAAAGTTGCTTTTACAGGTCCCTATCCATTCAGCATTTCAGATTTCCTTTTCAATGCTATAAAATGCATTAGTGTTCAAAGTAATCTCAGGACTACAGGACAGTCTTATTGACATTACGGCATTTGGCAGACACCCTTATCCAGAGCGACTGACATTTTTATCTCATTATACATCTGAGCAGCTCAAGGTTAAGGTCCTTGCTCAAGGGCCCAATAGTGGCAATTTGGTGGTCTTGGGATTTCAACCTGGGACCTTCCAAACTGTAGTCCAATGCCTTAACCACTGAGCTACCCCTGACCCCGAGCTATTCATGGTTTTAACAAGGACTATAATTCTGGTCTCCCAACAGTGAGACATTATAATCAGTCATGCTTGTTTGATCTTATTGTGAGCTCATGGTGATATTACTGTTGGGGGGCCAGAAACGTTGTTTAATTTTTACATTTACATGGAGAGCATTTAGAAATGTAACTTATCCAATGCTTAATTTACCAACGTGATTTATAGTCCCTGTTAAAACCATGAATAGTGCAGGGTCTAAGAAGTTTATTGAACTAAAATCAGGTTCAAGTGAATTTAGTACAGCCTATCACCTGGTTTATGTTAAGTAAATATTGTTAAGTAGATATTGTTAATATCATTTATTCTTAATTTCAAGACAGCCAGAGAAGTTCATTCCCGCACCTGGATGCTGAGACAGAGAAGAGTCCTGATCCTTCTTTATATCATGAGGAATGGTGGGTGAAGTCATGAAGTCATGAAGTCATGGAGCTGATGTATGTTTTCTCAATCAATGCCAGCCACTTTTCCCATCTGCTTGTGATTACTTACAGTATAAAGGACGATTTTATTGCTGAACTGGTTTAGGCAGTTTTTCCCTTTTCTCAGATTCCCTTTTGTCACCACAGTCATGACATCTGGGGCTAAACGTATCACTCCTCATTAGCATCAGCATTATTGTAGGTATAGTAGCTCTAAAACACATAATTTGCAGATTGGAATCAAAATATAATTTCAAAATATTACTTCACAACAAATATTTATTAATATATCATTGGGACTTTTGTTATTTATTGTTGTTCCTACATGCATTTTATACAATCTATACTTAAAATGATATGTAATACCTTTTGTCCACTCGTTTTGTTTGGGGTCTCTACAGTACCACATTTGTGTTAATTTACAATCAGATGCATTGTTCAGATTCTGGTTCATTGTATTATTAAGGAAATAAGTATAGGGTTTGAAGGTGCTCACATCATGCCTAAGAAATATGCAGTAATATACATTATAGGTTACTGCAAAGAGCTATAGAATTGTCACAAACAAATGGAGACGGACCAGAAGACTAGCAGTTAGCCCTGTAGCGTGGATGGTAAACCCAAACGCGGAAGTAGCGCGAACAGGCAGGATAACCACGCTGTTTATTTTTAGAACTCTCCCGGCGCGAGAGCAAGAGTTTACACGCGTTCTAATAACACACACTCAATCGAAAGCGAAACCCAAGAAAGTGAGTACTCACAATTAGACGGACAGAGCGTCGGCGATAGCATGGGCAAACTCAATGAATGAGCAATAAGGGAAGTGGTGAAGGGTTTGAGTTGGGATATATGGAATACCGGGTGGATCCGGAGCGCGGCAGGCAGCTGGAGCCAGTAGGTGACAGGGTTAATCCGGAGGGTGATGCGGTATGGACCGATGAATCTGGGGGAGAGCTTCCGTGATTCTGTCCGTAGATGTAGGTTCTTGGTAGATAGCCATACCTTGTCACCTATCTGGAACAGTCGTTCCGGGGGGTGTCGACGGCGATGTTGGAGGGTGTAGCGGGTGTTGGAGCTTCCGATGGCGTTGTTTGCATGGTTCCAGAGCCATCGACACTGGCGGACCAACTGTTGGGCCGACGGTACTTCAACCTCCGGTTCTTGATGGTCGGAACAACCGTAGCATGCCTCAAATGGGCTTAGATTGGTGGTGGAGGAGACGTGGAGGTTATGTGATAATTCTGCCCAAATGAGGTAGCGGGCCCAGGAGCACTGGCGATCAGCGCCAAAGCACCTCAGGTAGCGCTCCAGTTGTTGATTGGTCCGTTCCGTCTGTGGGTGGTATCCAGAAGACAGACTACAGGTGGAATTGATCAGACAGCAGAAGGCCTTCCAGAACTGAACTGGGGCCCCCTGTCCGAGACGATGTCCCTTGAGAACCCATGCAGGCGGATTACGTGTTCTAATATCTGTTCGGCTGTGTTTTTGGCTGACGGGAGTTCGGTGAGGGCCACCAGGTGGACAGCTTTGGAGAACCGGTCGACGATCATGAGGATGGTGTTCTTTCCTTTGGAAACCGGCAGGCCCGTGATGAAGTCGGGGAAGTCCAGGGCCGACGGAGAACTGGGAGTGGTTGAAGTTCTCCTGGAGATGGTCGATTGCTGTCTTTGGACCGGGCGCACACTGGGCACGCCTGGACGAACTCATCAATGTCCCTCCTCATGTTGGGCCACCAGAAGGCGAGTTGGATGAATTGTAAAGCCTTCCGGGGTGACCTGAGAGGAGGGAGGAGTGCCCCCACTGAAAAACCTCTGGCTTGACGATGTTGGGCACATAGAGTCGTCTAGGCGGCACACCTGCCGGTTCGGTCTCCGCAGCCTGTGTCTGGTGAACCCTTGTCTCTATGTCCCAATGGAGCGGTGCGATGATCTTGGTAGGTGGTACGCGCAGGGTCAACGCAGGGTCCGCCCGGGGGACGTCTTCCTCATACTGTCATGAAAGGGCGTCAGCTTTGGTGTTCTTGGACCCCGGGCAGTATGACAGGTGGAAGTTGTAGTCTTCAAAAAATAGAGCCCACCACACCTGTCTGGAATTCAGCTGTTTCAGTGAACGGATGGTGATGAGGTTCTGGTGATCAGTCCAGACAATGAATGGCTCTCTGGTGCCCTGGAGCCAGTGTCGCCATTCCTCCAAGGCCCACTTTATGACCAGCAGCTCGCGGTCCCCTACTCCGTATTGCTACTGAGTAGGGGCAAATTTCTTGGAGAAGAAGCTGCAGGGATGCAGCTTTTGGTCTGGACCTCGTTGGGAGAGAACGGCCCCGGTGCCCACATCCAACGCGTCCACCTCCACAACGAATGGTTTGTTGGCATCTGGATGAAGGAGGATAGGAGCCGTAGTGAAGCGGCGGCAGAGTTCACGGAAAGTAGAGGTGAGGTGGAAGGGGTGAGATGATGGGTGCGTCAGAGCAGTTAGCGGAGCGGCAACCATACTGTAGTCCCGGATAAAGCGACGATAGCAGGTCCATGGGACGAGATGACAAAACCCAGGAATGTGGTGGAGTGCTCGTGGAAAGCGCACTTCTCCAACTTACAGTACAGCTGGTGGGCGAGCAATCTCTTTAGAACCGCTCTGACGTGTTGTACATGTTCACTGACAGTCCGGGAGTATATGAGGATGTCGTCTAGGTAGACAAACACCCATTGACCAAACATGTCTCTTAGAACGTCGTTAATGAATTGCTGGAAGACAGCAGGAGTGTTGCAGAGTCCAAATGGTATTACCAAACTTTCATAATGGCCGGTGGGAGTGATGAAGGCCGTCTTCCACTCATCGCCCTCCCTGATGCGCACCAAGTTGTAGGCCAACTTAGTAAAAATGGTGGCACCAGAGAGGGCGTCCAGGACAGAGTTGGTAAGAGGCAGTAGATGTCGTTTCTTGATGGTAATGTTATTGAGCCCCCGATAATCGACACATGGGCGTAAGCTGCCATCGCATTTCTTCACGAAGAAGAACCCCGCTTTGGCAGGTGAGGAAGAAGGCCGGATAGTACCTTGGCGCAGTCCACTGGAAACATATTCCTCCATCGCCTGCGTCTCGGTGGCAGATAATGAGTAGAGGTGGCCGCGAGGTGGCATGGAACCTGGCTGAAGGTCGATGGCAAGGTCGTAGGGGCAATGAGGAGGTAGGTGAGTTGCCCGTCTTTTACAGAACACCTCAGCCAGGTCCCGGTAGGCACTCGGGATGTTGTCTGTGTCGACCTCGGGGGCCTCAGACTCCCTAGAACACATCCCATCCCGGGCCCGTAGGCAGAGTTCAGAACAAGTCGGCCCCCATTGTAAGATCCGACTTTGTGTCCAAGATATGAGCAGGTCATGGTGAAGTAACCAGGGGTGTCCAAGAATAAGAGGAGGCGAAGAGATGGGGGTGAGGTAAAAGTGGAGCTGTTCCTGATGTTGGCCGATGTTCATGGTGATGGGTTGGGTTTGGAAGGTGATGGGGCTGGAGGGGAGGGGCCGACCATCGACAGATGTAATATTTACAGGCTGGGATAACGCCTCGATCTTTACCACCAGTTTCTTGGCATAAGAAGAGTCAATGAAATTACCAGCAGCACCGGAGTCGATGAATGCGGTACTTCCGACCCGTTTGTGGCCAAACTGGAGGTGTACTCTTACCGTGAGACGGGAATCATTGGTCAGGGTGGTGGAGAGGGAGATGGAACCTGGTGAGTCACTCTCACTCCTCACCGGGGCTGCGCGTTTCCCGGGCGCAGAGGACAAATGGCTCGGTGGTGCGCTGCTGACCCACAATACGCACAGAGGCCCTCTCTAGGGCGCGCCCTAATTGCATGGGTTCCCCGGCTCCGGTGTCAACCACGGCGGGAGGTGGAGAGCCGACGGGTCCGGTAGGTGCAGTAGAAAACGAGGAGCGAGCTTCCGGAACAGGCGTGTGAGAGAAGAAGGAGGGGGTTCGGGGCGTGAAATGAGGCAGTGATGGCGTGATGGGTGGCAGGGTGCGAGGGGCTGGCTTGGGTCGGGCGAGCAGACGCTGGTCGATCCGGAGGGCGAGTTGGATTAAGCCCTCCAACCTAGCTGGAAGTTCTCGTCTAGCGAGCTCGTCCTTGATGCGCACAGCCAGTTTCTCGTAGTAGGCCGTCCAGAGGGCGGAGTCTCCCCAGTCGGTCTGGACGGCGAGCGTTCAGAAATCCGCCGTGTAGTGGCTCACGGATGAGCCTCCCTGCCGCAGATGATATAATTTGGAGTCGGTCTCCACCTCAGCAGCAGGATGTTGAAAGGTGAGTTTTAGCTGGCGGGTGAACTCTGTGTAGGAATAGGCTACATCTGAATCAGATCGCAGGACCGCCGTGGCCCACTCCGCTGCCTGCCCGGATAGCAACGAGACGAGAAGAGCAACGCGCAGTCGGTCTGTGGAGTATCTGGTGGAATTAAACTCAAACACAAGATCCAACGCGGTTAAAAAAAACACTGCATTTCCCATCCGTGCCATCCCATTTATCCGGTAGAGCAATGAAGACATCAGAAGAAGGGGGGGAGGGTGGCGACGCAGCAGCTGCTGCAACGGGCGTGGCAACAGCCGGCTGAGTGGCCGCTCCGCGGAGCGTTGCGTTCTCTTGCTGCAGCTCCGCCACCTCGCGGTGCAGGGGCGCGATGTCTTGGATGCCTTGGCGGGGAACCGCGACTTCACTATGGAGCTGATCGATCAGCTTAGCATGTTGATCAACCACATCGCAGAGGTGAGCGTAATCCGCTGGGTTTACTGCTGATGGCTCAGTCATTCTGTCACAAACAAACGGAGACGGACCAGAAGACTAGCAGTTAACCCTGTAGCATGGATGGTAAACCCAAACGCGGAAGTAGCGCGAACAGGCAGGATAACCACGCTGTTTATTTTTAGAACTCTCACGGCGCGAGAGCAAGAGTTTACACAAATAAACTCGCGTTCTAATAACACACACTCAATCGAAAGCGAAACCCAAGAAAGTGAGTACTTACGATTAGACGGACAGAGCGTCGGCGATAGCATGGGCAAACTCAATGACTGAGCAATGTGTGGAGCCATCTTGTCTCCTTTTATGCTTCCTGAATAACGACCGTACTACTTCCAGGTCCTAGTGCCGGTCGTGTTAGGAGTGCGCATGACAAGAATAGCTTAAACTGAATGGTTATGGTTTTTCTTTTTTCTAGAAGGATGTCTGATTTGTTGAGAAAACCATCAAGACACAATAAGAAAACTCTGAAACTTTTCCCCTACACTCATTAGGTCTTGAAACAGTACACTGAGCACTGGTTTTGGAATCCCACAAGAACTTTCATGAAACCACATGGAAAAAAAAAAAAGCTTTCTACTAACTTTGATCTAAAGTTTTATTTTATACATTTGGAACAACACAAATAAATCATAACATGTCTATGTGAATTGAAGAATTTTGAGGCTGTCAACTCTAAATTAACTTGTCCTCTGCAGCAGAGGTATGTTTTGGTCTTGCTTTCTTGGGCTGGTCTTCATGAGAGCCAGTTTCATCATGGTGCTTGATGGGTTTTGCAAATGCACTTGACAAAACTGTTTTTGCAAGAACTATTCCAGAACAGCTGACCTTTATGTCTTAAAATAACAATAGACTGTTGTTATTGTTGTTACAATTACTTACTTCCATATGTGTTATTTCATATTTTTTAAATATCCAGTATTGCCCTAGAATGTATTTTTAAAAAATCACTAAAAGCTTGTCCAAGCTTCTGAGTCGTACTGAATGTAAAAGTAAACTGGTGACTGTATCACAGGCACCCTAGGCTCATCTATGCCTTTAGGGACCAAAGACCAGCCTGTCCTTCCAAACTCACATAAAGTTAATGTAGCAGAAATTGCTAAAAAGTCAATGCTGGCTATGATAGAAAGGTAGAACACCTAGCGTGTCACAGCATGCATGTCATCAGTCAAAGAGTCCAGGGGTGGTGATCTGGCCTCCAAATTCCCCAGATCGCAATCTCATTTAGCATCCAGGAAACTTCTGGACAAATAAGTCCGATTCATGAAGGCCCCACCCCTCACCCTGGAGCACCCTGTCACTAATGTCCCACTAATGCCAGACACCACAGCACACCCCTAGAGGACTTGTGGAGTAATGCCTCTAGGGACCAAAGCTGCTCCGGAGACATAAAGGGAACCCACTAGGCATTTGGCTTAATGTTTTGTGTTTCAGTGTTATGGCTGATTGGTGAAATTGGTATGTTCGTTCAATGAGCAGTAGAATAGATGTAATAGGGATATTTGTATGTAGGCCAATAGTGCATTTGATTCCAAACACTGAACTACATCTCCCTGGGTAATCATGATGGAAAACTTAATACCCTGTATCAACACTGCAAAAATCCCATTACAATCACAATTCTTTTCTACAATTTGACAATTTGACCACAAAACTGCATTGATTTGGCAACTGCACTCAGGGGACTGTACAGTAGGTACAGTGGGGTTTAATGCAATAAATACAGGTATTATTGTTCTTCTGCCATTTTTCCTTTATTTAATTGCCATTATATTATATTAAATGTCCTTATTTATTGCCATTATATTACCCAGAATCAATATGATAGGTCATTTACTGTATATGATAACTGTCTGAAAGTCTAAGCATTATATTCTACATGCCAGATCTAGGAAGAGATCTAGCTTCCCTATTAGATCTATACTGTATTTACATTACATAGGCTACACCAGAGTGCCACTGGTAAAGTGTCATCTTTTATCCTCTATATACAGTACTTTAAAAGACCAACGTTTTGAGATAATTTAAGAAAAAAGTTAAGCAAGTAATTAACACTACATGCTCCAAACCAAGAATTAACTCCTAGCAACTGCTATATGGCCAAAGAAAAAATTAAAGTTCAGCTATTGTTACATTATTTTTTATCTTAGTCTACAGTTATCATCTCGACATTTATGCAAACATGATATTAAAATTTAAATTCAATTATTTGTCACATTTACCTTACAGCACAGTGACCTATATTCTGGGATGAGAGGGTCAGCCAGGATGCTGGTGCAGTAGATAGGGTTAAGGGCCATGGTCTAGTGCTCATAGTGACAGCTTGAATCCCCAACCTTTCGACCATAACCCATAGCCTGTTAAACCAGACAGCAAAAAAACAAACAAACAAAGACACATGATATAGCTGATAAGCACATATAAAGTATGTATGTTACCCATATGAGGTTTTTGGGACAGTTCTGCAATTTGATATTTAATATTTTAATGGGTTTAATTTGTCTGCAGGTGGGCAAGCAATTGTCTGCTCTGGCTGGTCTGTAGCAAGCAAGCAACCATAAAACGTGCCACAATTTTTCTGCTTATTCACTGTGATCAATGACCATAAATGTAAAGCGAATATGTTGTTAACTAATATTTAATACTAAATATTAAATAATAAATTCACAATTTACACACGAAATAATAAGAAAATATATGGAATGAATAAATGGGGATACAGTATGAGTCATGGTTGTGGATGCTTTATTACTCAAAATTTGTCATTGATGCATTATGCATATAGAGCACATTTATCAAGACCAATTTGCACTTTCAAGTGGTTCATGAGTTGTTATTGGCAGAAGAGAAGAAAGGTTGCCATGACTAATTAACCAGTGGTTATTATTCCTTCCTTTGCTTTTAACTTTGGAGTACACAAAGCACTCTAATTTACAGTAAATAGAATTGATCATTACTGGAGACCAAGGCTTTTGTAGTACAAATATTGGTATTTGCCAATACTGTATATACCAAGAACATTTAGCTACAGTATATATATATATTTTTTTACAATCAAATGATTTGAAAAGGCATTGTGATCTTAGTTCTAAGGCAAACATGCCACTTTGTAAAGGCATAGTTTGCCAAGGTTGGTGCGGAACAGCTTGAGTGTCAGAGTCTGACGTCTGACTGCAACACTACTGGAATAAATTAGTGCCCAGATCTCACCTGCTATCAGTGCCTGACCTCAATATTCTTATGGATAAATGGGCAGACATTATGAGACATTATGAGAACCACAATCTTCAGTGTAATGGAACTTCAAGGATATAACAGCTTTGAAATGCGGACCAACTTTGTGTATGATGGTCAGCTGTCCACAAACTTGTAGCTGTATAGTGTAGTGCAGGTTTGGCACTTATACCCAAGCCAACTATTTCAATTCTATTACATTTTTTTGTGTAGCACTTTTAACAACAATCACTGTCACAAAGCAGCTTCACAGAATTAAATGATTATGGAAATGTGGGTGAAATGTGAGAAAATGTGTCTGAATCAAAATGATCAGATTCTCCCTGATTGTCCCTGATGAGCAAGCCAAGGCCGAACTATAGTGGATATAACAAAGATGTGGATCATTGG
This sequence comes from Clarias magur, assembly GCA_013621035.1. Taxonomy (NCBI): domain Eukaryota; kingdom Metazoa; phylum Chordata; class Actinopteri; order Siluriformes; family Clariidae; genus Clarias; species Clarias magur. The sequence goes on along the minus strand of QNUK01000005.1, from coordinate 2,471,382 downwards.
CAACAATATGGGGTTTCAATGTTAAATGGCTCTTTAGATTCTCAAGCAAGCCTCTGTCATTTAGTTTCTTTGCATATAATTAACCATGGCCGGGACATCTGATGTTTAGTCAGGCCAGGCAGAAAAGTTCTGGTGAAATGTCTTGCAATTGAATTTTTAGCACTTATAAAAAAGACCTGGGTTTATGAAATTTACATTTCTAAAACGTGTAAAAAAAATAGATAACCATCTACTATAGTAGCTTCTATAATACCATTTATATTTTATGTGGTCTTTATGGATGCAGAAACCAAATTATTACTAAAAAAAAAAAAAAAGTCTAAAACCCATAAGTTAACGTACTTTCTATGCTAGGACGGTATTAACAAGCTCATAAGGGCACAAGTTATGCAAGCTACAGAAATTAAGCATTTCAGTGTAATTCATGGTTCATAAACATATTGTCTTCTATGCCACCCAGATGAGGATGTGCTCCCCCTGCTAAGCTCTAGTTCCACCCAAAATATTCTCCTCTTTGAGTTCTGTGATTGTTTTTGCCACTGTTGCCCCAGGCTTGTTGACTACAGTAGGTGTTAGTCCTGAGCAGATGTGGATGTTCTTTGGGTTTGACTTCTCCTTTGCCTTCAGCACTGCAGCAGCATCTTCAATTTAACAGTATGTGATGTTCTTGCCAGACAATCTGCAACACTTTATATGCACTGCCTCCTTTTTGGAGGTTTTTACTAAGACTTGTCTTTTTTTCTTCTTCTTCTTTTCGTTGGCTGAACTTTTGAGTCTAGGAACTGTTCATGCCTCTAGTTCCAACTTCTCAGCCACTGGTCTCTAAAACATAAACAGATTCAAGACGGTCTATTAATCAATAAAACTCCATAAATCAATAAAGAGTTTTTCAATTTTCCTGTTTCAACAAACTTTTATTTTTTTCTTTTCCCTGACAAATGTTTCATACATGCAGACTCCCTATCTTGTTTTTACTGTTCAATGACGTCCAGGACCTATCAGTACGGTATATATCAGTATACATCATTTAACATCTGGGAGCTGAAGCATGTTTCGAGCAAACCAGTACTTGGTATGCAGATAATCATAAGCATCACAAATATACGGATTGTCGACTTTCTAACCTCTGCCAAGTTTTTAATTGAACTGCATTGTAAATACAGCTGGCCCGACATCAACTGTCCCCTTTCTGCATGTCCCCATTGTTGTACAAAGTTTTTTACATTTAAGATGTACTGTAGATAGGATGTGCAGTTGCCATGTGCTGACACAATGTGTTCAGTGTGATTACCAGGTAATATTGCTCCAGTGTAAACATTTTTCCTTGCAAGTTCACATGGGCCAAATGAAATGAGGCAGCAGGCTGGATTTGGCCTGGATTTGACACCTGTGCTTCAATACAGCTTGGCTTTAGAACTTGATAGAGTGCTGTTCTGCATTCAAAACGCTGTTGTTTTGATGTCGGTTCTCTCCATGAGACATGACAATTTAATTAAATTTTTATATTTTGGAATAAATGAGCATCGGAGACAAAAAAAAAAAGATAAAAATCTTTTCCAAGTTTTGTGTCCGCAATGCTCTAACTACTGCATTTGTATTCTTGAGCTGAAATATATCTCACTTGTTCTTGATGTGGTACCTGCAGGTGTCAATCCCACTACAGATTCATTTACATTTTTCAATTACCTGCAGCCTCAGTGGATCCAGAAAGAAATATTGATCCGTCTGTGCGTGGTGGGATAGTGGAAGAACCTGAAAGAGTTCTGCCTTACTTAATCTATGATGTTAAGTGTTGTGCAACCATCACAGTTGCACTACAGAGATTGTGTGAGACGCTTGTAACCCCAAGTGAGACGCTTGTAAGGAACTGAAGTTAAAAACCAGAACACATGCTATAAAGCCAAAACTCCATACGGCTGCAAACAGAGAAGGAAAATTCTAATTAAAATATGTTTAAGAAATCAAGAAAACCTAAGAAGCACGGCTTTTTGCATGTGCTGATCTTAATTAGTTTGGCCTTCCATACCACCCACAACATACAGTACTTTATTTATTAAAATTCATCCAATATACTGTATTTCTATCGTATTTTTACATTGCCAAAAACACAAGTACATGCTGATTTATACATTTTGACAAAATTGTGGAAGGTGACCGTATAGCATTTTCAAAAATAATACAATAATCACACTGTTCTACCCAAAACAATTTAGCCATAATATTTTTGCCATTTGTGTTTTATTCTATTCTCTATCAGATGAGTAAAGCGTTTTAGATGGGTAAAGATAAAAATAAGCTTATTAGCTTCAATGTAATCATTATTATTATTTCAGGTTGAAGCCCACGTACTTGTCTGTCTGTCTTCCTGGATGGAAGAACCATGCCTCTGCCTAACTTATTAATAGGAAGAAATAAAATTTTGTAAGGTTGAGTATTTTATGCCTTGTTTACACTAAGTTGCACTTCTTTTGCCGTCAGCCAAATACTGTACACCCCGCTTAAAGTAGATGATAACATCACTTTAAACGGGGTGTACAGTCACATAACATCACTTTTATTCAGCATTTTGATTTGAGCACATACAGTACCAATCGGGTATTTTACACGCCCTCACCTCAGACTGCTGCGGATATTTTTGCTCTAACGATCCATGTTTTATCCCATAGTGGCGCTTCACATTACCGCTTTAATTAGCGCCACAGTTTTGAGAAAAACATTTGAGAAAAACTGGTGCAGGAAGAATATATATATATATATACAATGGTCTGTCCATACATCTTTAAAAGTTCAGTTTCCAAAAGTTACAGTACATACCTTTTTTGGAGTAATCCATGCTATGTAATGCTATGTTGTGCCTGTGGGGATTTGGGCTCTTTGTAGGTACATTACGGTCGTTTCTATGTTCAACACACTATTCTATATTTACAGTAAACTATCGTGTTGATTGGCTCTGTTGAGTGACAGGTATAGCCACACCCACTTTGAGGGCAAAAGTGCTATATTTGTCCAAAAAGCAGTGGCTGTATTGAGGAAATCTGGCACAAAACTGCTCATAATGTCCCTTCTACTCAACATTTTCATTATATTTATGGTGCAGATTTAACTTCAGGTAAATACCGAAGGACTGGTATAGTTTCATTATATTCTGTCCATCGGGTATCGGGTCCTCCAATGTATGTCAAGAGTGAGTTCTGACCAATGTAACTATACAAAATCAAAAAAACTATATAAATCTTTTATTTATGTAGACTATGGTTTTCATCAGTTGTTTTACAAAACTGCCATTTTTTCTGCATCTCATTTTGCAGAAAAGCCCATCAAATCTCTCAGTGAACTTCCAGACACTCATCATATTGACTTAAGCAGGAGAACACTGGGATTATTTTGATTTTGCCTTACATTTCAAACTGCATCTTGTTGTAGAACATAGCCATGTTTTAACAGTTTGGTTTCTCTATCAGCAATCACCAGTACTAAAATAGAAAGTAGATATAAGACACGACAACAGTGTGCTAAAACCATTAATGTTTTTCCTTCTAGCTTTGAGCCGCTTCTCTTTGAATGCACCACTGAGATAACATTTCCACGCATAATTTTTGTTTAAATTATGGCCTTGCTATACTAAGTTTGAAACACAAAAGCCCTAGTGGTAAAGCTTCACTCTATGTCATTTAGAACTCCTGTGAAATGATCTGTTATAAAAATGTTGATTTTCTTCGACATTATTTCTTCTCATATCGTTTCCTAATGATATATTAATTGTAGCTGTTAGAGAACAGTAATGATGTTTCACATGATTAGGTAGATTGAATGGCAATTAAATAACAGAAACATTGACATTTCCTATATAGACTTAGTGTTAAATGTCATTTTTGAAGTATTGTTTTTGAAGCTGCAGTGCATTCCTGGTCTTGTGAAATATGAATACAAAATGAACACTGAGTCAGAGGAAGCAAAAACATTCTGATCTATGATGTTCTTTGAAGAGCTATTGTGCGAGTAGTTCTGACACTGATGTAACAGTAATTCGCTGTCAGCACTATGTCAGGGGCATCAAATCAGAATTTGCAGGAAATTTGTATGCATACATACACTGCAGCTCATGTCGAACCTCAACGTGCCTTAACCTTTGATATAAAATAAGTGAAAGCATTACTTTCACAATATTGTGACAGGCAGAAGCTTCATCTTTTTTTGGTTTGCTGAACAGGTCAGATGTTGATTTATTCTGTAATTTGGTATAAAGCTATTAAATAATAGTTAGGTGGTTTGTCTTTATGGAATGTGGTTCAAGTCTAGGCTTATTTGGACTACAGAGGTTCCCAGATGGATGGATGGATATATACATATATATAGAAAATGAGTCAGTGATATCCTGTGTGCAGGATCGAGGGGGCCTGGAGCCTATCCCAGGAGACTTAGCACACAAAGTGAGGTAGCCCCTGGAGGGAGCACCAATCCATCGCAGGGAACACATATACAGTACACACTCACACACCCATTCACACACTATGGGCAATTTGGGGAAATCTGCATGCCTTTGGACTGTGGGAGGAAACCCACCAAGTACGGTGCGAACATGCATGCAGTACTCCATGCAAACAGAGTGGGGCAATCAAACCTAGCCGGGATCCAACCCGGACCCTGGAGGTGCAACATATAATATACAGTGTACTGTATATAGCAGTGAGGGCTCTGTGGACCTCAGCTGACTTCATTTTTTTTTGAGCAAATAATGTTACTAAGCCTCGATCTAGATCATAAAACAGCCCTCACAGGCTTGTACAGTAGATCCTAGGCATCACTTCACCTGCCACTCTTCTTTCCCTGATGCACTCATCACCCTGGAACAGGGTAAAACTGCACTCATCAGACCACATGCACTTTTTTTCCCAGTGCTCTACAGTCCATTCTTTACGCTCTCTAGCAAATTGAAGCCTTTTTTTCCAATTAGCCTCACTTAAAAAATGGTTTTCTTAGTTTTAGTCGCAAACCATTGTTCTTTCTTGCATTATGTATGCAAATGCTCTTACTTTCATTATTAAACAGAGACATGAGTTCTGCTGTTGTTTTATAAAAATGTGATGTAATGTTCACTACGCATTTAAGTGATTTCCCATCACACTCATTCAGGATGTTTTTTCCGACCACATTTCTTCCTCGAAGATGATGGTTCATCACTATCTTTCAAGGGTTTAATAATTCGTTGGACAGTCCTTAACCCAGTTTTAGTAGTTTCAGCAATCTCCTTAGTTGTTTTCTTTTTCTTGATGCAGTCCAATAATTTGACCGTGAAATACTCTAATATCTTTTCCGTGACCATGAGGTATGTCTTCCAACATGGTGGTATTTATGAAATGAGAAGCTACTCACTGCATCAGCTGGGGTTAAATAACCTGTTGCGCACTGAAGCATATAAATCACTGCAGTAATTATGTCTAATGAAAGACTTTTAACGAATTTGCTTAGTTAAATCCAGGGGGTGATATTTTTATTTATTTATTTTTGGCCAGGCTGTAAAGTGTGCGTGCGTGTGTGTGTGTGTGTGTGTGTGTGTGTGTGTGTGTGCGCGTGTGCGTGTGTGTGTGTGTCTGCGTGTGTGTGTGTGTGTGTGTGTGTGTGTGTGTATGTGTGTGTATGTATGTATATGTATGTATACTGATCAAGAATAAGATCATGCACTGAAAAATGGGTATATGGGTATAAAATGGGTATGAAAATATGTTTTGTGAATATTTGTGTAAATATGACCTGTAAAACGCTTTGTTTCAGTAGACAAAGTAGACAACAGTTATTGTTACTGGTTAATGAAAGAACTACATCTATTTTTTTTTACTTCAGCATGGTGACTGGAGGCAGAAGCACTCCCTGTCCCTTGTGTTTGCAGTGTAGCTTCTGCATCTCTTCCCAGATGGTAGTAGTATGTGGAAGGGGAGAGAGGTGCTGCTGGTGATATTATGCGCCATCTGTAGACACTGCTTTCACTGGTCACTGATTCTCACAACTAAAGAGCTAGCTAGATACAGATGATTTTCAATCACTTGTTGCAGTTTCTACTGACTATTCAATTAAATTAAATCAAATTTTATTTGTATAGCCCTTTTAACAATTGACATTGTCGCAAAGCAGATTTACACAATCAAAGGAATTGTTTAAGTTTTAAGAAATGTGAATGTGTATGAATCAAAATGATAAGATTGTTCCTGATGAGCAAGCCGAGGACGAGGATGCATTCTGGACTAACTGAAGCATGTTTATGCATCTAGTTGAACAACCAGACAGTAAGGCCAATAGTCCAACCTAGAGGTGATAAAAGCATGAAATAGTTTTTCTGCATCGTTTAGTGACAATATATTCCTTATCTTGCCAATATTTCTGAGGTGAAAGAATGCTATCCTAGTAATACAGTTTTTGCCTATTGCTTTCACACTTATTGCAGAATTTGGCCCACCATGTCAAAACTCTACACACAAGCCAATCAGACATAGACACTTGGAGATTAACAACTCACATCTTTGTCAAAATGAAACACAATCAAATGCAATCAAAACTTAACACTCCTTTCTAAAAATGAATACATACAAAACCATACACACAACGCCATTTAAATTACCCTTTATATCACCCGCAACACACAGATGGGCTTTATATAAAACACAGTCTTTGTGATAAAATTTTTTTTATTGTATTTTGTTCTTCTGTAAAAGCCAAAAGTAATTTCTTCAGTAATCAAACAATACTTTTTACCATACATTTCTTACAGAAATTTAGCAACAAAAAGTAACACACAAAAAAAAGCAAGTCACATGTCGTTTGCGATGTAGGGGGGCTATAAGGGGCTATAAGGGGGCAGATATAAAAGTGTGAACTGGTTATGGACCAATCTTGGACCAGAGATGCCTGGTGGAAACTGACATTATCCCAGATGGTAGCAAACCTGGACTGCTCTGGTCTGTCCTGAACAACTGCATGTAGTGCATCTAGAAATGCAATTATCTGTTCAGTATTGTAGGGACCTAGTGTGACATTAATTGCAGCACACAAGGTGATATTTCCCCCACGCTGGCCAGGGACATTTGCTACAGCCCTTTGTCCAACTATGTTACGGCCTCGGCGCCTGCTTTTGGCCAGATTGAAGCCTGCCTCATCCACGTTGATGAACTCATGTGGCAGTTCAGCAGCATCAAAATCCAGAACTGTCTGTAAATATTGAATAGTGTTACTGAGAACACATACAGTAACTACAATGTCTATATTTTCACACATATAGGAGCTGGGTTGGGTCAGTATAGACAAAAACGACAAGCTACAGGCAGCATAAACCCTCATTCCCACATCACAATATATAGTATGTAAAGTAAAGTCACACATACCTGCACATAATCATGGTGCATATCCTTGATACTGACACTGTTCCTCTCAAATGGCACCCTGTACAGCAAGTTATGTTTCTGGAGGATGCGATTTATTGTAGAAATGCTGACATTTCTACTTCTTGATATTTCTGAATACATTTTCATTATGCGTTGTTGCAACTCATGAAGTCGGATTGCATTATTTTCTCGCACCATTTCAGTAATGGCAAGCTCTTGTTGTAGACTGAAGAGCCGCCCCCTTCCACCTTGAGGAGGTCGCCCAAACATTCTGTCAAAAATGACAAGATGTCATTGGTCATGTTCTTTTTTACATACTGTAACTTCAAACTGTACACAGTACTGTAACATCACAATGATATTCCTTTAGATATACTTCACAGCACTACCCATTTTTATGGTACAGTTACATACTGTAATATTGTATGATACAGAATTATGTGATACATACAGTAGGTAGAGTATAAACTTGAAGATATACCTGTTCTCCAGTTGGAATGTCCTTATCATTCCAACTGGATGCTACTGTGTACCGACTGAGGTTAGGTTGGACTCTTTGCCCAGCCTCCCTCATGGACAGACCACAATTTATCACATGGTCAACCAGAGTAGCCCTGATGTCATCTGATACACGTCTCCGCTTTGGTCCTCGTCTATGTCCACGTCCTCGTCATTGTCCTCTTTGAGTGACTTTTACACAAGGGCCAAATTGTGGTGGCTGGACGACTGGGTCAGAGCAAATCCAAAACTGCAGCTCTTGTGGGATCTTCCCAGTCTACAGTGGTCAGGACATACCAAACGTGGTGCAAGGAATTAAAACACAGTGAACCGACAAAAGGGTCATGGATGGCCATGGTCTTTGTAGAAAGGTGTCAGGACACACACATCATTTTGATCATTTAGGAATGACCTACTCAATATTAAGCGGGTGGTCATAATGTTACATATGGTTGACCAGTAAAGATAGATATTCCTTTGTCCTGTACCTCCATGATGAACATGGAAATTTCTTAACCTTCTTCAGTGATTTTAAAGATGGTGGCTTTGATTTCAGACAGAGGATGTATGTGTGAAATGCAATTTTCCCTTTTTTGTAATGTAATTTTTAATTTCTTCAACATCACATCACATGCATTACAAATGCATACAGTTTTAATGATATGGCTGTTTGTGTGTTTGTTTGTGTGTGGACGGAGAACCAAAGTGACTAGATTGTAAAGAGAATAAAATCCATCCTCGTCTGCTCACCGCCCTCACACTTATGTAGCTGATTGGTTTTGGGACATTTCAGATTTATGTTCCTGTATGTGATGTGACGGTGAAGAAAATGAAAATGACTGATTGAATATGTACAACAACCTAATATTTGGCAGGCACATCATAACATTATATATACTGTACCATTAAAAAAAAAATATATATATATATAGATTGTTTCTGCATTTCGTCTCACATTCTGCAGGAATATATTCTGTTCTCTTTTTGTACATCACTATGATAAATTTAAGCATGAGGAGGTTTACAGTGAAAGTCTTCTGGCTTTGTTAGATATGCAGGAGCTAGGAGGTGGCACATGGCATTGGGTGAAGAGGGACACGTCTCCTGTCTGCTAGTCAAGATGCCACATACACATCACACAGAGCACTGCCTAAATATAGTTTGTGTCAGCCATTAATAACACACATGCACATAGACACAGAGCCTCCAACTCCTTGTTGGCCAGCTACAAAATGTGGCTCCTCACACAACAAGGGAATGCCTGTAAGAGCTGATATCATCACACTTTTACGCATTTCCAATGAATAAATCAATGTTTATTTTCTCTAATGTCCCTAAGGTATTAAATATCCCTTAAGATTAGTTTAGGAATAAACACCTCTCATTTGAAACACATTTTATTTTTAGAAAATATGTTTATATCTGGTTAGCTATGCAATGGAATGGATACATTTAGCCTTCTAGTATTCCATGTGAAGACTATAAAATTGTAACTGAATATATGTTAATGTAGAAACTAGTAAATATGGCAGAAAAAATATATATATAACTGGTTTAAACATTTTATATACAGTGACGCAGGGAAAGGTGATTAAATAGCATTCAGAAGAAAATTCCTTATTTGGTTTGGAACACGGCACATTTTTTTAAAGAGCTTTTCTTCTCTTTAATTTTGCCTTTTCTGAAAAAGCAAACAAGCATTAGTCTCCCTTTGCATGCATTACTTCATGACTGGCAGCTAAAAGCAGTTCCATTCCTTTCGCTGTGTTGTGTGTGATGTGGAAGAAGATGACATGTCCTTTTCGAATATGTAGGGTAGATTTTTTGCATGCAATTCTACTGGGGTAAATCAAGTATTTGGCTCACTTCATGACTTGTGGTTCATGAGTGTGGTTCATTAAAATTATATTAGTGTATATAAAGTACCTAAAGTGTATTTACATCACTTGAATGCATGTTGAACAGCAGTTTTCCTACTATACTGTATATGCTTATCAGCTATGAATTGCATTTCGTATGTTTTATTTTTATTATTTTATGGCTCCTGTGTAGTAAGTGGAGTGTCTGCTTACACACCATGAGTCACATTCTCATGGTGTTTAAGAAAACCTTATGCTTAGGTGCATATATGTAATGCTCTGACATTTAGCCACTGTTTTGATATGTTTAAAGGGACCTATTGCATCTGTTCGCTTAAAGGTTGATAACGTCAAAAGCGAAACTACTAATCAGTCATAACATTATGAAAGGTGAAGTGAATAACACTGATTATCTTGTAACAATGGCACCTGGAAGTGGGTGGCATATATCAGGCAGCAAGTGAACATTTTGTCCCTGAAGTTGATGTGTTGGAAGCAGAAAACATGGGTGAGTGAGAGAGAGATTTGAGCAACAATGACGGCTACTGGGTCAGAGCAACTCCAAAACCTCAGCTCTTGTGGGATGTTCCCAGTCTGCAGTGGTCAGGACCTACCAAGGTCCAAGGAGGTGGAGGGAGTGGTTCAAAAATGGAAAACCTGTGAACTTGTGACAAAATCAAGACTAGGCTCATTGACGCAGATGGTGAATGAAGGCTGGCCCATGTAGTAGAAATAGAAGAGCTACTGTAACTCAAATTGCTGAAAAGGTTTATGCTGGTTCCAGTAGAAAAGTGTCCACCACCAAAAGCATCTACAATGAGAACATGAGAACATTAGACCATGGAGCAATGGAAGAGGGTGGCCTGAAGTGAGTAATGCTGATTTTCTTGTAACAATGGCTGCTGGAAGTGGGTGGAATATATTAGGCAGCAAGTGAACATTTTATCCCTGAAGTTGATGTTTTGGAACCACTTACCTGGGAAAGACATGGCACCAGGATGCATTATAGAAAAAAGGCAAGCCGACAGAGGCAGTGTGATGGTTTGGACAATGTTCTGCTTGGAAACACTTTATCCTGGTATTTATGTGGATGTTACTTTGACATGCACCACCTACCTAAACATTGTAGCTGACCAAGTACAGCCCTTTTTAACTCTTTCAACAGGATAATGTGTCCTTGCCCACTGCAAAAATTGTTCAAGAAAGGTTTCAGTAACCCAGTGGCATGTGTCGCCTTGCACCTCCAGGTCCCGAGTTTGATTCCCACGTCAGGTCTGTGTGCATGGAGTTTGTTGTGATTATTGGTTTCCTCTGGGCTCCTCCCACAGTCTAAAGACATGCAGATTAGGCTAACTGGCGTTTCCAAATAGTCCCTAGTGTGTGAATGCACGTATGAATGAAATTCTATGATGATTGTATAAAATGGGAATAAATACAATGGTCACCATTGGCCTCCACAGGCCCTTGTTGCACTACATAGGTTCCTAGATGGATGAATGGAACAACAAGTTTGTGGTCTTTACTTGGCCCCCAAATTTTCCAGATCTGAGTTCAACTGAGCATGTGTAGCATGTGCTGGAAAAACAAGTCTGATTCATGGAGGCCCCACCTCACAACTTACAGGACTTAAAAGATCTGCTACTGATGGCTTGGTGCCAGATACCATACATATCTTCAGATGTCTAGTGGAGGCCATGGCTTGATGGGTCAGAGCGGATTGGGTAGCAAATGTGGACCTGCTTAATAAAAGTGTTGCTGCTAAAGTCTTTGTATTGGTTGCATGAAAATTATATATGTTCTACAGTATCTTCAATAGCCAAAGAATTCTTATATCATGATCACTGAATGCCAGTGTGCTCCATATAAAGTCCAAATAAACAAGGATTGTTAGCATTAATTTGTGAAGAGGAACTGACTGGTTCAAAAGCCAAGAATAAGCTTAGAAAATAGTAGGAATGTTGTTTTTGTTGCAATATTGCAATATTGTAATATTGTGTATTATTGTTGCAAATGTTGTTGGCAGACAAAGACTATTATTTCTGAGAAATTGCTGTTAGAGTTGGTTGCAGTCAGAAGAATGTGACTGGAATCCTCATCAAACAAAGACATAATGGGTAAGTGAAGGATAAAAAAGATTGAAGAGAGAAAGAGATAACCCACCATAAAAGTGGGCAGTATTTCGTTTAAAAAAGAAAATCTTATAGGTTTTAAACTATCCCTTAAATTAAACCAGAGATGAGCCTTCAGAATGGAGTGTAGATCTCCCACTTAAAGAAGATCGAGAGAGGTGGGGATGTTCAGTCACAGTTTAAGAAGGAGAGAAAATCTTACAGCTGGACACAAAAAAAACATTTTGGTAGTGAACACTAGCTCTAGAATGTGATCTTCAGTGACGTTTCCATGTTTCTGCTCCATAGATGGTGATGGATGACTGTATGAGAAGGATATTGGGAGAAGAGTTTAGAAAGACATGCACTCGAGCGACTGTAAAGCGTGAAACTGCAATTATGGACTGTGGATGCATCACAGTCAACGGCGTTGGATTTTGTTTTTTAACCAAAGTGGATGGTGGGCTGAATGGTAATGCTAATATTGACTTACCAGCAGGCTCCAACTGTCCTCCTTTCAGGCAATGCCTAGAGACTGGACATCCTATTAAGCACTTCTTGGGAAGAATATGGAAAGCAGTTACTGTTTTTATATCATTAAAACAGTCTTTTTGAAACTGTAGTGTCTGACGAAACTATTAAATAACAAGCTAGGCAAAATAGACATATCCTAACCCATTATGGGAAGTTCATAAAAAGGCACAATTTGCGCTGTGAAAGTACCATTACTATCTAAAAATACACCAAAGTACCTCTTTTCTAAATGAGAAGGTCTGCTAGCATGTGCCAACTAGGAGTCTTGCGAAGTACAAGAGGAAAAAACCAACCAGAGAAACCAACTCCATATTCACAACTCAAACCAGATAAGACTCACAAGATAACATCTTAATTAAAGTATGACACAAAGCAGGCAGTTTGCTTGTTCACGCACTGAAGTAAAGGCCAGTGAAGTCGCAACAGGAACAAGACAAGAGAAGTGCAATCGAGTGAATGCAGAGGCAGCCTTGTACAAACTGTGCAACAAGCAGGGCAGCACAAACATGAAATGGAAACTTCCACACTTAAAAGCATTAATTATCCAAAACCTGTAGTGGGAAAAAAAATTATTTGAAAACCACAGTGGATTAAACACACATACTGTATACAGTTGGACAGAGACAATGGATGGGTGTATTTTTACATTCTCATGGTAGTGGCAAAAGAAATGAATGGATGCACGGATAAAGATTTTTTTTTTAGGATCATTTTATCTCTCTCCCTGAACAAGAAAAAGCTTTAATGAAATACCCAGTAATCAATACTTCTTGTGGCCGACAGCAACATATATTACTAAATGCAAAAACTGGGCATAAGCATTAATTCAACACACTTTCTCTACTTCAGGAGTAGGAAATCCACATATTCTGTCAGCTGTGTGCAATCTTCCATCCAGCGCTTCTGTTTACATAAGTGGCCTACTTTCATCTGCCCTATCACATGGCTAAATCAACTACACCCAGCATGTGTAATTATTTAACTCATTAAAGTCCAATCTCACAAACCATTAAAAAAAAACTACTCAAAAACAATGTGAGGAAGGCAGCAAGTCAGCAAAACCCTGCTACTGTAAGCATTAATACCCAAAACCCAGTCATTTTGTATGGTTGCATACATTTTTGTTAGGTACTAATCATTGTGACAGACTTGCAGACAGCCAGTGTAAAATAGCAACACATTTTCTGCTTACATTTTAATCAATAGGTGCCAGAAGAGATTCTGTAAAGAAATGCCACGGGGGGGGGGGGGGGGGGGGGGGGGGGGGATCATTTTTCAATGTGTGTGAGAGACAGAATACCTGTCCAGACCTTGGCTGGTTATAGCTTCCTTGTAATTCATCCATTTGACGACACTTTTCCAGGAGTTCAGTCTTTGCGGCAGCCTCATTTGTTATGTAAGCTATCCCACAAACACTGGAATAGACATACTGTGAAGTGCACTGACAATCAGGCACAGCAGAGCTTATCTGGATCACTATAAGAGATTAAAAGTTTGAGGAATTACAAATGGACACAAGTGAGGATATAGTATTAAATTTATGGGGGTTTTGTTGTTTTTGTGACTATGATAATATATATGCTGAAAAGGAAGGGAAATGTTGTCTTACTGTATATCCTTTTCTGTTATCATTTTAAAAACAGCCATTTGAGCAGCTCTTTAAAAAGATTTCCCTCAGGTTATGGGTAATAAGAAGGTATAAATCGATATTTTATTAGATTAGGGAATTATATTTGTTTCATGCAATTGAGACCTTGGAGAGTTTAATTTGTTGCTTTGTCTTAAAGCAATGGCACAAAAGGTCACACACACACACACACACACACGCACGCACGCACGCACGCACGCACACACACACACACACACACACACACACACACACACATAACATTCCATCCATTAAAAATGTTGACCTTTTAAAATCTAATTATTTTTTTGTGTGTGTGTGAAAATAAAATGAAAAAAAAAAATGTATTGTGTACATTCTTTTCAGAAGCAGGGATTATCTCAAAAGCTAATAGAAAAATATTAATCAAATAAACAAAACCATGTGAACAAAAAGTTACACTTTATATAAGGGACCTTATCATCCACAGAACGATGAACACAAAGCAGCTGTCCCTGACACTCTCCATAAGTCGCAGGAGAAATATGTATACCTAAATGTTGCATACCTAAATGAACCACGAACGCAACTGCAGGCTGGTTTATCCATTGTGACAAACATGGGAGATGGAGTTATAACATTTTGCAAAATCACATAAAATTCACACTGATATACCCAAAGCAATTTTGAAATAATAATTTGGCATTTGGGCTTTTCACACCCAGGTGAATCAACAAAAACCTGCACAAAATATTCAGTTTGCAATTCTTCTTGTTTCATTGGGGGAAAAAAAACAAACAAACAAAAAAAATATTTCTGGAAATCTCAAAAATGATGTTATTTCATTAATTTTTTTTGTCAAACTGTTTATATTACACTTGGGGTCTATTTTATTTTCAATAAATGATATGCAGGACTTAATTCACTGATGACAATGGAAGGATACAATGGGTTTTCAGGTGGATTCAATTTCGCAGTGACACTTTGAGAAACTGTCTACTAGTGGCAGTGGACTTCATATTGCTCCTCACAAAAGTTGATATCACACGAGGGAGTTTGTCTAGTCCACATATCTTAGCCAAACACACAAAACCTTTAAATGCAGCTCTATTTTGAATCTAACTTTTAGTAGTTATTGTGATTGGAAAATGTAATATTGTAACAGGCATTGTACAGTAGTTAATATTAATTGGACTAAGTTGGAATACCCTGTTATATCTTAAATGACAATAAGGACAAATTCAATAGATATATGGTAATTCCTGTAAGGAAAATAATTTAATTAAAATACTTTATTGTAGAGCATGTGTAACAATAGATATGATCATATTTAGCTTTAAAATAGACAAGAAAAAGTTGACAGAAGCAAGGAAAACTGTAATGCCATGAAAAACTTGTTCACATGAGGATGAAACCGTATGAGGTTTACCGTAGGAGGATGGGATCAGGGAACTCATTCTCTTTTGACTGACAGAAAGCTTGTTTACAGCTGCCTATATTACCAGTAGAACAGCAATACTTCAATCATGTCTGAATTAGAAAGGAGGACGTTACTCATCATGTATAACGTCCTTTACATATTCCTCATTTTTTTAAGCTGGTGGCTATATTCAGAGTTTACTGAAACATGTAGTAGACCAGGACAGAGCTTTTTTGGAACACTAAACTTACACAGAGAAGACCCTTAAAATGTACAAACTGATAACATTAAGTGAAATGAAACAAAAAATACTGTAGCCTTAATTCCATATAAATTTTCTAGTCTGCCAGAAGAAAAAATTGTTCTGTGATATCAAAAGCTGCACTGATAAGCAATTCAAGCAAACACACACAATTCTGATCAGAGTAGTATGTCATTTATTACTTTAGCCATTATTTTTTCAGTATTGTTGTGTGGTCTGAAATCTTGCTGAAATATTCTATGTGATTTAATTTAATTGCAAGTATATTATATGAACATAAGTATGTGGACAACTGACTATCACCTCCATATATGTTTAAGGAAGATCCCTTTCCAACTTGGTTCACCCTCTTTCCTGCTGTAATAGCCTCTATTCTTCTGGGATTTTGGAGCATATTTGTTGGGGTTTGCTCATTCAGCCACAACAGCATTAGAGAGGTCATACACTGATGTGGGCATTCCATTTCATCAGTGGGTTGTTGTATTGTGCAGGACACCTGTATTCCTACATTTCAACCCAAAAGCACTACCTAGCTGGAACAGGTTTGGAACTCTTAATTCCAGTTCAGATCAATTCTAAAGCTACAACAATATACAAACACATTATAGACAGTTGTCGACTTTCAATTTTGTGACATCAGTTTAGGGAAGGCCCATATATGAGTGTGATGGTCAGGGGTCCACATACTACTAGCCATATAGTATATGATATCAGTCTTATTGGGATGACTGGTTGTATGAGGTGACATGGAGGTGACATCCACATCTGCTCCATGCAGAATCTCTACTGGTGTCCCACAAGGCTCAGTATTTAGTCCTCTTTAGTTCTTCCTCATTACCCAATCTCTTGGTAAGGTCATATCTTCACACAACGTTTCATTCCATTGCTATGCAGATGACATGCAACTCACTCTTTCCTTTCCTCCCTCAGACACTCAGGTTTCCATGTGGATCTCAGCATGTCTGGCAGACATCTCATTCTGGATGACAGCTCATCAGCTAAAACTCAATCTTAGTAAAATCAAATTGCTATTCATCCCAGGTGATTCATCCCCTGTAAAGACCTTGTGATCTCACTGGACAATAATTGGATCACTTCTTCAGTCACAACCCGCAATCTTGGGGTAATTCTGGACAATTAACCCTCTCATGTACATGGTAACATTGCTAACCTTACTCACACTTGTTGATTTCTTTTTCACAACATCAGAAGAATTTGCCCATTTCTTTTTACACAGGCTACTCAGGTGCTTGTTCGTTCCCTTGTTATTTCAAGACCGGACAACTGCAACAGTAATACATAATGGGCAATTTGGCATGTGTCTAGATTGTGGAAGGAAGCCCATCAAGCACTGGGAGAGCATGCAAACTCCACACACAGATCAACTTAAACCCTCAATGTGCAAGGCCACAGTGCTAACAACGTTCCCATTTATGATTATATATTATGTATAAGTAAAGGGTCACTGGTAATTGCCTCAGGCTGGTCAAGAACAAAATATTAAAAACCTATCTGTACAAAGGAAGCTACAGTACCTACACAAATAAAAAATAAAAAAATAAACTGTTTCCCCTACTCCATAATGAACCAACACACAGACAAAAATGGCCACACCCTGTAAAAACAGCAGCCATGTTCTACACCTAAAGACCCAGATCAAACATGAACAAAGGTTGTCAAGGGCCCTTCAGGCGATGCCTCATATGCCATTGTGACAATGACATAAATGCCACTGTAGATGGCATGATGTGGCAGGGCACCTCACCACAGAGAGAGAGGGAGAGAGAGAGAGAGAGAGATGGTGGTGGTGGCGGCACATAACATCTTTTTAACCAGATCTTAAGGATATGGGCTAGGAGTTTGACATCTGACAGGGTCAGGTTTAAAGTAATAGAGTGATAAATGCTACTAATTATTAAATAGTCTTAGGCCATTTAAAAAATATATATATTTCTGCATTACTCATGAAATATAACTTTACTTTTTTTATTATTATTATTGGCTCACCCCAATTCAACTTCAAGTCAGCTCTGATCTCACTTTTAGGATTGAACTCCTTGCAAACCCAGAATCCTGGATCTGTTTGTTCGCATGTATCGTCTATCAATTATCGTTCATGCCACAAAATTACAAATATAATATCACAAATTGCTCATGCATAAACAACTACAAACAGAAAATCAACCGTGAAAGGACACTCTCTCTTAATCAACATTTTGGTTGCTAGGAACAGTGGGTTGACTTTGAACCCAGCTGTTATAGAACAGTGGCATTTCCCTGGGCTTGGTGTCTGATTATGATTCAGATGATGGCCTAAACTGTTTGAACAAGCACCAAAACACCACGTGGAGTTGTTTTCAGTCTCCCAAGGCTTATCTACGGCATATGTGCAGTCAGTTTCACAACAGTCTTTTTTAGTGTTGTAAAGCATTCTGATGGGCAATGTTTGTTTGTTTGTTTGTTTGTTTGTTTGTTTGTTTGTTTAATAAACAGGAATTTCAGTCACTGACACATTTTACTAAGAACCTTGCTTCACTAAATTTAGGAATTGTTTTTTTAAGAAACACTAAAGATGGACAAGTGTGTGAGCATGACCTTGGGTCTATTGCAAGGTCTATTGCAATTTCAAATAAATAATTGGATAATGAGATTGTTTAATCCATTATTGATGGTCGGAACAAGAACTACCAGAGACTCTCAATTTATTTTGCCATATTTAAATCTTGCTGCTTACAATGAAAGTGTTAGATTACTGTATATTGACACTATCATAAAAAAACACTAGTTGTCTAATATTATTAGTTGTCTAATAAGATGTACAATATTATGGAGGGTGGCACAGTGATGTAGTGGTTAGCATTGTTGCCTTGCATCTCCAAAGTCCAGGTTCAATTCCCGTCTCCGTGTGCATGGAGTTTGCATGTTCTCCCCGTACTTGGTGGGTTTCCTTCAGGTACTCTGGTTTCCTCCCAAAGACCTGCAGATTAGGCTAATTGGTGTTCCCAAAATGCCTGTAGTGTGTTTGCCCTGCGTTGGATTGGCACTCTGTCCAGGGTGTAGCCCACATCATGCACTAAGTCTCCTGGGATAGGTTCCAGGCCCCTGCCATCCAGAATACAGGGTAAAGATGGTGAGTGAGTGAATATTATGGAGTGATTTGAAGGACCATAAAAAACATATCTTATATCTTTAACAGCTGCAATTGTTTGTACATTTGCATGGACTTTATCATTTTTTTTATTATATATGTTTTTATATATATATATATATATATATAAACCTACAATTAAAACGTCAACAAGCAGAAACATAATAAAGCATTTTAAAGCACAACAATGGATGTAAGTAACTGAATAATATGCCGCTGCATCTTGGTAAAGACAAAGGCTGTAGTGCATGCTGTATGTGAGCAAAATATTTTTTATGGAATTTATAGAAAACATCTGGCAGCAGTTTTATATGCTTGGACTTATGCTGGGTAAGTGCATTTTAATCATAAAGGGCCTACTGGCATCATAATGATTCTCTTTCTATCTAGTCATTCATATAAGCATTTAAACAGTGGCTACGGGATAATGAAGAGAATATTATATTGTGATGAGCCAAAGAGCATCAGTGCCATAGAGTGGCCTATTATTCAGAGTAAGTACACTTGATGCTGGCCTTGCACTCTTGTCTGATAAATTGGGGATTTTTCAGTTAAGTAATAGGAACTTAAATCACAAATTGCTTGCAAAATTTAAAATAGGTTTACGAGGCAGGGAAAACGGTCATCATTTTTACTGACTTTAGTTGAAAAAAGAATAGTGGGTAATGAGAATTTGATTTGTACGAAAACAAATTATACTGTAATCAATATTGATTTTTGCAGGCAAGTAAGTCCATTTGATGATCAACTTAAAAGATGAGTACCTCGCTTAGGGCAATATGTCTTCCTCTGGGTATAGCAAGTATATGGTAGTTTAAAACTGTAGTTCAACTCATTTCACATATTAATTTGTTTCGTGCATTGGGGATTTTTGCTAAATGCTCTTGACAACAGAAGCAAATTGAAGAAAAAATTCAGAATGCTTCCAATGAGCCAGACTTTCTTGAATTTTTCTTGAATTATGTATTCTTGGAGAATAGTTCTCCAGGCTTCCTGAAGGACTTTTTGGCCTGACAGATGATCATGCATGTCATTTGTATACTGGTGATGCTCAATGCTGAGTGGTTAGAACAGACAAGAGGGGAAATAAGGTTTCTGTTGAGGTTATTACATAAACAAGCAATTTTTAAACGTATCTTTAGGCACTTTGTAGCCTGTAGCAGTTACACATGTGTGCCAATTTATTTAATTTAATCTGCATAGATAATTTAGATTAAAATGAAGGTGAGTGGTTCAAGACTTTTACACAGTATTGAATAATTATTGCAGATGCTTCCAGACAGGTGTACTGGATGATAGAATCAAGCTGTTAACACTGTACACTAGTGTATAAGCCTGTATAAAAATGCTCTATGGGTAAGACATCTAAAAAGTAAAGTCCTTCTAACTTCATCCCATGTTAGATTCTACATTCATTTAAGACTACAACTTAATCAAAATCTATGATAAATTGTAACAGAAAAGACAATTGCTGCATTCAGTTTTTTGGGATTGAAATGATAGTTGATATCTGCCTTACATTAACACAGCATAACATCCCATAAGGGAAACTGAGTGGACTGAAAGCACATTTGGTAAACAATCAGTAAATACTGTTGAAAATTATAGTTGAAATCAATACAAAAGTGATACAGGTAAATTAAGATGAGAACTATTATGAATAGATAATTTGTGATTATAAAGATGGATGCACATTTTAGACTTTTCTGGTACAAAAACAAGCTACTAGTTTACAGAGGTACACAAATCAGTCATAACATTAAAATGCAAAATATTAAGACCAATATTGTGTAGGTTCCCCTTGTGCTGCTGGGGCAGCTCTGGCCCCTCAGGGTGTGCCTCCACATAACCTCTGAGGGTGTGCTGTGGTGTCTGGCACCAGGATATTAGTGAAGGATCCTTTGGGTGATGTGGGTTGCGAGGTAGAGCATCAATGGATTGAACATGTTTGTCAGGCACATAACATGGGTGATTGATAGAGTGTTCTGACACCCTTCTATCATGGCCAGCATTGACTTTTTACTTTTTTTCAGGATTTGACTTTTTACTGCTGGCTTTTCCGTAGCATCTGACTGGACAGATTGGCGTAGATGAGCCTTGAGTGCCCATGATCCTGTCATCGTTTTTATATATATTTAATTGGTCAATCAAATGTCAAAACATGATTTGTTATTCTCTTTTCTGTCTGTACTTCCCTAGAACAAAAAGACTTGTTGTCATGTTGTGTCCAAGTTTTTTATTATCAACACATCTAGAGACATACTGACATATATCACTCCATGAATAATTCAGGCCTGTGCCTTTTGGTAGGATGCTGGACAGGATTTGTGAATGATTTTCTGATTCCTGAACATTTCTACTAGCTCCTGTGATGTGCCTTAGGCACAAGCCCAGCACGCAGTGGCTTCAATTGATTATGTTAATGTTTTTATTTACAAATGTAAGCAGTCCTACTTCACCATGAAAAACAGCCTGCAGTTAGGATTCAGGCAGGACTGTAGGCAGAAATACTGGGACCCCTGAAGGAATAGTGGTGTATGCCCAAAACTCATTAGTTTTCTGTTCAGAAAGTGCTGATATATCCTAAGTATTTTGATTGCATTACATGAAAATAAAGCAGCTGTTTTTATATGCAATACTAAATTGCATATTTACATTGTCATAAACAAATTTGACAAAACTGTCGTAGTTCAATTTATAAAATGTTTTGCAAAATAAAACAAAAATGAAACTGATATAACCAAAATGATTTTGACATAACATTTTATTTGTTTATGTATCGGCTTTGTGACTCCACAAAAGGATGAACAAACTAATATCTTTCTCTTTGTAAGTTTGTATTACTTCTTGCTTCTGTTGCAAAAACTTTTTTTATATTTCATTTAAAACACTAGTCATTTAAAAATGAATAAATAAAAAGGGTTATTCCCTGAGCTCCTCCTTTACTTCTCATTGCCTCTCTCCTTTTCTGCCTTTTTGAATGCGTTTGCTTATTTATTGTTTGCTTGATTTTTTTTTTTTTTTTTTATCAGAAAGAAATTCTGATCAAGGCTACTCACTCGAAAAAAACTCATCAAAGCTACTCAAACAATCTCAGCCATAAAATTATGACCATCCATCTAATATTGAGTAGTTGTCCCTTCTACAATTAAAACAGTGATGCACTCTGTGTTTTGACACCTCTCTAAGGGATCCAGCATTAATCTTTTCATCAATCTAAACTACAATAGCTTGTCTATTGGATTGAAATACATGGACCAGCCTTCACTCCCCACATGTGTCAATGTGTCCATGACCTGGCCACTGGTTCACCAACTGTCCTTCCTTGGAACACTTTTGGTAGGTCCTGACCACTGCAGCCCACAAGACCTGTTTTGGAGTTGACCAGTTAACCCAGTCATCTAACCATCACACTTTGTCCCTCGTCAAAGTCGCACAGTTTTCAAGGACAAAAGGTTCACCTAATATGTCCCACTCACTTCCAACGAGATATTGTAACTGTAGTTACTATGACAAGGCCCGAATTACCATGGCTAGACAACTCAGTCAGAGCGACTCCAAAACTGGGGAGTGAAGGCTGGTCCATGTATTTCGATCCAATAAACGAGCTCCTGTAGTTTAGATTGATGAAAAGATTAATGCTGGATCCCTTAGAGAGGTGTCAAACCACAGAGTGCATCACTGTTTTAATTGTAAAAGGGACAACTACTCAATATTAGGTGGGTGGACATAATGTTATGGCTGAGATTGTAGGTCCTGACCACTGCAGCCCACAAGAGCTGTTTTGGAGTTGACCAGTTAACTCCCATAGAAAGGTGACAGAACACAGAGTGAGACCTACTCAATATTAATAATGAATGTAATAATAATAATAATAATAATAATAATAATAATAATAATAATAATAATAAAGCATTTATTTACACCTTATTTGTGAACATCCCCTGGTAGCAAAGAAGAAAAAAAGTCATTTTAACCAATTTTGTTATCAACTGCAGTGAAGCATACGAACATCAGTGCGTATGTGTGTGTGTGTGAGCGCGCGTATTTGTGTGAGTGCGCGCGCGCGCGCGTGTATGTGCGTAAGAGAGAGGGGCTGAAGTGAAGAGAGAGGAGGGATCGGTGGTTCTCTTCAAGCACTTTCCTCTCACACTAACGTCAGTTGAAGGACCGGCTGCAAAATGCACAACAGCTGTAAGTAATCAGATTTGTACACCTTTTAGACGCAACGGTTGTCTTTTTCTTTCTTTTTTTTTAAACTTTAAATCTCTGTCGATTATAGAATATATCACGCGCGTATATTTTCTCCTCTAAAGTTAGGGATAACTCGCTTAGAAGTGTCATAGACGGCGTTTTATGGCATTGTTGTTTGTTTGTTCACGTGCGCGTAGCAGTTTACCTCTCTGGCTGAGGCGCTTCCGCCGCTCAACATGCCTGAAGAAACCGCGTGTTCCACCTAAGATAAAGTGTCGCGCGCTGTCTAGAAGTTCCCCGAAGTGACTTTAAAATGGAGGAAATTCTTAAAGGACAGTACGTCTGGGCTCTCAACGAGTCGTGGAGAAATGAGAGTCTCGGGAACGACACGGTTGGCGCCAATCACACGGTGAATCCCCTGAAGCGCAACGAGGAGGTGGCCAAGGTGGAGGTGACGGTGCTGGCCCTCGTGCTGCTCCTCGCGCTCGCCGGGAACCTGTGCGTGCTGCTCGCCATCCACACGGCCAAGCACGGCCAGTCACGCATGTACTACTTCATGAAGCACCTGAGCATCGCCGACCTGGTGGTGGCGATCTTCCAGGTGCTCCCCCAGCTCATCTGGGACATCACCTTCCGCTTTTACGGGCCAGACTTTCTGTGCAGGCTCGTGAAGTACCTCCAGATAGTCGGCATGTTCGCCTCCACCTACATGCTCGTGCTGATGTCCATCGATAGGTGCCTGGCCATATGCCAGCCGCTGCGCTCCCTGCACAAACGCAAAGACCGCTGCTACGTGGTGGTGTCCTGGGTGCTCAGCTTGCTCTTCAGCATCCCGCAGGTGTACATCTTCTCGCTACGGGAGGTCGGGTCCGGAGTGTACGACTGCTGGGGAGATTTTGTGCAGCCGTGGGGCGCCAAAGCCTACATCACCTGGATCAGCCTCACAGTCTACATCATTCCCGTCGCTATCTTGAGCATTTGCTACGGCCTCATCAGCTTTAAGATCTGGCAGAACTTCAAGCTGAAGACGAGGCGCGAGCAGCAGGTCGTCACTCTGAGTCCCACGGCCGCGCGCAACGGGGCGCTTTTGGCGCGCGTCAGCAGCGTCAGGCTCATCTCCAAGGCCAAGATCACCACCGTCAAAATGACGTTCGTCATCGTGCTGGCTTACATCGTGTGCTGGACTCCGTTCTTCTTCGTGCAGATGTGGTCCGCGTGGGATCCAGCTGCGCCCCGAGAAGGTGAGTGCCTTCTCGTTTCCGTGAGTGAGACGCATGTGCTTTCCCTTAGCGCGTACACTGGACCTGTCAGATAAAGGTTATCTCAGATAAAATGCTTCTCATTACTCTAAAAAATAAAAAAAGCTTTGTGATCGCAGTAGGAATGTTAAGAATTCTGTTTCTAGAGTGCACATCTCTCCAACACTACTCTGATGATGATATTTTGGTGATGTGCTGTCTGTGCAGTGATATTCCATACGCTTCATTGCTCTAATAATACATGTGCCTACTAATTGTATCAAATCAAATTAATACTAAGTATACATAAGCATGTAACTTTTTTTTTTAAATTTTTTTGTCAAAGAAAGCATACTAAGTCTTTGGTGTCTACATTTGTACTCAGATTGTGGTGATCTGCTCCAGTTGTGAGGTCAATCACTAATCTGACAACTGTTTTACTTTGAAATCACTCCATTTATAGGACCTCTGGTCTGCACTCCAGATCATACACCTACAGTACCTGTAAAGGCCCAGAACAGCCTTGAGCAAATGCAGTTTATTAATATTTAGCATGAGTGTAGCCCTTTAAATCATGACCAAGTACAGCACGAGAGATCATTCATATTCTACAATGTCCCACCAGGCCAAGGACGAAAGCCGTGATGCTTTGATAAGGACTATATTTCTTAAATGATATCCAGCCACAGACAGAATTTCATATCTTTCAGCACAGTGTCATGATAAATATTGCCAATGATTCTTCAAAAGAAGTTAATAGAAAGCTTTGGAGGTCAAACTGAAAACCATGTAAAATGAGCAGAAGTTTAAAATCAATCAAGTTGTGCTCTGTGGTTGTATTTGAATTTTAAACAATTTAAGTACTATTTTAAAACGTAAAGTAATCTTTAAAATCTCTCCTTACCTCCATAACCAACATTAAAGTAAGTGATGTGCACAATCTAGCTATCTAGTGCTCTATATATATGTGTGTGTGTGTGTTTTTTTTTTTTCATATATCTAGCTCTTTCCCATATATCAATTATTGATTAATTAATACATACTATGGTTTTATTTAGCTCTTTATGAGTAGGACATTTGTCATTTGTACTTGTCTTGCAATGATAGAAAGTTCCGTAATGATAGATCAGAGTATCATGTTCCATGCATGAATTATGGTGCTCTCTGATACTGAAGCAGAAGATACCTATGCTGCAGGGTGCGGAGAAAGCAGTAGACAGTCATTATTAAAAACGGAAGATGGAGTGAGTGAAGCCCTGAGAATAAAACCATTAAATCATGCACAGCTGTAGTATTTAACAAGAGGCTGGTGTTAACAACTATACAGCTGCTTGGCATACCACACTCCCAGCACGATTTTCAGGTATATGTCACATTCACTTATCAATTTCAGAAACTAAAAATGCGGCTGCAAGAACAGCCACAGTGTCAGAAGCTTGCAGTGCTCTGACTCAGATGTAAATCATGCACCAGTGAGCTGCAACATAGATAAGAACAAAATTAGAGTCCTTTATAGATGCAGATATACCAGTAAAAGTAATTAATGTTCTTTTGGTTCTAAACCGATAGAACCTTTTTTCTTAAGAAAATGTGTGGTACAAAGGGTACATTAATGTTATCCAATGTGAAATTATTATATAATTTTTTTTTTTACCATCAGCTCTAAAATATTACCACAATGCAAGACTATGATATTAACAAGTGTGTATTTTTATTTCAATCTATGTTTCTAATCAAGCTAGCTTGATTAATATTTAAGAATAATGCACGCACTGATGTGAAATGGAGAAATGTGTGATATGGCTGAATGACAGATGTTTGGACATTTGGATGTGAGAGAGAAGGACCCATGGTGTGAAATAAAAGAAAACATCTTCATGCATCAGATTTATCATAAAAACAAACTTATGGGCAAATTTCGTCAGTTCTCATCTGTATTTGATCTATAATGTAGAATTATAATTCACAGAAAATATTTGATGACTTTTCATTTTTTATAAACTCACCGTCTCAATTATGTTCCTGTACTCACTCTGTTAGGTCTGAATGAAATGTCTCAGGGGATGCTATAAGCTACTTCTTTAAGATAAGCCTCCTCACATTGCTGCCTAATGCTTGGCTGATTTTCTGTCAGGCTGAATTGACATAAACATTAATATGGATTGATATGATGGTTTCAGTAATTTACTTCATTACAGCCCAAGAGAAAAACAATGCTGTTGTTTATTATAGACCTTTGTCACAGTTTGGTATATACCTCAGTTTTAAAGTTCACTGCTCACTATGTTTTCAGGATGATAAAGTGAAAACAAAAGAATGAAATTTATTTTTATTTACTATTAATTTGTAAATTGTTCTTCTAAATTTCAAAGTTCAATTCTCGCTTCAGGTCTGTCTACGTACATGGAGTTTGCATGTTTTCCCTGTGCTTGGTGGGTTTCCTCCCACAGTCTTGCAGATTAGACTAATTCCCAAATTGCCTGTACTGTGTGAAAGAGCATGTGATGGTGTGTATGTATGTGTGTGTGCCCTGCGATAGATTGGCATCCTGTCCAGGGTGTACCCCGCCTCGTGCCTCAAGTCTCCTGGGATAGAATCCAGGCCCCCCCACTGTTCATACAGTGTATATACAGTGAAAAAAAAAAAAAATTCCAAACAATGTAGTAATCAAATATAAATATGCACAATGAAACAAATGTGAATAAACCTACCTATCTGGCTCCACACACAAAGGAGGATGAGTCCACGCAGAGAAAAAGAAAATATACTGTATAATTTCACATGTAAACCACTTTCACTCTTTAAGTGGAATATAAACACCTTCACGTGCATTCTCAACACAAATAGCAAGTAAACGTGTCCGTGTTTGTGTACAACATTAAATGGATCACAGTTCCTACTAATTATTAATACATTGCAAATCAATATTCATGAAAATACACCAGAAAAATAATAAATGTAACAAAACTTATCAGAGAATGAAAAATATTATCATGTGTGGTATTATAATATTATTTTAGATTAAGAATGTCATCTTTGACATTTACTATCCTGTGCAATATAACACTCGGTCAGGAGGGTTAGGGTTAGCATTCAAAGTGTTACACTGGATCATTGAATAAAACAGGAAAAATGAACAAATGCAAATTATATTATTTTTGAAGACGCCCAAGCAATCATTCCTGCATGTGTGTGTGTGTAGCTGTGCGTGCGTTTGTGTGTACTTTTGCATCTCAAAAATTGGAATGCCATGGAAAAGTTTGGGGTTTATTGTAATTGAATTCAAAAAGTTACATTCTCATATGTTTTAGATTCATTACATGCAAAGTGAAATATTTCAAGCCTTTTTTTTTTGTTTTTATTTCAATGATTGTCGCCTGCGGCTCATGAAAATCCAATATCTCAAAATATTAGAATATTTCCTAGGTAAATCAATACAGAAATGTCCAATTTAAGAAAATTATGTTTATATATGCACAGGCACAAATTACTGCATCAGTGTGGCATGGTATGATGGCAGTTTGCCTGTGGCACTGCTGAGGCATTATTGAAGACCATGTTGCTTTGACAGCAGCCTTCAGTTTGTCTGTATTGTTGGGTCCGGTGTTTCTCCTCTTCTCTTCCCCCGAGTTCAGGTCAGTCGAGTTGGCTAGCACAGTAATGCCTTGGGCAGCAAACCATGTAGTGGTAGTTTTGGCACTGTGGGCAGGTGCTAATCTAAGTCGTACAGGTGCTAAGCTAAGTCCAACATATGAAATGGCACCGCAAACCATAACTGTCTGTGGAAACTTCACACTGGACTTGGATTCTGTGACTCTCCACTCCACTCATTCTGTGACACACAGTCCAGACTATGGAACATTGAGTTTGAAATGAAATGCAAATTTTACTTTCATCTGAAAAAAGGACTTTCTTTTGGACCACTGAGCAACAGTCATTTTTTTCTCTCCTTAGCTCAGGTAAGACTCCTCTGATGCAACAATTTCCAGAGGATGTCTGTGAATGTTGGATCTTGATGTACTGACTACAACCTTACTCCGCTCTTGCTAAGCTCTTCCAAGTTCTTTCTTCCAAATCTTTTTAAGACTCCAGTCATCCTACCACATGTTTCCCTCTCAGTCAACCGTCCATGAATATGCTTCGGTGCAGCACTCTGTGAACAGCCAGCCCTTTCAGCGATGACCTTCTGTGGCTTACCCTGGCTGTGGAGGATGTCGATGATCATCTTTACAAATGCCAGATCACATGTCTTCTCCATGCATGTCCTGAACTAGACCAGGAGACACCCAGAATTTATACTGTATGATGATAATTTACTTTAAATTATGAGCTGTAAGCAGTAATTATAAAACAAATATTGCACTTTATATGTAATGAATCTAGAAAAAGGGAGTTTACATTTTTATTTTCATTATATTATATTAAATATATCAATATACTGTATTTTACACAAGATTCCTTTTTTTATGCACTTGTATATAGTAACTTTTTATTGTATCAGCCAGTATATAAGAAGTTTGTTGATTGTCAGTAAAATCAGCCACATGTTTATCTGCACTTCAAACAATTCCACCCCAAACTACAGACCAAGTATCCTTGAACCTTATGAATGATTGTCAGTTTATTGCCAGGTATACTTACTGTAAGTATATTTTAGTTTAGTCCATCTCTGATAAGTGTACATAAAAAAGTAAACTAAACCCATACTTACTTATTTTTATTTTCAAAGAAGTATACGATTAACACACTTTTTTGAAACTTTAGAAAGGAGAAGCCTCGTTCAAACCTCCATTGTGATGGAATTTGCAGTGGAGGCAGAGGTCAAACACTTTTAATAGGATATCAGCTATGAAAAATACAATGCACGCTTTTACTCTTTAGCTTTTCCATGAAAAAAAAAAAAAAGAAAGGATGTTTTTCTGTTCAACTAGAAACACAGCTATATTCACTATCCTGCTGAGAAGTTACTGGCAACTTTTAATGGAGAATGTTTTCTTGCATGTTGCTTAATGCATGAGTCATCTTTGTAAATCAGTCAACATGGCTTCAATTTTACAAAGGCAACTTATCCCAATTCCATTTGTTTTTATTAGGCCTTTTATGACATACACTTTACTGATGATTAGATCTTCAAGCATGTGCAAATTTGCAACCGGATTATGCGAATATTCGCCTGAAGAAAAAAGCGAATAGAGCATTGTTGTGGTGCACTGCAGAAACATATACAGTATGCCTCGTTGAACATGTGTGAATTTAGTTGCTAAGTTCTAGCTCAGGAGTGTCCAAATCCAGTCCTGGAGGGCCAGTGTCCAACACAGTTTGGTGCTTCTTCTTCTCAAACACAGCTGATTTAACTAATCTGTTAATTACTAGGTTCAGTGGGTGTGTTTAGGTGTTGGTGAATTACAAACTGTGCTGGTCACTGGCCCTCCAGGACTGGATTTGGACACCTCTGTTCTAGCTGTTATGGAAATGGAGAGAAAACTGTTTTGAATTTTTGTTTCGCACACAACTGTAAAAGAGAAGGAAAACTGATTGTGTCATATTATTTGCTATTGTTTTAGTCGACGAAGCATCAGATCATTAAAAACAAAAAAGTTATGCATGGGAAAGTTCAATTGTATTAAATTCAGAGCATCCTATAATTGTACAGGGTGGGCCATTTATATGGATACACCTTAATAAAATGGGAATGGTTGGTGATATTAACATCCTGTTTGTGGCACATTAGTATATGTGAGGGGGCAAACTTTTCAAGATGGGTGGTGACCATGGTGGCCATTTGGAAGTCGGCCATCTTAGATCCAACTTTTGTTTTTTCAATAGGAAGAGGGTCATGTGACACATCAAACCTATTGGGAATTTCACAAGAAAAAACAATGGTCTGCTTGGTTTTAAGGTAACTTTATTCTTTCATGAGTTATTTACAAGTTTCTGACCACTTATAAAATGTGTTCAATGTGCTGCCCATTGTGATGGATTGTCAATACAACCCTCTTCTCCCACTCTTCACACACTGATAGCAACACCGCAGGAGAAATGCCAGCACAGGCTTCCAGTATCCGTAGTTTCAGGGAACGTGCCAGCTTCAGTGCATAAAGAGGGAAACACATCATCATGTAGCAATTTCAAATACCCAGTGGCCTTGAGGTTTCCATTGATGAAGAATGGCCCCATTATCTTTGTACCCCATTTGTACCCCATGTTCCAACAGTCTTGGAGGGATCCATCCAATGTGGGTTAGTGTCAGACCAATAGCGGTGGTTTTGTTTGTTAACTTCACCATTCACATAAAAGTTTGCCTCATCACTGAACAAAATCTTCTGCGTGAACTGAGGGTCCTGTTCCAATTTTTGTTTTGCCCATTCTGCAAATTGTGTGCGCCGATCTGGGTCATCCTCGTTGAGATGCTGCAGTAGCTGGAGTTTGTAAGGGTGCCATTTGTGAGTAGCTAATATCCGCCGAAGGGATGTTCGACTAATGCCACTCTCCAGTGACATGCGGCGAGTGCTACGCTGTGGGCTCTTGCTGAATGAGGCTAGGACAGCCACTGATGTTTGTTCATTAGTGACATTCATGCGTCCACATTTTGGCAAATCCAACACTGAACCAGTTTCACAAAACTTAGCAAGCAGTTTGCTAACTGTAGCATGGGAGATGGGTGGTCTCGTAGGGTGTCTTGCATTGAAATCTTCTGCAATGACCCGGTTACTGCGTTCACCAGATATCAATACAACTTCGATCCGCTTATCATGTGTTAACCTTTTCGACATGTCAATGGCTGTGAACAAAGAGAAACTTGTAAATAACTCATGAAAGAATAAAGTTACATTAAAACCAAGCACACCATTGTTTTTCTTGTGAAATTCCCAATACGTTTGATGTGTCACATGACCCTCTTCCTATTGAAAAAACAAAAGTTGGATCCAAGATGGCCGACTTCCAAATGGCCACCATGGTCACACCCATCTTGAAAAGTTTGCCCCGTCACATATACTAATATGCCACAAACAGGACGTTAATATCACCAACCATTCCCATTTTATTAAGGTGTATCCATATAAATGGCCCACCCTGTACTATATAAAAGCACATACGTTTACACTCCCAGTACAAACTGATTATCTAAAACAATGATGTTAAATTATCTCCAGAAATGGTCGGTGTGGGGGACTGAGTGATATAGTGACTGAATGACTTGATGAGTAACTGAATGAATGAGTGAACTGAGTGATTCAGCGATTGAGGTTAGAAAATAGTCCAGGAACGGTGTTGTATGAATGATTCAGTCACTGTTGAGACTGATGAGAGTGAGCGATCAAAAATGAGGGGTAGGTCGTCCCGAGTGGTAAAGTGCTCGCTCTATCACCTGGAGAACGCGAGTTTGAGTCCTGAGTGATGCTGTTGCCTCCCGCAGCCGGGGGCCTGGAGCGAGCTGATTGGCCGAGCTCTATCAGTGGGGATGGATGGGCAATCACAGACGTCTGAGCTCACACAAACATAGAGAGCCGATAGCGTTGGCCTCTGAGTGTGTTATTCCTTGCTCAACGGTGTATGGTTGGCTGGCGTCCCGTGGTTTGGAGGAAACATGTGATACTGTAGATTCCGTCACTCCCTGGTAGTAACTGGTAGTAGTAGTCTTGATGGGGGAGTGCTCTAATGATGGGGAATGGGCTGGGGGGTGATGGATATTTTCTCCCGACAAAAATTAGGGAGAAAATCTGGAAAAATCCCTAGGAAAATAATTTTAAAAAATTCGAGGTAAGTGAATGATAGAGTGATGGAGTGACTAATCGAGGTGAGGGAGTGATTGTTGTCAGGCGTTGATTCAATCAGTAAAAGGTTTTATAATAAGATGTGAACCTTCCCATGAACCTATGCTCATTAAACAAACCCCTCATTGTGCTTCCTGCTTCCTGATTCCTGATGTGGTACCACTTCCTACAGTCAGTGTTTAGACGAATATACAGTACATGTAAACAGCTTGAAACCATTTATTTAAATGGAAAATGCAAATGTATTTCCTATGGTCTGTCTGTCTCCAGGTCTCTCTATGGCTTACATGTTCATGACTAAATTTATACTTTTCTGGGTGACCAGAAAGGCGCCTATATACGTAAATAAAATGCATTATCATTATCATTCTAACCAAAAACTTATGTATGCGCTCTTTGTTGATAATGAACAGAAATCTTCAGACGCTTTGTGAATGTGTGTGTGTGTGTTCGTCTCTCCTGGTTCAGGCTCAGCCAGTATGTGTATCATGGTGCGGTGGACACAACAAGCAAAAATTATCCTTCTTTTAATTCATCTTCAAACATACAAATCAGGCACTCTTCTGAAACCTAACAATCGGTAAAGTGCATCAGCGGGAGATTCAGTAATTGAGTAATTCAGTGAAGTGAGTGAGTGATTCAGCAGTTGATTCACACAGTAGAGTGTGTGAGAGTGTGAGTGATTCTTTGCTTTAGTAATTGATTCACACAGAGAACAGGGTGAGTGAGTGAGGGATTCAGCAAGTTGCTTCCATGATGAGATATGACATAAAAGCAGATATGTTTAAATCTCTTTGCAACCATTAGTCAAACTGCAGACAAAAAAGACGAGGTGATTATTCATTTGTCTGTCCAAGCTGTCTGTTATCACGGCCAAAACAGGCTATCGTTCCAAAGCATTCGAGTTCAGAAGCTTCACGTGGCTTTGTAGCTGCTGCTCTGTTGCTGAACTCTGTTCCGTAGCCCTGAGAGACGTACAGTTCGAAGTCATTTTGGGCTGAAGACTAAAAGAAATTTCACATCGGTCTCATGGGGCATACATTCTCTTGAGCTGATCCTTAGATTCTCCTTGACAAAATATTTAGACTCATGGCTTTAATAAGTCCTTTGCCATGTGTTTACCATGGACTGTCATCTCCCGTGCTCTGCCCTCCATGCTGTGAAAGGTTATTGTTTCAAAAATGGCAGCTTTCATCCAAGCACATAATGAAAACATTCAATCTTTTCCAAAGCGCAGAGAACACAGTGGTGTGAATTTCACTTTTTTAAAGAGCAGTCATGTTCAGTTAAAGAGCATTAGTTGTAATATAGTCATGGCAGTGTGTGTAGCATAATGCAAACTACAGTAAGTGTGTTTAGAGAAGTGACACATTATATTCTGTGTGTAGCAGCGCAGCTTCATTTAGGAAGAGACGCACGCTTTCCAGCACAATTAAGCTGTCTTCTGTATTATATGCAACTTTCGATTTATTGTGACATTTGCAATTTTCCAGCACACTCTATTCCAATACTAGGCTTAATCTGTTAACAATTAAAAACCCTGACCACATATTTTGTTTAATCTGGCCGCTGTGGACGTGCTCTAAAAATATCCAGATTTCACATAGACTGCAGGGTCATATGATTTTATCTTCTGAAGTTTTTTTTGATAAACTAAAATTAAACAATGGAAAAAATTATTTTTAGAACGTTACTATTTTTCTAAAGAAATAACCAAATTTTAGA
Source organism: Clarias magur (assembly GCA_013621035.1). Classification (NCBI taxonomy): domain Eukaryota; kingdom Metazoa; phylum Chordata; class Actinopteri; order Siluriformes; family Clariidae; genus Clarias; species Clarias magur. The sequence goes on along the minus strand of QNUK01000005.1, from coordinate 2,437,642 downwards.
AATTATATTTGACTGATGGGACTAACTCGGTTATAATAAACCTCATGCTTTGTGGCACAGTGTGTAGCACCGCATTTCACTGCTTGAGGGCTCTCTCACATCAGGGTTTCCAGTTTGATCCTGGGCTTGAGTTATTGTCTGTTTAAACATTTGAATGTCTGTATATTGGATTCTTCTCTTTCCTTTTACCTCCTAGAAACATATAGTACTAGTAGGCAAATTAGCTATGCTAAATTAGCCCTAGGCGAATGATGAACATGTGATTCAGTTATGCCCTTTAATGATCAAGCAGTTTACTTCTGATTAGTGTCTGTTATGTTGTTATTCATAACATGTTATCATTGTTATAACTATTGTATGCTTTGACTTTCATCCAGACTTTCTGGATAACTTATAAATCTGTTTGCCTCCAGCCATTTATTACTACAAAAGGCATATTTTGTCTGGATGGGAAAAATACATTTTTATCTTTTGTATAAAGCAAACAAAAAAATGTAAATGCTACAGGAAAGGAAACGGCATAGTAGATGTGTCTACATGCTTTAGATTCTTCACTTGAGTTCTCCTTTTCAGCATGGGTATCCAGACCATGTATGGAAGCATACGCTGAAGGTATGGATAGCTTCAGTCCGAGCACAGAGCACAAATGAAACACGCTGTTGATTGAAGTGAATATTTTCTGCTTGCAGGTTCATTAGCCGGCTAATGACTGTTATAACCGAACTGAAATCAAATCCTGAATCTCATGGCTGCTGATTGTGCTTGCCGAGTTCAGTAGGTCATAAAAATAAGCCGTGTTTCTCTCCTCTCACAGCAATGCCCTTCATCATCTCCATGCTGTTGGCCAGTCTGAATAGCTGTTGTAACCCCTGGATCTACATGTGCTTTGCTGGACATCTGTTCCATGACCTGAAGCAGAACTTTCTGTGCTGTCCGGCACGCTACCTGAAGTCCTCCCAGTGCCGCTGTGATCTGGAGCGCAATTCGAGCCGCAAGAGTAACTCCTCCACATACGTCATGAAGAGCACCAGCAGCCAGAGGAGCATTACCCAGACATCGACCACATAAACACTGACGCTCATCACACATGAGGACTGAGCATAGACCCATGCAGAATGGAACAGTGATGTGCACAGATGGCTGTAAACACATTGAGAGGAGCCTAATGAAACTCACTATCAGAACACTGTTTCTCTGTGATTACTTCCCGGATAGGAAATAAATAAAGATCACCATCAGAATGAGAAGAGGGTAAATGTAATGTCATAGCAGATGGCATGTTACCATAAATGCAACCAAGAAAATGTCTGGCTCCAGATTAAAATCTGTTTGCATTTCGAAGCCTTTTTTTTTTCTTTTTTCTTTTTTTTTTTTCGAAAACTGAAAAGCTGATTTTTTTTCCTGATTCTCACCTAAAAAAAATGCTATTCAGTCACTATTGCCATGCATCAACATTCCATTTAGAAAACCAATCAATCAATAAATAAATAAATACGTACGTACGTAAAATATTTCAAAGCTTACTTTTCCTGTTACTTAAAGGCATATCTTGTGAAAACTGCATGCATTTTGTGGATTTACTAACACATTTAAGTTCAAGTCAGTAATGAGGCATTGACTCCATGTTTCAGTATCAACTTGACAACAGTAATGCCTGTTAATGTTTTTTTTTTTCAGCAGACTTATTTCTGTCTGCTCTTTTTTTTATTTTATTTTTATCAAAGAACCCATTAAGAGCTCTGATGATTTACTTTCCCTTTTTTTCCTTTTTTTTTTTACCCAAGAGGATCTTTTTGATCATTTTTTTCTGCAGCATATGTTATCATTTACTGAAAACCATTTAATCAAACACTTTTGTGATATTAACGGAAAGTATAACCCAGCGAGATAACTCTCTGTTTTACTGAAGGAAAACTCTTACTGTTCCTCTAAAAAAAAATGACTTGGACTTATCTTGTTGGTGCATCTTTAAGGCAGAACACCTGTGTGTGTTTATTTAACAACACTGAAATCTGGCATCATTTTTCTAACTTGCTGTATGCTGTAAGAAAGTAATGTTTCCTGATGTCTCATTTTTTTACATCATTATACTTCTTTCACACTGTTTTAATTCTATTCTTTTACAATCACCTTTTTTTTTCCTCAGTCAAAAGGCTACTGAATTTTACTTCTGAAAAACAGTGACATTTACTATTAATAAAAGTCAGATATGGAGTAATTTATTAAAAAATAAAGTTTATGTGCCAACAAATGTGACTGTGACTCAATGTTTTCATTTCAATCTGCATAGTTAAATGAAAGAGCTTTGTCAGATTTTCATGTCTTGTTTCACAAGTGAAGGGGAAAAAGCTTCATCTTTGGGTTTTGTTGACATTATTATACAGTATAAGCAGGATGTTCAGATACGAGTTATTTTCCTAAGCATTGCACTATGTCAAGCTATCACTAAACCCTTCACTGTACAGAGTCGTGGTGCATGCGGTGGCTGGTGAATGTGGAGATTGTTCTTCTAGATTTCAGCAACGTCCTATCTGAGTAAATTTGGCTTGGGTTAAAGATAACACGGTGGATGGATGGTTGCTTATAAGAGCAGCTCATTTATCTAAAAATCTGAGAATGGACGGAGAAAAGGCTGAACCCACTTACCTCTTTTCAGGAATGTATCATCTCCACAGGGAGTTGCCTTTTGTATTCAGATAGGATCTTTTAAAAAGATTACTAACAGCGCTAAAACTTTGAAATACAAAGTAACAAGTATACAAGCAATAAATATTCTCTCACCCAATCAATATGAAGTTTTGCAGGTAATTCAGTAATATCCAGAGCTCAGGTATCTTTCAGCCTAATTGTCCTGTAATGTGTAACTTATTTAAAGTATTGTAGAAGTAAAGTATTAACACCATGACATTCAGAAAACCTACAGTTTATCAGTTCATCTTGTGTAACAACAGATCACATTACGTCATCGATTTCAAGTCGGTCATACTTTAAGATAACATAAGATAACAAGAATAATTCTATCCTATTTTATTCATTCAAATTAATAACACAATAATTAGAACGATTTAGATTTAGAAACCAACATATTCAGGCTTATAAGAAGAGCCGGACAGTTTGACTTTCTAAGATTTATTTATTTTGTGTACGGTCCATATCACACAAACGTGATGAATCAAGACATCTAAATTGATCTAATGTATACATTTCACAAGCAATTAATTTTTTTTGACATTACAGAAACACAGTAAATTAATACATTTGTACCCAATAAAATTAATAATGTTTATTTAGCACACAGAGAGAAGGCCTTATTACATAAACACATAAGACTTGTCATCTGCTATCAACTCTTAAATACTCTTCAACAGTATATATTTCTCTAGACAGGTGAGTAATTCAAGGTGAACTGCCTATATTCCTCTGACCATACCTCAAAACATGTCTACAAAGCAGCATTCAGTCACCAATATATACATCTACCTGGTCTTCAAAGGCAATGGGGGATGAAGTCTAAGCCCATCAAGGTCTGACCTCTTGAAAAAAAAAAAAGCAACACCCAACCAAAGAACACCCAACTTCCCCGGTAGCCATCATGAGCATTGTTTTTGTGCCTCCTACACCTCCTTGCGAAGTGCCACCCGTATGCTGCTGAATACTTTCCCCAGTGCCTCAAAGAAGGGGTCACAGAATGTGTGGATGCACAGCGAGTAGATTCGACTCAGGCACTGGGTTTCAATCAGGTAGCTCTTGATGCAAGGCATGACGGCCCAGATGTGGCAGAATGAGATGCAGGCGAAGCAGAATCCCCATAACAGTGCAACCGGGACACCGAAGATGGCAGACAGTATGCGGTAGCACCAGTATTTGGAGATGGTGAAGGTGGTGTAGCTGACTTTCCAGACTCCATCCATACTGTGTGTGCCATCAGGCTCGGCAATCACGTCCTCAAAATCTACCTACACAGGGAAATTAACGCCCGTTAAAACCATATCTCATTAATCCTTAAAAACAGCTGAGCTATTGATTATTGACTCTTTTTACTCCAAAATGTATTAATATCTCACCAATCTTTAAGGGTTAGGAAATCATTAAGGTACAGGTCAGGAGCTTTAGTTTATCTTGACAGGTGAAGTCTATATGATGTTTTTTATTCAATCTTTAACTTGTATAGTTTCTATGAGCCCTGTGTTGTATCAGATTTCTGTTCTGTCTTGATGTGTCCAATGTGGTCTTCTGCACCTTCATCCACCTCAAGGTTCATTGCGCATTCACAAATGCTTTTCCGCTCACTACAGTTACAGAATAAAAAGTGGTGATTTAAAGTTTGCCTTCGCTTAAACAGCGTGACCATTCTTCTCTGAAATTTCTCATCAATAAATGTCTGTCCACATAACAGCCACTCAGTGGATTATTTATTTATTTATTTATTATTGCACAACTGTTGTAATGCTAAACACTGGTGTGCATCATAATCCTAGGAGATCAGCTGTTTGCAAAAAAAAAATACTCAAAGTAGTCCACTTGTCACCAGCACTCATGTCGCAGTCAAATTTCCGGAGATCACACTTGTTCCCGTTGTTAATGATGTTAATGAAGCATTTGACCTGCATGACCTGCATGTATCTGCATGATTTTATGCATTGTGCTGATGCCACATGTGTACATGTGTAGCCAGTAAATAGAGTTTCATGTCATATTACAGTGAAAAAAAGGTTTAACATCTTTGTAACAATACTTACAAAGAACAGATTTTTTTTCCCCCACTGTTATTATTTATTATTTAGTAAATTTAAACCTAAACACAACCTGAGGATTAACATTATTAGATGAGCTCGGGTTAGAACCAACCTTTCAGTACAAAAGGTCACACTGTAATTGTCGAGTAATTCGTTCAGAGCCTCCCCTGTTAACACTGTGACGCTTAGACCATATTCAATTTGTCGTATCTTATTGCCGAGCATTAACTTGACAGAGTCGGCTGAACCGGGCATTTGTTAAAACAAAACAGCTTTGAGGGAAGAGGCCTGGCAGTGAATTATTGGTGATGTTATTTTTCTCATTTGTCTAAGAGAGAACTGCTGTGTGTTTGCTTTTTTCACTCCCTTGACCTGGCGATTTGTCTTAAACACATGAATGCCTGATAAATCCCACTAAGCATTAAGCTAGACTATTAGAGTTTGTTAAAGTCTGTCTGTGTAAAGAAAGGATATTTATAACAGGACTTGCAGGCTTCCACATACAGTACAGTATCTGCACTAATTCAAGGAGCTGTTTACAAGTCTGGCTTGATCTGACTTGCGAGAGCCTGGCAACAATGAAAATCCATTTAAATGCAATAAGGTAATAAATGTAACTGCACTGTAAATACTGTATGCACAACCTTCAGCTACACTCGACAAACAACCCTCCCTTTATAATCTTAAGCATAAGCAGTTCTGATCTGAATCAGATGCAATCTGCTCATTTTTGACACGTTGCATTGCCTAAAGCCGAAAACACTAATTTTGCATCATCCAATACAAAATTGCATAATCGCTCAAGTAGAAACAGGAAATGCTTCTATTATAATATTTATACTCATACTGTTTTGAGTGTGACTCACTCATCGTCTATACCGCTTTATTCTGTGTTCAGTTGCGCAGGGGCCTGGAGCCTATCCCAGGAGGCTTAGGGCATGAGGCAGGGTACACTCTGGGCGGGGTGCCAATCCATCACAGGGCACGCACACACTCATTTACACCCTATAGGCAACATTGGGGAACGCCAGTTAGCCTAATCTGCATGTTTTTGTACTGTGGGAGGAAACCGGAGAACCCAGAGGAAACTCACCAAGTACGAGAACATGCAAACTCCATGACCACAGAGGTGAGAATCGAACCTGGTCAGGAACCGAACCTGGACCCTTGAGGTGCAAGCCGACGGTGTTATAAGTGTTAGAATTTTAGCATTTATATAATCAAATTAAAATAGAATAGATATGAAACACTGACTGTTTTTGAGGACAGTTAAAATCTAACGTTGTCTTTTTAGAAGAAAGAAAATAAAAAGAATCTCCTTTAATTCCAGAAATAACTATGGAAATGACCCAAGTGCTGTAGACTGTTGCTTCATATTAATGCAACACATGGAGGGTTGCTACCAACATGAGTACACAGCATGCATAAAGCTTGAGTCATCCAATTCCATCTAATGTACACCCTGTGTTACACGGCTCCTTAATAATCTACTGTAAGACACGCACAGATGTCTACCCATCTATCTATCTACTGTATATATCCATATCTATATAGTCAGTTAAGCTTTATTTATATAGAGCTCTTAACAATGATCATTATTTCAAATATAAATATATATATATATATATAATATATATATATATATATATATATATATATATATGGAAATTATATATATGAAAAGTGTGATGAAATATGTATAAATCATCATTATCAGAGGGCGACAGTGGCAAGGAAAAAAAACTCCCTGAGATGGCAACAAAAAGAAACTTTAAGAGAAATCGGACTCAACAGAGATTGATTTGCAGTTATGCTATGAGTTAGTTTACTAGTTAGTTAGGAAAGGTGTTTTAGCTAATATGAAGCCAATGTCCTGGATTTAAGCGTTTTATATTGAATCGTTCTGTTTGTTTGTGTGTTTAAATACCTCTATATAATATATGTATATATGTATATATAATAGATAAATGTATGTACTAGGTATATATATATATAAGGAACTGAGATATGAGCACCCTTGTATGACTTCCATAAATAAAAGCGGCATAGTCTGGCCTGGCAGAAGTATGTCTAAGGGCTATTTTTGGGTTATGGCTTGCAGCTACAGTACATAGAGCTGTGCACACAAACAGATCTGTCTCCAGCGACCAACTTCAATCAAAATATTCGTAATACTGTCAGTTAAACTGTCATTAATGAAAGCACTGGTTCGCATGATTAATCTGGACTGTTCTGTAATAAACAAATCTAAGTGACCTGGGAATACTGAGTTCCTGTGCATTTATGATGTTCGCTCTTAACATGCTAATTTTGATATTTTCTGCTTTAACCTCAAAAGACCAGAAAAGACTCGTTAATGAACCAGGTCTGTAATTTATATTCAGCTCATCAAACTACACTGGATTAAAGAGAGGTATGAACATAAGTTTTCACATACCTTCACGACATCCTCGTTAATTTGTTTGGGGTCCCTGTTGATCAAGTCAATCTCTTTGGTATGACTGTCCTTTAGGATCTTCTCCTCACTGATGTTGTACTGGTTTGCCATGGTGCTAGCGTCGGGCCCTGCAGCGGCCGGAATGGGAGCAGAGTAGAGCCGAGGAAGGGTTCGAATAAAGGGGATTCTGATGCCCTAGTGAACGAGTGGCTAAACAGAAAGAGAGTGCGAACAGTTGCCTGTGAACCTCCCGTCACTGATCCAAGGACACGCCTGGAATGTTAGAGGACAGCTGCACTAGACTGGCTTCTACTCTATAATGGGTCCCTGTCTTTCACTGCCTCGCTCACTCGCTCTCTCAACCCCTTTACTTTTACCTTGTGCCACACATCATTTACATTTTGTACCATGTGCACCCTTTGTACATGCAGTGCTTAAAGAGAAATCCAGAGGCCATGTCAGATTTAAC